>JAQJVK010000005.1:32807404-34007404 GCA_035578135.1 Flexamia atlantica | reverse complement strand
AAAACTATAAATTTATTGGATTGTCTAGATATATAAGTACAGTAGGTAAAAATATTGTTGAACAATAATGCACAATGTTGAGGGTTTTAAAACGATTAAAAATTATTCCATATAAATTACTAAAGTTACTACGTGCAAGTTCACAAAAATTTCCACAAATTTAATGTTGTTTATATGAAATAACATGACTGATGTTGTTATGTTTGTTTAATTTCATCGCTGACGTGAGTTCACGTTATTCAGGAGAAGGATGTAAACATTGTTACCACTGATTGAAGGAAAAACGTGTTTCCTGGTACCTACTTCCTGGAATTAAACTTCAAATCATTCTTTCTCTTCCTTTCATTGCTTTTTTCAACCTATTTTTTGGAATAATTTTTTTTTGTATATAATTTTAATTGTGAAAACAGGCGCAAAGAGAATAAGTAAATCTGAGAGGTTAACCCTTGCCTTCAATATTTCAATGTTATTGTAACCTAGTGTTTTTTTTTAATGTAGGATTCTTTTCCCATTCCTTACACCATGTTTTTTCTAGCTTATATTCTTGTAACAAGACGGGATGTAAATTCTAGTTCCAAAACTTTTTTTCAACAAAAAATGAAAGGGGATGGTAATTCCTGCAATAATGTTTATACTAATAAAAAACGTCGATCGTTCAAGATACAATTTACAAATTTGTTTCATTATTTTAAATATTTTTCTGCCAGATGAAACGTGAAGTCTGTCCATACAGGTCGGCAGGTCTGAGAGTGGCACTGAGATACTAATGGCGTAACGATTGTGACGCATCCAAGGTTTTCAGTTTTGTCTGGGCTCGGCTCTGGTCGGGAGAGGAAGCACAATACATTTCCCTTATTATATTCTTCCTCATGTTCAGGGTTTCGCTGATTGACTCCATTATATTCAGAGTAAAAAGGGTTAAGGTTTTATTTAGCTATTGATCTGAAAGTTTTGTTCATTAAAAATACGTTGAGGCCTTATTTGTTAAATTGTAAACAGGAAGGAAAACTAAATTTCACGATTTTAAACCTTTCTCATAGTTTATCTACTCAAGGATTGTTTTTAACATGAAAAATGAGGAAGTCAGACACATGTACTACAAACCGCCCCAAAAAAACTTTGCATTTTTTTAAAGGAATACCTATCTGTTTTTATATTCTTCCTTAAATCTTACCAATTGATTATGTGTCTGTAATCTTAGCTGTTAAAATATTCTATTTCAAATTGTAGTCAAATATTTAAATATACAATAGTATGTTTTTTCATAATCATCTACATTACATGTCTAAATCGTAGAACACCATGTATTGAACTGTCGGATATAATTGCAACAAAGCTTATTGATACATCACTGACTTAGTGATAAGATAGCGTCAGTAATACGCAGCGTCGCCGTTCTTGGTTGGCGTTCAGCGTGTAAACACACATTGGCCAAACAGATAGCAGCAGTTGGGCACGCCGTAACTGGCTTTGAGCACATAGATGGCGCTGCTAACGTTTGCTTTGCTCAATCCTCCCATTTATATCATATTGCAGCTTTGGCATAGTTTATAATGTTTATATTCGTTAGTTAAATGGAATTCCCAACTAACTGGAATAACAAAAATACAAGGTATGAAATTTTTAACGTTACACTTTTGTTGTAGGATTAGTTTTCCTAGATTGTTGGATTTCGAGGATTAGTTATTTACAAATTCAATATCCGATCTTTTTGGATGTTTGAAAGTACAAAGTTTGTATTTTTAACCGAACCGAGATTTCACTTCTGGACTTAAGTCCAAGGGGTTTATAAGTAATCGTCACTGTTGCAATGTAATTTATTTATTCTCATACTAAACCTTAATTCTATACTTATTGCATTTTAATGTTTAGATCACGTACGACAGGCTATTGCCGTTACAAGTTATGCTGGTAAACATGTATTGTGAATATTTATTTTTAGCGAATTTCCCCTATAGGGAAGAAGCTATTACCGTAGGTCTCATGGTAAGACCTAAGCTCGGGACCACTATAACTTTTCGTTTTGGGGCTCCCAGAAGCAAAAAACACTATTCGTTCGAATTTATATATATATATACATACATATATCTATATATATATATCTATATATATATCTATATATATATATATATATATATATATATCTATGTGTGTGTTAGCACGATAGCGGCCGCAAAAATGGTCCGATCTTTATGAAATTTGGTACGGACATGTAAAGTGGTAATCAATTGGACAAGTTCGTGAACCAGCCCGATCGGACCACCGGAAGGGGGGGTAAAGGGGGATAAACCCCCCCAAAAATGGGTTTTTTGAGTTTTTTACATAGAAAAATAAAATTTATCAAATTTTTGTGGGCACCATTGAATTCAGCTCAAAAAAACAAATAATTTAGTATTTTGAATCACTGCTCTATGCCCATTGGTTACCGAGATATTGAAAGTGGTAAACACAGTACGTTGTCCCAATGTTAACCTTATGGGAAATAAGTAAAATTCTATATCTCGCTTATTTCTCAACATATCTTGATAAAACTTGGTAAATGGCTTCTTCTAGTTCAGATCTACTAAATATTGAATTAAAACCATCCAGTTTTAATATACCTGTAGCAGCAAACCTGCATACTCATTTCCCATGTTATTCTTTTGGAGCTTAACAAAACATGTCAAATCTTGCTATGTTTGCTTGAAATACGTTGTTTTGCATTTGAAATTCGCTGAGTATGCAGGTCTGCTGCAACGGGGGTATTTTATAAAAACGAGAAGCTCTTCCCTCTCAATCAGGAAATCCGCTTGTAAAAGTAAATATTAGTTTCCATAGTACTTTGATTGGCATTCATACAACTACTGTTCCGTTATTTGACAGATATTACATTCCATTACATCTGGGTGCCCATTTAATTAACAAGTGGGCTAAAGTTATATATCAAACCTTGCCATAAGCGCCGTCCTGAATAACGTAGCCTAAATAATTTGAGGATGCTATTATTTGATGTCTATAAGGAGCATCAATAGACAGAATGGAGATAAGTAATCCGTTTTTAGCATTACATAGTAATAGTAAAGGGCGAATTTACAATATTCTAGCTTAGATATTGTATTACCTGAAATACATTTCTTTCAGAATCTGTTGTACCGAGAAGACGAAGCCATTATGTAGATTCAACTACCGTTTTGCCCGAGGGTCCACCATCTCTTGAAATCGTCCTAGACTTGCTAATATTCATCAAATATTGAATCGGGTTGTGCTTCCTTATTTTTGTTACACATTTTTTTTAACACTCTACGTCGTGGACGTAGTGGAATACTTACACTGAAAGTGAGCCATTTATTCGGAAATTGTCCACGGTGAAATTCTTAGACCGCGGTGCTAATGAAATGATTTACCTTATCATCGAATTCACAGTGCTCCTTAGGGCAAGATCTAAATTAAATATCCTCTTCGCAGCAAGGGCAATTGTTTCTGCCCACAACACGTGTTGGGTGTTTGTTATTTGCACAAAACATCTCATACTTTACGTCTTAAAAAGTCTAACACGCCCATGTTCGTTAATAAAAATCTTCTCCTGTGTATTGTTACCTGATTCTGCTCCTATGCAATGGTTGATGGTTTAGATGTGGCCAAAATGTCAGACCCTCCGTAAATTGGCGTAGTTTGGAGGCAAGTCAAGTATTTCAGATGATAATCTCTGTCGTATGATGGATTGTTTTTGCAACAATAATTACATATGGGAAAAATGAGACATCTAATCCCATGCAGATATTTTAAATCAAAGTTTGACTTTTTACAATAAACTTATGTGGCTTTTTTGAAAGACCAATGTCTTGAGAAGAAATAAATGTATTTTTAACAACTGTTGATTTTGAAATTTGATTTTATTTTGATTTTTTATTCCCATTGATTTTGTCGATGCCATTAGCAAGAAATACAGTTTTAAACTAGGCGCCACAACACCACCTTTTACTTGAAAATCAGTATTTGCATCCAATAAGACCAATCCATGACAATGGCCGAAAATGATTAAATTGCTTTCCCCTTGACTCTAAAGTTAGGAGTCAAAATTAATAAATTACTTAATGTGACAACTGTGTCAATTCAAACATATTTAGATATATTTGGATTGAAACATTAAAAAACAAGTTTAAACATTTCTTTGAGGTTGGTTTGTTCTTCATTTTTAGGGGGAGAAAACTTCTACTATTTTTCCTTCGTTTATTAAATTTAATGATAAAAGAAAAGTCATGACAAGTTTCATCCAAACAAGAAACCAAATAGTAGCCATATTGTGGTTACATTTTATTTAGGTCTAATCACAATCTGAATATATATTATAGGCCTTCGAAAAATCAGTCTGCTTTGAATTTGTTACTGAGACGATAAATAGTAAGTATGATTATAAATCACCTTGCCATTCCTAACTGAACTTCCAAAGTTTTACTGAGGACAATTAACTAACTAGCGAATTGCACGGTTAGAACTGTCAGTTGCAAGTATGCGAATTGATAATTACACCAGTGCAATCTTGTGGTGAACCCTTCTCTTCAATTTGGCCCAACACGCTGCGTATATAGTCATGTGCTCAAACGCTGCACTCTTCAGTTCGGAATCGATCTCTTTAATCGGAATCGAAACTAGACTTTGCACACTAGATATAAAATTGCAAAAATAAAACAATGAAAATTGAATTGACGAGCTTGTTTTTATATTTAGTGCCCATTCTAAAATTATTGGAACCTAGTTTGAATTATATAGTTGGTAATAGTTATTTTATTTTAATTGAAATATTGATCGCACAATTTACAACCTTATTGTAGAACAATTTTTTGATATTTTACGAACTTAAATGTTATTCTCTCTTCAGTTGTTATGGTAATTAGGAATTTATATTTTTTTGTTTCGTTAGAGCTCCAGGTCTTTTTCTGCTATTTTTGTCACTTTCTTCTTTCAATTGAAGGCAATTTCGGACTCAATACCTTAAAAACAATTTTTAATCCTGCTAAAACTTCATAATGCAACAGTTTTCAATATATTTTAGTGAAGGCTTATACAATCTAGGTTTATACTGATTAAACTTTATATAATCTGTATGTGACAAAGAGAGGAAGTAAAGTCCAGTATAATCACCAAATGTGCTCTGCAAATTAATAATTATGTTTCTTATAGGGTTCGCTCAACTGAAATGAGAGAGAATGAATACTAAAGTGGACGCACCGGTGCCTGTCAGTTTAAGGAACCATATGCACTTAATATGCGCCTGTGGTTTCGTGAAAGTAGGAATTTAACCTATATTATTAATTTGTACGTGATTCTAAATTTAGTTTGGTTTTCAAAATCATCATAATAAAGGGTTTTAAAATATGTTTAGTTAAATTTTTCAAATTAACAACTCTTGTCTATTTTCCAGTGCCTGACCACTTTTGTCAGGTCCATGGTGGTATAATTTAGTCCATTTAAAATTAGTCCATGGTGGTATAGTTTTAAACCCACCATGACTAAAGTCATGACTTTAAATGTATCAATGTGTATTTAATGAAATATTGAACTTAATCATTTATACTACTTATGAATATCGCTAAATTACATGGAAAAACCTACTTCCTTAAAAAATAATTCTGATGATGAGAACTCAAAAAGTTATGCAATTGGATAGAGAAGACATCAGATAACTACCATTTTTTATATGAGTTAAATGATACTGATTTTTTTATAAAACTACTAAGAATAAACGTATGTTCTCTAAAAATTCAATCTCGTATAAAATATTATTAGGGATGCGCATTATAAGGCAAATAAATGCGGTCTGTCAGGCTTTTGGAGCAGTGTCGGCTACCGGTGCAAAATTTGGTTAACGCCGAACCACAAATAAATAAGGATTTTCAAAATACCCAGGTATCTGCTGATTATTATTCTTTGACATTAACAAATATTTAAACCAAGTCAACTATCTCGTTTATAAATAATCTCGGCGCTTTTTCTAGCTGTGCTCCATCCCTCAGCATTTTATGGAAAGGCATTCCACTGAAAATTATTCTGTTAAACACCTGTTGAAGTCACCGCAAAACAGTTCAAATACTCTCTGTTTCCAGAAAACCTCGCACCAACATTAGCGAACATTGGTATCCAATTATAATTTTATCTACTACCTTTTTTAAATTAAATACTATTTTTAACGCTTTTTCTAGTTAGTAAACATAATTGTTAGATAATTATTATCTAAAGTCATCATTCCACACTGCAACAGTTCACAAATTTAACTCAAACCTTTCAATATGTAGCTGATCTTTGGAGGGTCTATCTTTGGATTGATTCTGTGTTTAGCCTAGTACGTCCGGTGACAGTCAAGTGGATGGGACCCAAGTTGGGTAAACTGGGGTGACGGTTGAGCAAGATTGATTGTGTTTTTGGCCGATCCCATCCATCAGGCTTGCCACGAGGTGAAAAACACCACATACGTAGATGACGTTGACGTTACGTCTGAACCTACCTGTACCCAACGGAAAACTAGCCCATATATTATATGTAAAACATTACATCATAAAATCGCTCATAACGTTTCAAAGCAATATGACTTTGGTGAAATTCATTAGTCCTCGTTAATAATTAAGGCGGAACTCTTAGATTTGTTTCAATGGAGACTTCACAAATAAATAATCAACAAATAATCACAAGTTGAAGCTGATATTTGAATAATTAAAATTTGGAATATTACCGGATTTAAACTTTTTACTTTTTTAACTTTTTACAGTCGCAACAAGTTTTAGTTTTACAGTAAATACGTTGGTAGCACTGCGCCATTACCGACGCTCATTACCTCTGGAGTGCTTCCTTTTTGCCATTTGCCGCCATTCCAACTCCTTGTTTTATGGCTCGTTGATGGCTTGGGTTCCGTAGTTTGTTGAAACGCTTTAACAGAACCCGTTTTGAGTTTAACTTAAGATATTTATGCAGTTTAAAAAAAGTTTTTTCAGGAAATTTTAAAAAATTTTTATGCCACTGGCAGTATCTAACACGAACACTTATTAGACACAAAAAAATTAGTTAAAACATCTAATTTAATTTTTTTCATCCAAGTATTTTTTATTCTTTAAATGAAACCATTTCCATATTCTTATACTAGAGAACAAATTATTCCATTAAAGACAACTCTTTAGTCTACTGTAAATTGTCCTCTCTTTCCTTCAAAATACTTAAGATTTATGTTTTCACTCATAATATAATTAGTGAAAATTGTACAGTTTATAACAGGATAAAAATACAAATTTGTTTTAACTTATTGCCAGTTTTAAGTATTTAGAAACACGCTTTGAGGGAAATTGACACACACAGTTGGTAAGCAGATTAGGTAGATATTATGTTGATTTAAAAAACCTTTGGCTGATGCAGGTCATTTTGATAATTTTTTTATGATAAAATCCATGAAATATAAAGGAAAGTGATTGTATTTCATCGATCCGCCGTCGGAGCTGCATGTTACCGGAAGTACACCTTCATTTCCGGGCAATATCAGTTGCCCAAGTAGTTTACAGAACGTCGGACTGTTTGCAAATTCAGCTAGTATTTCAACTGGATTTTATCATAGTTGCTTTTAAGAGAGAAAGCCTCTGAAAGAAATACAAATGTTGAGAACTATAATGTAAAGCATAAGAAATAAAAATACTATATTTACTTGTTTTCAACAGTCGACATAATTCAAATAACATGCAATTAACTATCGGCGTGTCAACTTCTCTGTGCACTTTTAAAATTGTTTCTCTTAACGGATAAACTGTATGGTTTTATTTACTGTGTGAATATAGACATGATTTCGTTCTGACCACAACCTGACTCCTGTATCTGTCTCTCAATTCCCCTTTAATTCTTAAGCGCTCCTCCGCGTGGAATACCAAGTTTAAATATCAAGTTTTAAAAATGATTATATAAACCAAATGTTCATAGGTTTATAGTTTTTTTTAATTTCATTTCAAATCAGTCGATGTAATTTGTATTTTAAATATTTTATTGTATACTTTAACAAATAATATGAGATAAATTACTGATTTGAACCTTAAAAGTATCCATCTGGTTGGAGTTGTGAACACCAACTACCAAACAATACAATTTTGTATCTGTCGTTCACCCTACTTCTTACACGTTTCATGGTTGCCCGTGTGTTGGGCCTGAATACTGTTTTGTTTTGGTATATTTCGTGTTTTTCAAAGGTTTTGGTCGAAAGGTCTACTGGCTTGATTACCTATTCACTAAATTTTACGTTGTTCCACTTTCTCGCCAGTGCAGCACACTGTGTTGTCTCGGTCAAAACTAAGACCACTTCCAACCCCACAAATAAAATGCAGAATATGAGCCTTCAAAACCAGAGGTTTCTCTGTATCTGTAATTTCTGCTTGTAGATCATTTTGATATTATCTCCCAGTGGTTTTATTCCAGATCCAGCATCAAATTATAATAATATGTGTCTATAAAGGATGCCGGGGTTTTCAACGAGCTCTTCAGGAAACGCTTCAAACGATATTTGTACGATTACGTTGTCAAATTAAGATGAATAAAACAAAGATTTTCATATCTTAATAAGCCTCGGTAGGAGCTCCTCAATTTGTTACTCTGGATGAATCCAAGCGGTATTTGACATCTCGGGGGTGGCTCGGGACGCGGGAGTGGTTCGGGACGCGGGGTGGCTCGGGACGTCGCCGTCGTCAGCGTTTCACTCCATGCTTCACAGTAAAGAAAACTTGCTTGTTTTAACTTCTCATCGTTATTCAAATCGTTTGTTTATATCTTGAAAATTCGTTCACTAGTGACTGTAATGTAAATAAAACGGTCGTATACAATTCTTCATGGTTCCTAATGATAAATAGACTTAAGCGCCAAAGTAGAGAGTCGGAAAATACAAAATTAAAAATTGCTGTCAGAGCTTTGAATTTAGCATCGTCACCATACTTTATGATGGAAATAAAGCATTCGAGATTAGGTCCCAACTTGTTCAGTGGTAGTGATAGATCTTTTAGTTATCTCTCATTTGTCGGTAAATTTCAAGAAACCTCAATATTTTCCCGAGTCCTTGGGACTAAGACCTTTAATTTGAGACCCCTTTCATTTTTTTGTGATCTACCAAACGCCCACAGTTTTCAATATCAAAGGATTGTATCTGTAGATTATGTTGCCAAAAAAAAATGAGTTAAAGTCATGCATAAACAATAATCATTATATTCGTGGTTTATAAACCTATTTCAGTAAATAAATTTCTAAACGGACGAAAAAATTATTCTCTGAAGGCCAAAGACGTGAACTGAAACCTAATACAAAGCAATGTGAGAAACCTCTCAAAACTTCTGAGTCTAATATAACAGATCGCTGTCGTGCGATTTGGAGAGTTCTTCACTCGAAAACAGTTTGCTCTTAATCAATCGTACCCTTAGAGAGGTTTGCGAGGATGAAGAATGGTTGAGGCGAAGAAAACTTTGCTTGAAAAGTAGGCAAGTTTAAAACACTCCCTTCTAACGGCGAACTGGTGATCTCAGCCTCTTCGAGATCAATTTTCTATCACCTCTTTTCATATGTAAGATAACAAATACACCCCAATATTCAATAATATTTTTGTTTTTCTCAAACGGCTGGCAGTGACACTGTGGTTTTTAAAATATTATGACAAAGGTACGAAGTTTGATAGAGTTATGTCCAAAAACTGTATAATTTGAAAAAGACCGAGTTTATTGACATACAAACATATTATAATTAATAACTACAAATATATTAAAACTTATAATTATGAAGTAAAGATTTACCACTGTGCCTCCCAGCCAAATCGTTTAGAACTATACATTTCAGTTACTTGTATTTCAAAAATATAAAGTATTTAATAATCAAATTTCGCAAAATTTAAATTCAGTGATTTTCTTCTTAATTATAAATAAGTAATCTCCTTATAATCTTTTGTTAATGCTATGAAATAATAATTTAATTATTTTCTCGTTCATTTATGACTACAGCTAACTGGGAAGTGTAAAACGAGTAGTAACATGAAAATCCGTTGAGTGAAGTTTTGTCTAGCAATTTGTCAGTGGTTTAAAACGTTCAGGTCCCCAGAATGTCGCGCTGGAATTCACCAAGTCTCTGAGGTTGGTGAATTCCAGCTCACGCTTCCCTAATTTCTTTTTTCTGTAATATATTTTAAGCATTTCGAGTTGAATAAAATACGTTTACCCTATTTATTTCTCTACCAGCACTAATTTTCTCCACGCGCACGTATCAAACTGTTTGCGAGTTCAACGACAAAACAGTTATTTATGAAATTATTAAGTAAAGATTTACGTAAGTTTCAATTCTCGAGTATACAAAGCTATCCTTTCGAAAAGACAATGCTGTGTTTCACAGTTTTTAGGATTTGCATTATTTATTAAACTCTTAAGTCTCAAATTGTTGATTATACTCTGATTAAATTATTCTTACATTGCTGGTGGTAAGGCTTAAATTTGTAGTGAAAACATTTCAGAAAGTTTTTTCCAAATTTGGAAAAGAAGACTTTGATATTTAAAGGGGGTATTCTGCTCAAGGGTGGATTTACATACATTCATTTAAAAAAAAGATGATGTTGAAGACATTTTGAAATTTCTCAAAACTGTCGAGTTACATATCATTTAACGTTATGTTCTAAGCATAATCCTCTGAACTGATATTACAAAAACAAAAATACTGAAAATATTTTACTCTCTTGGCCTGACTATTCTCTATAAAATGTTGTATGCACGTTGTATGAACGCAGTAATTTCATTTAAAAATTTCTCTACAATGTTAAGCATATTAGAAATTAAATTCATGAAATCGTAAACTACTATAGAAAACCTTTGTCAATTATGAGGATTCGGTTGAATCATCCAATTAACAATAACGTATAGAGTAAAAGGGACGGATTAGGCTAAAAATGTTGTGGAAACCTTTGTAACACAATCAAACTTGTGGCCACTCCCATTATACTAGTCCGCTGGGAGTTTGGCCTTAAAATTCCCTCAGTCTGTTTCTTTGCATTGGATTAAAATTGAATGCTAATTTTTACCAAACGACAGTCTAACATAGACTGAATTTTGTATTATGTGTTATTCTATTGTGGAACTCTTTGAGTGTACTAATTACTTATGATAATACACCAGTGAAAATACTTGACTTAGAGTCTAATCAAAACTTTGGTAAGAATAAGGCAGATATTATGTAACTCCGTCCAAGCTATAAACATACACAAACGATGAGTTCATTGTAAACGATTGAACCTTTTGTGTTTAGAAACATTCCTGATGAATCGATGTAAAAATTGTTAAATTCAAGCACAAAGCTAGGTAATGGGAAAGAGTCATATCGCAAAGTCGGATTATTATGTCCTGTGTATAATTTTTGCTTTGGCCGCGTTTAGATCGATAAGAGGTTGGGGTTAGACTTGTTGCTCTGGGGTGGAACCTCCCCTCCCCCCACCTAAGGGGAGCGCAATGTTACATCTATCACAAACAATGTATCCTTTCTCTGCCACACAAACCGTGTCTTTTCAAACACAACAAATAAATATTTTTACTTCCACTTTTGCCTTGAAGGTCTAGAGTCTTTTTTAACTCGTCAGAGTTATCAAAGAATATTGTATCGTTCTATATTAAAACAGGTGTAACATTTAAGACGAATATTCAGCCTTAAATCCTAAAATATATTTAGCGTAAGTGTATGAAGTTTTTGTGCTCACTTTCCTCACACATTCCATACACTTAGGCATTCGCATGGAACAAAAAAGTCAACGAGTGAATCGATATTCAACAAACTACCAGCTTTATTTTTTCACTAGCATTTATTTTTAATACAAAGCCAAAAAATAGTGGCTAATTCTGTAATCCAGTATTATTATTTTAAAACGCGAAAGGATGATAGGAATTTTATTTAAAAGGATCCCTTACCTATGCTAACCGCCAAAATTTGCTCAAAACCGCTCTGCGTGTTGTCATTTCGCGATTCCAGTTCCTACAATGAAATTTATTCAAATGTGGCTTTGTAAAGATAAAGAGCCGTAGAGTGCTTATTGCAAAATATTTTATGTTTACTTATTTAGATGGTACTTTACGTCAAAATCGACCGACTTTAACGCAATGTATCTTTTAAATTTGTACCCTTACGCGATTTAGAAATCGTACTAAACATCCACACAGCTTTATCGGTAAAATACTAAATTAATCAAAATATTATTTTGATAGCTAGAGGTGCTAAATGTCACGACGTGAACCCTCACCCGGAGGAAAAGTGCCAGAATTCAATGTGGGCTCATTTAAAGGCATAGTTTCAAAAGTCGCAAGTGACGCAGAAAAAATCAAACTTCCGTCGGTAGCTAACCCTCTTAAATCAGATGACCACATTCCTCTAGAATACTTAAGGCTCGACTACTTTGTATCTTTAGCACATTCTTTTCACTGAGTAAAATTCTGGATCCCAATATTTCGCTTGTCGTCTTACATAATGAAAGGTTCAATGGTTTTATAGTTTATGTTTTTAACATAGTCATTAAAACCTATTTCCCATTAGCATCCCCTATTTACATAGCTATAATCCAAATGTTCGCCACGTATCGTGTGTATCAGGAACGTGTGTAACAGGCCTATGTATTGTGACCACCAACACGAAGTACACCAGCTTGCCACGTTGTTGCTGATATCGGAGATTTCTCAGCAGTTGTTTTGCCGCTTCAGCAGCCCAGGCCGCCGATATATCGGGTATTCGCCTGGGACATGGGGTTGACTGATCGTGCTGCCTGCCGGCAACGGTAGAAAACTGTTTGCACGTAGAGGCTATCTAAGTGTTTATAAATGTAATAGAGAACAAAAGATTTTGAGGGTAAATCGATCTGTGTAAAGATTTTTGTTTAAGCTTAATTTTGATACCATGGATCATACATGTATTATACAAACCCAAATTAATTTTTACAGAAACATATTTGTGGGAGCACGCTCTAAAACCGATTTAATTTAGTGTGTTTGTTATGTACTTTACTACCATGCAATGCTCAGTTTAGACTTATGAAAAAATATTCAATGTTATGAGCGAGATTAAAATTTTGTTCATTTCCCCTACTTTGGGTTGGGTTTGAGCTAAATTTCAGATAAGCTCAACTAGGAAAGAAATTTTTAACGCATTTTAACGTCAAGAATTAGTTAACCCATTCACCAAGTGAAGCATATCTTTATAAAGGAGCCATGTACATAGAATATCATCTGTACATAATTTAACATGAGTTAATTTGCTTTTATCGTTAAACGCCTCCGGGAAATTGATTTATCTAAGGTACAAAAAACTAAGCTTAATAATAATATGATTATCAGATAAAAATATTTCCGGTATTTGGGCCTCACATCTAAAAATTATTTATTGTTGCCCTAAGGTATTATTGAAAATAATTTACACCTAACTTAATTAATTTTAAAATGTTTTCTGATTTCAAGTACATAAGAACGTCATCCCTTTTTGGATACGCAAAGTACACTGAAATGAGTAGTTGTCAATTTAATCAAGGTGAAAAAATTCAGTTCTTTGCTAGGAGAGGCAGAGCTTGAAGGCAGAATCGGCAGGGGTATAGGCTACTAGTAAAGGACACATCTCAGCTGAGACCCTCATTTACTGGATACAAGGAAAGTTTTCCGCCCGTCCAGTCAAGGCTTAGCCGAACCTATTCCATCTACTTTTGACTTCCCCTTTATTCAACTTTCAACCGCTGCATGTTTGGCCTTGGGCCCAAGGTGTTACTGGGGAAGCCTACCCTCCCTTCCGGTAGGTGTGAAATTAGGCAAAAATTGGTTGAAGTGCCTTCTCAGGATTTCCTTGTGTTTTGGGGTATTCCAGGCTTCCTAACCACCCCTACAAAAAAGCCATATCAAAAATATCCTAAATTCAGCCCTTTTGGGTATACGGCTAAGCAAAGCGTTTAGTGAAACAAGATAGTTTTCGTCTAAGTTTAACTACCATCATCATGATTTAAATTTAGATTAATATACTAGAATTCCTAGGTTTACCTCTAATAATGTATTAAAAGTTTAACTTGTTTCGTTTGACGGACATCGGTTAATAATAGAATACCAAACATCCATAAAGTAAACTACAAACCCCTAAATCCCAGATTAAATCGTTCACATTCGTATAGAAGATCAATACATTTAAAAAGAGAAAAATCCCAAGATCAAAATAATAAATAACCTCCTAACGCGATTCTCCTGTTTGAAATAAATAAAATCGAAAGAGGAAACGTAGCCTTCGCTGCGGGTGAATAAGCGGCAGGTGTGTTAACCTCAAGTAACTGTACGCAGCGGTGCTGATGCATCAACAAGTCTGGGACGATCGATTAGCCAGCCATTCACCGTACCGTTTACATAACCCTTTGCCATTTGTTACAGGACCGCGTGTCGCCGTATTTTTTCGGTTGTTGTTCTTAAAAACAAATGTTTTCGAGTTGAGTTCTTAGTACAATAAATAGCTTGACCCTGGTATATTATTGTTTCCATAATAAACCGTTTTAGTCGTCTCAATTTTCGTTACTTTCTCAATGACTGGTTTACTCTGGGAATTTACCTTTAGATATCAAAAATAATCTAATTGGCATTTTAATCCAGTTAAATTTTGACGTTCACTGTTTACTGATATTTTTAAAGGAGGGTAATAAATTAAAAAGTGATCATTTTAATATGTAATATGTATTAGAAAAGAACAATTCAAAAAAGAATTCAAACTATTTTGTATTTTACTTTCAAGCTTTCATTCCTATGCAGCTTCACCTATTTTTAATCGTCTTGTTATTATATAGGTCGATTTAACAAATTGGAAATTGTGTAGGACAAAACATTTCAATTAACCATTCCACAATTATCAAGACATTAATTTGTATCCATTTAAAGAATTTTCGGAATTTGCTCTACTGTTATTGCCCTACACACAACTTCTACAACTATCAAAAAATTTTATTTAGAGAAAAACCTCAGTTACTACACGAAAAATACATGCACGAGAAACTTCGGAATAGGCGTATTAAAATACGGTAAGAATAATAGTCGTAATGCATAAGATTTCCTAGCTTAAAAATATAATATAGAAAACATACCGTGGCACTTCCTCAAGGCACTTGTGTGGTGTGTGTGGCGCTGACGTGTGGTGATGCTTGCAGGAGCGGCGCCGGCGGGCAGCGGAGATGCTGAGGGAGCGCCGCAGCAGCAGCATGCCGAGGTCGCCGCCCCGAGGTCGCACCAGGCCCCGTCCGCCAGCGACATGACGTGAACAACGCCGACCATAGTCAGAGTTAGATTTATTTTTTTACCTGGTAAAACATGGAGGAAGTGAAAAGTAGTTCGGCGCCGGGGTCGCCCGCGAGGACGCCACCGCCCGCGGGGCAGAACGCGGAGGTCGTGATAGAGAACTACATGGAGCGGCTGGGGACGCGGCTGGGGGTGCTGGAGACGGAGCTGAGGTACGCGTGGCGGGCGCTCGACCTCCTCTCGCAGGAGTACATCAAGATGTGGGAGCGCCTGGAGAAACTAGAGGTGCTACTTTACGAACAACAAAGTGTTATATCCCAGTTGATCGAGTTCTACTCGTCCGTCGAGCCGAACGAGACCGAGTTAGACTTGCTCGGCAGACCGAGGATCATCCAGGGCATCAGCTCCGTGGACGAGATAGGACTGTTGAACTCGGACTTGGCGCTGTCCACGTCGGCTTCGCAGTTTATCAATGAACTCAAGCTCCAGATGGGGGCCGACGGGGACGCGTTGAGTCTCCCCGACGAGTCGTTTTATAGGAGTTTAAACAACGCTTATAGAAACGACTTGGGCTGTCCAAGCAGTTCGATGGCCGCCTCCGGGTCGTCTCAGTTGGGAATGATCTGGGAAGAGTCGGAGGAGGACAGCAACGGGACGACGAAGCGGGAGGAGAACAAAGACTTGGTGACCGCGTCCGGAGAACCACAGCAAGTGTTCAGTTCGCTAGACTATAAAGATTACCGCGGTAGTTCCCCGTGTGTGAGTGATCACGACCTCGTGCCGCTCTCACAGCTGTCGACCGTGGACCAGGTGGCGTTAGAAAAGCTTAAAGAATTAGATAGGTTAACGACTAAGCTGCAAAAAGATTCCCAAAATTTAAAAGAGCTTCAGGACAGACTTCTGGCAGACTCACCGAAACACAAGTATTCCAAAGACACCACGGACGTTTCGGAAATAACTGTAAGAGAGGATAAGACTAATGAAATAGATGATCAGCTTAGAAGAATGTGTGCTGAGACGGAACTTGACAATTGGGGCTTTAGCACCACAACGAGGGCGATCACTGACATGTTGATGATGAGCAGTGCGGAGGCTGCTGCGTCACCGAGGCTGGTGGTAGAGGAGCCTACACACGATGTCGGTGGCGTGTCAGGATTCATATCTACCCCGACATCGCCCAGAAAATTTATAACGTCCCCGAATATAATGTACTCTTCCACTAGTGTACTGAGCGGGGATGGGACGTCCCTAAATGATATCGCTGCGTCACATAGATCATTACCACTGTCTCCAAAGTCTGATAGGTTTAGTAAAACGTCATATCTGACGGATCCGTCGTTAGTTAGCAGAGACTTATTTTCAAGTGGGACCAGAAGCGAAGGTGTTAGTTACTCCTTATCTTCTGAAAGAGTTAGTTCACCGACGCCTTCACTGATCAGAACCAGGCAAGATGGATATATCGACGTGACCCCTCTCAGGGATGAAGAGGATTTAGAAGACTCTTTAAAACAGAACTCTAGTAGTCCACCGCCTCCAGCCCCTAAAGACTCTAGTATATACCTGACTCCTAATGACCACGTTGATGGGATCCTCAGAAAAAGTCCGATCAGTATGTTCAACTCACAAGGAGCGTCGAGCGCTCCAGCGGACGTTCAAGGACGCAGAAGTCCGAGAACACCCCATTCTCCAAAGTCACCTAGGTCGTCGCCTAAACATGCAATAGTCAAATCTTCTTCCACACACATAGTAACGGCTAAGTCTGATTCTGGTTTATCTTCAATGAGTGGATGGTCGAGTTTGGAAAAATCTCCTGATGGTTTAAATTCAAAAACACCAATTTCATACGCATCAGAGAACCTTGCACATATCGGAAGAATATCACAACAGCATCCTATTAATCCACCACCATATCCAAAAAGTTCTGTTTCCGTGCCTACAACGTATAGTGAAATATCTGACTACACCTACGGGGATGTTAGAAACAATAATTACAACCAATTGCTTCCTGGTGGCTTAAGAACGTGTGCTTTTACTACTGTTAGAACTCCTACAACTATTCCTGGTGATTTGTTGTCAAATCATTCTGATAACTCAAATTTTGTGCCGCCACCCGCTCCTGAAATTCCTTCCTCTTCGAAGAGACGCAGCAGATATGATTACGAAAACACATCCATGCATGGTGGTGAATACTATTATTACAATGACCAACCTGCCATCTACTCGGTGGCGGGAAGTCATAGACAAGATTTTACCTCAGTTTATACTAGTGGTGCTGCTAATTACCTCCCTACAACAACAGTTTCTACCTACCCCGACCTTATAGGGCCTCATGCTTCACAAGATCAATACAGCAGTTCATCGTCCTCAAGTTACCGGACAGTCCATGACCACCGAACTCAATCAACAAGCTCGTATCCGGTTACTTCCAGCTCGCCAGCTAAAAGAAGTTTGACCCGAGGGTACTCAACTGGGTCCGTTCCCTCAGGAGGGGGAGTGTCAAATATGGAAGAGTACAAAACAGCAATGTACAGGACAATGTTTCCCACTGGCAATATTACGGATGCTTTGAGTTACTATCCAACTAACACAAACTACGACGGTCAGCAGATGAGGCCAGATTATAATGCATGGATCCCAGATCAACAACAGCCGCGAATGGTGAGAGACCATACGTCTAGTACAATTCGTTCTGCCATGAGCGTTGACTATGATGCACGAGGCTACGATCCGAGATATTATCAGGCTGCACAATCACATTTTAGAAGAGAAATGACATACAGTGATATGGATATTAGAAGTAAAGGAGCCTCAGAAGTGATAAACCAACCGAGTGATATGGCTTATTTTGATCCTAGCAGTGTTATAGTGTCTCAATCAGGGTATATCAGTATAGCATCAGATCTGAAAGAGCCCCAAGAAGATAAAAGTAAAAAGTCTAAAAAAGGTGGACTCAAATCCGCTATGAGCTCAGTAAGTAGTTGGCTACCAGAATTACACTTAACTAAACGTCATCGGTCATATTCTTTGCCGACTGGAGTTCGAAGAGAAGATTTAGGACTAGCAAAAGAACCTACTAAGCAATTCACACAATCTCTCCGAAGCAAGCAGCCCCCCTCGAGTCGTAAGAAGAAGAAAAACCAGTTGGTGTCAACAATGTCAGGTTTCCTGCAAAAAGCAAAAAATAGAACACAACGTTTCCAGCAAAGCATGTCTGACCCAGAACACTCTGAAACAGAATGGAGTAGTCGACATAGTGGAGTGTCTGAAGATAGTGAACCAGACAGCGTGTTTTCTGATGCTCAAGACAATTCTGTTTTTGCAAAAATGTCTAATGAATCCCAGGTTTCAAATGTCAATGTAAATGCAAATGACAGTAATACGTATCAGTCACCTTCGCAAAGTCAACCTGATTACTCCGAAACGTCTACGGTAGAAGCTGATGAAAGGTATAAGCATGAGGTGAGACATGAAATACAAGGAGATCATAGAGTACTAGATCAAAGAATGGAACAAAGGTCAGACCAACAATATAGTCAGAGGCAAGAGCAAAGAATCTATCAGAGATCAGGTTCCATACAAGAAAGGAATATGGAAATTCAAAGTGATAGCCAAAGAGGAATGGAACAAAGACATGAGCCACGGAATTATAAACCTGAGAGAGACGAAAAGCCTGCAAACACAATAGACCTCTTTGAGGATCCTTTTGGAGCATCATCTTTGTTTCCTACAGTCGGTGATGTTAAAAAACCACAGACTCAAAGTGAAAACGGAGAACAGACAGGAGATGATATCCAATTACCTCCTGTCACGTTAGGAAGTGCGTCGAGAGAGTTTGCAGTTTCAAGGGCGTTGGGAAAGTATAGACGGAGACAATCTTCTACACAGCTAGAAGAGACGCCAGTAGCAGAAGAACCTCCACCACCGAAACCTCGTGACGAAATATTTACAGTTATAACGACCGACGAAGAGGAAGAAGAGTTGAGGAGAAATGAAATATTTGAAAGAATTAGTTCAGAAGAAAACAATAAGCAGGCTCAAATGAATAGCGAGGAACAATTTTTAAATGACGCTAGTCCCAACATCAGCAGGCATGGTCGACCATACCCACCACCTAGACATCAAGCGAGTTTGGAAATACCATGGGGTGGCAGGGGCTCAGGTGACACTGATGATGATAATAGGAGCACCCACTCTTGGAGAAGTACTTCGCGTGTTTCTTCAAGAAGGCAGAGTACGGAAGACAGTATTGATAGTGAGGACGAATGGTATTGCTACGAGCTCAGAAAGCTAGAGGAACTAGAGCGGCAGTCGAAATTAGAAGCTGAACTTCAACAGTTGCGAGAGGATTACGAACCAGAAGAAGATGTTAGGGAACGAATGTCTACCGTTTTGCAAGAGTTAAGAACTAAAGTCAAGCGTAACGACGAAGATATTCCTGGAAGTCGGAGGGGTTCAAGGGACAGTAGGAGAGGAAGCATCGAAGCAGTGAGAAGAAGTAGTTATGAAAGAATGGACGACAGACCTGGTGACAGATTCGATAGAGAAACCCGAAGGGAAAGTTACGAAAGAATAGCGATGGAACCGAGAAGACTAAGTCAAGAGTTTAATGAAAAAGAATTCAGAAGGGAGACCGTCGACGATAGGAGAGGAAGTTTCAGGGATAAAGAAAGGAGAAAATTCAATGAAAGCATTAGGGACGATTACGAAAACCGACAACCTTATGGTGGATACGATGAACACTACGGCGATGACGAATATCAAAGAAGCGAACTGGACGAGCTGCAAAGAAACGAAAGATTGAGAGATGAAAGAATGAGAGATGAACGAGTTAGAGACGATCAAGACAGAGACGACCGACTCAGGGACGACCGAGTCAGAGACGACCGAGTCAGAGACGACCGAGTCAGAGACGACCGAGTCAGAGACGACCGAGTCAGAGACGACCGAGTCAGAGAGAAGAAAAAAACTCAGTACGATGAAGACAGATTTGAAGAAAAGGGTGGATCCTCAGGAGAGACCAGCGGCCCGGACAGCCCTCAGCACAGTGCCGAGGAACTGGAGGTGGACGAAGCCAAAGCGGTGGAAGCGGAACTAGAGATGATGAGAAGGTGCTCGAGTAGCAGCGGGGTGCGACAGAGTGACCAGCGGGGGTCGGGCTCGGGCAGCAGGGAGGGGTCGCTGAGTGTGGGGCCCAGTGAGATGTCCGTCAGCATCCCCGAGGGGTGGGACACGGAGGAGACGGCGACGGTGCGGGAGGGGTCGGTGAGTGTGGCGGCGAGTGACGTAAGCTCCGACCGACCGGGCACACCGTCCCTGCCGAGGTTCAAGTCGGAGGGAGACCCTGCGGTGCCGGGTAAGGACGAGCCTCCGGGCGGCAAAGACGGTCCCATGGGCAGCAAGTGGAAACTCCTCAAGGCGTTGAAGGAGAGGAAGGCCGAGCTCAAGAGTCAGCAAGAGGCTGCACAGTCGGAAACTACGTCACCTCCCACAACGGTATGAAATCAATTTATTAGTTTCACTGAAGTGTTTAATTTATTCATTCTAAATTGTAGGGGACTTAGATTTGTATCCAAACATGTTTTATTAGTAAATTATTGGCGAGTATTTAAACATTTGTGTGAAAATGTGAATATCAATTGTGAAAACCTATTTGTTTCTCTCAAACCAGTGAGAAAAGCTGATAGTTTTCAAGCTGGTGTAAAATAATCCTTTGAGACAGCCTAACAGCGTTTGCAATGTAAAGCAAACAGCAAACAAATGGACATTGGTCGATACAAACACTCATGTAAACAGCCCGGCGCTTAAAATAAACACTTGCAATCTCTCTTCCTTTTATCCAAATTAGTTTTCAGAGAATTGTGTCCCAAGGTAAATACAGCCTTAAAGGACAGCACATTTTCTAATTATTTCAATCGACGTAAAACTAACTTGCTTACTTTATATTTTTTACCTTATAGTCGAAATATAAATTACAAACAAGTTATAAATGCGTTATTATGACCTATATTGGCCTTTATTATTTAAATGGATCCTTAAAGTCCATTCGTTATTTTTTTCTAACAAGCAGTAATTTATAAAATGGTAAATTAGTTTTTTTGTATAATATATAATATTGGTTCAACGAAATCATCAAGTTTTTTACAAAGTAATTAATTTCTACAAACTTATTTCATCCTTAATCTTTGCTCTCGAATAAAATGGGAAAATTTTGTCTTTTAAATATTGTATATGCACCGAAATATCGGTTTGATCTTCCAAAAAGAATCAAAAATCATTTATTGACTCTTGTATTGTTAATATGGAAACCCGTCCATGGTAACAGTGGTTAATATGACTAGCATTAAAGTGTTTAGATTATGTGAAAATAAATCTAAAGTAGGTAAGCTCTTAAATGTACTAACGAGGTTTGGCAATACAATTTTTTAGTTTAATAAGTTGCAATTTAAACTTTGCATCAACGTTGCAAGACTTATTCGAAGACATCGCTAAAACTGTCAAACAAAATTAATAAAATCACGAAGTGGCGGTGAAGAGCTCCGCTTACTCAGTATTGAATTTCGATATCCACGGTCGATGTTTGCCGCACTCGACACTTTTTATTCCCAAGTAAAACGCCTCAGATTCATGTGATCCAAGTTTTAGATTTAATACCACCGTTGCAGCAGACCTACATACTCAGCGAATTTCAGATCCTTAAATAAGTCGTTTATAAAGAGCCACAATCAAGTAAAATTTACTTCAATCCCAAAATGAGCATACAACAATTTTCTCCATAAGAATAACATAGAAATGAGTATGAGGTTTGCTGGCATGTAAAAGTAAAATGAAGAGATTCTTTGCAATAATTAATCCAGTAGATATCAACTAGATGAAACCATGTACAAAGTTTAATTCAGATATATTGAGAAAAAAGTGAGCTAAAGAATTTCATTTATTTTCCAAAAAATCCCAAAACCCAATTTTTGGAGGGGTTTATCCCCCTTTATTTTCCCTTCCGATGGTCCGATAAGGTTGGTTTTCGAACCCGTCCGAATAATTACGACTTTACATGTCCGTACCAAATTTCATTCAGATCGGACCATTTTTACGTGAGTTATTGTGCTTAAAGACACACTCACACACGCGCGCGCGCGTATGTGTATGAAAATAAACTAATGGTGTTTTTGGCATGTGGGAACCTCAAAACTAAAAGTTATGTTGGTCTCGGGCTTAGGTCTTACCACGAGACCTACGTTAACAGCTTCTTCCCTATAGGGGAAACTCACTAAAACGAGTAAAAACTAATGATGTAGTCAGAATGTTTATGACAATGCTGTATGAAATGATTCAATATTGTATAACAATGATTGTCTCATTTAGAATAGTTATAAAGCTGCAGAGTAAGACACTAGGGGGAGGATAACATTGCTAGGTTCTAGTGTTTGATTTGGTGACGTATATTGCTTTCGATACGTTACCGTAAGGTCTTGTTTAACTACTTAGAATAATAGTGATTTTATAATAATAATCCGTTTGCATTTAGCATGCAATATGGAATGGCAGTTTTTAATTTTAAAATCGGAAGGATTAAGTGTATTCGGTAGTTTAGCAAAAAGCTGAAAGCTACTGTAGGAGTGACACTGGCAAGTAATAGTTATAACATAGACTTCATGTGTTAATTACTGTGTAATCTTTTAATATGTAATCATAATTCGCACTAAAATTATTACAAATCAATAATAATGGGTACAGTGAGCTTAACCTTAAACAGTGGGTGCTTAACCTACTTGTAAACGCAGGTTAAGCATGCTTACATAATGTAACGAATTTTGAGTTAAGAAATAGTTTAATATGTTTTTATCACCTATTTTAAATGTTTGAACACTGTTAACTAGAAAAGATTAGCTGGGTGGCTAGGAAATTTTCGAGCCCCCTTCGTATTACGGAGATCGCCAAATCGAAACCCGGGCAAAAACTTGAGGTAGTTTTGTGAGTTTCATACAGCACCGGCTTCCTTTGTCCATTGCGCTCTAAATTAATCAAAATGACAAATGAATCAGATTCTCTCTCGTTCACGCAGCTACACGAGGCGTCTCAGTCTTTCAACATTTACTTATTTTCCTGTAAGTTGAAATACACAGCCAAGACCTCGGCCTACGTTCAATCATGCATCGATTGTTTTATTGAACAATATATTTTTTTCTCCGCTCGAGCGAAAATACACAAAGCTATAAAATTGTTCATACTGAATTTAGGTGATCATACACACTGCAACTCCCGAAGAAAACTTGAGTTACTCACTGCAGAGAGAGCGAGAGTGGACGAATTATGGAGTCAATTCAATAAATAGCTTCTCATCCGAGAAGTGTTGGCACCAATAGCGGAGATGGATGTCTTTGTTTTTGTCTGCTCCTCCTCCATCGGCCAGACGATGTAGTCCTGATACTGTCATTCAGGAGACTTCATTGCCATGTTACATTATTTTCCCTTTTGTTCTCAGTCATTTAACAGGTTTAAACAAGCCCTTGTGATCCTTGGTTTGATAATGATCAGTTTTAAATTTTTTGCATGAGGGATTGAATTTATTCAATCTTGTTTTTTAAGCTACAGACTAAAGCAATATATTTCAAATTATTATGAGGAAATAGAACAGAAATTCAGATCTCCTAGGAATATTTAAGGATTAAAAACTTTATGAGAGGTTTGAAATACCTATTGTGAAATAACAGACAAGCAAGATTAATAAATAACTCAACTACCTAAAGAAACACATAAGTATCATAACTTATCACATTAATACCTCAACTCTGACATTCCTGTAACTATAAAAAATATGTACATTACACCTTTTAAGAACGCCTTTTTCCATATTACAACGGAATCTCATTAGATTACGTCAGTTAATTTATTTTTTCCTTCCTATTAGGAATAGGATGAAATCAGCATTATGACGATTTTATTACCAGTATCAAGATATTTAATGTCCTGCAATTTCTACTTTCGAATACTTTAAACTGGAAGAAGTCATATTTACTTATTATTCAAACTTTGATCGTATAACTTTTGGCCTCATTAAATCAATTAAAACCATCCCAGTCTCTTAATAATTGTTTTCTAATTACATATTTCTTTAGAACAAACTTGAATTGATTATATAACAAAAGTTATCCACTTACCATGTATTATGGTTTGCCAACAAAAACAAAGTGTAATTAATATAATGGTACAGTTTTGAAAAGATACTTTTTTTATGAATTTTAGTTATTAAGACGAATTTATTTGTTCTAAAATTTAATACGTTAATTTTTTTAAGAATATACATGTTGAGGAGATAAATTTTAAAGTTTATTTAGATTTTATAAACTACATTGAATTTTTGTTTTACAAATGGTTACGTAGAATTGAAACTGAGTTTTTAAGAATGGATGTCACGAGCACTTGGTCAATCGACTTTTGAGTTTTGAACTTTTTTCTGAAAGATATACAGTCTTTATTTAGAGTCCCTCTGGAACCAAACAGAAGCCCAATCACTGACAAATTTTCTATTTTGTATTTGTTTAAAAAAAATGGTATGCTAGGTTCATAAATAATTTTCTTCTCTTCGTTTACTTCTTTTGGCTGGCCACTGGTTAATTCAAACCTGACAGTCGGGTCAATTCTCCACCCTTTGTTATTTTTCCTGTCCATGGCTATTATGTCTATTCTTCTGGTGCTTCCACTTTCAGATGTACAGTTGCCTTCTTTATAAACTTCTAGTTTCAATTTTCTCAACTCATCTGCAATTATTTTTCGTACGTCGTAATGCCTCTTATTTATCAGAAGGTCGTTATGCCGACAAGACCCCAACACTTGCGCGAGTGTTTCAAACTCATTACAGTGTCTGCAACGGTTTGTGTTGGGGCCTCGTCCTGGCACAGATCTTACTAATATGACGTTACATGTCATTTTCAGGCAATCCCGCCATTCTGAAGCAGATAACCCGTTTTTCCTGTATACCCAAGAGTTTGCAACGGGCACTTCTTTAAAAAGAGTCACACATTTTCCCTTTTATGGGTGGCTTTCCCATATTTTGAATTTTTTACTTTTAAAAATTTTCCTCACGTGATATCCTTTTATTTTATGTTTTTGAATGCCTTCGAGCTCTAAATAACGTACGTTTAATGTTTTAAGTATGATGTTCTTCTCTTCTTCATACGACAAGGGGATAAGCTTTACTTTGGTATTTTCAAGTAAAATACATTTGTTAAATTGCTGAATGTACGCCTCCCATTCTAGTCTCATAATTCCTAATCCCTTATATTTTTTATCTGAATATAAAAAGCTATTAGGGGTGTCACTTGGTAATTGTATAATTTCCCTTACACAGCTTCTTATAATTTTATCACCTTCATTTAGAAATTTCTTTGGTATTTGTTTTAATTTTGCTGTTTGCAGCGGGTATATTAATGTTGGGGAAATGTATTGGTTGACAATGATTAACTTTTGGTCAGCACTAAGTAGAATACTTTTACTTAGTTGATTTAAGTTTTTCTGTCAATTTGATATCATTCGAGTTAAACATTATATCGTTACATAAATTAACACCGAGGTATTTGATTTTGTCCTCGTTACTAATAGATTTAATCTCATCATGCCCAGCTGTTATTTTAATTTTACTGATAAGTCCTTTTTCCAGGCAAATAGCGTGTGACTTCTTAAAATTGATTCCCAGTCCTATTTCTTTGAACCTATTTATAGCCATACTTGTTAAGATCTCTGCAGATGTCTTGCTATTAGCTATTAATACCGTGTCATCGGCAAATCCAAGTACAGAAACACAATCAAGGTCTTCACCAAGTCTGAATCCGAATTCATCTGCTACATCTGGCTCTGTTAGCTCTTGTAAGATGAAATCTGAGGAGAGTTCATAATGGTTTGCCTTAAATGATCATGTCCTACACTATCGAATGTTTTTTTGATATCAAGAAACACTAATGTTATGTCCTTTTTCTCCTTCTTTGTTTTTTCAAGAGTTTCATCAATAATTTTGATATTAATTTGACAACCTGGTGAGTTTGTAAAACATCTTTGGTTTTCATTTAACACTAAAAATTTCCTCATCTCCTCAATTATCCTTTCAATAGTCCTTCGTATTACGGACGTTATTGAGATTGGTCTCCAGTTGTCCAAGTGTTAGGATCTCCATTCTTGTACACTAAAATTGTCCTTGCTTTTCTTAAGGAATTGGGTACATGCCCAGTTTGGATGATTGCTACTTGCAATGATTGCTAAAATGTCTGCGACAATATAGTTTTTAATTACTCTTAATATAACCCTATCCGGGCTTGGCGTTGTGTCAACTTATTATTGGGACCCTTTATATTTGTTTCTTCGCTTTAAATTAATGTTATTTGTACATTTAAAACATACAAAACCATGCCATATTTTCCAAGTCGAGATTTGCCTTTGATACGGTAAACGGCAGAATATTCTCTGTTTTAAATCCTTCGTCCCTAGAGAAACTTCACCGCTTTGTCAAAGAAAACTACGCTTTTAGAATACCAGATGACAGGCAAATAACAACTTCAGAATTACAGTATCAAAAAATTACGGCGCTATAACTGTAAATAAAATCGTTAAATCATTATTTTTAATGGCTCTCATTTAATTTACAACCTTACAGAATATAATTTTACATTCTATAAAACAGTAAAATGTATAGTTTTGCAATGATTGGCAATATGAACTGACAATATTAGTCGATTAAAGAATTACATACGATATGAGTATATTTTTGCAGTTCACATTTGGGTTGCTATTATTATTAATGTTAGTAGGCAAAAACAAAACTGTTTGAATAAAATATTTTGGATAGGTGTGGGTTTTTTAATTACTTAAATTAATACATACATTATATATATTTTTAAAGTGTTACACTTACAAGAATAGTACGCAGCTCAAATAAAAAGAGTTAAAAACTGTTGACCTTAAATTTTGTGTAAAAAGCTCTCCTCTACATACAAAGTAAAAATCAGTTTGTATGCTTTATTATCTTTTTGAAAAAGGAAGAAAACCCACTGTTGTGGTTTTGGTTTGAGTCCGGCTTAAATTAATAACTTTAATTTGTTTCCCATAATGTACATTTTTATAATGGTTTAAATAAGATGGTTTTTTACAACAACTACTGTGCAAAGCAGGTGATTAAAAATCATTTTTTAACTTATTTAAAAATTATCAATATTATTAAGTAAATTATGCGCAGCCACCCTATTAGAATTTGCTGTCTAGATTTTTTTGCAGTAACAAGTGCTACCTGTTATCTATCACCTTTCTATCAGAAAAAATTAAAGAAAGAGGAAAAACATGTTCATTCATCTTTTTAAGGCCTGCCTTATATAATATAACAGACAGATAAGGACAAAGTGTTCCAACACAACATATATTATATAACGGAAATAAAAAATAAAAAAAAATACTACAAACCAGTTTGAGGATTGTTTGGAAAAAATACATACATTGGGCTAACACAATAACAAGCAGGTATTTCAGTTGTGGAAGCTGAAATATCTTCAATTCTTGGAAATGGACTACACACACGATTTAAATTTTGTAATTTTTTGCTTTGTGTTTCTACGTCAGTGGCATTTTTTACGTTTTGATCGGGAGCGGTCCAAACCCGTTTTGATTTTTGATCCAAGCCTTCTCAAATGACCTATTAGAAGAAATATTCCGAGCACACGATATTCGTATTAATATCTGTGCCAAATGACTTCGAGAGCAACGTAAAGACAAAATGACGAATCTCGCCTGCTCCGCTCATTGTCCTAGTATTTCATTTTCACATTTTATTAATGGATGGATGGTGGAAAAGTGTTAGACCCCAGAAAGACAATCTGTATTTATTTTAATTTTGAGTTTACCAAAAAGATTACTTAGTTCTTAAAACTGACATCAGGCACGGTTATTATAAAAAATAAAATTTTCTTAGATAGTCCCCTGTCAAATGTACATTAACAGGCTTCCGTGTGCTCCTTGATGACACAAGTGTGGAAATAGTCTTAATCTCTTCGTTTGACCTTGGAGAAATATAATTTCGATGGTGGCACTCTTGAAAATGATGCTTTTGAACGCTGCGTTTAAAAAACAAAAAGGCCGCCATCGCTAACTAGTTTTCCTATTTACTTCAGTAACCGTTGGAGCTACAAAAAATGGTTGATACCAAATTGTAGCTTTTTTAATCTTGCACAAAAAAGGTCATTTCAACTTTTTATGTAGGATTAACCATTCTTTCACAAAAAGTACTTTTATGGTTTTCAAAAATTAAAATGAAAATGTTTTAGTAGTATGAAAACATTTTACATATTCAAACGCTTGAAATTTTTTTAGGGCCTTTTATTAATTTATTAACAATTTTTCAAGGTAGCCTATTATTTAAAGCTATTTTTTATTAATTTTTTTTAGTTTATTAATGACAGTTTGTTATAAGAAGCATTGCAAGTTCATAACTAACTAGCTGATCAACACGGTTTTACCCGTGGAAAAAGAGAAAAACTTCATTGGATTCATGATTTAATGTTAAGGTTGCCATGACAGCTACATGAGCTTTCCTATACTTTAACATTGAAACTTTAATGTATCATAGGGCGTAGCCCTGAGGGAACTTTCAAAAATCTGTTCTTAGTGGATGCCTATGCCCTGAGAGGAACGTTCATGCAAAGTTTCAAGGTTCTAGGTCAAGTAGTTTGGGCTGTGCGATAATAGGTGAGTGGTATTTGACAAATATACAGGGTGTTCAAAAGATGTGGGGCAATAATTTACGTAGTGATTCCTTGGGTGAAAATAAGCAAAAAAGTTGATATAAACATAGGTCCTAAAGTGCTTCGTTTTCCGTATGTGTGTCTGTTTATGATTTTTACATATTTAACCATATCTCACGAACCACTTAAAGTATAAAAATCAAACTTGGTATATGGATAACTATTATTAAGAACTATTTTTGTAAGAAGTATCAAATTTCTACTATGTACCAATTCAAGCTAACCTAAAGCTAAATATCTTAAAAACCGTAAATTTTAGAAAAATTATACAAGAAACAAAAAAGTTGCAAAATTTAATCCAATTAATGCTGATATTAAGATTATGATAATCGGACTACTAATAACGGAGAAATTTTAAGTTTTCTGCATAAAACATGGTTCCTTAGAACATTCTGTCAGAAAATTGCATGTTTTTATTCGGAAAATTTAACATTTCTCCATTATTAGTTGTCTGATTATTATAATCTTAATATCACCGTTAATTAGATTAAATCAACTTTTTTGTCTCTTGTATAATTTTTCTAAAATTTACGGTTTTTCAGATATTTAGCTTTGAAAACAAGAAACAGTAGCCATTTTGAAATGGTACTAAGTAGAAATTTGGTACTTCTTACGAAAATAGTTTTTAATAGTCGTTATCCATATACCAAGTTTAAAGTTTATACGTTAAATGGTTCGTGAGATGTGATTAAATATGTGAAAATCACAAACAGACACACAGACGGAAAACGAAGCACTTTAGGACCTATGTTTATGTAAACTTTTTGCTTATTTTCACCCAAGGAATCACTACGTAAATTATTGCCCTACATTTTTTGAACACCCTGTATAGTAGAAGATAGTCCAGTCAAAACGGGTTTGACCTGGAAAAGATCCCATTAATTTGGAAACTTTGCACACTTATTTAGAAGTACCTAAGGATAAAAATACCAAAAGTCCTGGAAAATATGTGGCGAGCTCTAGTGGCAATTGACGGAAACAGGGTACTTTTTTGGGATTTTCCTAAAAATCTTGAGAACCGTTGGTCGGAAGTAAAAACTGTAAATGTACAAAATAAAGCTTATTAAATTTGCAACAAAAATGGCTATTACATTTACTTAGTACTCCTAACGGTTACCGAGTTATAAGGCGTTAAAATATGGGTTTTCTCGCGATTTCCCTTAAAAATTAGCAAAACTCGGTTTTTTTTAGTTTTTAACGTATTAAAATGAAAATAATCTAACTCTGGTGGGCAACACTAAATTCAGCTCAAAAAACAATGTAATATCCTGAATCATTGCTTTGTGTCCATTGGTCACCGAGATAATGAAAGCGGTAAACACCCCTTACATTGTACCTATGTTATCCTTATGGGAAATAAAAAAGTTCTATATCTCGCTTATTTCCTTACATATATTAGTAAAACTTTATTAGTGGCTTAATATAGTTGAGATAAGCCTAAAATCCCCAATTTTCAAATTTACGTGTCAGCAAACCTGCATGCTCCATTATTCGTATTATTCTTGTGCAGGTAAGTATGCACGTTTACTGAAATGTAAATGTGAAAATTGGGAATTTTTGGCTTGAAAACGATTAATCCCAACTATATCATGCCACAAATCAAGTTTTATTAAGATATGTTAGGAAATAAGCGAGTTATAGAACCTTTTTTATTTCCCATAAGGATAACATAGGGTCAATGTAAGGGGTGTTTACCGCTTTCATTATCTCGGTGACCAATGGACGTAAAGCAATGATTCAGATACTACATTGTTTGTTTTTTTGAGCTGAATTTATTGGTGCCCACCAAAGTTAGATTATTTTTATTTTAATAAGTTAAAAACTAGAAACAAAACAGAATTTTGCTAATTTTTAGGGGAAATCGCGAGAAAACCCATATTTTAACGTTATAACTCGGTAACCGTTAGGAGTACAAAGTAAATGTAAATAACTACTTTTGTTGCAAATTTAATAAGCTTTATTTTGTACATTTAAAGTTTTTACCTCCGACCAATGGTTCTCGTGATTTTTAGGAAAACCTCAGAAAAGTACCCTGTGTCCGTCAATTGCCACTAGAGCTCGCCACATATTTTACAGGACTTTTGGTATTTTTATCCTTAGGTACTTCTAAATAAGTGTGCAAAGTTTCCAAATTAACGGAATCTTTTCCAGGTCAAACCCTGTTTTGTCTGGACTATTAGTTATGAACTTGTATATGCTTCTTATAACAAATTGTCATTAATAAACTAAACCATATTTAATACAAAAAATAATAGCTTAAATAATAGGCTACCTTGAAAATTTTTTAATAAATTAATAACAGGCCCTAAAAAAATTCAAGCGTTTGAATATGTAAAATGTTCTCATACTACTAAAACATTTTTATTTTAATTTTTGAAAACTACAGGGTGTATTTTTTTTACGCAACCCATTTTTAAGATTGAATAATGCACATATATGTATATAAAATTAGTATTGTTTTATTGATGTTTGCATTTTATACAACCTATTATTTAAGTTTAATCACATTTAGTTTACATTATGTGCTCAAACAGTCCGCCATTGGCATTTGTATAAAGTTATGCTCTCTCCGTCAAATTCCCGAACACGTGTTGCAAGGTGCCTCTTTGAATTTCTTGCATTAAATTTGTTATGTTTGTTTTGAGGTGCTGAATATCCTGTGAATTGTTTCCGTAGGCCTTACTTTTTATGTATCCCCAAATAAAATAATATAGTGGGGTCAAATCCGGGATCTTGGGGGGAAATAATCCTTCACCGATAAAACCAACTTTTGGGTTGCGTTTTTAATGTGTGTGTCTTTAAGCACGATAACTCGCGTAAAAATGGTCCTATCTGAATGAAATTTGCCACAGACATGTAAAGTAGTAATTATCCTACGAAAGAAATTCACAAGATATTCAGCACTTCAAAACAAGCAATGCAAGAAATTTAAAGAGGTACCTTGCAACACGTTTTCGGGAATTTGATTAAGAGAGCATAACTTTATACAAATGCCAATGGCGGACTGTTTGAGCACATAATGTAAACTAAATGTGATCAAACTTAAATAATAGGTTGTATAAAATGTAAAGATCAATAAAACAATGTTTCATGACACATTCATATGTGCGCTATTCAATCTTAAAAATGGGTAGCGTTTAAAAAAAACACCCTGTATAAAAGTACTTTTTGTGAAAGAATAGTTGATCGTACATAAAAAATTGAAATGACCTTTTTTGTGCAAAATTAAAAAAGCTACAACTTAGAACCAACTATGTTTTGTAGCTCCAACGGTTACTGAAATAAATAGGAAAACAAGTTAGCGATGGCGGCCACTTTGTTTTTTACCCGCAGCGTTTAAACGCACCATTTTCAAGAGTGCCACCATCGAAATTATTTTCTTCCAAGGTCAAACGAAGAGATTAAGACTACTTCCACACGGAGCCCACGGATGTACATTTGACAGGGGACTAAGAACCGCATATAGATAGATTTTAACTTTTGAGACATGATCTTCCTAGTTAAGTCTTCCATTCTTAAAAATGACCAAATATTTTATATGCTGAATAAGTTCAACTTTTATGCAATCGTTACAAGATTATTTTTCTTAATTCGAGGCAAGCTTTTTTATGGAATAAATTTCTTTTATTTATTCCCAAGAGAAAGTGAACAGTCTTTGTCTTTCTACTTAAAATCATTTTATTAATAAGAAACCAAATCTTTAGTTTATCCAGATTTTTCGTATCCTTAAATATAGGTAAATCAAAGTCTTCTCCCTTCACAGTAACAAATCGCCGTTTTTTTCTGCGAAACTTGTTAAGGCACCCAAAAACTAACTAGTACAAACTAGGACAAAGATTATTACATAAATTAAAAACAAGATAGGTCCAAAAACAGAACCCTCCGAGACATTATGAGTTACGGGAACAGGACTACCAACATAATTTCGAAATTTGACACACTGAAGGCGGTGAAGTGAATCAAATAATTCCAAAACCATTCGAAAGGAACGCTCTTAATGCCAGGTCTGTAAAGAGAATACCCAAATTTCATGACCGACGAAATCAAACGCTATTATTATTTAAACGCCTTTTGTGAGATGTACAAAGTTGGCTACTTTTGTTTCATAGCATGAGGCTAAACACAGTTCTTTTTGCAAACCGTAAAATTAAGATATATGGTTTAAATTGTTACAAACAGAATTTACTCAAATAAATCAAAGAGTAAAATATTAAGGTTTTTGTAAGTATCCATGGTTTAGATGACGAGGGTAGGGCATGGCATGGGGGGGATAGGTCGGATGGCCATGTCATCACCTATTTGCATTTGTCGTATTGATCAAATGTAACATTAACACAAACTTAACAATTCTCCACCTATTATTAAATAAAAATAATACTTTTACTGTAATAATTTCAATTGAATACAATATGATGCTAATAATTTTAAAACCTTTTCAAACATAATACAAATCAACTTTAATTTGTATTTTGCTTAAATAAACTGAAAAAAAGCTGAAAATAAACTTAAATTTCGTCACAACAGAGTTTTTGTCGTGAAATATAGAAAAAAGTAGGAGGCAACGTTTTTTTGGCTATGTCTGTATCAAGTTTCCCTTTTCCGCATAACATGATGAACGAATATCTCGTGGCAAACGGTCGCGGAATGGGCATCAGCAGCAGTCAGACGTGTAAACGCCGGAAGCCCCTGGACTGTCCACTCAGATGTACACAGACGGACGGTCTTCTACTTGTGCGGCCTCATCGCCACTTTTAGTTTCGTTTACACTAATTGTTTCACAAACGAATCTGGCTACTATAGCGTTTTCTTGTCTTTTAACAAGTTTGCTCAAGTCAATATTTTCTATCAGTACATTCGTTATAATGTTTTAAGATAGATACTCTCCGGTGGGTATTTCATGCAACCCCCAAACACAATAATGACAGTAACGTTACATTTTTGTTTGGTTGTTTTATAGAAACACAAGTTAAAAAAAATATTTAAGTCGCAACAAAAAAAAATTGGTAACCTTTATGTAACTTATAATTTTTGTCTTTTTCATTAAAATAGGTTTTACTAAAACATTCGTAGGATTCTATTTTAACAACATAATGTTTATACGGGTACTTGTTGTTGATTTTGTGAATTAGTCTTTTGCCTGATATCAATTGCTGCTTCTAAAAACTATCCAAGGGTGTCCCGCTTTGGGAAAAAGTAAACGAATAATTGTAAATAAAAACAAATGCATCAGCTGTTCAGCTCTTTTCTTTATATTTGTTCACTTAGGAAATATGTTGTCAATAAACTAATATTTTTCCTTGGATTTTCTCAGCGAGACTTTAAATTCAAGTACAGGGTTGATGAGTGTAAAACTTATGGTTTTCCTCAAAAGTTTCGGGTAGTTTGGGCTTTATATATAGATAACGAAAAGACCCTCCACTCGTCAAAAAAAGATGGAAATCAAGAAAATAAAAGATAAAAGAAAAAATGGAAAAGGATAAAAGATGGATATAGACACAGATGATAAAATTTGAAAAAACACAGTAATGCGCTTAAAAATATCATATACCGGGTGTTTTTTTTAAACGCAACCCATTTTTAAGATTTAATAATGCACATATGAATGTGTAATGAGTGTTGTTTATTTGATCTTATTATTTTATACATCCTATTGTTTAAGTTTGATCACATTTAGTTTACATTATGTGCTCAAAAAGTCCGACATTGGCATTTGTAAAAAGTTACGCTCCCTCCATCAAATTCCCGAACACGTGTTCCAAGGTACCTCTTTAAATTTCTTGAATTAAATTTGTTATGTTTGTTTTGAGGTGCTGAATATTTTGTGAATTGTTTTCGTAGGATAATCACTACTTTACATGTGTGTGGCAAATTTAATTCAGATCGGACCATTTTTACGCGAGTTATCGTGCTTAAAGACACACACATTAAAAACGCAACCAAAAACTTGATTTTATCGGTGAAGGATTATTTTCCTCCAAGATCCCCGGATTTGACCCCACTATATTATTTTATTTGGGGATACATAAAAAGTAAGGCCTACGAAAACAATTCACAGGATATTCAGCACCTCAAATCAAGAAACAAATTTAATGCAAGCAATTCAAAGAGGCACCTTGCAACACGTGTTCGGGAATTTGATTGAAAGAACATAACTTTATACAAATGGCAATGGCGGACTGTTTGAGCACATAATGTAAACTAAATGTGATCAAACTTAAATAATAGGTTGTGTAAAATGTAAGGACCAATAAAATAATACTCATTTAATATTTATATGTGCATTTTCAATCTTAAAAATGGATTGCGTTTTAAAAAAACACCCTGTACATTATGAGTCCATCTGTAGACTTAAGTTAAACTATACAAATGAGGGAAAGTATTACGTTTTACGTTAGTTAGTTAGTTGTATAAATAGCCTTATCTTCGACAAAGAGTAGAAAATGAATCAATGGTTCGTCTGCAGAGTTTCGGAAGCAGTTATCACGCTAACTCGCTCTTCACTCGGTAAATTATGACGCTGAAGAACAGAGGAACAACAGCTACAATGCCTTTGAAAGTAATTATTCACTCTCCGACTAAATGGTGAATTATGTTCTTAATTTCAACTCTTTATCTTGATATGCTGCCGCTAATCTTACCAATTTCGACTCAAGTGTTCGTGACTACAGTTTATACATACAATAAAAGTTATATGAATCCGCGTAAATAATTAAACCAAGTACTGTTTTAATATACAACGATTACTTCCATAAGTTCATTTAAATATAATTTTTACTTTTTCTTTAAATATTTTTTACTCAATTTAAAGTGGTAGTCAGAATTAGTTGAAAATAATCCGTCAATAGTAGAATGGATTATTCTTTTAGTGGTGTAAGACAGTGTCTGTAAAATACATTAAGTATTAAGGGAACCTAGTGACTGAAAACAAAGCTATACAATCAGTTTTTTGTTTCATGTGGCATGCAGTTCATAATCTGAGATAACCTTTGATAAATGATTCCAGGCAACGAAAGGTTATAGAGGGTATTGCATGGATCACAATTTTTGACTTTTTAACTTTGTTTGGACTAGTTAGGAGTAAAACATATCAAAAGTCCCCGCCCTTAGCCCTTGAGCCGGCTGGGCTGGAAGGGTCTAAAGGTACAATTTTTTTGTTTTTCCTAAATATGTTGAAAACTATCAACTTTTAGTATTCCCTATTAAATTTGAAAAATAAAGAAAATTAAATTTCCTGTAAGAAAAATATGTAATATGTCTACTTTGGTCCAACCGTTTACAAGGTAAGCACTAATTTCATTAATATTTTAAAAAATATCCCTTCCTTAAGAAATACATGTAAATTTGTGGGTAACTTAGATGCCCAATTGGGCAACGCTTTTTTCACCTAAAGGAAAATAAACAGCATTCAGGAAATACTGACGAAATTTCCAGTAATTTGACACCTCAATCATAAAAATATGTCTAAAATTAAGGCGTTGGCGAGCTCACATAAAACTTATTTTTCAAGGAATTATTACAATTTGTTATAATTCCTTGAAAAATAATGAATTTTGTGAACTCGCCAACGCCTTAATTTTAGACCAACTTTTATGATTGAGGTCTCAAATTACTGAAAATGTTGTCATTATTTCCTGAATGATGTTCATTTTCCCTTAGGTGAAAAAAGCGATGTCCCATTGGGCATGTATTTTACCCACAAATTTACATATATTTCTTATGGAAGGGATATGTTTTTAAATATTAACAAAATTAGTGTTTACCTTGTAAACGGTTGGACCAAAGTAGACATATTATATATTTTTCTTACAGGAAATTTAATTTTATTTAATTTTCAAATTTTATAGGGAATACTAAAAGTTGATAGTTTTCAAGATATTAAGGAAAACCCAAAAAATTGTACCTTTAGGCCCTTCCAGCCCAGCCGGCTCAAGGGCTAAGGGCGGGGACTTTTAATATGTTTTACTCCTAACTAGTCCAAACAAAGTTATAAAGTCAAAAATTGTGATCCATGCAATTCCCTCTATACCTCTTTTTGAGCATTCATTGCCTGGACTATAACATCACTTTGTTGACAAATTTTTCGGAAAAAACTGTAATCATTCTATGCCAGAACAGGAAGTAAAACAAATATTATCAGATTTTCAAGAATGAAATAAAATATTTTATACCAATGAAATTAGGAAGAACCTGGCATATCATTCTTGTTACAATAAACATGCTATATTACTTGAATCCAGTGGTATTTAAGAATTCCACAATACACAACTCAAAACATCTCTTAGAATTTGAGAGGAGATCAGAGGAGATTGTTTTACATATTTACCGGGGAAATCAGAAGAAATTGTAAAACATGTTTATTTGTCACAATCAAATCATTGCCAGCTCTTTTCTCTATTAACTTAACACTAATTAATGTATCTTAACACTAGGTAATGTATAGCGATAAAAACAAGTACTCATGCAACACACTTTCTTGACATTTAAATTGTTCGGCTTAAACTGTCTATTTGGATACAAAAAACCAAATTGAGGTATTTACACCCTCCTAAAAGGGGATATGGGCTTCCGATCTATTTCCGGCCAATAATAATCATAGCAATTTATTATCCCGACCAAATTGAAAGTGAATCGGATGATAATTGCGGCCGCTAGAGCACACAATTCTTTAAAATACAACGTACTGCGTTTAGTATATTCACATTTTCGTTCATAAATCGGTTATTTTTGGTGCTAAGACTTTAGAAAAGGGCTTGAAATTTTGGCATTTTTATTCTCTTTCATAAAGTGTACATACAATTTATATTCGGGCCTTATATTACCCTCTCTTTCGCCCCAAAACCCCCAATTGTAGGGGACCCCACAACTGAGGTTAAAGGTGCTCCGATTTTTTTTCCAACAAACTTGACCTAGATAGAGACGAATGTCCCAAAATTTTAAGAAAATCGAACGATTTCGATCGTTATAGTGTCATTACACACACGTGCGCGCACACACGCACACTAAATAAATTTTTAAACGGATGGTATTTTTTGCCTTATGGGGTACCAAACGAAAATGTATCATGTTCCTACGCCTTAAACCAACCGTGCGAGTGATGCTAGTAGCTCATAATTCCATAGAAATTCGCTAATAAGACATTTCTATTAGTTACGAGAATTACGCAGATTGACAGTGGCGAGAGCACGAGAGGTATTATTGGCTGCAGGTGCGACAGAACGGTGCAACAATTTACGAGTGGGCAGTAAACTGACACATCGTTACTTGTCGTCAGAATGAGTTAAATAACTCATAACTCATCACCGTTTTCAGTCTCCCTCATACTCCCTCACAGGTGTACACAACACACTGCGAAAACCACTTATATCTATAAGAGTTTCGTTCTCAATGAGAAATACTCTACTTAATAATCCTAGTTTTCCTGAATTTAAGTTGTATTTTATAATATCTATAAACGGAAGATTTTTGATGGATGTGATTTATTTTCAAACATCCCACTCACCTGATTAGTTCTTCCAGCCTATAAGTATTTCACTACTACTACGACGCAAAAGCAATATCAAACTATTTATGTTTTGCTGTATATACACTTATTGAGTCGTACATTTCAACATGTGAGTATATTTTTTATCACTATTTCTTATCATAGAACAAGTGGTATGTCGTTTGTTCAAATGTTTCCGTGTGTGTAAGTTTGATGGCATGTCTTCAACTACAGTTAATTTGAATAGGAATAGGCCTTTTAAACTTGATTTCAACTGGGCCCATGTGGTCCGAAAACGTTGGTCGTTCCAAACCAATTAGGAATATCTTGGCAGTATACCAGGTAGTTTTATACCTTTCTTTATATTTTTCTATGGTTACAAGTTACAAGTGATATAGGCTAACTCAAAGTTCATCTAACCAACTAACAAAGAAATGATATGTCTAGTGGGACACAATTAATTTTCAAACGAGTCAGATAACCTGGTTTTGGTGATCGTATCTTAGTTAACACTTGTTTGCCTTATTGATTCATAAGCCAGGTTTCAATAAACATCAGAGCTTTTGTACCTTGGTTAGGAAAGTTATTACACTTTACTTAGCAATTCAAATGACAGTAATATTTAAAAGAGGAGTAGTTGATAATAACAATCTTGAAAAAAAGGTTTGTGGAAAACTCGAGAAGACAGATAAAACTGATACGGAATAGTTGGCTATTTTTTCATATACAGAGTAAAGAGGTAGAAGGTTTTATCACTCAAAACTCCTTTTAACGTAATGGATTTACCACCCCAATCTCCTTGGTCAACGTGTTCCATCTGCAATTGAATTTGAAAATGTATTCCAATAAAATTATATTTTCAAAAACCTAATTCTATAATAATTATATTTGATAATGTTTGCGATTAATTCTTGTACTAGTGGTCCATAGCTTTGCCAAATCTCTTCATTCTTCCAGCGTTCTATTCGAACATACGCCTTTCCGTTTATATTTCAAATCAAATCCTCAAACTCGATCTCAAAGGAAAGAGTACGATCCCCTTGAGATTTGTTTTGAAAAGTCGATAGTTACAGCAGGTCCATAATTACTAAGGTCTTTGTTGTAGTCGGCCGGCGTGGAAAGAAATCATCGTCCATTAACTAGTTTTTAATAAATAATAAATGGCTTCTGTTGAGTTACAGTTACAGTATAGTCTAATCGAGTACTGTTTAAGGACTACTATTATATTTACTAGTTTTGTAAATACCTCGTAAATCAAACGATAAATTGTAACGATTGTTGTTATTTAGTCTGAATTGTTGGTGACAATAATTATTATAACTATTTCTGACTCCTACTCCAGTATTTTTTCAATAATTCAAATAATCAACTGTGAGAAATACCAATAAGATACAAAATATTATTTGCTAGAATAAATTTGTTCCAAAAGTTCTTCCTTAATCTTGTCGAGTAAAATTGGTCAATAAGTAAGTTCTTTTAGCGAATTTCACCTGTAGGGAAGAAGCTATTGCCGTAGGTCTCATGGTAAGACTTAAGCCCAAGACTATGATACTTTTTCGTTGATACCCCAGAAGCAGAAAAACACCATCCGGGACTTTTTGAATAGGTATATACATATATGTCTGTTAGCACGATAGCGGCCGTAAAAATGGTCCGATCTTTATGAATTGAGTACAGACATGTAAAGTGGTAATCAATTGAACTAGTTTGTAAACCAGCCTGATCGGATCACCGGAAGGCTATGTTATGGTGCTATGTTATTTTTGCCTTCCGGTGGTCCGATCGGGCTGGTTCACGAACTCGTCCAATCGATTACCAATTTACATGTCTCTACCAAATTTCATCAAGATCGGACCATTTTTACGGCCGCTATCGTGCTAACAGACATATATATATAAATTCGAACGAATGGTGTTTTTTGCTTCTGGGGGTTGCAAAACGAAAAGTTATCATGGTCTGGGGCTTAGGTCTTACCATGAGACCTACGGTAATAGCTTATTCCCTAAAGGGGAAATTCGCTAAAACTTGGTTTAGAGCCTCATCTAGATGAGATCTAATGTATTTTAATTTAAAATCCCCGAAATTTTAATTTTTGTGGCATCAAACCTGCATTCTCTTTCCCCATGTTATCCTTAGGAGAAATAAAAACATTCTATATCTTTACTATTTCTTAACATCTCTTGTTAAAACTTGGTATATGGCTTCTTCTAGTTAAGATGTACTGAATATTGAATTAATACCACCCAGTTTTAACATACCTGTTGCAGCAAACCTGCTTACCCATTTCCAATGCTATTCTTTTGGAGATTACAATAACATGTCATATTTCGCAATGTTTGATGGATATATATTTTTTGCATTTGAAATTCGCTGAGTATGCAGTGTTGCTGCAACGGGGATATTTCTTCTAACTCTTGTTTTTGTTAGTTTAATTGTTTTAACAGTTAAAACTTGTGTTATATAGCTTTTTTATATAAATAATGTAAAAAAAGTCTTACATTTAATATAATAAAAATCGCTAGATACATAACATCAACCACTGAACAGGCCTCTGCCTAAGACGAAAATATAATAATTTTTCAAAAACCTAATCAATAGATGACCATAAATGATGCCATTTTAACATACCATAGGGTTTGGTTAAAAGAATCTAAATAAGAACCGTATTATATTATGGGTACTGAAAACAGAAAAGAAGGCGGGCGATTTCTGGTAAGAAATAATCACGTGTACTGCTTTCTGTTCATTGCTGAATGTTATTAATAAATAAAGCAGTAAAACGACACAACGCTCGCAAAGACCGGACAAGGTTAGATTCGACAAGTTGTATTCAAAATTGCGTTGTCACTATATTCGAACTGAAAATGGTAATAGATAAAATAAAGTTATAGCTTCTTACTGTACTGGGAGAGGCCTACTTAATCATTTGCCTGGATCGTCAATTGATAGCACAACAAAAAGGTTTTATTATAATTAGCTTTTTTTACTGTATAGATATACTTCAAATTTTGTTAATAATTAAATTCAACACATATCTTCACTAACCGTTGTTTAAATACCTGTACTGAAGTAATCCAATCGTTGTTTTGCAACTTAACATAAGGCAACGCTTGGATTCTTTAATGCAGGTATTCAAACCATTGTTAGTATTCAACAGTAATTCGGAAGCTAACCAACTTTAATGCGACATTATTTAATTTATTTTTTACATGTATTAAGTACATAAGTAAAGAATTATTTATGAAAAAAACTCCAAAAAACTCCTAAAACTCCTAAAAAAACTCCTAAGTATACATACTTTAGGTAGGTGTACCTACTTTAGGTTAATACCTAACTTAGGTAAGTTTCGGATGACTACAATAGCTGTGGTAGATTATTTCTTCTCTCATTGTATAAATCTCAATATGTACCTTGTTTTCGTTTTCATTGTTTTTGCAATACTTATACACACACCATTTCTACATGAACTATCCTTAAATATTTCAAAATTAAACGTTTTGTTAGTTCTCGTATAGTAGTTGCAGTGTTATAGTTCTAGTATTATGTAGTTATTATTAGAAAAGTTCATTAAAACCCCTTGCTAGCTATAAACCTTACTGACCGCGGTGGCGACCGTCCAAACTTTAATGATTTACGGACGAAACCGCCATAATTGTGGTCATAACTGGACACGCTTTATGGCTTGAATTTACAACTACTTGTATTGCACATAAAGCTCAGTAATATGGTATGAGTTTTATACCACGTACCTATCATACATGCTTTTATATAACTATCAAAGACGAAAGGTTTTAGTAAATGTCAGTACTGTTTTTTATCAGGTTTAATGGGATCCTTACTACTTCATATTTATACTGATTCCCCTCCCTACTCCCCCCCTTTGACCAAAGGTAATTTTATTAAAGTTGGAGGTGGTTGTAAGTAATGGGTTGTAATACTTCCCAGCTATAATAACTTTTATTAGTAAAAGGAATCACTAAGACATACTCGCGTTTATTCGTAACCTCAATATCAGCTCTCTTTAATTCATCCCAAAAGGTGCACAAGAAGACTTGCGTTTCAGTTAGTAAGAAGTTATCTATAACCTCTTTTTATCAATTTGTGCATTGACGAGAGACGGAAAAATTTTGTATTTCAGGACAATGTGAAATTAATATTTTATTTATGGAAATGAAAAAAATCTGATCAAATCTTAATTTTTAAATGCTCTACAGAAGTAAAGTTTAGATCTACTCTTCCAATTTTTGTTTAAAGCTTTTTAGAATACTAGTAAACACGTTGCTCGAAATCGAGCAATTGTTATGAATTGATTTCGGAATAAAATTAACTATGGCACAGTATTCTAGTACTATTTCAGTGATTATATGCTTGAACTTCCTATACTGGGATTTTTTACAAAAATAAGGTAATGTCCGTGTTTTTTAGTGTTTTCTACGAATATTATAAGCCCCTCAAAGGTGTTGGCTCGACCTGCTCCACATACAAAGACCATGAGGAAGTACTGGGCAGGGTAGGTAATTTCCAACTTTTGCGATGGACTGACCCTGAGCTATACCTAGTCATAGCGAGTGCTGGAATTACTGGAAACTGGGTTCTTTATATTACCTACATGTTTACATCGTTCATGGTTAGCATTTCATAGTTAAACTAAATTATAAGTAATTTACATTTTCATGTAATTTTATTTTAGGTAATTGCTCATAAAAACTTCACATTAACATTCACCATAAACTCAAATCGAATTGTATATTCAACCAAGTTCATCAAGATGAATTTGTCATACATAAATTAATTATTAGTTGAAATAATCACCCCATGCACAATATCAAAGAAAATGAACCAAAACAAATAGTTATTTGAAAATTTACTACAAATTTGTTTAGACAACACTTTTAAATGGGTTGTTATAAATAGGCAAGGAAGAATTAAATTATGTTTTGTAAAACATAAAGTTAGGCTAGTTGGTTTCGTGGGTTTTACGTTATTTTTGTAAAACTTTCTGAAATTCAGCATATGTGACTAACCCGTAAGTAGCGTATAACCCGTCTTATCTCAAACCGAACTAAAATGGTTCAATAAATCTACTCATATGAACGTTAAGTCTGCTTCTTTCTATTTTATTTTCTTTTAGCATTTTTTCTTTGGAATATAAACATATATGAATATTAAGATCTTCATCCATGTGAATCAAATGTTTTTTTTAAAACTGAATTCTAACCTTAAGTATGTAATAGGATAATATTTTGTTTATTTACATCTTCCGTCAACTAAAATGCCTCGAGATCTACATGCAATGGTTTCAACTACATATGGCTTTGTTGAAAAACTTGGTCTGCTCCAATCAGCTGCTTTATTTGAAATTTCTATTCCCATGTTAATTCTTATGGACGAATATGAAACTTTAAGGGCGTCTAGGGCTCTTCCCTTTAGTCTAACCTTTTTAAATTTTATTTCCTGCAAAACTTCACGCCAAGATCTTTCCAATGACAACTAAATTACTATTAAAATCGGCCCAGTAGTTTAGGAGGAGTAATGATCACGAAAAAACCCTAGCGTATTAAATAAGTAATATATAGATAATCAACAATAAAATAACAAACTAGAACCCCTGCGGATCTATGCAACCTTTCTTTCCCTTTCAGTGAAAGGTGACTATGATAGTCAAACTATTCCTGATCCGCAAGGGTTTAGACCGAAAAACAAGTAAAAACTGAATCGATCAAATCCGTGACTGATTTAAGTCATAAATCCGCTGTTTGTAGACGTTAGCAGACTAAAGCCCGGACACTCGGATAACTTATGTGCGCGGGGACACCTGTTATCCGCGTTTATTATGTTACAATACAATAATTAAAACTTGTCAAAGCACATTAAACCTGTAGGATATTCTTAACATGTTTTACATTATTTTTTGTTTTGACTTATGATATATATTTTCCAAAAGTTTAAATTTCTGGGAACAAAGTCAAGTCCCTTCAGTGTCTTTGACGCTATTCATAATGTAAATTTCACGAGTCATTCGTTATTTTGTATCATCGTGGGATTCAAAAACAGGATTTATTGGTTTCATATGTAGAATGTCACTTCTAATGCTTAGAAGCTGTAGAACAATCATGGAAATTGTTTAATTGCAGACAGTTACAGAAAATTAGAAAGTAATCCGTCTGGAAAGATAATTAGAAGTCTAAAGCAATATTAGTCAATGGTAGTTATAAAAAAATTGTAAATTTGACTCTGAGCTCTACAATTTTATTTTATTTTAACTTTTTCAGTCAGCATATGCTACTATATTGAGTAATCTTATCTGGTTTTAATTTCACTGGATAAATCCAGACGAACGAAGAAAATAACCGTACTGAGTAAATAGGTTTCATTCAATTTCCCGTCCAGTAGTAGTTTTATAAGATTTCTTTTTTTTACTCCCTCCTGATTCAAGTTCCTTAAAAAAGACACAGTTAACTCGAGAGGGTAACGGAAAGTTTTTAGATTTTCATTTTTACTTTATACGTCAAATAAGTATAATATTAGTTCATGAACAATGTATTATGATTCAGGTTTTTGCAATATGTAAAAGTAGCTAGTTGAAAACCTGGAATACTAAGTTTTACATTGAATTTGTAAATTATGAGAAGAGAAGCACAATAATGTAAGACACACCTATATTTATGTTTCTTGATAATATGAAATGGAATTGATTGAATTTAATCATAGACCGCAAACACATATTTTTACGAAAAATCCCATTTAATTCTCAAAACGTTTCATGCCGCATTTTAGCAGTCAAAGTGATCGATCCCAGTAGAAGCCTTTTAAGTGTTCACGCGGCGGTCGAGGTAAAAACACTCTTTCGCCAAAAAAGTGGGTGAAGTGGAGGCGACCGAGCCGCCAAAACAAACTGTCGTCGTTACCGTCAACATTGCATCGTTCACTTGATATACGACATTAATATCGCTCGACATTACTGTCGATAACCTCCATCTTTGTTTTCATTACAATTTGCACTACCGTCATTGGCATCATTAATTGATTTGGAAATAAATCACATCTGCGGTTTGCTTAGTATACAACGTTAAAAAAATACATTAATATAAAAATACTCGATCTTTATTTTCATTACAATGTAAAATCACTGTCATTGCCAGCATTATAAGACTCTACTGAATAATCTGATTGATAAAAGTATCATTATTATCACAGGGCATTCGGCATTCTGTCGACAGTGACATATTCGTTTTCATTACTAAATAGACCATTTTTCGGTGTCATGCCGATCGTTTGATTACGACATAAAATCGTCTAAATAATGCGCAACATCGTCATTGCCACTTTTAATAACAACTCGGCGTTGTATTCTTTATAATTGATCCATCACAAGTACGACTTGATAATGTACAACTTGTACTGCAAATTTTCAAATAATGAAATAATGTTTTCCCAATCAATAAATAGATAATGAATCAGTATTTACTGTCTTTACTGTTATTTACTACCAACCGAATAAATAAATAAATATTTTTTATTTATTGTCTTTAACGTGATTACTGTCCTTACTTTTTCCTCTGTCCTCGTGAAATATTTCTTGTTAGACGTCGTTTCATTTGATCATATTGTTTACCATCCTTGGATGAAATTTAACTAAAAAAATAGATAATGGATTTGGGTTATTAATTTATTTTGGTCGTATTATTTACCAGTTAGAATTTCTAGGCGTTGTTTGTACGTTTGAGTTTTAAAATATAATAGAAAACAACACTTTTATTATTTGTTAATAAAGAAGTGCACTCTTTATGTGAGTTTTTAATTTCTTTATCGTGTCTGCTTATTGTAATATACTTATATCTTGATTTTTTTACTTTTTGCAGAATAGCTTCCTCGTGTCGTACCATTGTGGGCACCTTCTACTGCAGTTATGTCGTCCTCTGTTTTTTGCACCCTTATTAATAACAAAAATTAATTTTTACATCAACATATTCTTCATCAATCAAAACATTTTCCTAATTTCTCATGCCAATATTCCAATAAAACTGTTAATTCGTTTTAACACTTGGTTTGTATTGTGTCCCAGAAGCCAGAAGTTACACTCTGGCACACTGAGTGGCCAAAGCCTAATAGTTCCCTCGCATATAAGGTTTCTTTTGCGCCCTGACGAGGATAATCCTGGAACGTAATCTCTCTAAAAACAACCCCACACTCGCGCACGCGTCCCGGGGCGAGAGTCGACAGCAGCATGTATCACGGGTACAGGAGTCCAATGCCTTTATCCTGGCATGCCCGTATTGTTATCCTCATTACAGTTTACTCCTATCCAATTTTATTTTCACTGGCGCCCTTCAATAAATATCCACCACTGAAAATATTCCAGTATCCACAATCAAAGTGAAACATTGTTTTCTCAAAGACTAATTGTTCTTAAGGTTAATTTGCTGTAGTGTTTTGGATGCGCGTATTTGTTCATCATAAGATAATCCTGTAAGTGCGATTTGTATAAGCTACTTACGGATAAGGTCTGATTCGTATATTCTTGCTTTATCTCTTTACAATAGACCACAGAAAACATTCATTTTTATAGCTATTTAAACTACTGTTAATGACGGTTATTTTTTGTACTCCTGCTAAATGTAAATTATAGGAATACGTTTGTGAACAATTAACTAAAGGTGATTTTTTGTTTTAGAATGGCGGTGCTGGAGCTGACAGTGGCGGACGCACAAATGGGTGAGTAATGAAATGAAACTATATAATATTTTACTTTATTTATATTCATCTTTTCACAAAAACCAGCAGTGCCGGAAGTTTATCATTATTTTGAATTAAATGTTCTTAGGCTGCTTGGAGCCACGATATTTATTCATCACCCATACATAATGACCTAAGAATCTCTTCTCTCCCATATAACTAGTTTTTCTATTATCTGTTCTGAATGCGACTGTCTTGCCGTATTTTTCATCTCGTTTTTGGGGTTAGTGGGATTTTGAACCATATTCTACAGATACAAAGTCAATTTTCTTTCGTATTTGGAACTTAATTTTTCCTCTTTTTCTGATTTGTTTCCTAGTTAAATTATCAATGATGATCGGGTTGTAGCCATTTGATACAGCTACTTAAGTATGTTTTAGCGAATTTCTTTAGAAATAAGCTATTACCGTCGTACAGAATGGACAAAAAATATCCGCTCAGGGTAACCTCAGCAATTATATTAATTTTTATATCAATCGATAGCTTTTTATGTCTACTTTTTTGGATGACATATTTTTTGCATTTCCGTGAGTTTATCGCGGAAATGCATTTTACCTGAATAAAAGGACGATTTTATTTAAAATTTAACATGGGCTTATATGGGGAAAAGAATTTTCTTTATTTTGAATGTCTGTTAGCACGATAACTCTCGTAAAAATCGTCCGATCGTAACAAAATTTACTACACACATGTAAAACTAGGTTCTCTTGGAAGAGTTCGTAAACCAGCCAGATCGACTTATTCAAAGTGGGGTAAAGGCTGCTTTTACCCCCCAAAAATGGGTTTTATGGCTTTTTCAAATTGAAAAATTAAAGTAATCAAATTGTTTTTCGCTACCGGATTCGGCTTGATAAAATAAACAATTTTGTATTTTGAATCATTGCTCTAAGTCCATTGGTCTCCAAGGTATTTTTTTGCCACGTATTTCAGTATTAGGGCAGCAGGATGTTGTCCAACATAACTTTGTTTCAACGATACCTGCAGAGTATTTAATGAGTTTACCAAAAGTATTTTTAATAGGATTTTGGATTTTCAACTAAAAAAAGAACAATTTAGCCTGTTTATTAAAATAAAAAATATATATTTTTGAATTAAACTTATTTATTAATTGTTTTTGACATAGACAATGTAAAACAAACGATGTGATTTTATTTTAATATATAAATATATGTTTATATATGTATGTTTATATATATATGTTTTATATGTTTTTTTATAATAATTGATTAATTATTGTTTTTATTATTGGAAATTTGCTGATTACGCGGGTTTGCTGCGACGGGGGTATTTATCTTCATTGAAGTCTTCTTGGTTTAGTGCCACAGTTAGTAGACGGTTTGCAAAACTATTCAATGCAGCCATTTTGTGTGAAATAGGATGGTGGGATGCAGCGTTTATTGTTGTATCGTTGGTTGTGGGTTTTCTGTAGATTTTGACGGGAAAACTATTGTTTACTTTTATGGTGTGGTATCTGGGAGGTTCAGTCTATTGTTTGGTTCCAACTCTACTGTGAACTCCAGTTTGGGGTGAATATTACTCAGATAGTTGTTTTATAGAGTTATCTGTCTTGGGTTTCTATCAAACAAAATAATCACATCGTCAACATATCTGTAGAAGAAAATTAGTTTATTTCTACCCCTGTTACCTTGTTACATACATGTTTATTTTCGGAATAATTTAAAACGAACTCTGGGAGAATGCCTGATAGAGGTGAACCCATCATATCGTCAGTCCTTCATTTTGAATGAAATAACCGTCATTTAAACAAAAATAATTTTGCTTTAATGTTGTCTTTAACAGATCCATTAATTCGTTTTGTTTACTTTTATTCAAGCTAGACTTGGTTCTTAAATTGTCCCGTAGAATATTCAAGGTTTTCTCTGCAGGTGGATTAGTGTAAAGGATTGTGATATCGAGTGAAGCGAGAATATTTCTTGGGTTCAGATTCATGTCTTATTTTTGTAATTAGGTCCAAACTGTTTTTTAAACTATTCTCTAATTTTTTTTCTCTAGCTTCTTAGGTAATTTTTATGCAGGAGCAAACATGTAGTTTACTATTGGCTTTATGCGTATGTCGTCTTTATGTAATTTCGTTAATCCTTTAGGTTGAGGGGCATGGAGGTTGATTGGTTTCAGATATCTAATATCATCTTATAACAAATGTTTCCTACTAGATATAGCTTTGTTGTTTAATTTTGTATATGACACAATTGGATCTTTGTTTATTTTTTCAATTTGGTTCTTATTTAATACGTATATAACTTTATTTTTGTAACCTGTTTCGTTCATTATAACTAAGGTGTTCCTTTTGTCAGCTTTAGTGATACTTAGGTTGTTATCGTCTACTTTGCTTTAAGGGTATTTCTCCTATAGGGAAGAAGCTATTACCGTAGGTCTCATGGTAAGACCTAAGCCCGAGACCATGATAACTTTTCATTTTGGGGCACCAGAAGCAAAAATACCCCCGTTGCAGCAGACCTGCATACTCAGCGAATTTCAAATGCAAAAGAACGAAATTCAATCCAATATAGCGAGATTTTACATGTTTTTGTAAGCTCAATAAGAATAACATGGAGAAAGAGTACACAGGTTTGCTGCAACAGGTCCGTTAAAACTGGTTGGTTTTAATTGAATATTTAGTAGATCTGAACTAGAAGAAGCCATATACCAAGTTTTTCCAAAATATGTCAAAAATAAGGAAAATATAGCATTTATTTTATTTCCCATAAGGATAACATGGGGAATGAGTATGCAGGTTTGCTGCCACAAAAATGGAAACTTCGGGGATTTTAGACGAAAATACATTAAATCTAATCTATATGAAGCCACAAAACAAGTTTTATTACGATATGATGAGTAATAAGCGAGATATAGAATTTTACTTATTTCCCATAAGGTTAACATTGGGACAACGTACTGTGTTTACCACTTTCAATATCTCAGTAACCAATGGACATAGAGCAATGATTCAATATGCTAAATTGTTTGTTTTTTCGAGCTGAATTCAATGGTGCAAGCCTAAATTTGATTATTTTTATTTTTTGGGGGGTTTATCCCCCTTTACCCCCTCTCCCGGTGGTCCGATCGGGCTGGTTTACGAACTCGTCCAATTGATTACCACTTCACATGTCTGTACCAATTTTAATTACGATCGGACCATATTTACGGCCGCTATCGTGCTGACAGATATAAATATATATACATTCCCCACTAATTTGCATGAAGAATTCATTAAAATTATCTACAGGGTGTTCCAGAAATGAAGGTCATGAGTTAGAATCTCCAAATTTTCTCAAGTGAACCCATAGCAAATTTTATGTCATTTTAAAGGTCTTGTTAAAAGAAACATTTTAAAAACAAGAAAACAGAACTAAATTATCTCAGTCCGTTTCAAAATGGCGGCCATTTTTGAGAAAATTTTCTCTCTAAAACCCCTGTATTTTTTAAACTTTTAAATATTTTTCAGTTCTGATTAAAAATCCTTAATCCTTGGTACCTCGGCTTTACTATGATATGTTACATGACAATATTCTGATAATATCGAATTTTCGGAAAAAATTTAATTTTGACTATGTTGGTAGCCCTGAAAATCAAAAAAATCAAATAGCAATATATGCTAAGAAGCATATCATTTTAAAGGCCTTCAAAGGTCCTACAACTTTGTAGTTTATACAAATATTCTATCTTTTATGGTTTTTTAGTTATGGGCAAAAAACTCCATTTTCCCATATGAAGCGCATGTTATTTTTGCAGTACATAATACCAAAGGGGACCCATAATCCGTTTGCTATGGACATGTGCAAATAATATGCTCTTCATATGGGAAAATGGAGTTTTTTGTCCATAACTAAAAAACCATAAAAGATAGAATTCTTGTGTAAATTACAAAGTTGTAGGACTTTTGAAGGCCTTTAAAATTATATGCTTCTTGGCATATGTTGCTATTTGAATTTTTTGATTTTCAAAAATTACCAACCTAAAAGCTAACCTAAAAAGCTACCAACATTTTCAAAAATTAAATTTTTTCCGAAAATTGGATTTTATCAAAACATTGTCATATGATATATCGTAGTAAAGCTGAGTTACCAAGGATTAAGAATTTTTAATCAGAACTAAAAAATATTTAATTGTTTAAAAATGCAGGGGTTTCCGTAAACTTTTCACAAAAATAGCCGACATTTTGAAACGGATTGAGATAATTTAGTTCTGTTTTCACCAAAATGTTTCTTTTAACAAGACCTTTAAAATTATATAAAATTTTCTATAGGTTTACTTGAGAAAATATGGAGATTCTAACTCATGACCTTCATTTCTGGAACACCCTGTAGATAAATTGCGATGAAAATATTTTTAATAAATTCTTCATATACAAATTAGTGGGGAATAATTTTATTTGGCGTTTGTACGTTAAACCGTTCTTGCGTTATTATAGGTGGACGGGCGGTCTGACTCACCCTGTTTATACATTTGTTACTATTATTAAAATTAAGATGTATTTAATATTAAAGTAAAACCAACCAATTTTAATATACCTGTGGCAGCAAACTTGTGTACTCTTTCCCCATTTTATTCTTATGGAGATTACAAAAACATGTAAAATCTCGCTATGTTGGATTGAAATATTTTCTTTTGCATTTGAAATTCGCTGAGTATGCAGGTTTGCTGCAACGGGGGCGTTCTTTAAGACATGTGCATCAGGACTGCATGGTTTTTTGCTTTTAAATTTTTCTATCATATTTATCTTAGCGTTTATCATGACTCGAGCTATACTTTGATCGTCGTTATTTGATATGGTTTGAATGGCAGTTTCAGCATTTATCGTTTCTGAGAACAGTGCTATAGAACTATTATTTTATGAAATTAAAACCATCTCCCAATGAAATAGTCAATAATAATTAATTATACAAAGTGGGAACATATTCAGTCTGGGTCTTAAACTAAATCGGTGTTAGATTCGCTTTGTTGATACAGACTCATCAAAATCAGTCTTCAGCAAGTGGCGTAAAACATGCTTTTGTTTTGTCAAGTTAATGTCTTGATTAACGACAGTCTGCGAAAAAGATAGAATCTCTATTTAACCAGCGTAATTTGCATAATGTGCTGTATCAATATACAAGATACCGAACACAATTTGCATAAGAATGTTTGGAACAAACAGGAGGGGGGGACAGATTGCAGATAAGGGTTGTGCATTATAATCAAGCAATTCCATGGACGAAGCAATTTCTGATGCAATGAGCTTTGGTGAGAAAAATTAATTCCTTTTTATTTATTTTACTCTAAACTATGACTTGTTTATGATTAATAATTGAATTTTAATAATTGGCTTAACTTTATTAACTAACTTGATTTAGTTTAATGAATGGTGTAATTATATTTCAAGTATACCCAGAAAACTCAATTACTGCAACAATCTTATTCTGCCTTAAATTGTTCTTATGACTGTATGTTAATTTGTAAAAACTGAATGATAACTCATGATTTGTACACAGAAAAAATGATTTGTTGGAACAACAAAAACATTTGCAGGTAAACAACCTGCAAATTTTTTTTCGCAACACTACATTAGTAAGTAGCCGATTTCCGCTTCCGTTTCAGTGTGGGAATTCGCCGTTTTCAAAAGAGTACGGCAAATATCAGCTGTAGTGAGGTAACAAATCAGCTGGAGTGCGGTAAAGAGTTTGCATTGAGCATTTACCGCACGATTTCGGTAAATGCTCAATGTTGCCAACTCAAGAAAAAGTAGTTTAACACACAATTAATTTACACACATTATACATAAACACAACATACACATTTTAACTATGACTACCATATCTCAATTATTGTAACTGAACTTGTTTCCCAGGTTGCGACTACGCACCGTTTATAGCGATAAGTTAATAAAGAACAGTATTATTTCATCAATTCTTGCCATCTGTGTGACGATAAGACGTATTCCTAGAAAGGCTTACTCGGTCACTGAACAGCAGAGATAACGTTTTGTGTTATCTCCCCCGCACAGATAAATATAGTTTTGTAAGTATTTTCTCTCCACAGTTTGTTTAATATTTTTAAATCTTTTAACTTTCATGGAAGTGTTTAGCTCTATGTTATTTTTATGATTCCAATTAGTGTACATTAAAAAAAACGTTGAGCTTGTGTGTAAGCGTTGTTTTCTACTTACCCTGTATATTTGTTGCTGGTAGTGTCGCGAAAACTATCGTACGCAACTCATCCGGGAAGGTGTTAACGTTGCTCGCATGAAATTCCCGCGCTCCGCAAGCGTCGCGCGTGAACTATCATGCTCGCACGTAAACACCTACCTCCCGCACTAGTTGCGTAATTTACTATTTCGGTTTACCAATGTTTTTGTTGGAAAAAACAAAATAGATTTGTTGGAACTACAGAAACATTGGTAAAATATTTGCAGGTTGTATATCTGCAAATGTTTTTGTTATTTCTTTCTGTGTAATGTTGGTTAAAAAAATACAAATTTAGTATAAATCCTTTATCATTCATGAACAGTTATGTTTGCTTTTATATTTTTTTCGAGGATATTATAGTATTGGATTTTTCGTTGAATGCAGAGATGACAACTACTCCCTTGGTAATTTCGAATTAAACTCGTTGCCCCGGGGACGTCCCTCTTTATTAAATTAAACAACAATCATACGGACACTGCTCCAGCCTAATCGATTCAATTAGGGGTTTTAAATTTTGACGTCGGCATGATACATTGCCATCTATCCACCGCCTCATAAATTTACAATATTCCATCAGTATACTTTTAATCGGGTGTTTTTTAGTGATGCATTTTTTAGATGAAATCAAACAATGAAAAAAGCTTTTACCACACAATTATGACATATGTGTTTAAATAACTAACTAGATTACCCAGTTGCAGCTTCCCATGAAAACATTACAACTTGTGGTTTTTTTACTATTTCAAAGCATGACCATTTGTTAAGTTGTAAACAAAGTGAACTGAGCTAGGTTAAATTCCGATGGATAGCGATACTGTTCCAAATCTTCAGCCCTTTACTATACTAATATGCCGTTCTTTTACTTCTGAAACGCATTGGCAAATAAACGTAAAAATTACTTTAAATTGACACATTACCCTATTTTTCGTATAAGGCCCAAGTTTTTTTGTTTTCAGATCATTATGTAAAATTAGGTTTTACCGTCCATTAGTTAACCTTCCGTAAAAATATTGTGAAATGTTATATAATTAATGGTTCTGGCAAACTGTACACGACAATCTAGAAACAAATTCCTTCAAATTAAACCTCTGAAAATGCTCTGGGTTAAATAAAGTAAACTTATATAATGTACCGATAAACCAAACAAAGAATTTAGGCAGTATAAAGGATCGGCGATGAAAAAGATGGAAGCAAATAAAACCTCACCCCGATATGAGAAAAGTTTTGGAAAGCTTCCCGTATTAAATGACTTATACAACTAACATGGCTCCGTGTGAGTGAATGTAACCTTTAACAGATCAAATTAAAAATGTTTTTCATGCACATATTGCGAAACCATAATTTTGAATATTTTATTACTTTGACTCTTCAGATTGGAACTCTCTTTTTCCCCTACAAGCTTTTAAGGATTTCATCAATAACATTTCACATCCATCACATGATACAGACAAACCAAACAAAGAATTTAGGCAGTATAAAGGATCGTCGATGAAAAAGATAGAAGCAAATAAAAGCTCACCCCGATATGAGAAAAGTTTTGAAAAGCTTCCTGTATTAAATGACTTATACAACTAACTCCGTGTGAGTGACCGTGATGCACCATTTTAAAAGTTGATTACGAGCTTTTGAAACGAATAATTTTCATACGTAATACGGTGTTTAATACTTTACTAGTGGCTTGAAGGGGCTAAAAGCCCCTAATGAGGAAAATTTCAAACAATTCTTATTTATTATAGTACAAAATACCTTCATAGCAAATTAAAATTTTTCTTATATTGATATCTAGCCGACAACATGGTTTTTCAGGTATCAGCATCACATGTTTTATGTAAACAAAGCAGACGTTTTTCGATCCCTATGCTTTTTAAATGGCCGATATTTTACGTTATTTCTCATTTTCTGGTGATTTTAAAGAAATTTCATTATTTTTCCCGCCATCACGGAATAGAGACCTTTAATTTGAGCTCTCTTCCATATTACTACGACTTGCCAGACGCCCACAATTTTGACGCAACGAATCGCCATACGGAATTAAATATATGATGATGATTTTAATCGACTTTAAGTCACCTTTACAAATACATGTATATAACAAAAACAAGATTGATTCCTCGACAATATAGTTTGACGTTTTGCACACGTACATTCTTCACCGTGATTGACATTATAATTAGAGTCTCAGTGTGACAGATGCGGCCAGTCGCATCGCAGAGATAATTGGAGGCGTCAAATGTAGGCAATGGCGACGCGTGACGCGGTAATCGACTTGGTGGACTTTGGTGGATACCAATTTACACTAACCGATACAATTTTACGCCACCGGACTAAATACCTAAGCTAAATGTCGCAGCAATGCACTATGATTACGCCACATGATCACTATTATGTTCTGATCACTGATTATGTTTGATAGTGTTATGATGATAAATCGTTTTAGAGAGTTTGCTTAAAATATTTCGTAGTTTATGTCATGTTTAAAGCAACTCGTTTATATATTCACATTGTCAACATATCATCAGTTAATCTTTTAATCATATATTATTGAAATAGTAAATTCTATCTAACCTTAGATAATTTTGTTGCACTCCCGGTTAACAACAGTAGCGTAGTTCGGCGTAATAGGTTACATTGCGAAGAGCCTTTGTTATAGTTTAAGAATCCAATTTATATTCATTCAAAAATTGGCATACAGGAAAAATTAATAACGTGTTTTCAAATATAAAGTAAACATTCAATTGAGACAAGATTAAAGAAAAAAACTAACATTTAAGTTGTTAACGTAATGTTTTTGTTCAAATAATTTCTCATAACCTTAACAAAATCTAAAAAAAAAACTTTGGATTGTCTTTCTTTAGCAAAATATACATTATTTATGAATACCACTGGGTGACAAAAGACCGGTCGTTAGCGTCGGCGACGATTATTTGACATTGCGTAGCGTTATTCGCTTTAATATCAGCGCCTATGCATTGTCTTTAATTCTCGTCCTATAGGCTTATGTGTCCAAGGTGCAAACGCTGTTTTTCACCACTGCTACGCTATTTTTTATCTATACTATAAAAAAAACATTAATATAAAATGTACAAAGAAGACAAACATTTAAAAAAAAAACTCTTTTAAAATAGTGTAATTTAAGTAGTTACCAAGTTCTTTGGTAGGTACGCTACATTAGCTATACTTTTTTTGTCCTCCCTTCACATCCCAGGACGCAAGACCTAGCCCAGAACCGTTTTGCACATTACTTCAGATTAGGCGTAGTGGGTCACGGCACTACCACACAGCGAAAATGCCATTGGTGATTGGCGGGACTTGAACCCGGACCTCCGAGATCGAAAGCCCGCGCTCTAACCACTATGCCAGGCCGCTTCCCAACATTAGCTATACTGTATAGATAATTTGTATTGTTATTAACGAACTGTACCCCTAAAAACCGTAGTTCAGTGATCTACTTTTACATCCTAGTCATTTCTGGCATCTCATTAATTTTCAATTTATTTTGTAATTTATGCTTTTTCACATACGATTTATTTTACATTAGCATGATTGTTATCTATTTCTTGTGCTATCTATTCCCAGCTTATTGGTTTATAAGAAAGTTCAAGTTTTACGGCCCATCCTGGGATCCGTATAACGACTCGCTCAACTTGTCGTAAATGTCAACGCCTTTCACTCGTATACTGTAAACCCGTAAATATTCCGCCTCGAGTTGTAAAGTATTCTTCGAGCCGGCTTTTCAGCATTAAAAGTGAATTAGGCTTTTATATCGTCAATAGGTCCTTTCAGAAAATCTTTAATAGAATACCACGAATAAATCATTAATCTTAAGATTTATTTTCTTAAATTACTACTGTAATGTTATCTCCCTAAACCCAATGCAGACTTGGTGAAAAGCAAAAACCATAAAGCACATTCAGCTTTTGGAAAATACTCTTATATACGTCCCATAGTAGCGTTCAACTAAAACAGCAATTGGTGATCCATCCAAAACAACAGGAAATATTCAAACCTCGATACACTAATAAATGTCCACACCGAACACACTATGTGGTTTTAACCACAAATCAACCGGTGATATGCTGTTACATTATACTATTTGATGTCCAATTCAAAAACATCAAAACATCAGATTATGTTCATCCCGATTTTATCAGTTTTATTGTTTTACTGCTATCAACCATATACTTTTAAAACACTTCCGTGACCTAAAAAATAAAATGCCCACATTTCATCGTAAGTATCTAGTACCTGGCGGACCGAGCCTTGCTCGGTATTTTTTCGTGTTTATCAGTTCATCTAATAACTATAAAATATCTCAGGGCATAAAATTTATAAATAAAAATCTTTTTATTACTCTATGCAATATTTATGCCACACACTGTATTCTCCCTAGATGGCTGTAGTTTGCAAACATCTGTTGTGATTACTTCATTTTTTCCCCTTTTCTTTTTTATTTCGTTGCTATTACGGCAACTCATAAGGCCAGTGTTAAACTTTTACAACTTTAAAATTCGTTTTATTACGTTATTAGATTTTCCCTGTCCGAGTTATCTGCATAGAACACGTTTTTGAGTAATAAATTACTTATTTCCAGACTTTGAAGGAAATCCTCGGAGCTGTTTTTGAGATCATTGTGCAAGCACGCACGCACGATAACATTGCTCATATAAGAGTATAGGATATGCAAAACCCAAACTACTCGTAACTTTTGAGAAAATCATAACTCTCACACCCATGAACTCCATACTTGAATGAAAAAGCCGGAGAAAAATCACTGTAAAACTATTAGTTCTTTGATAAACTTCCCTAGAGTGCATGGAGTGTATGAAATAGAGTGGGCGGCAAAAACTGTAAACTCATAAAATTGTCAGCTGAAATGACGAAATGAAATGTTTTTGTTGAACTGTCAAAACTTTGTTAACGTTTTCCAGGGCCTTTTACGTGTAAATTTGTGTTTATATTAACATATTTATATTTATATTTATATTAACATGTAGTTGATTAACTACCTAAACAAATAATAATCAATAATTTCGCCAGCAGCGTACTCACTCACCCGCCCCGTTTGGTGCCCGCGATTATAAGGGCAAAATCAGAAAGAAAAGGCCTGAACAGCTGTTGCATTTGTTTTTATGTACAATTATATAAAAAATAATTATATTTATGAGTAAAATTATATTTTAAGTCTAAATTAAGCTTTGCAAATCTACCTTGATTTTTACATATCCTTTTACTTTCTCCCCCCCTGTAGATAATATATGGAGAAAGTATTGTTTTCGTCAAAAATTTTTGAATTTGAGTTGTTAATGGGAATATTTGTTTTAGTGCTCTCTGAATCCAAATAAATGGTATCAGCAAACTGACACATACTTCCTCCTTTAAAGCAAGAAAATCTACAATAAAATAAAATCAATTTACAACGATCCCACCACTATATATACCAAATTCTATCTAAGTCGGTTATCAATTAATTAACGGATATATCGGTTTTGAATATTTGGCATAAAAATAACGTTACACAACGTACTGCGTTTACCGCCAAACTAAATTATCAGTTATTGTCAAAGTCTATTTTATCTTAAATATTCCAATGTGTTGTGAAGAACCCCGTATATTTTATCCGCTAATGAATATCTTGAATTATCTAAACAAATTTATATCTCAAACGTTTCATAATCTAAATGGTAGTGTTTAATATTTCCCCAGGTGGTTTAAACTAGACAACGAGTACCTACACGGTTGGTTATACGTTTTACTCCGCTTGACTGTACATTACTTCCCTTCTTCACCAGACTGTACTCGCACATTCCTTACATTGCCCCTTATATTGGACACATTCCACGCCCAGTGTCAAGAGACCTTTTTTCCCCTCCATTCATAATAGTAATGACCTAATTAATGCTACGTCACCATTCTCTCCAAGTAAATATTATTTATAGCCATCGTTTAATAGTTTAAAAGTTCAATAAAACACATGAATCTTAATAATTGGTTTTAGATTTGTTTAGTTTACTTTAGAAAGACTGTAGATTGTGAATAGTTCCCATCAAAAGTGTTCGGAATTAAAGTAACTCAAACTTAGTTGCCGAAGCTCTCGGACTTGAGCCAACACCAGGGCCTAACCAAATCAGCTTTTCAACTAATTACGGCTTGGCAACTAAAGCTAAAATTTATATTGCTTATACACTTTACTCACGCGAAAAATTGTAAGCTACTTAATTGTTTCTTCCTCTTCAATTAAAGTTTTCTTAGTATATTTGTCATGAGCACATATAAAGGGGTTTATCATCTCAATAAAGGTAGTTTCAAAAGACTTTCCAGCCGCAATTTTATGAGAGCCGACCCTCATGTAAACGTTATAATTGTGTAAAAAAAGTCTGCCCCTCCCCCTCTTTAATGTTTTTATTTGTCAAGACAAACAATTAATTCACCTTTGGGGAATGAAACGAACTTAACCCAGATTTTGTTTTAAATTAATTTTCCATTTTCAGTTCATTTTCCACCATTTTTGTATATTTACCATCTTGTATATAAATACAGTATAAGTGTAAATATATATTTTTAAATGTTGTAAGACGTTTTTTATTTACATCCAGATTTTTTTGACGTTACCAAAATGTTGAGTGTCCTCCAAAAATGGGGGATTTTGGGAGCGATTCAAAATTTTCAAATGCAAATCCCTTTTGAGTGACTCTTCATTTTAAAGATCTTAAAAAAAGGCGAATGGTGGAGGTTGGAGGTCTCTAACGTATTTCTCTCCAAATTGGCAGCTTGTCAAAATAATGAATACAACACATTCTTAAAACCTGGCATCTAAGATTTTAGGAGTTAAGTTTTAGGACTTAAGGTTTCAATTTCTCTTTGGTGATGTAAAAATGAAACGACCCATGGACAATTTTAATTAAATAAGAAATAAGTCTTTGACAAGTTGCTATTTCGGATAGAAACACGTTAGAGACCTCCAGCCTCTACCATACGCCTATTTTTTTAAAGCTCTATAACATGAAGGGTCATTCAAAAGGGGTTTGCATTTGAAAATTTTGGGTTTCCCCCAAAATCCCCCATTTTGGTGGCACTCAACATTTTTGGTAACTCAAAAAATGATTTCGCTTAAGATAGTGTCATTCGCCAAAGGTTAATTGTTTTTCTTAACAAACAAAAAAAATAAAGATGGGGTACGGACCATTTTACACACTGTTAAGTCCTTTCTGAACTTTAAATTATTTACTAAAGAATTTTAAGTGATATAACAATAGATTATAACAACCATCTATGAAGGCTAGTGAAAGTTTGAGTGAGCGTAGATATTCGGATCAATTGATGAAAATGCTGATAGTGTAAAATTCTATATCTCGGTTATTTCTCTAAATATCTTAATAAAACTTGGTAAATAGCTTCTTCTAGTTCACATCTACTAAATATTGAATTAAAACCACCCATTTTTAATATACCTGTAGCAGCAAACCTGCATACTCATTCCCCATGTTATTCTTATGGAGCTTACCAAAACATGTCAAATCTCGCTATGTTGGATTGAAATATATTGTTTTGCATTTGAAATTCGCTGAGTATGCAGGTCTGCTGCAACGGGGGTATTTTGGGATTATTTAAGTTTTGGGAATGGACCTATTTGATTCCATGGTTCGCTCTCCCAAAGTTTAAATTCTTCAGGAGTCCTCTTAAATCCAGTCTCCAGAAAATAGTAAGTTTTGGTTTCGAACACTAAATTTCATTTCAGAATAACATTTCTGCAAGCGTATAGTAGGCTCAGGGTATAAAAGCAAATAGTTTAGATATTAAGAAATTTGTTTTAACATTCTGTTTTACGCTATGGTTAGATTTTAGCCATTTTGAGCTGCGACGTTTAAAAAGATGAGGTTGGAGTAAGCTAAATAAGGTAGTTTCAAAGTTTTACGACATATACGATTCCTGCTTTGAATAATTTTCTAAACTGGAAATGAGTTTTGTAAACAGAATTCCTAGAAAACGGATATTAAAAGCGAATTAAATGCCAACTTACTGCTTTCACTATAGTGCATAGCTCGCAAACTCGTTTTTAATAGTTTATTCTCTAATCCATTTAAATTTTATGAGCATATAAATTGCTCACACATTCAACTTATTGATACTTAATTATTTAATCAAACCAGTGTGTAACAGTATTTCATGGCGTTGTCGGCTCGTGGTTTTTAAATAAAAATGTAATTTTTATAAAGGATGTTTCCGTTGATTTATTTGCTATTAATTTTTAAGCATATTTTGAGCACTATATAAGATGTTTAATTGTGTATGAGCAACCTAAACGTGTCATTTATGACGTTTTCAATTCATTATAAATCATTTTCATTATGTTCATTCTATGATACTGTAATAATATTTTGATCCCATTTATGGAAAAATATATTAGCTTACCTTACTAACAACAGAATTAAAAAATAAACATAAAGCCTTATTTTCAGGGACGAAGATTTTGAAATTGTAAACATTGCAGAGTTTTCGCTGCCTTGTCGAAACTGTATTGCGCTAGAGAAAGGAGGAACAAAAAATAAACACAGTAAGGACGAGCGCGAAAAGTAGGATACATTTAATAAAAAGTGGAAGACCCTCTCAGCCGCCCTCGCTGCAAATCGGATTTGTGCAGATCTCTTCATCAGCAAAGGCTCTATAGTTGTCATATCATCTGCTAAATTGACTTCATTTGACTTTTAATCTGTTTATGAGAATTTTTTCAATTTGTTTTTGTTTTCAAATTTTTACTTTCTCTTCTTCTAGTAGTTATGTGAGTTAACATGGTCAATTTTCTTTTTGATGATTTTGGTTTTTGTTTGATCTTTGTTCTTTGAGTGGAAAGCCATTTAAGAACAAACATTTTTATCTCCAAGTAAATAATATATCTATTTAGTACTAGATTTTTTCAACTGACTGATCATTTTTACGGCTTAAAACCTCCTTTTATACTTTATTCACAGGACAAAGTTGGTGCAGAGGTACGTATGTTATTTACGTTACATTTACCCCGTACAAAACTTGATGATTTCCGTGGAAGCTTTGAATGCAACTTACTTTGAATAAAGCATGGTTCTGAAATATTAATCGAGCTGTCAACTTTAAAAAAACAGCAAAAGGCAACGAAATCCCCTAATGTTCTCAGTTATATTTAAGAATATTCAACCAAAACTACTAATTATTTATACTATAACAAACATTTTTTTTATCTATAAGATGTTGAAATATGACTTCCTACCACTCCATTAATATTTATAATTTATGTGTTTAAAATTGTGCAAGCAAATTTATGTTGACTTGAAATTGGCAGGGAAATAGAACATGTACCCTTAGAGTTTGTATCAACAATGTTTTGCGAGTAGTGAATATGCAGACTCCTCGCCAATGAAGTTTGAAACATCGGAGAGAGTCAAAGGTAAAAGTGATAACAGAGTTTGTAACAAAGTTGAAGTTAATAGATGTCGTAACCACAAGGACGCTTTGCGAGAGTGATTTTGTAATTGGATGTAATTATGTTACATTAGTACTGAAAATATGAATTTATATAGGAAAAAAACAAAGTGACCATTTTTATGCAAGATCTGTGTAAATAAAAATGTTATGATTAGAAGTTTGTTTCATTAAACTAAAAAGAGCTCTGAGTTTTAAGTACATTAGTGTATTTAAATAATCTGCATAATTTACTGAAATTGAAATCAAAGTGCAACCTTTAAAAATTATTCTTTAAAATATCCCATCTCTTAAAAAAAGTTTTGATTTTTTTTGAAATATTATATATGGTAAGTGCACAAGTCATAGTGCACAGACCTTTAGTGAATGAGCAAATTTTCATGGTTTGTCGAAAAATTAAAAAAATAGTTTAAATTAAGTGAGAAAAAATAATGAAAACATATTTAAAAAGTATCTTATTTATTATTTTAATATTGGCTGTGAGAACTTTGTTAATAATTGTTAATTTACGTCTTGGGCTTCTCCTTTTCATTGTTTTGAATATAGTCACCAGAGCCTTCGTCCCAGTTGAGCGTCTCTACGTAAGACAATTTTTATTTTCCAATATTACGGCTAAATACTTCTTGAAGTGTTAATATTATGGTCTAAAATTGTAGATGAAAATACAACATTAAGTTTGAATCGGCCGAACATGATCTCAAAGTAATATTAATAACTTTTTGAGACCGGTCTTTTACTGAATCAAAATTTTGGTCAAAACTAGAGAAGATCGATTCGTCCATTAACTGAATTAGGATCTGAATTCCGATAATGATCTCATAATACCTGTATTACAACAGTTATCTTCATAACATTTAAAATTTCAGGAGTTTCAATCGCTTAATTTTATAAAGAGAGCTATGGCAGATGTACTTTATAAATAAAGAGTTCATGAAAAAGCTTGCATTTTGGTTAGGGTATTTAGTGTTCTAAGAGGACAAACACATCTAATGGCATACTTAAGAAAGAAATTTTCTCAAAAACTACGCCCTAAAAATGGCAATAAAATGGTGCAAAAACGAAACTAGCAATGGAAAAATAATGTGTGAAGAAAACAAAAGCCAGCGATGAAAAAAATATAAGAAGAACATTCCAGAGTGAAGCAAGAAGCACGCAAAATAATGAAGGTTTATGGCCTCATAATAAAAATAAATAAAAGAGCGACTAAAAGAGTTAAACACAAATTGTTATCGCATTCATTATTAGCATCGGGTGTAAATTCACAAAAGTACATTTTATACCTTGGAACTTATGTCAAAAATGTGTTTTATTTATGTTAGTCGAAAACAACCCGCTTATCACTGCAACACGAGCGGTCATTCATTGAAACTATGACATGGTTTTCCAGTAAATCTATTATAAACCTTATCCTTTTAATTAGAGTTATACCTTATGTCATATGATAATCTATAAATCTTATGGTCAATGTTATGGTGTGGTGTGTAATCTTATTCAGACAATGTTTAAATACATGGAAAACTATTTAGTATAGGAGTTATCTAAAGTTCATCTAAGATCTCGCCCGTAACCTCATTTACTGATACACTCAACCTAGGTTACATTTTTTCATGCCATAATAAATCGTTTTCAGTTTTTTAGAATAAGGTCAGTATAAATCTTAGGCATTAGTTGCACTCCTAGAAATATTTTTTAACAGCAAGCGGTAAAAATTAAAATATAATTAGCACAAATATATTTTTCAAAGATGCAATTAATTGAGTATTAATTGATAATTGTTTTAAACAAAAATCATTTACCTCTAAGGTTTTATCTCCCTCATAAATGATAATTAAGAGCAAATAGTCGAAGGCCTGAGGAATTTCTAATATTTTCTACGTTAAAGTTCATGATGAATTTAATAGAGGTAAATGTTGATTAACAATACATCTTTTGAGGTAATATATTATCTTAAATTGTTGTTCAAATAGTTTCGTAACTCTGACTGAATAAAAGATAATTCATCCATTTGTAGCCAGCGGAAAAGCTTTGTCAATGAAGGATTCATAAATACAAAATTATTTAAAAAATTGTAAGCTCCGTCAGAATAAGCGCCGTTACATCTCCAGGTAGGCAATTCACGCATGACCCAGCTGGTGTTATATTGCTGACCAATTCCTGTTCAGCCTACCTAGGCAGCCTACACACAGTGTTTTATATCGATCCTAGTAAAACATTCAAGTGTTTTATTTACTTTGGTGAAAAAAATTCATATTTGATTCAGAAGGACAATATCAATTCCCTTACTTTCAAGAAGGCAAAAATGAAAATTTGGCATAGTAGCTTACTCAGCAAGGCTCAAAAAGGTCAAAAAACCCTACCTTTTCTAATTTAGAATCAGTCGCATCTTATATTTTGGTAATGGTTCAGTTTAGTTAATATTGAAACTGAACTTTTGGTATGTAGTTTGAGGAGATTATCCAACCAGTCGAGGCAAGATAGGATTATAACCTGAAAATGTTGCTATCAGGGAGATTCCAGCGTTTTTTATCGTACTTTATGTGCTGTACAACATGCTAAAAGTTTACCAAGGTTTAACAACCGTAAGTGCCTAATTTCAAGATGGCGTCCAAGATTGTGATAATAACATTAAAGATGAAGGAAATAAATGCCTCAGGTGATGTATAAGTGACTCTTATGCCATAATACATTAAACCATCCCGATCGGACTATCGGAAGGTAGGATAAAGGGGGATAAACCCTTAAAAATGGGTTTTTGGAAATTTTTACATAGAAAAAGGAAAATGATCAAATTCTGGTTTGGACTATTGAATTCAGCTTGAAAAAAAATAATAATTTATTAGCTTGAATCATTGCTCTGTGTTCACTGGTTACCGAGTTATCGCTCGCTAGTGGTACAGTCCCTAATATATTATTTTTATGGGAAATGAGTAAAATTCTATATATTGCTTATTTTTCAACATATCTTAATAAAACATGGTAGATGGCTTCATATTATCAATGTGTACTGGATTATGGTATGAAACCCTCATTTTTTACAATTCTGTTGCAGCAAACCTGCATCCTCACTTCCCTTGTTAACCTTATAGAAAACTAATAACATTGCATAGCTCACTAATTTCTCAAGAAACTTCATACAACTTGGTATGGGGCTGCATATAGTTGATATCTACTGGATTACAGCATAAAATCAATATAAAACTTATAAAACGACACCATTTTTAGAAGTATAGAATTAAATTAGGTAGTTCAAGAATTTGACGCCATCTTGGTCGCCATATTTGAAATTAAGTATTTCCGGTGATTAAACTTTAACTCAGATTTTAGTCAATTTATTATCAGTTCTCAAACTATAGAAGAAAAGTTTATAAATTACCGTCATAACTAATGGTATTTGAGAAAATAAATACATAACTCAATAATATTTAGTAATTTTTTTAATTTTTTAAACTAGGTACATATAAAACACATAAAACATAAAAATGTAAATTTTTTGAATTTTTTTCAGTTTTTTTTCTTCTATGGGTTAGAAAACATATAAAATCACACCAAGTTTATCTTTCTAATGTGATAAATAAGTATTTTCGTAATTTACGTTATTTTGGACGTCATCTTGAAAATGAGGCACTTCCGACAGTCAAACTTAGGTAAATTTTTAGTAAGTTGTTCAGCACATAAAATGTGACAGAAAAAAATGCTTTTTCATATCTTTCCTCGACTAAACACTTCATATGGGCATTTCATCAATACAAAGAAATGTTATAATTTATTTCACTTATTGCTGAGAAAGAAAGAGGTTTTGACTCTAATATGGGGTTTCATCTACAGAAAGGTGATTTTAGAAAATTGCTGGAATTTGTCCCCAACGTAATATTCTATTACAGAGATGAACAACAAAATAATATTCTATGAAAACCCAGTGATATATCTCATAATGTATTTAAATCAGTGCGGAATAAAGGCTTTAGCGTATAATAGATTTTAAACTTTTGTCGCCTTGTTCTCGTATTTTGGGTGAACTGTGTGAAATTATTATTTCAGACTTTTCATAACTCAATAAACTATGCATCTAAGTTAAATTCCTTGCCCTTTTGAAGAGCATAAAAATTCCATCCGAAAAAATCATTAATATTAATTTAAACTCAAACGTTCAAACACAAGGGTGCACAATGTTTAAAGACTCTAACTAAAACATCCGATGCTGCTCTTTAGTGGGAATGTTGTAAAATATTGAGCATTAGACGAGAGAAGTCCTTGTATTTTTACATTTCATTTTTTTAGATGATAATCATTAGTAAATCTTTCCTGAAATAAAATGTAAAAATGTTTACAAGACAGTACATTATTTTTCATACATTGAAGAAGAGGTTACACTCGTCGAAAAATGGCTCCTTGTCAACATAAATCATGAATTGAATCTATTGCATACATACCAGATTTTTAAAGGGGAATTAATACAAGACGTCCATGAATATAAATTAATCCTAATACAACATTCATGAATTATACATTCCTGTAATTAGTGACAAGGCTGAGTATTGTGCCATAGGTACACAAACACAATGGCCCGTCCTAAACCAACAAGTAGAGGGATACTGACTCGGTTACTGTCGAACTGGCAGTAACAATCAGACAACAGCTGGGAACTAGTTTAATGTGCATGCTGTTACTCTTGATAGTTTACTGTTCATGTGCCGTACGAGCTTAAATATACGAGGTTAGAATCCATTCATTTTGTGCTAGTAAGCATCCCAGTCCAGAACAGCTGAGCTTAATTATTATCCTGATGAGAAAACTTTTATATCAATATAAGATATTTAAATACATAATCGAACATTTTTTTATCTCTTCCTTACTCATATCACTAACCACTTCCACTGATCCGTAAGATTACATCGAAAGTAGATGTAGCCTACAGCTGATCAAACGTTTATAGTTAGATGTGGGATACTAAATTAGTTTTAAAATATTTTGACGTGATTTTAATCTAATACTCATTTAAAATCAACGTTTTGCAACATAAAGTAGTATAGATTATGAAAATGCTAAGTAAAGAATTATTATTTTATAGAGGCTTTTGTAGACAGTTCGACACTTTACGATTTGAATTTCTAACATAATGCTCAGTTAAAATAACGGTTTATTGTAATGTATTGTTATAATTTTGTTGTATCGTTTTAAAACTTGTTTTATGCCTCTCCAGACTTCAAACCTAATAGTTTATTTATACTGCTTTATTTCCAGTAACACAGTAGTGTTTGAGAAATTCACCTTACCACTGGGTTTCCTGTAGTCAGGTGCCGATGAGTTTTTAAGAAGCAAGCCACGTCGCCCAAGAACGTAGCTCCTGGATTTATTACTTTAGGTACTTCCCTTGCCTTATGAGTGCCTTCCACTATTCATTTCTGTCCACAGAATACGGACAAACACATTAACTGCAAGTAGGATAATTTTAATACAGATTTTCTTTAGGAAATTAAAGATTTTATCAAAATTATCACCTTTTATTAAACATTGGAAGCATAATCTAAAGTTTAAGCTGTTACTGTAAAGTATAAGAATCTTCCATTTATAGAGTAAGGTCAGTAGAAACAGAACGCATCGATGTTTGTGTTACTTCAGATATGGTCCAGATGTGACTCTTAACTCATTCTCCCTTTTCCCCTTTTATAATCGCTCTACTTCACAAAAGGTTTTTAATTTTGTTTACATCAACACTTCACTCATATATCCCATGTATCTGCAAAGATTTATCAATACTTAAATGACGTTGTTAATAACAATAACGTGGAATTTTGAAGTATTCTCAAATATGTTAAATCTATTTGAAAAAAAAATCTTGCGCTTAGTAATAATTTTTCTATCAATTCGTTGTTATTCAGCATACTATAGTCGCTATATAGGTTAGGTTATAACAAGTAATAAGTACAAATAAAAATACCCCTGTTGCAGCAGACCTGCATACTCAGCGAATTTCAAATGCAAAACAACATATTTCGATAGAACATAGCGACATTTGACATGTTTTTTGTAAGCTCCATAAGAATAACATGGGGAATGAGTATGCAGGTTTGCTGCCACGGGTATATTAAAACTGGGTGGTTTTAATTCAATACTTAGTAGATCTGACCTAGAAGAAGCCATTTACCAAGTTTTACCAAGGTATGTTGAGAAATAAGCGAGATATAGAATTTTACTTATTTTCCCATAAGGTTAACATTGGGACAATGTACTGTGTTTACCACTTTCAATATCTCGGTAACCAATGGACATAGAGCAGTTATTCAAAATACTAAATTGGTTTTTTTTTTAGCTGAATTCAATGGTGCTAACAAAAATGTTATTATTCTTATTTTTTATGTAAAAAACTCAAAACCCCCATTTTTGGGGGGGTTTACCCCTCTTTACCCCCCCTTCCGGTAGTCCGATTGGGCTGGTTTACGAACTCGTCCGAATAATTACTACTTTACACGTCCATGCACGAAAACACCATGAACGAATGGTGTTTTTGGCATCTAGGGACCTCAAAAAGAAAGGTTATGATGGTCTCGGGCTTAGGTCTTACCATGAGACCTACGGTAACAGCTTCTTCCCTATAGGGGAAATTCGCTAAAAGCACAAAATTTCCGATTAAATTATAATTTAATTGTTGAACTCAATTCTGTGTATTTTTACTTAATCAGTACAATCTACCAAGCTTGTAGCTACCATCTTGTTAGCTATGATGGTTAATTAGTAATGGTTCAATAATAGCAGTTCGAAGTGCAAAAGCGTTGTCTATGTCATTATGCAAAAACAATTATGCACTCAAATCGTCATTTGTCCGGCTTGCCTGATGCAAAATAATTAGTCCTTTTGTACTTTTATAACTTAGATTCAGAACACTGGCTGGCCCCAATTGCATAATCACTTACCAAGTCGTATTTTTATTTTTGTTAAGGTTCCAAAGCTATTTTCGTGGCTTTATTGGTTTTCAAATGTCAAAAGCAGTCAGTTTCATTACTGGCGTCTAAATTGCCTCAAAAGTCAAGCTACAAAACCAACATTTTTTTAAACAAACTTTTTTCTATATGATGTTTAATAAAATAAATAGAATTCTTTAAATAATAATGGATTAATCTACGATTACATAAAAGAGACAGCTTATGTTTTAATTAGGACTCAGACTAAATTTTCATAATCGGTCGCAACCATTTTTATTTTCTTTTTTAAATTGTTCTTTGGGTATTATCAAAATAAGTCTATTGTACTTTAACTTATTTATAAATGTGAGTTGTTGTGTTATTTATGGTTGCTATTTTAATGCGGTTAAGTCATAGTATTAGCCCTTGCAGACACGTCTTATAGAATATCCACATCCAAATCTTTTAGAAACATAGGCCTACTTTTGTTATCCGCTTAGCTATGATTTCAAGATGTTAACGAGAGGGAAGTTGTATCTTTGCGTTGAAATTCTAATTAGATGTATTAAATTTCTCGATACATCTTTGTGCTTTATTTAAATTAATTATATTTATCGGATCCTTCCGAAACAAAAACCTCATAAATTCTTAATATTTTTCCATGTTTAGACTTTTTTTAATTTATCACCAAATCTGTTAATTACAATAAATCTAAAAGGAAATTTTCTCACCTCTTTTAATAACAGCCTCAACAAACACCAACAAAGAATTTTTAAAATATGATTAAACGGAGAAAGAACCATTCAGTTAAAACCTGCCAGTCATTGTAACGAAGTATATTATAAGTGTCGGAGAAATGAGGCTAGTTATACAATAACGTCTTGAAAGAAAGAGTGTTCATTAATTCTCGGCGCTCATCAAGAGGTAGTCATTCATCTTGCTACTCGCTGCTGGCTTCTAAAGTCGAGGCTGCTAATAAAGGAACGGCCGGCACTGGCGCCGCGCCGCTTCCACCGGTCAGAACGATCGCGTTTGATAAACTGAAATTTGTACGTCCAACACGAGTATTTGAACATGAAAATCTCATTGGTCAGGCCATTACAATACCAACGACGTTTGAACTTTATATTTTCAGTTTATCAAATATTTTTAAGGCTATCCATGGCGTTTGATCCATTTAAAAGGAATTTGTTATATGATGCTCAAAATTAAAACTAATTCATAATTAAATAAAAATAAGCCTCTTTAACCAAATATTTAAAGCAAAAAACTATGATCATGTTCAACGTTGAAATATATTCTTTGTGTAAAGCATTTAGTCTTAATGTTTGCATTTTCTAAGGTTTTATCACTACTGTAAAGTCTTTTATCAACACTGTTGTGAAAGCAAAATAAATATCTTTTTTCCAAATAAAAAGTATATGAACAGTGGATTAAACAACCACTAATTTTTATTAAACGTTTTCTTCAGTTACTTGTTGACTCTAATTTCATTCATATTGCTTTTTTCATACATATAAGTAGGTTACTGTTGTTTATACTTATTTAATTAGTATAATAAGTCATACTAAGATGTATTAAGTTTCCTATCACCTTTTCTCATTTGTAGTATGCCACAAAAGGAAACATATTGGGTAGGGAAGAAAATTTACTTTTATTACAGATGTCAATGTTTTCTCGATAAGTGAAGTTTGGTAACCTATTTGAAATAACCAAAAAAAGTCCTAAAAATAATACTTTCTAAGTTAAAAAACTATTTTAACCAAGCTATTTTTTCAAATCCTTCTACCTCTTTTAACCTAATTAATCTCTAGGGTTAAACAGTTAACCTTGTGAAGAAATACATTTAAAACTCGTGCAATTTCAATAGATGTTCTCAGGGTAGAGATGGGTGGATGTTGTGAGAAGAATCCCCTTAAATATAGATCAAATTCCAATAAAATGTGTTACGTCTGGTGATGTAATACCATGCTTAAGAAAAACGTATTCCAAAATCTGACGGCCAGAAGTTCGTTTTTTGAGAAGGCCACCGCCAACCCTATAAATAACATTAAATACAGGATGTTTTTTTTAAACGCAACCCATTTTTAAGATTGAATAATTCACATATAAATATGAAATAAGTACTGTTTTAGCGAATTTCCTTAAAGGAATAAGCTATTACGGTAGTACTCATGGTAAGACCTAAGTCCGAGACCATGTTAACTTTTCATTTTGGGGTCCCCAGAAGCAAAAAACACCATTCGTTCGAATTTTTGCGCCTGTTAGCATGATAGCGGCCTCAAAAATGGTCCGATCTTTATGAAATTTGGTACGGACGTGTAAAGTGGTAATCAATTGGACGAGTTCGTGAACCAGCCCGATCGGACCACCGAAAGGGGGGGTAAGGGGAATAAACCCCCCAAAAATGGGTTTTTTGAGTTATTTACATAAAAAAGTAAAATTTATCGAATTTTTGTGGGCACCATTGAATTCAGCTCAAAAAAACAAACAATTTTGTATTTTGAATCACTGCTCTATGTCCATTGGTTACCGAGATATTGAAAGTGGTAAACACAGTACGTTGTCCCAATGTTAACCTTATGGGAAATAAGTAAAATTCTATATCTCGGTTATTTCTCAACACATCTTGTTAAAACTTGGTAAATAGCTTCTTCTAGTTCAGATCTACTAAATATTGAATTAAAACCACCCAGTTTTAATATACCTGTAGCAGCAAACCTCCATACTCATTCCCCAGCATGTTTTTCTTATGGAGCTTACCAAAACATGTCAAATCTTGCTATGTTAGATTGAAATACTGTATGTTGTTTTGCATTTGAAATTTGCTGAGTATGCAGGTCTGCTGCAACGGGGGTATTATGGTTCTTTACGTTTTATACAATCTGTTATTTAATTTTGATCACATTTAGCTCACCTTGTGTCCTCAAAAAATCCGCTAGTGGCAATTGTTTGAAGTTATGCTCCCTCCATCAAATTCCCCAACACGTGTTGCTAGGTACCTCTTTGAATTTTTCGCATTACATTTGTTTTGAGGTACTGAATATGCTGTGACTTGTTTTTTTAGGCCTTACTTTGTATGTATACCCAAAGAACAAAGCGATTTTTCATTTCTTTTCACATAATCTGGGGTCAAATCCAGGGATCTTGGAGAGAAATAATCCTTCACCGATAAAATCAAGTTCTGGGTTGCGTTTTTAATGTGTTTGTCTTTAAGCTAAAGAGGCACCTTGCAACACGTGTTCGGGAATTTGATTGAAAGAGCCTAACTTTATACAAAAAATATCAATACAATGGTGGACACAAAATGTAAACTAAATGTGTTTAAACTTAAATAATAGGTTGTATAAAATTTAAAGATCAATAAAACAATACTCATTACTCATTCACATGCGCATTATTCAATCTTAAAAATGAGTTGCGTTTAAAAAAAACCCTGTATGATAAATGTAACGACATAGGGTTTGTAAAAGTAATTTTATCAAGGCTAGACTTTTGGATATTCTTCCATACATATTTCCTCTAGGTTTTGAACTTTAAATGTTTGATAAGATTATTTTGGTTTGGTTTGGCCACGTTCACGTTTACAAAAAATAGATTAAGTTGTTTGCACATCGATTAAGTTATATCTAATTCCGAGGATTCAAAAAATTATAGCGGATGGCGGCTAAATTACTGCCGCCGAAGTTTCCACCCATTAGTTTTCGGTATTATTGGTTATTATTGCCATTACTAATAATACTTTTACATAATAGCCTGTAGAGGTACTTTCATTTTATTTCATGTTATTTTGGGGTTAGCTGTGGCCATAACAAAAATGACAGATTGGTCGATTTTGGTAGGCAATTTTTTCTGTAACCAAAATCCATTAGAAACTTTTTGTTGGAATGTTTATTTCTAGTAATTAAATCCACTCCACTAGTAATGGACGACTCAGCATAAACCTTGAGAAAGGTTTTGATAAATTGAAAGATAAGAAGGGACACTTGGTTTTGGGAAGAGAATTTAGAAAGCGGCAGAATGAGCTTAACACAAAGCTGATCACTGATCAAGATGTTGCACAAGCATTATCATTGACTCTTGTATTTTTTGTCTGATCAATTAAACCACAACACAATTTCGAGAACAAAATTTACCTTTAGGATGTGACCTAGAAATAGCCAAGGTAATTATGTTGTCATTAGGTATGTCAAACGTTTGAATTGATGGCTTATGTTAGTCCACTTATCAACTGAGCTAGGAGTTGTAAATTTAATATAAAGTTCGCCGAATGATAGAAATTCAACCATAAAATAATTGGGTTTAGTTTTTGCTCGTTGCTCCTATGACACATTTGACTGGATTTGTTTATATTTTTCTGAAATTCATTAACCTCATGGCAACTAATAAAACTTAATCTTTTTTTGATTTGGAATTAATTTTTCCACAATTCTCAAAAACAATAGTAAATTATAATTGGATTGTGCACATAAACAGGAAAGTACTTTTCCAATGGTGTGCTTAGATCTTCTCTACGTTGCACACATACTGAGACAAAGTGATCATAAAAATCATGCTTCCTATAAATTATATAGATCATTATTCGAGTCCAGTGCTGATCTAGTTCCTTTTCCAGACATCGCTCCATGACATTGTATACACTCAAATTCCCCGAATAGCTGATTATGTATGTCTCGTCCCCTCATATTGACCCGAAGCCAACCCCTTCTCCAGACAACACTATCAAGTAACACGTACAACTGTATCTTGCTTTTGTGGTCTGGTGTTGTATCAATTTTATATCATCTCCCTAGATACTACTGACTCATCCGACATCTTGCTTTATATCCAGTTCGGAACCGCAATGCGAATCGCTAGCGTTTATGTGTCTTTGTAGTGCTGTAGATTTATAATTTAATATAAACAGCGCTCATAGGGATGTTAAAATTATATTTAGTCTAATTAAATTTCGGGCCAAAATAGTGTCTGCAAACATATAAATTATTCAAGTAAAATTACATTAAATACCCAAATTATTAAGTAGCCCAAATCATTTTGGAAAACGAGTGTGTTAACATATATATTTTTACTTGCTGGCTAATATTGCCAACAAAATACACAATTTACTATCACGTCATATTAGAAATCTATGTTAATGCTCAGTTTATGTTGATTCGTTTGCCATTACAACAGAGTTTTTAAAGATGCTGGTTAAACGTTAAAACGCCGCTATATGTTTACACAACACTTAAAATAATTGTCAACGGACAGTATTTAAAACAATTAATCATTGTTGAGGATTTAACCCAGACCTCGATATTTTATTCATTACATATATAACTTAAATGCAATTAAATAAAATATCATTGCATGATTTGTAAACGTCACAGTTATTTATTTAATCCTTTGAATATATTCTATGGACATTTTTCATTAGTCTTAAAAAAATATATGTTGAAGGTAATTTATAGTTCGTTTATAATACAACTTTACAACAAAAATTAAAATATGACAAATTCCCTAAATTACTTATCTTATTCTATGTTTAAAGTGTAAACTAAGAATTCAAGCATAAAATGTATTGGTAGACAGGAAGACCGCTGTGTTCCCTTTCTCTCCCCCTCCCTCATGGCCAATGGCGTAGACGGTTCTCCGGCTCTTTAGGTGGATCCTCCTCCCAGTAAAAAGTAGACATTTCTTCCGGAGAAATTCTCGTTTTACATTTCCACTTATCTGAGCTGGATGTCTGATGAGAAAGTTTTATCGCATATTTTTAAAAATTATATAAATGGGGAAAGGTTTAGTGAACAATTAAATGAAATACTCATGAAACGTACTTTACACACAGAAACCAATAAAAATTGCTGCCTTCAAATCGATAGAGCACTTAAAACTGCAAATCCGTCCTTGGAACGTTACGACGGCGCCAGGTAGGATTTTTACGATGTTCTGAGTCTTAAGTGTGAAAGGGTTTGACGTTTACGGTAAGTTGAGTGCTCGTAATGCAGACTCGAACACTTAGCGGCGCATCAATGTCTGTATTATGATCGATTTACGTTTCTCCTTCATAAATAGGTAGTAATTATTATACCTGTAAATCTGATTATAATTTCACAAAGCTTAACCACAATATCGTAATGTTTCTTTTACAATCAAACGTTATTGAAAACAAATTTAATTTCTTTTCTACAATACGATTTCACGTCGTAGGCCTATGCAAATAATAAAAATCTCAGGCACAACTTTAGGTCAACTCCACGTATCTTAGAAAATTGCCCATATTTCACAGTGAACACTTATTTTAATCACATCAACATTTTAAATAAACAAACAAAAGAGTTTTATAGTTTCATGTTTTTTTATTGTTTTATTTCTTTTGTTTAAAAAAATTTAATGTTTTTTGGCTCTCCTGAAAAGTTGCATTTTTTTAGATACGTGTTGTTGGAGTTTAGCAATCGAAATGTACTTGAGTATTAGTTGTGTGTTGAGTGAGTAAAGTACAACATTGTCTCACGAATGAAAATGTTAGCACCCGAACCCGCGAGGGCGACAATTTTCACGAGGGAGACAACGTGCTTCACTCTCGAAATATACACATTTTCCTCCCACTTGCAATAATAAATACCCAAACTTTAAACACATATTTCATCAACTTTGTAATTAACAAATAATATCCATTTTCTATCAATCTGCAATTATAAGTGCCTGCATACGAGCAGCTGCATCCATTCATGCACCAGCGATCAGCTTATTGTTGCTGCATTCTTACTAGCTTAACTCGTTGACGATATTACAGCTGATTGTTGTCAGTGCAATCCTTATGTGATTATTCCTGCCACTTAATCAGCTGTTAGCGCTTGCAATCTGTTGTAGTTCAACATATTTGCATGTCTGCGTTGAAATTTGAAGGCGCTAGATTTTTGAATTATTGATTTCAATGTTATTCTTATAGGTTTACTTTGTCTCCCGCAGGGAGACAATCACTTTTCTCCCACTGGGAGACAAATTATTATTTTACTGACTCATTACAAGGAGTAAATGGCGTCTAAACACAGCAGGTGGGGAAGAGCTTTTTAATTAATTTGTTTACAACACTATCTAAAAATACTTAGAAATAATTTTTCCAGCGAGCAACGCATATTGATATCAGTTTTAAATTACGTATATTAATTATTCGACGATTTTTCCGGTAGCCTGATCAGTTTTACAATTTTATATGGATTTTTCATTAGCATAACTCCTCTTTGCAAAGTTACAATAGTTTCATCGCTCAAGATTTTGCATCAAATCCAGTACTAAATTAAGTAAAAATTAATAACTCGGGAACATGTTACACAAATCATCAATTTTAGATTTTACATCGTGGTCAATTCAAAAACCTAATTAAATTTGATGTGGCTTGGTCAAGTAAAACAGAGCTCAAATTTTAACTAGGAATGAAACTTGACTGAATAGCCTTTAGTACAACATCTAGTCGTTATAAATGATTATGAAAAACTCTACATCATCATGACTTTTCGGCATTCCATGTTTAACGTCAAAAATAGTTTTAACTACATTTTTAAATGGTTCATCAATCAGCTACAAATATTTAAATTAAATGAATCGTTAAAATGAAACTAACCCTGATGGATCAGAAATAATAAAAGAGTGAGAATTCACTCCCTGTTTGCATCATATAAATGTTTATTGGGAAATCACTGCAGGGAGCCGAACAGCCAGGCTAGGAACTCTGTTATTTATTGTTCGATTACCTACAGCAAATACATGTCCAAAGCCAACACAAGCACGGCACGTACATTGAGCGCACGTCACGGCGGCCACAGTGCGCCGCTCCCCAGGCGCCGATATCTTACACAAATGTCTTCATTTATTCATCGCTAGAGCGCGTCAGTGTGCATGGAAAATTATGGGGTCTCATGAATAATAACTAGTCCTATAATAACGTTCAATAAAGGGAAAATCGCTTTGTTACCATAATCCATTATTTTTCATCCTTGTTGTAGTTTGCTGCATCAAGAGTTTAATATTTATTAATAAATACATATATATTTTATAATATACAACCACAACTTGATTGATTGTAAAAGAATTATGTAATTGAAACTTTTTTCTCCTTTAACGATGAAAAATTACTTACAAATAGACAGCTTTTTTATTTTAATTATTTAATCAAATCCAAAATAAAATACGTAAAATGCTTGTAAAACGTTCAAAAACGGGACGGGTGAGAAAGATCGGAATCACCAAATATCATTGTTTCAGTACCTTTTTTAACTTCCTGAAAGTAAATCACTTTTAGCAACCGTTTTGGTGTTATTGTTTCAGTACCTTTTTTAACTTCCTGAAAGTAAATAACTTTTAGCAACCGTTTTGGTGTTTAAGACAAGTTGCTGATGGTATAAAATAAGTAATTACACCCATAACCACAAAGCGTAATGCCCAATCTTAATTTATAATTAAACTCAAATGAACATAAAAATAATACGATTTCATAGCACATTAAACTAATTTTCCGTTTGTTTTAGACATTTTTTATTTTTTGTGAACACTCCATAATTAACTTTCATTAATTTTCAATGTATCCTTACTGTTAGTTAAACACCGAGTCTGCCTTACCATTTATTTTACTTATATTTTCTTTGCTTCCCTTTAACACGTACCAAGAAATCTGTAGGGCTCTTAACTTTCTGACACCCCTTGCCTCTTGTTCTATTTGTAACTGTTATACAATGAACCATACTTTAATTTTAAGTATATTGCGAATTTTGTACGTATTGTAATGATTACAATACGTACAAAATATATACTAGATATGAATCTATTATATATGATTAAGTATATCTGTCGTAGCCACTTGCTGTAATTGGGCACTTCATGAAGTGTCCAGCACGCCTGGGCACATAGTGTATGTAACTCGATTATTTCAATCAAAATTACAGCATGTGCCCAACAAAACTGGACACTTCATGAAATGCCCAACGCTCTCTGGACACATACTGTAACTATTGAAGCATGTTGTGCAGTCGATTTAAAATCTTTGTTCAAGTAAATCACCACGTTTGCATAAAATCCTAATGTCTGTGTTAAAGTAGCCAATGTTACTGTTTGTTATTAAATCCTTTAATATTTTTAAATCTAAAATTTTAATATTAGTTTCAGTTACATACGCTTGTTAAAAATACAATCAAACAGATATGTTTGTTTTCTTTTTTGTTGGGGTTCTGTTTTTTTAAGTTTTTTTTTTGGTTAATGATTTTTTTGCTTTATAAGTTCTTCTAAACTAAAAAATTAACAATAACGTAGTTATTTTTCATAATAAAATAGTAACCACTTAATCTAGAATTAAACATAAAATACTTTCAACCGTTTTAAAGTTTCAAAAAAAATATATATATTGGTTTTTAAATTGTTGCAACATTAAACAATGAAGCGGATACTAATGTATTGCTGTATTTAATAGGTAATGCGCTATTTAAAAAAGATAATTAAAAATCGAATGTTTTCTCGTAATTCCTTACTTTTGAAACGTTTAATATTCTCAGGATATCCCTTTAGACAAATTCTTTATATGGATTTACAAATATTTGACTTGAGATATAAACTACTGTTTTTTTTTAGATTTTTAAGCTACTGGTGTCAGCAGGAATAAAATAAAAGATTTGAAGTAAAGTATATCACTGAAAAGCTGTTAAGTAAACAAGACACTCCATATACATTTTTTATTATTCTAAGTATAAACAAATAAAAAAATTACAATGAAAAGGCTTGATGTAATGATGTTATGTTAATTCATTCATACTGACAAAAAACATAAACCTAAACTGTCGTTAATGCTAATAAAATTGTGAAAAGAACAAAAGAACTAGTAAGATTTTATATCAATTATGAATTCAATATTGATACCAAAGAATAAACTAAAGAATCGTTTTATTAATTTTTTCAAGACTCTTATGGCACTTTCTGTAAATTTGTTTTATCTTGCTATATTTTGATTTATAATGAGTTTTACTAACGGTGACTAAGTAAGAAGTTAATAAATTAAAAAATTAAAAATAGGTTAATGTTATGTGTTTTATGTTAAAACAATAAATGTGTTAGGTAAAATGTTTATGTTTTTTTTATTTTTATTAAAAGCATAAAATTTAAATTGACTGAACTGTCTGGTTTATGTTTTTTGAGTTATTTTGGCTACACATAATTATTAATTATTATTTAAAATCGATCGTTGTTTTAATAATAATAGTCATATTAATAATTATGTGTAGCCGAAATAACTCAGAAAACATAATGAAGAAACCATCATAAAAAAACATGCAGGCAAGAATATGGTGAATTATTACAGCTTCTCATGGTTTAGTAATAGACCATCTTATTCTTAATGTTTTCCAGGTTTTTTTTTAATTTTGCTATTTTTATAATTAAAAATAATACATCGGATACTACTAACAGCAACGTTAACAACAGTTGTACGTGTTTACATCAAGAGCCCAGCATCTGAGCTTGACACATAGTGTAAAAGAAATAATTACAGCAAGTGTCCAACGAGCGTTTAGCACTTCATGAAGTGCCCAGTTTTGTTGGTCACATGCTATAATTTTTAATGAAACCGTTCAATTACACTATTTGCCCAGGCGATCTGGGTACTTCATGAAGTGCCCGGTTTGCGCTGGACACTTCATGAAGTGCCCAGTTACAGCATGTGGCTACGACATATGTCTTAAATATTTTATTAACATCTATAAAATAAATTATATATATATATATATATATATATATATATATATATACCTAAAGGCAAAGCCCTCACTCACTCACTCATTCACTCACTCACTCATCACTAATTCTCCAAATTCCCAATAACCCAGAAGGCTGAAATTTGGTTCACTGTTCTTTAGGCATTAAGTAGGAAAACTAAGTAGTTTTCATCCTGATCTGACCCTCGGACTCCGCCACAGACCCTCTCCAAGATCCCATATTATCCTTATGGCAGAATATAATTGATGAAATGTTTATATTCAAATAAACAGATGTGAAAAAGCAAGGAATTTAGTAGAATGTCAAACTAGCTGTCAGGAACAAAAATAAATCACTGACTAGAGATACTTATAAGACCTTTCTTCCCTGTAACAGCTGTTATTGAAAGAGCTAATTTAAACCATTTATTTTATCTACATCATTAGAAAAAATACTTTGCCTTTGTCTTTGAGCGAATTTCATTGATGGAATTATTACCACAGGTCTCACGGCAAGATCTAAGCCCGAGACCATGATAACTTTTTATTTTGGAGCTCCCAGAAGCAAAAAACACTATTCAAACTTTATTTAAAGCTGAAAACACAGTACATTGTCCCTATAGAAAAATTCTATTTCTCGGTTATTACACAACATATCTTGATAAAACTTGGATTGTGGCTTTTTTTCTTCACGTTCACCTGATATTGTTTTAAAACCACCAAATTTTTGTATGACTGTTGCAGTAGACCTGTATACTCATCCCCCTTGTTATTCTTATGGAAGAAATGAAATAAGGTCATGCTCATAGTCTGGAGGTCTGCTGCAACGGAGGTATTTTTATGTTCAAGATAGATCCTAAAACCTTGCAATTGTTTTGACATTAAATCAAGGCAATTTCTACGTTTTACGTACATATACTTTCATGAAACGGAAAACTATACTTGGCCTGCTGCGCCGGTGGTTTTTATATCCTGCCTAAGGGCCACTCCATACCATGCATGCGAGCAGATTCAACGATATTGGTATAAGCCTTCCCAGGGCAGTGGCACCTTTGAGGCCTTTATCGGCGGGGCGCTGAATCAGCTCACATGTATAGTACAGGGAGGCCAAATAGAAATACCTCCTGCGGGGGGCAGCAATAGAATAACTCCAGTCGCAGCAGACCTGCGGACTTTGAGGATTCCTGAAAACACCTTCCTGGTTAATGACAGTCCATCTTCTTTATATTTGTCCAATACCACTAACCTATCACTGCACAGCCCAAACTACTTGACTTTAGAACCTTTGATCTTTGCATGGACGATCTTAAGGGCGTAAGCATCAAAGCATTCGCTAAGAACGGTTTTTTTAATTCGAAGTTTTAAGGGGTTTTGGCGGGGTCGAAGTTGATAAATTTTCCTACGCAAGTGGAATGGATGATCTTGTGTTTAGTTTTCAATGTTCATTCAACAAGCAGGTGGTTCAGCTTCACATATGGATACGATTTTACAGCTGATTTATAATTTGGTTTCTTTCATAATGGGTTTTTGTTGTTTTGTTGATTTTTTAGGTGATATGTACTATATATAAGTTAAATTTAGTTTAGTTGGTTAAATTAAAGTCGTCATTCGTTTTTATACCTTATCTGTTTAATCATAAACTCAGTGTGTGGCCCTATCTTAATTTTTTGGCAGCGGGAGTTACAGTTTTTATCGTGAGCAAAGCCACGGGCAACCGCTAGTATACATATATACTTTAAAACATTTTAGAAACCAACCATGTTTCGGTAATTATTATACTTTACTTACGGTTATGAACAGCTTAAAGTTATATGGTTTGAAACTGGCTATTACGCGATTGGGTAGCTGGGTGGGAGGAAGAAGAGGTGGGTATTATACTAGGGTGGAATGTGTCCAATATGAGGGAGAATGTTTGGAATGTGTTTAGACATTCCGGCGAAAAAGTTGAGTAAAGTACACTCTTAGTAAATAACACCATTCATTATTTTTGGAAACCCTTATGTTTTCAATATTAATGAGGCAATGAGGCCATGCTTTTTTTATCTTTTGACTAATTCTATTTACTTATGAACTAGATCTTAAACTCAAAATACTGTTCGTTTACTAACCTAAATTTTATAATATTAAATGTTTATTCACAATAAATGGTTTTAAATTTATGATACGGTTTGCACCCCCTTTGTAAGTTTGAGTTGAAGTTTGAATGTAAGTAGAACATCATAATATGTTAAACCTCGTCAGGAACATGTCGGAACCTAAGTGTTTACAAACAGAAGTTGTTTAAACAGTTTTTTTTAAGGAAAACAAATTATATAATTTAAAAATGTTTTATTCATTTTACGAATTAATATATTTTGTTCTTAACAAAATCAAAAAATTCTGCTCAAAACTGCCTTTGTTAGCAAACAGCCAAGCTTCAACATTTTCCTCACGTGGTACATAGCAGCATCCCTTGGTCCATCTCATTAATTATAGGATGTTGTAATCAGTCGGTTTGGGTTGTAGGGGTAATTACCCCTAATTTGAGGTGATTACTAATGGTGTTTAGGTTTGATTTTGCTTCGCAATAATTCTTTTATTCTTAACCAGAGAAAATAACCCTGCGCTTTTCTAAAATAATACAATATGTTACATGGCATCCTATACCAAAGGACTTAAAAAATATAATACGAGGTTGTACTCTCGAGTTGCAACTGCAACAAATTGTATTTTAAAAGTTAAAGAATTATTCATTTTTAATTCCAAATACTATAATCAATCAGTAATTTAAATATTTTCATATTAATTTAGTGGGCTTCTTTTATTTAAAATAGTATATTTCATTACAAGGACCTAAAGTGACGCTTTTCGTACAAGGTCAAGTTTTACAACCGAGGCTGTAAGCCGAGGTTGAAAAATGACCGAGGAATGAAAAGCAGCTTTAGGTCCGTGTGATGAACTATATTTTTCGTTATATTGCTCAATACAATACGTAAACTACTTAAGAAATCAAAATGTTACAGCTTGTTTACCTTTAAAGATGCCTTCAAAAGATGCCACCGTCTTGTTCTTGCTATTTGAAGCAATCAGCTGATTGTCTGTTTCATTTTGTTAGGGTAGACTGACAACAATGAACAACTATCGACGTATCGAACGCATGTAATAATCGATTGGTGAAATGAGCGAGTTTTACAAATTGATTAAACTGACAACAATGAATGTTTCGATAATAACGATGAATGTTTCGATTATTTGTAATCGAATGAATATTGTTCGATTATTACGACGAACTCGGCACTTTTTGACTTTTATAGTCCTAGGACTATAAAGAGTCAGCTGGTATCAAGTACATCAGCTTTTAATTCCTAGGAATAAAAAGAGTGTATTTAGGTCCGGAAAACATGCATTAAAAACATCTGTTTTTGAAGCAGTATAACGAAAACAATATTATTTTTGTGTTAGATTTGTCAAGGCTAAAATTGTTCAATAGCTAACTTTTATTGTAAGTTTTGCCGTAAACTTCTTAAGGGGAATGGGGGATCAACTTAATTTTTTCAAGCTGTCTTTAGATTTGTATTACAATTTTCTAAATTTCCTGCATATTTTCCTAAGTGGCGGACAACTTTGTTTTTTTTTATGATACGCCCTCTATTACATGACCCTGTATTATATAAATGTATATCATATTGTTTTTGGATTCTACGCTTAATTTCAAGTACGATTCATCCCATAACTTTTTTCTTACGCCAAATGGTTAAGGAGACACGAGCAGTTAAGTTTAATTTTTCCCCTTTTGAAATGCATTGGGTCCATTTTAACCCTTTGACGTGGCAATTTTTAATGGTAATATTTTTATTTCGTTTGTATTCGGTCTAATATATTGGTTATGACCTTTGTGATTGTCAATATGCTTAATTAATTATTAAAAAATAAAAATAAACCATGTCCTCCTCTTTTATACAAGGGTAAAAAGAAGCAAAACAGGTGTCCACTACAATCCCTATTAAACCTACAATTGCCGTCAACATCCACCCAAGCCGGTCACCGTTTATTTTAGGTGGGCCCTCCCACCAAGTGTGTCCTCGACATTAACCATAGCCATCTGGTTATGCATTAACTCATCAGTCAATGACAGACCACACGGCCACGCAGTGCCGTCAGACCAGTGCTCGTTTTAGCCTTAAAGCCTACGGCTCTAGCGGCGATTCATTGAACCGCTTGAGCAACCGTCCTGGAGGCAAATCAGTGAACTACTAGGCCAAGCCGTAGGTAACAGCACCCGCGCGACCAAAACGGCGCGCGTAGGCCTACCACCTGCGGCAAACCACGTTGAAGGGTTAAGTGTGCCATCCCATGCATTCCTTATGGAATACAAGAATATTCAAAATAATACATTCTCATGAGTGAATATTGACTAAAATACGGGGTGTTACACAAAGAAACAAAAAAGCTTCAAATCCGAGGTCAATATCATGCACATAACCAAAGTTACAGCCTTTTAAAAATTTAAAATTACCATAAGGTTTGTATTGAAAAGAATCCATGCAAAAAGTGTCTAAACTTGAGAAATAGGAGATTGTTAAAAATAGTTCTCAAACCATTCCTAGTATTGGGATGGGATAGAGCCATTGGCCTCACCGCACCACCTGATGCAAGGGACAGTGATAACTTTTTGTTTTGTGCCCCCAGATGCCAAAAGCACAATCCAAAAAATTTAGTTTTATAATTGGTGATTTAGTTTGTCCTCTTTTGACTTAAGATCCTTTGGTTTTCTTTCTCCTTTTGACCCAAAAACCATGTTTTGAAGTTTGTCGGGATCCCCCTGAAACACTCTGTATAATTAGCGTTTCTCTGCAACAAAAATGACAACGAGCTCTTGAACTACTTTTATTTCACTGTAATACAGTTGTGGCGTTCTCTAACTTATAATACCGTAGTAATTATCTCTGAAAAATAAAATGCATGTTGCCTAAATTTTATAAAAATCAGTCTATCAAAATTACATCGTTAGGAACACTTCCTTGTAAACATTTATTTTTTTAACGGTAATTAATTACAAAGTCGTAAAGAAATTGAAGTACAGATGAATTAATTATGAGACGTATGAAATAATGATAAATCAATGCCAATATATCAGGTATTTAACTAGGCATAGGAGAAACAATTTAGAGGTGCACAAGGTTTTGAGTAGCATTTAAGCCTCCATCACAAAATAGCTACTTCAAATACATTTTATGTTTTATAAAAACCTGATCATAAACATTTATTTTTAAGTAATTAACTTCCGTGAGCAAAAATAATTCAATATAGTTCATAAAAAATCGTATAAAATTATGAACGAAATAACCAAAATGTTCTAATTCTTAAAACTCATTGTTTGTTACTTTTAATTATTCAAGAATATATCGACTTTTTCACTGTGAATAATGTTTAAAGCTTAGCGGTGTGAATCTTATTACAGTACTGGGAACTTATATAAAATATAGTTGGCAGTAGCAACATAAATCATACCACCAACCCAGAGATAGTTCTTTATTGCTAGTTATTTTCATCACAAACTATAATAAAGTGACACTAAGATATAAAATTTTCTAATTTTTTTCTGTCCATCAATTAAGGTTATTTTATTATTTATTAAGGTTATTTATTCTATGAAATAATGTTTCATAGATGTAAATAGGCCAAAATATCAATAATTTGGTTTAACATTTTAAACAATTATTTTCTCTCAATACGCTGAAATAGGGTACATTATAGCATTTAAAATGGCGACTATTTTTAGTTTTGAACACTATGGATGAAAGGCCTATAGAATAATTTCAAAGGAAATATATACAAAATATAAATAACTAAAAGAATAACAAATCTATTACGGCCATGCACTTGTATCTGTACAATATCCACTATACACTATTCACGTTTCATGGACCAACGGATTGTCCGAAGAACTCAAATTAGGATATCGAAACTCTGCATGGTCATTCCGCCTTTAAGTGTATAAGCATCCACAAAAACGGTATTTTCAAAATTAAAAATGTTGCGTGGGTTTCAGGCAGGCGCCTACCCATGGGGGAGCTCAGGGGACTCAAGCCTCCCCCCCAAAAAATATGAACATTTGCAAAGAACTCAAGAACAAAAATTGTTTCTTAATTTGGGCCGGGTTTCTCGGTTATGCAGCGTCGTCAGTAAATCACCCGGTCATTTCGCTGCCACCAAATATTTCTTTTCATCACACTAACACAGAAACGTCTGTTTTCAGTTCCTTTTTGTTGGCTCGAAAGTTACCCATTGCCGGCCCAGGCCGGATAAACTTATTCGGCCTAGGTCGGAAAGAACAGAAGTAAACAATCAGCCAATTTGCAGCAAACCGACAATGCTTGTTTATTGGTAGTCTATTGGTTTCTTTTTAGAGGAATATAGTGGCAGCACTGCATCCGTAGCAAACGTTTTTCTGTTTGTTATAGGTTAGGTTTGAAGGTTTGAGAAACGTATGTTTATGCAAGGACTACGTTATGATTGAAGGTATGTTTTTTTCTGCGTAGTATGATGAAAAATATCGTACGTTACACGGCCGGGAAGTTTTGCCGTACTCGCATGAAAATCCCGCACTCGCTTTCGCTCGCGCGGGAACTATCATGCTCATCCGGCAAAACAGTAATTCCCGGCCTAGTAACGTAATATACTATTTCGCCTTGGGTGAATCTCGGCATCACCTTGGTCGTTTCATGGCTAATGGTCTCCCGACTACGTCGTGGCCGTCAATTCAGTCATTCAGTCATACCGCAGCCTTAAAGTCATAGGTTTTTTGTGGCCGTCAAAACTCTTGATCGTATGACGGCGCTATAGACCTCACTATCGCAAAACAGTATTAAGCAATATTGTAGTGTTCAGATGGCTCTAGATTGGAAAATTTGTCGTACAGTTGCAAGATAACCATGAAGGTCAGAAAATTTAATTGTCATATTTTTACAATACCAATTTACCTCGGTTATATAGTGGTCGGTAAACCTCAGTCGTATAACGGGAGACGGAACTCTTTTGTTAGTTTTGAGAACGTCAAATCCCGGCCCTGTTGTAAAAGCATGCAATATCTCGATACTATTGACGCCGCCTAAATTATCGGTTGTATCTCAGTTTTGAAAATATTTCGGTAGCACCGGTAGTATCATGCTTTAAAGTATTTTAATAATTCTTCAGCTGTAAAACATTATACATCTGTGGAAACAATGGAACGCTCAAAAATTAGTTATCCATTCACCGGATGAAACCGCGGATATCCTCCAAATAACAGTTAACTGATTGAGCACTTGAGTTCCAAAAAAGGCTTTGAGCCATGAAACATAGCGCAAATATCCTTTTAAGATATCCATTCTCTTATAGGAGAGGAAAGAATAAGAAAAGATTTTAAACTGTTTACTCTGAAAAGGTAACAAAAGAATTCAAAAGAAGCTAACAGTGGAATTCAAAATGCCCATTTTTTCACCCTGATGGCATGTAGATGCTTGATGATACCAAACTAATTGTAACTGTGGGCAAAGCCAAGGGAAACATTTACACAGTAGTTTTATTGTAATAAGAAATTAAAATAAAACATGGCTTATTGAATAAAATACACTATAATAGGTGATATTTGGAGGTTATTTTTTATTATGAACCATCATTATCATTCCTAAATCATTTTTATTGTTAGTGATCTAAACCTATGAACTGTAGAGAATTATTCTAGTAAAAGTATTAATCATTTCCACTGAATCAGCAACATATACGAAACTTAAATTTAATTAATCATAAACATTATTGGGTGTTTACTGTCTAATAAATAACCTGTATGCTTTGGAAGTTGTGACCAAGTTTTTAGATGCAAACTGCAGAGTATGAAAGTGAAATAATTCCATGAGTTTAAAACCTGCATTCTGCTAAACACATTAAATGTAACAAATAGAAGTTAACTGGGTGGAAATTTTTAAAATCTTAAAATTATTTACTACATTTCAACTTTGCAGTTCGTAAAGGGTTCTGAAGAGGAAATATTTGACAATTAAAAAAAATATATCATTTCAATTTCATCGATTTCAGTTAATTGTTTCAATTAATTATGTTTTTATTAAAAACAGTCTTTAAATATTAGTTTATTTGCTATTATTGATTGCATAATTTGAAAAGAGTTCAAAAAGGTCAACCGCATAAATCAATACCCAAGACCAGTCTAAACTTGGTGCAAAGTTTTATGGCAAATCGACTGGAGTGACAAAAGGCGACTTGATTGGAGTCTCAGTTGGAGTCTCTTGTAGGAAGCATCTGTTGATCGAGTTCTCAGGAATTGCGTTAAAGCAAAAGACTCAATCAGCTTTCCAGACAGAAGGCATTTATAAGATAAGAAGAGAGCTAATTTTTTTCTGAAGTTGAAGCAATAACTACCTTTTTTTTGGTGGAATGTTAAGCTATTAAGCACTTATTGGTGAGATTTTACTAAATATGTTGTCTCTTACTAGTTAAGTCTAGTAGTATTGTACTGAATGTTTAGGGTCGTTTTCATTTCGGTTTGGTTATCATTTTTTGGCAGTCCCAGTCGGTTATCCCTGTCAAATATTTATAATATATATAATCTAAATTACCAAGAAGTATTGAATAAGTAAGCGTTCCTGAAACAATGTTAAAATCTACTATTCTAAGGCTTATAGACTTACATGAATTTTAACGTAATACAGAGTGTTTTTTTTTTAAACGCAACCCATTTTTAAAATTTAATAATGCACATATGAGTAGTGCAATAGTGGGGCTTCTGGGCCAAAACGCATTAATCAAAAGTGACAGCTACATCCGGTCTGGTGACGTCAGAGGCTGTGACGTAGCTGTGACGTGTATGGTGGGCATTTAAAGTTTAAATGCCCGGCTGTGCTGGGTATTTAAACTTTAAATGTCCGGAAATGGGTCAAGGTCAGGTGAGGATGTTTTTAAAAAGATCTTGCATTTTCGGAAGATCCGAAAATGCAAGATATTTTTTTTTTATTTTACATTAAGGTTGAAAAGTTTGCTCCCAAATTTGAAAAGTAAGTTGTTGTCGGTGGTGAAATTTCTTGCTTATTTTCATTCTTTTTGTTGTTGTTGTAAGTTGGCAAAAATACATTCTTTTCGTTTTGATTGTTTGTTGCATAAAGTTCCAAAGATAAACCGAACCCAGTGGTTATAAGTTGTTTTAGTTCTTCACTAAAAATTTCCAAATCCTTGTAGGTTGTAAGATTGATAGTGTTGTAGTGAATCCCGCGAATGTTGAGAGACATGACTAGAGTTGTTTACTCGACGAGAGGTGTAGCAGGAATGACTATTGCAAAGCCGGTGCTGCGGGTACCTCCGATAGTAGTGGGGCTAGTGGTGGGGGTAGTGGTGGGGATAAAAATTGTAGACGCTTGTTTAATCACTTTGCATTTAATCGTTGCCACAATAGACCGAGTCGATGTTGCAATTCTTCTAGTTTATCCAACCGGTTCTTTTGATATGTTTTGCAACCACATTTACAGTAGCAGAAAGAATTACATTTTGTACAAGCTTTTCCGTCAACTTGATCTTCAGGTATTTTAAAACATTTCTCTTTGCAACAATAAGATAAAAGTGGTACATTATTTCTTTTGGATGACATGTTGGTTGTAGCTTGTCTTAAACAGAACTGAGCCTCTCAACGTTAAGGTTTCGTATTTATATAAAGTATTCGAATAAAACTATCGAATAAAACTATCGATCAAAATAATCGAATAATACCATCGATTAAAAGTTCAAGGTCATCCGTTTGAGTTTTTAAAAAAAATACAACATATCAGTATATAAAAACATATACTGATATGTTGTTTTTTATCTTTTTATTTAAAACATTTTTTTTTACAATATTTACAATGTTATTTTTGTGCGATGTGCAGAGTAAGTTCCGTAGAGTTGTTTCCGCTCATTCCGTGTGACACCAAATATAATGATCCTGGCTGAATTTCCCGCAGATCTTCATTTTGCAGCAACTGGACGAATCGTTTTGGAAGATATACTTGAAACTTTGGTTCATCACCTGGTGTATATGGTGCATCGGATAAAGATGCGACGACTGCGTCTCCATGCGTTGTATCAACTTTTTTCATTTCATGAACAATATAATGTTTCTGTTCTTTTAATTCTGAACATTTCTTGATAATTAGAGTATTTGATTTTGAATGTAAGTTGAATTGTTCAACTAAACATTGGAGAAACTGTTGTGATGCCATGTTCTTCACTGGAGATGTTGTCTGTTCGGAGTATGGAGTTGGAGTGATAATCGGGGTGTGTTGCTTCCTCGTATTTATAACCTTCGTAACCCCCACCACATTCTTCTTTTTCTTGTAAGTAAGCAGCCAAGTGATATGCGTTTTGTAATGCGCATTGAGATTGGTTGTGTTTCGGATCTATTGTAGAAACACAAATATTTCTAACATCACAATGAAAGGTTTTGTCCATTTTTATGCTTAAAACTTCTTTGTTTGTGTACTGTTGTATCCAACTTCTTTTTTCCAATCCTCTGGTGTATATGTGCGTAAATTGTTTACAGAAATGAAACATAATTTTGTGTACATTGTTGTACGGTAGAAAACCTTCAAACCAATGTATATGATGAAAATTGTTTGTTAACCATCTGTTTGTTATTTTAGCTTTTGACTTTAGTGCATGGATAGAACACGGTGCTTCAAATAAAAACGGGTATGCTACTTGTGTGAGCAAATCTAAAATCACCAATTCTTTTATAATAAATCTATCATCGTTTCCGCGAAATGCTTGAAATTCAATTACACAAGGTTTTGCTGCCATTTCTTCATCCAGTCCGCTCATCACGATGTCTGGTGATTAACTGTTTTCCACACCACGGTAGGTTGGATATATAAACCAGGCCGTACAGTTGTAGGCGCGTTGGTGTATGTTTAACGTGGGCACCGTCCCCAGTAGGCCTACCCCACGGTTTATTCTTTTGTTAAACTACATTGTAGTTTTTTTTAAACTACCAAAGTTTCTTCTTCTGTATTGTTGTTGTTGGTTTCTTCTTCTGTATTGTTGTTGTTGGTTTCTTCTTCTGTAGCTTCCGTTGCGATTTCAGTAAAAGGTTCAAAGTTTCTCAACTGCCTCCACATTTCCACTTCGTGAGGTATTCTATTAAAAATGGATGTATCTATTGGTCCGTATTGTAAAGTGCTGTCAGGTTGTTTTTCGCATGCATCTACCAGATATTCCTTAATAACAGAGCTTGAAAATACCAATTGTTTCATATACCTAGTGATAGGTGATGTTGCATAGTTTAAAATGTAGAATTCTTCACGTGTTAGTAGAATTTTATTTTCAAATTGTGTCGAGTCTCTAATTCTTACTTGTTGTTGGCCACGATGTTTAATAATGTCAATTTCATTGTCACAATCCAAAAGTCGAATGTTAGTTTTTCTTCCAAAGAAACTGTTGGCTAAATAACATTCAATAAGATGTAGATGTTTTAAAAAGGAATCCCAAGCATTTTCTGAAAATAAAACCATCTTTGTACCATGGCTTAGTATTACTGCGGGAGAGTAGTCTAATGATTTTACCAATCCTATCGACACACTTTTACTCATGCAAGATGAAATAGGATAAAAGATGCGAAGGAAAACTTCAGTTAAAATGTTCGGTGGAATATTTTCTTCAAGTTTTCTTTTCTTTCTTACGTTTGTTTTATTATTTTCCAACTTTTTATTTTGTTTTCCAAACTTTAAAAACTCATCAATTTCTTTTACAACATTTTCTTCAAAATGTTTATCATCATCATTTTCCAATAAAGGTGTTGTTTCGGAAACGCCTTGTACAACTGATAAAGAACTCATTTTGTTTATAATGCTGTAGACGATGTTACCCATACAACTGTAGACAGTCAACTAAACAATTTGCGTTCCCGCTCCTGCTTTTATAGCCGAGTGGTGGGGGGTATTTTTTTTTCTTTTCATTTTACAACACTGCTTTTACAATACCGGTTAAAGGTGTATATGTAACAATTTTATCATGTAAAATTAAACAATAAGCAGATGTATCTTTAGGTACATTTTGTTCAAATTCCATTTCTATTTTTATATCTACACTGGAAGATTTTACAGATTCATTTTGTTTGGAACAATCAACTACAACAATCGGATAGTTAGATTTAAATTGGTTTGGCGTTAATAAGGGTGTGTTTGTTTTTCCATAATATGAATTTTGGAATCTTGCATACACATCGTACAAAACACTAAACCTGTCTTTTGTAAAGTTTATGTTGAAGTTGTCGTATGGAAAGAATTGCGAGTTTAGAAACACCTTAAAATTTGTAAGTTTGCAATGATCAAATTCACCAGCATGTTTAGTTATTTCATTTCTTCTTTTTGTTTGTAATCCAAATATTACATATCTTGCCTTTTCCAAATGAGTAGAAGTTTTTACAGTCCATGTATGACGTTGTGTTTCCGGTAAAACCGGATATTCATGAAACTCCCAACTTCTAAATGGTATTACGATATCACGATCTGATTTTAAAGTTCTCAATAATGAAATTCTATTCTGATCGTTTAACCGTACATGCGGTACTCTCCAAACAATCTTGTCTAATTGCATTTTCCATTCTAAAGTAGCTTCCGTTGTTCCATCAGTTGCTTGAATAATATCTTTGTCGTTTGATGATCTTAACAAAACTAATTCTTGTTTTACGTTTATTATTATTTTTCGGTAATCTTCGGCAAAGCCTAAAAGTAATCTTAAAGGAATGTAAAAGTCAAAATTGCCTGAAGTGTTTGGAGTGATTGTACTGGAATCGGGTGCTACCCATCCTGCGGCGGCCAGCATATTTTTTTCACTCGGTGTTAAAGATGCTAATCCTTTTAATGTACTTGTAATTCCCACCTTTTTTGTTGAATCTACTGTAACTCCGGAAATTTCATATCTTATTTCATCAAACAAATATGCCATGGGGTTATTTATGAACGGAACAGTACTTGCAGTGGTTCCATCCCTTTTTGTTACTCTTCCTTCGATATATAAATAACTTTCACATGGAAGTGTATAAATATCTTGTTGTTGTATGGGAATTCTAATTTCATCATTATTGTTTAATTTTGACGAAGCGTAAGGGTTGTGCGTATGATATTCCTTTTCCCATAAGGTTTCGTCGAATGTCGGACCCTGCGCTATATCCAATATTTCCATTATTAATAAGTTTTAATCCAATTTCTTCTAGAAAACGAATGTTATCACTTGTTAATCCTTCTATAGCTGACGTGCTACTGACTTGTTTACCAGTCAGCTCTTTCTTTTTAAATGATAACCCCATTGTTATACGGTTGATTTTATATGTATTCGTATAGTTATAGGTTCGTCTCTAAAATCAATATGATTTCCGTCTTGATCTAGTATGTTCACCACAATGTCTGAAATAAAACTGGTGTTTAATGGTAGGTACACCAAGTTTTGTTTATTTTCCACAATTTTAAAACCCGGAGCGACTGTTGGATAGAATGTGTGCAATATATGAGTATTTTCACCATCTCTATAAGAACCATGTATAATATTACATGTAACATCTATACTGTTAACTTTCATTATTGTCACAGTTCTAGTACCTGAATGGTTAATATTAGGTTCTAAAATTTTTGTTGTTTTAGGAAATCCTAATAAACTACCAATTGAATGTTCTTTGCTAAAATCTATATAATATTTAGATTTAATTTCAGCTTTCATAGTATTGTTATTTCCTTTTATTGTTATATTATCTTTTCCCATATGATTTTGTATCGCTTCATTTATATCATCAATTTCATATGCTCCAGTGGGTAAACTAAATACTTGTATATCTGAATATTTGTTTGTATTTTTATCTTTTGTTTTGTAATAATGTATTTTGTCATTAACATTTTCAGTAACGTTGGGAATAGAATTATAAGTTGTTATATCTAATAATGCGGCTTCCCATAATTTATCTTTTTCCAAACGTAACGCAGGGAAAAGAACACTTCGCAAAGTAGATGAAGTTCCAGTTAATGATACTGTATAGGAAGACATCTTAAAGTTGACTAACGCTTTTTGTTAAAAAATCTAAACATAAATGTCCACAGATTACCGTATCATCAGGTTGCTCTCTTTTATAATTGTATAGTACATTTTTAGCTGTTTTAAAGTAATATTGTAGTTCTTTTGGTGGTGGGAGATTACCAAAACTATCAAAGTAGTAAATAGTTGATCCTAGTTTCTTATAACATACCCAATGAGTGCCTGATCCTTTACTATTATCTAAATTTACTATTCCGGTTTCATTTTTCCTAATTTTAACAGGTAATGCATCTTTCATAAATACTCCTCTAAAAAATGGAATTTTTAAACAAGAAACATAAGTAATTAATTCTTTATCTGTTAATTCTTTATTTGGAATTAATAATTGTTTTTTTCTGTTTAATACACACGATACGGTCTTAGGTATAATCCTCCTCCTTTTTTTATCATTGACCATATTGTTTGTTTCTTTTTATTTTTACCTGCGGTGGATCGTCGTTTTCTTCTTATATTTCCTCCACGTTTCTTTGCAGGTTTTCTCCTCCTTTTTCCACCTCCTTTCTTCTTTCCACCTCCAAACATCGTTTTACCCTTCATTGCTGCTGATACCGCTAAAGCTGCTGCTTTTTCACCGATACTAGCGTCACTGGATGTTACTCTTTGCCAAGCTTTTTCAGCAAGTGCTCTATCCGCTATTGATCTATTTTTAGTATCTGCAAACTTTGAATATGCTATATCGTGTTGTTTGCAGGCTTGATCAAGTTTATTTATTCCAAGATCTCCTCTAGCAAGTCTTTTTTTCAATTTTGTTCCTGGACCACAATATTGATAACCTCCTGGTAAATGTAGTTCTACAGGTAATAAATCGATAGCTTTGTTAACTATAGCTCCAACCGGCTTAGTAATAAGAGAAAGTGCTGTTGATGCTATTCCTCTTCCTCTCTTTATAACGTGTCGATTATGACTGATGCGTTGAACTTTCAACATGGTTTTTTATAGTGAAAGGAAATGCCAATACTTGTTTATTTTATAAATTCTTTATAATGAATGATGCACTTATCCTTTGACATTGTTTATTTATAATAAACATGTATTTTGTTTATGGGTAATAAACTTTTACCCAGTCTTTTGGTAGGATTGTATCCTTTTTATCAACATCAACTTGAGCAAATCTTAAATTTCCAGTTTTCATATTTAAAAAATATTTTTCTATAACATTTTTCTTAACCCAATGTAGTTTTTGATCAGCTTTTATGGGCTTTATCGTATTATAAACATCATATAACACTACACTTAAGAGTCTTATAATGTAATTTACATTAACAGCATCAACAATATCAATAGGGTCATCTAAGCTAGTCAATCGCAAGTTTTGACAATGAAAAAACTTTTTGTGTTTTTCTGTTCTTAAGCATCTTTCACGCCATTCTTTTACTCTAACTGCATCACTGTCATTTACTCCCATTCCAACATTAAATAGTGGTCTTTCTTTACAATCAAAGCCTTGTTGACCAAGTCTTGATGAAATTTCTTTTAATGCAGGAACTTGTCCAATTGTTGCTACATCAACATCATTCAACCCTTCTTTAACATTAGTAATTATTTTTGCATCCGCATCCCATTTGTTATTGTTTAATTTCATTATTTGACTTATTGTAGCTGCATCTGATTTTGCAGTTCCCTCCTTAACGTTAGTTAACACTTTATTTTTGCAATCAATTGACTTAATATCATGTGTAATACAATGATCTGTAACATATTGAAGGTTTACCGCATCTTTCATATCTTTAGGGTCTCCAATATCGTGTATTACAAAGTTGTAAAAGGAAAATTTATCTGTTTTTTCAGGTATGACTGAATGTAAATACTTTTTGGTAACTGAATCTTGATCATTAACAGGATCTGCTATATTGGCTATTCTAAGATCTTTTGCATCATATGCTTTATTATTACTTTTAGGATCATATCTTAAGGTTTGGTTTATGTACCACATTAAATATTCTTTATTTACCGAATCATTCTTATCTATTGGTTTTGGAAGATTTGCAATTCTATAAAAATTAGCGTTATACACTTCATTTTGAAGCTTTAAGCTAGGTAATGTTTCACTTTTTAAAGTTTTGAAATTTACTGCATCATTATCATCTTTTGGATCATTTACAAACTTTAAACGTTTGTTACTTATATCATAATCTCCATCGGATGTTAGTGGTAAACCACCTCTTTTTCCATAAGATCCTTATTTGCTTCCAGTTTCGGAATACCGTCCAAACTTATCCACACTCATGGTTATACTGAATGTTTAATCGGTTATGCTTGTATTCTATATACTCATATTTTTATGCAATTACTCCTCGATTTCGCAATTCGCCGACCAAAGCTACCCATTCGTTTTCTAAACCGCTATGTCCGGCTTGTTTTGCTTCATATATCAACTTCATTCTATCAACCAATTTGTTTATATCGTTGTAGTATATTATATTAGTATCATACAAGTTTTTCAATAATCCTTTTCCTGATAAACTTGATTGATTTGTTTTTCTCCTTTTATGTAAAATATTTATTTCAGCAGAAGATAATGATTTTCTTTTTATGGGTGCCCTTCTTTTTGGTGGGAAAAGTTTAGCAATAATAGTTTTATATTTTTCTGATTTATTTCTATAAACATTGAAATTTTTAGAATAATTTTTCTTATGCGCATTTGTATCCTCCAATATTTGTTTAAAAATGTTTAAATCCTTTTTAGTATATTTATTAGGTTTCGGTTTAAAAATAAGTTCAAACAATCCTTTTGTACCTTTGTATTGTTTATTATTTATAATAATATTGTCATGTTCGTCTACATCAAGCTTGCTATCTCCAATCATTAGGCCATTTTCTTCTATTCTAGCACCAAAAGTATGATACTTTCGAGTTGGTTGTGCAGAATGTAACATTTTTAATACAAATTGTCTTGCAAGCGGCCCTTTATACGCAATATCCGAGCCCAATTTGCTCAAGTTGGATGGATTAATAGGCTCTTCTTCTTCTTGTTGTTCTTCGCTTGTAGAAAGACCTTCTTTTTCTGTTAAAACATCCGTTTCTTCACCTAGTTCGCTTTCTTCTTCAGTTGTTTCTCCTTGTTGCGTAAAACTTGTATCACCTTCATATTCTTCTTTTTGTTCAAATTTTGAAATGGGTAAAATAGCATCTCCGGAAAAATTAAATGTTGAAGGTGTAACATTTTGCCCCAATTGTTTTAATGGCTCAGTAATAGGTTTAAATGTTGATTCCAGAAATTTCTCTCTTTCACTTATTCCTAATCTTAACGCTCTGTTTTTATGTCTAATAGAATCACTAAGTGATTTTATTTCTTTTAATAGCTTTTCCTGATTAACCATGTTTACACCATGGAGACTTGGACGATAATGTTGTTAATTAATGTATTAAAACAAATTTATCAAAACCTATGCGGTAACGACCATCTGTTATAGCTTTATCTTTCATAATTACCAAAAATCCATATTTTTCCGCCCAAGCTTTTCCACAAAGCTCTTTGAATTTATCAAATGACATATCAGCATTTACATGATCGTTGTATATATGTTTTAGGTTTGTATCGTCTTGTTTGAATAAAACTAAAATATTTGCATTGTCTCTAATTAGTTGTTTTGGAATTTTGCTATATGTTTGTCCGATATATATGCTATCAATATTATTATGTCTTCCCATGGCAAAATAGTTTCTAATAGTATCATGATTTTCACTAGATACATCATCAAATACAAATACAGAATACGGCTTAGCCTGGTCTGGTTGCATAACACTGTCACTAGCATTAAATTTGTAATAGTTAACATCAGGCACATCAGTCAGGATCTTTTCCAACAATTGATACTTTGGTTGATGTAAGGACTTTGAAAAAATATATAGGTTATTAAATCGCAATCCTTTTGTGTTTGTAATTAAGTTAAACACAACGTTAGTTTTGCCACAGTTTGAAGGACCGCTTACTATACATCGTACAGTGTTTGGAAATAAACTGCCGTGTTTACCATTGTTGATTTTAACGTTATCTACAGTTAAATCATCAATGTTATTAATATTAAATTTATCTTTATGGTGAACAATCTCCATCTTATTCAAAGGCTGAAGAATAAATAAGTTGATTTATAACTAAATCAAATCTTTTATAGGTATCCACGAATCTTCAGTTTTGTCAAACCCCAACCAACGTACTTTAACTTGGTCTTTTTTCCTTTGCAACACCTTTTCAACAAGATAGACATCACCTACTGTTGACTTTAACAATTCATGTCCGTAAAAACCGCCTTGTAACAAATTTCCTTTGTTATCTTTTAAAATATAAGTTTCCGGTACAGTAGGTTGTACTTTATACACTGTAAAAACTTCGTTTGTCCAATTGGGCAGGTATTTCTTAGTAAACACTCCTTTGTATTTACTAATTCGAACTTTATCATTTACATTAAATTTTCTTGGTTTTTTTTGTTCCGCTTTTGGCTGTGTATTCTTTTTAATTCGTTGTAAAACTAGTTTAGCGTTTTTCTTATTCACTTTGTTAGGTGCCATACCGATAGTTCTATGAAACTTGTTGTTGTAATCGCTTATTAATTTTGGTAAGATATCAACCCATACGTAAGAACCTCTTTTCGAAAACATTTTATACATTGCACCTTTTAAGGTTCTATTAAATCTTTTAATTATAGCTGCCTTTTTCTCAGAATTTGTAGAATAATGATTTATCTTATATTTTTTCATTAACAATGCAAAAGGTTTATTAAAAAATTCTTTCCCATCATCAGTTTGTAAATGTTTAATTTTATTTTTATCTCATTTTATAGCTACTTCCATAGCTTTTGTTATGCTGTTACCGGTTTTGTCTTTTAATGGCAAAGCATCTGCAACTTTAGTAAAACAATTAATAATCGTAAGTATGTATCTAAATCCTTTATTTATTTTACTATGCGGTTGCATTTCAATTAAATCTGCTTGATATAAATCATTTATTCCTTTTACAACAGTATTTCTTCGTGGAAACTTTATTCTTGCAGGTTTATGAAGTTCATTAACAATCTTTTCCTTTAACTCTGTCATGATGTTTTTACTAACAAAGTCAAGTTAGTATTGAGTGTTTCTTTTTCTGCATCCGCTTTTATAGGTCAAGGTCATTTCAACATATTTTTAAAAAAGGGAAAATCACAGCGAGCATGCTGTGATTTCCCCTTTTTTTTCTTTTTTCTTTTTTTCTTTTTTTTTCTTTTTTTTCTTTTTACTCATTGATAGGATTGAGAGAATAGTGGCCGAATGGTAGAGTGTGAATTTTGTCTGGAAGAATGTGTCGTTTGTCATCATTGGAGCAGAGTGCTTTTTTTACTTCTGTTACGCTGTACAGGTGATGGTTGAAACTTCTGATGGTGTTGAATTTTGCAGTTATAGTCGTTTCTTCAAATAAGCATTGCTTGTAGTGTTCGAAATTTACATTCTTCTTAAGATACAAACTTTTTACACCCTTAGCTTTTTTAATTACATTGTTTTCTTCTTTATGCAATTGTAGTGAATACAATTTTGACATTAGTGCAATAAGTTCTTTTAGTAAAATTCCATTTGCTTCGTCTTTAAATTTTCCAAGTTTCTTTTTGTTCCGATCATTGTCATAATTTAAATGATCTTTTGGATAGTCACTAAAATCAAATTCATTTTTGTGAACAAATGTTCGAAGATCCAAATACATATCTTCAGTAAGAATCCAGTAGATGAAAGCGTCCGTGTCCATGTAGGCGATTCCGATGTTATCTCTACCGTAGAAGGCAACCATTTTGTTGTAGTGGAAATCATACATATGGGTTTTGGAAATATCCAAGATTGACATTCCAACGTACAACGGACGATCCATTTTCACGCTTGTCTTCTTCATAGATACTGCTACAAGGTTTTCATTGATGATAACGGATGTTCCAAAGTTTGGTTTTTGTACAAGTTTTTCTAGTTTTATAGGATCTGTAATTAATTTAACATTTTTGTGTTTTCTTTTGTTTTCCAATGTTTTTCCAAATATCGCATTATTCATTAATTTAAAAAAATCCTTTTGAAATGTTGATGTTGCAGCTGCTCTTCTTCTGGTGTTTGAATCAATGTACGGTTTTAACCAGCATGATTGGGAAAATTTTAAAACTCTATGAATTTTGGTTATACGTAAACCCAATTGGAGTGCTTGTTGAACAACCCAAAAGTGAGCTACGTATCTTTGTTTATTTTCAAGAGTCATCATTAATTTTGGATGTTTGCCAATTGGTGAAACTTGTGTTTTTGCAAGGAGCGGAAGATCGTAATGAAGATCGTGCAAGTGTTCTGGATATTCAAAGTCACAGTCCAATATGTATCCGGTGTCTCCGTCTTTTGAAATTTGTGTAATATCACCAATAGAGTCTGGATTAACCCATTCAAAGTTTCCAAAAGGAAGTGGATTAGACATGGCCCATCCGTATAAATTGTTGGCATCGAAATATCCTAAGAACACTGATGGTTTTTCTTTATCGTAGTTTGGAAGATATTTGTTGTTAGCTTTAACATGTCTAGTAACACTTTGGGTCAATCCACCTCTAACGCCCGATTCGATCATCAACACCATGTCAATATCGGTTAATAATTGAAGGTTGCACTTTGTTTCTTTTAGCATAGCTTGCCAAGCTAGTCCTGGAGAAGTATAAGAATGAAGAGGGTCTAATCCGTAGGCTTCAAAGCAAGTGTTTCTAAATTCTTCCATCACATCGCAGAGAAGGGTCACATCAAGTTTTACATAAAAGTCAGAATAATCTCCCAGAGTGTTCATTTCCAATTCGTCCCAAACTCTGCATGCGTGTTGATAGTCTTCAGGTGAAATTTCCGAATCGGTAAGTTTACTTTTAAATGCTTCTGGTGGAGGAAGTGATGTTTCTTGAAATTTATGTAGTCCATCGATGTAATCATACGGGAAAACTCCTTTCCGAAGAACCAAATCCATTTTTTCTGCAGGTACAATTTTGCTTGTTTCTATTAAATTTTCTCTTCTTAAATTTTCAGAAAGTTTCATTAGACTGGAAGGCATAAATCTAAATGAATCAACAAATCTAAGTTTAATTTTGCCCACCTTTTTTGAAAAGCTTATAAAGTTTTCCATAGTTTGTGCCAAAACATCTATTTCACCGTTGTCTCTTGCTAATTCGGGAATGATAAAATGTCCATCGTATCCACTAAGATTGTGAAAAACCACAGGAATAAAAGATGGTAGTTTGTAGTTGATGTTACATCCGTTGCAAGCTGCACCTCTGTAGGCTCCTGTCAGATGGTCATGGTCGCGAACTTTAACTTTAGTTTCTGTAAATTGATTGTTACACAAATAGCATGTTGTTGCTGAATCATAAAGATGAAGTTCTTCCGGCGTCATAGGTGACATAGGAACCACATTGCTATACATTGCTTCCACTTTCCCGGCGATGTTGTATAAATCATCAACAAAGTATCGAGCTGCTTCTTCTCCACGATAGATCTTCGGTGTAGATGTCAAACCATATTCTTGAAGATGTTCTTCAGACAGAGTGGATTTTACTATTAAACAGTAGCTGTTTGGTTTGTGAAGTTGATACTTTGTTCTGCTGGTATTTTCCTCTCCTTCTTCTTGTTCAAGTGGAAGCAATGAAGATTCAAAATCTGCATACACTACAACGGGAATTCTGTATTGTTGGATAACTTTGTCAAATTTTACTTGAGATCTTCTAGGGTGTGGTAATTTAATTCTTACTTCATAGTTTCCACTGCATAGTCTTTGATGTTCCGTCAGCCATTCTGAACCTCCTCTTCTCAAAGGTTTGTTTACAAAACAGAAACATTTTTTACAAGTGGTTTTTCCTTCTTTACGTTTTGATAACTGTTTGCAAACTAGAGCTTCAAAATCTTTAATATATACATAATGTGAAATATCACCTTTTGTTATTAATAATAAATCAGTATGATCTCTGCGTTCGGTAGGTGTTATACGTAAGGGGTAAACATTGTTGGATGAATCCAAGCCAAAGATGTTTACAGATGCAAAAGGATTTTTCTTTTCAAATTTTGATATGTCTTGAATTGAAACAGGGTAACTCATGCCTTGAAAATTATAGTTATGGTAAACCTCATTGTATGCTCTACTCGGTCGTTCCGCATGATTTCTTATATATTTTGCAAGCATTGCATACTTGAAACATTCAGCATCTTTATTTTGAACATTAATACAGGAATTGGTGTCTTGAATTTTCTTTGGCAATTCAATATGACTACTACCTCTCATTCCATATCCATGTTTATGAACTCTTACATCTAAGCTTGTTATACTTAACAAACTCCATCCAGAACCTCTTCCTTCATGTTCTTGTAATTTTGTTAAAAGGTCTTCAAAACAATCATCCACAATTGAGCTTATATCTGATGCAAACATGATGGTTTTGTTTTTAGTTAAAAATCCTCTTGGTGATGTTTCATTCTGAACATTTGTAAATACTGTATCTAATAATATTCCAAACTTTATAAAATTTAATCTTCTTAGTTCATTGTTTAATGTTTCTGTTACTAATGTTTTTGCTTTTGAAATAAACTGTGCAAGTTGCAATTGAGCATTGTCAATCTTAAAATGAGTTACTACACTACCTGGTAAGGCTCGGGCGTATAATTCCACATCCAAATATGGTCCGGGTGCGTATTGAATAACACTTGATCTTGAATTTAGTTGTTGTTGTACGGTAGCCAGTATTTGATCTAAATCTTCCAAATATTCTTCTTCTGCATTGTTATTTGTTTCTTGGTTTGTTTCTTGGTTTCTTTCTTGGTTTGTTTCATTGTTATGGTAAACTTCTTTGTGTATTTGTAGTAAAATTTCATCTTCAAAAGATTCTTCGCAACTAATGCAGTAATACATGACGTAGGTGTGCTCTCCACAAAAGTTGCCGTAGTAATGAAAACCACTCTAAAACTCCCCCTATTTATAGCATTACCCCCACCACTTTTTTCTGTATTAAACATAAAAAGTGTAAATAACAGTTAAATTTCTTATATTTCAAAACCCCAAAGTATTAAGATTATCCGATGTAAGTTTAAAAATAAATCCAAGTGTCAAGGTCAAATTATACAAGTTTAAAAGAATCTTTTTTTCTGTATTAAACACAAAAAGTGTAAATAACTGTTGAACGTTTTATATTTCAAAACCCCTAAGTATTAAGATCATCCAATGTAAATTTGAAAAGAAATCTAAGTGTCAAGGTCAAATAATGCAAGTTTTAAAAAAAAATCTTTTTTTCTGTATTAAACACGAAAAGTGTAAATAGCTGCTAAATTTTTTATATTTCAAAACCCCTAAGTATTAAGATCATCCAATGTAAGTTTGAAAAGAAATCTAAGTGTCAAGGTCAAATAATGCAAGTTTAAAAAATCTTGTTTAAAGTAAATTTGAAGCAAATGTTTGAAAAACGTTCTAAGTCCTAAAATATTAATTAAGGGGAAGTTTTAACACTTAAAATTTTTACAAGTCCAATGTATAGTAAAATAAAGAAATGTTGTTGCTTGTTGGAACAGTAACAAAAGAATGATGGGTTTGAAAAATTTTCTAAGTCCTAAAATATTAATTATTGGGAAGTTTTAAGACTTAAAATTTTTACAAGTCTAATGTAAGATAAAATAAAGAAAGAAGGGTTGTTGTCTGTTGGAACAGTGGCGAAAGAATAATGGAATTCAAACTCGCAGCAAAAAAGAAACTTGATATTGTAAAATAAATGTTGAAGCAAATGTTTGAAAAATTTTCTAAGTCCTAAAGTATTAATTATTGGGAGGTTTTAACTCTTAAAACTTTTACAAGTCCAATGTAAAGTAAAATAAAAAGAAGTGTTGTTGCCTGTTGGAACAGTAACAAAAGAATGATGAATTTAAACAATTTTCTAAGTCCTAAAAAAATGGATTATAGAGAAGTTTTAACACTTAAAATTTTTACAAGTCAAATGTAAAGTAAAATAAAGAAAGTAGTATTGTTGCCTGTTGGAACAGTGGTGAATGAATGATGGAAAGTAAACTCGCAGCAAAAAGAAACTTGATATTGTAAAATAAATGTTAAAGCAAATGTTTCAAAAATTTGCTAAGTCCTAAAGTATTAATTATTGTAAAGTTTTAACACTTGAAATTTTTACAAGTCCAACGTTAAGTAAAATAAAGAAAGAAATGTTGTTGCCTGTTGGAACAGTGGCGAAAGAATGATAGAAACCAAACCCGCAGCAAGGGTCCTGTGGTTTAGGAGGGGGTAAGCGGGGGGGGGGTGATGACCTCGAGCCGAGTTGGGGTCTGGGATCTGCGCGTGTGGTTCTGCATCAGTTGCTCGCTAGACAGTGAGGTGGTAACATGTTCAGAAGGCGCCCTGAACATTTTATCATTTTTGCTGTTTGGTGAAAATATCTTGGTGTTATTTGTACAATAACATCTTGATGTAGAACTGATTAATTTTAAGGCATGGTAGTTGTTTGTGCTTGTAGATACCCTAGGGTTTGTAGTTTGTTTTTAGTTTGCTGGTTTGGTACTTAGTATTAATTTAAAATCTTTCTTTTACTTACAATATATTTTGCCTGGAGTGTTTAAGTTTAAAGTAATATTTTGTTTTTAAGAATGTTATATGATATGTTTTTAATACCTTTCTATTCCAACTTCCTTTTTCCAACAAGCTTGTTGAGGGCATTCCCTCTCTTGTCTTGTATTCCTTTTTAGTTAGGGACACCTTTCAATTCCAATTTCCTTTCCTTTTTTCCCTTCCATCTTTTGCACGGTAAAACCAATTAATTTATGGTAAAACCGGCTACCGCTTTTGTAGTGATTACGCACACCAAAGCGGGTCACTTACAACCTCTATACGTGCTGGATGGGTAGTTCGCCTACCTCCGGAGTTTCGCTAGACCTCAGCTGTACTGCGTCGCTAATGGCGAGTCACTGGCTCCTTTAGTGTTAGGAAATAAAAACATATTTGTATAACATTTTTCCAAAATTTAATTAAGCAACGTGCTATTTCAGAATAACATTTTTTGTTTTAGCTTAGCGTTGTGCGCTTATGATGAGGTGTGTGAGTTCGCTTACGTGATGATTACACCGTAATCATGATGTGCAGCGCTGGGCTGTTTAGCTTTTTTACTTATCTTTTACTTTTTATTTATTATTTCTTTTAACTTAATTTTTTTTATTAATTGATCAACTCTAGGCAGGTTGTATTGTAAATTAGCTTTTCTTCTTTTAGGTTTCCGGGGGTGTACGGTTCTGTAAAACCATACACCCCCATTTTCTTTTTAATTAATGAATGACCTTGACCTACTTATTTTCAAGGTCAACCAAAAGAGTTAGCGAAAATTTCTAAGTCCCAAGGTTATTTTTATGTAAATTGTTCCGAACCCTATCATGTGGGTATTCAAATTATTTTAAAAATATCTAGTTGAATAAATGCAAAATAAACTACACTTGTTTTAAATATAAACATTTTATTAAATGATGTTACCAAACCTTTTTGTTTGTCTTTTCATTCTGCTTATTTTAAATACCTACATGATAGGATTTGGAAACATATAAAGAAAAATATGATTTAAAAGATTTTTTTTCAGTTTTTGAGCTATAACTTTTATACCTTTGGTTTTATCGAAAAATGTTACTGGACCTTTTTTGTTTGCCTTTTTATTCTGCGTAATTTGAGTACCCGCACGATAGATTTAGAGCATTTTTGTTATATCCACTGCCACCGTGTACGGCGACGTAGCTCAAAAGTTGAACGGCGACGATATCAAGTGGGGGCCCCCCATTTCGCAAACTTACTCTAAACCTATTGTGCGGGTACTCAAATTACGCGAAATGAAAAGACAAACACAAAAGGTCCAGTAACATTTTTCGATAAATCCAACGGTATAAAAGTTATAACGAAAAACTAAAGTTTCAAGGTCATTTAAAACTTTTACAAAACCTATCATGTGGTTACTCAAGTTACGTGGAATAAAAAAACAAACAAAAATGTTCAGTAACATTTTTCTATAAAACCAACGGTGTAGAAGTTATTACGCGAAAACTTAAGATTTAAAACCGTCCAGGTTACAAAACGTCCAGGTAACCTGGACGTTTTAGTAAAAACGTCCAGGCTACAAAATATTGTTAATTTCTTACAAAATAATGTTGATTTTATAACAAATGTTACCGAAGCTTGTTGTTGGTCTCATAATTTAAGTACTCACAAAATAAGGGTTGGAAACTTATAAAGTAAAATATAAAATGTTGGAAAATACTTTTTTTTTAGTTTTTGCGTTATAACTTGTATACCGTTGGTTTTATCAAAAAATGTTACTGGACATGTTTTGTTCGTCTTTTTATTCCGAATAATTTGAGTATATGCATGATAGGTTTGGAGCAATTTTGTAAAAGGGGGGGGGAAATTGCAAAATTACTCTAAACCTATTTGCGGGTACTCAAATTGCGGGGAGTGAAAAGACAAACACAAAAGGTCCAGTAACATTTTTCGATAAATCCAACGGTATAAAAGTTATAACGAAAAAACTAAAGTTTCAAGGTCATTTAAAACTTTTACAAAACCTATCATGTGGTTACTCAAGTTATGTGGAATAAAAAAACAAACAAAAATGTTCAGTAACATTTTTCTATAAAACCAACGGTGTAGAAGTTATAACGCGAAAACTTAAGATTTAAAACCGTCCAGGTTACAAAACGTCCAGGCTACAAAATATTGTTAATTTCTTACAAAATAATGTTGATTTTATAACAAATGTTACCGAAGCTTGTTGTTGGTCTCATAATTTAAGTACTCACAAAATAAGGGTTGGAAACTTATAAAGTAAAATATAAAATGTTGGAAAATACTTTTTTTTAGTTTTTGCGTTATAACTTGTATACCGTTGGTTTTATCAAAAAATGTTACTGGACATGTTTTGTTCGTCTTTTTATTCCGAATAATTTGAGTATATGCATGATAGGTTTGGAGCAATTTTGTAAAAGGGGGGGGGGGTGTTGCAAAATGACTCAAAACCTATTGTGCAGGTACTCGAATTACAAGGAATGAAAAGACAAACACAAAAGGTCCAGTAACATTTTTCGATAAATCCAACGGTATAAAAGTTATAACGAAAAAACTAAAGTTTCAAGGTCATTTAAAACTTTTACAAAACCTATCATGTGGTTACTCAAGTTACGTGGAATAAAAAAACAAACAAAAATGTTCAGTAACATTTTTCTATAAAACCAACGGTGTAGAAGTTATAACGCGAAAACTTAAGATTTAAAACCGCCCAGGTTACAAAACGTCCAGGTAACCTGGACGTTTTAGTAAAAACGTCCAGGCTACAAAATATTGTTAATTTCTTACAAAATAATGTTGATTTTATAACAAATGTTACCGAAGCTTGTTGTTGGTCTCATAATTTAAGTACTCACAAAATAAGGGTTGGAAACTTATAAAGTAAAATATAAAATGTTGGAAAATACTTTTTTTAGTTTTTGCGTTATAACTTGTATACCGTTGGTTTTATCAAAAAATGTTACTGGACATGTTTTGTTCGTCTTTTTATTCCGAATAATTTGAGTATATGCATGATAGGTTTGGAGCAATTTTGTAAAAGGGGGGGGGTTGATGGGGGGGGAAGAGGGGGGGGAGGGGGGGGTGGGGGGGGAGGGGGGAGGGGGGAGGGGGGGGGGAGGGGAGGGGGGGCGGGGGGAGGGGGTGAGGGGGGGGAGGGGGGAAGGGGGGGGGAGGGGCGAGGGATGGGGGGAGGGGGGGGGGGCAAAATTACTCTAAACCTATTGTGCGGGTACTCAAATTACGCGGAATGAAAAGACAAACACAAAAGGTCCAGTAACATTTTTCGATAAATCCAACGGTATAAAAGTTATAACGAAAAAACTAAAGTTTCAAGGTCATTTAAAACTTTTACAAAACCTATCATGTGGTTACTCAAGTTACGTGGAATAAAAAAACAAACAAAAATGTTCAGTAACATTTTTCTATAAAACCAACGGTGTAGAAGTTATAACGCGAAAACTTAAGATTTAAAACCGCCCAGGTTACAAAACGTCCAGGTAACCTGGACGTTTTAGTAAAAACGTCCAGGCTACAAAATATTGTTAATTTCTTACAAAATAATGTTGATTTTATAACAAATGTTACGGAAGCTTGTTGTTGGTCTCATAATTTAAGTACTCACAAAATAAGGGTTGGAAACTTATAAAGTAAAATATAAAATGTTGGAAAATACTTTTTTTAGTTTTTGCGTTATAACTTGTATACCGTTGGTTTTATCAAAAAATGTTACTGGACATGTTTTGTTCGTCTTTTTATTCCGAATAATTTGAGTATATGCATGATAGGTTTGGAGCAATTTTGTAAAAGGGGGGGGGTGATGGGGGGGGGGAAGAGGGGGGGAGGGGGGGGGGTGGGGGGGGAGGGGGAGGGGGAGGGGGGGGGAGGGGAGAGGGGGGCGGGGGGGAGGGGGTGAGGGGGGGGGAGGGGCGAGGGATGGGGGGGAGGGGGGGGGGGCAAAATTACTCTAAACCTATTGTGCGGGTACTCAAATTACGCGGAATGAAAAGACAAACACAAAAGGTCCAGTAACATTTTTCGATAAATCCAACGGTATAAAAGTTATAACGAAAAAACTAAAGTTTCAAGGTCATTTAAAACTTTTACATTACCTATCATGTGGTTACTCAAGTTACGTGGAATAAAAAAACAAACAAAAATGTTCAGTAACATTTTTCTATAAAACCAACGGTGTAGAAGTTATAACGCGAAAACTTAAGATTTAAAACCGTCCAGGTTACAAAACGTCCAGGTAACCTGGACGTTTTTACTAAAACGTCCAGGCTACAAAATATTGTTAATTTCTTACAAAATAATGTTGATTTTATAACAAATGTTACCGAAGCTTGTTGTTGGTCTCATAATTTAAGTACTCACAAAATAAGGGTTGGAAACTTATAAAGTAAAATATAAAATGTTGGAAAATACTTTTTTTTAGTTTTTGCGATATAACTTGTATACAGTTGGTTTTATCAAAACATGTTACTGGACATGTTTTGTTCGTCTTTTTATTCCGAATAATTTGAGTATATGCATGATAGGTTTGGAGCAATTTTGTAAAAGGGGGGGGGGTTGCAAAATGACTCAAAACCTATTGTGCAGGTACTCAAATTACAAGGAATGAAAAGACAAACAAAAAAGGTCCAGTAACATTTTTCGATAAATATAATGGCATAAAAGTTATAACGCAAAAACTAAAGTTTCAAAGTAATTTAAACTTTTACAAAAATGACCTTGAGACTTAGAAATTTTCGCTAAGTCTTTTGTTGACCTTGAAAATAACTAGGTCAAGGTCATTCGATAATTAAAAAGAAAATGGGGGTGTACGGTTTGACAGAACCGTACACCCCCGGAAACCTAAAAGAAGAAAAGCTAATTTACGATACAACCTGCCTAGAGTTGATAAATTAATAAAAAAAATTAAGTTAAAAGAAAAATAATAAATAAAAAGTAAAAGATAAGTTAAAAAAAAGCTAAACAGCCCAGCGCTGCACATCATGATTACAGTGTGATCATCACGTAAGCGAACTCACACACCTCACCATAAGCGCACAACGCTAAGCTAAAACAACTAGACAGCCCAGCGCTGCACATCATGATTACAGTGTGATCATCACGTAAGCGAACTCACACACCTCATCATAAGCGCACAACGCTAAGCTAAAACAAAAAATGTTATTCTGAAATAGCACGTTGCTTAATTAAATTTTGGAAAAATGTTATACAAATATGTTTTTATTTCCTAACACTAAAGGAGCCAGTGACTCGCCATTAGCGACGCAGTACAGCTGAGGTCTAGCGAAACTCCGGAGGTAGGCGAACTACCCATCCAGCACGTATAGAGGTTGTAAGTGACCCGCTTTGGTAAGCGTAATCACTACAAAAGCGGTAGCTGGTTTTACCATTATTGGTTTTACCGTGCAAAAGATGGAAGGAAAAAAGGAAAGGAAATTGGAATTGAAAGGTGTCCCTAACTAAAAAGGAGTACAAGACAAGAGAGGGAATGCCCTCAACAAGCTTGTTGGAAAAAGGAAATTGGAATAGAAGGTATAAAAAACATATCATATAACATTCTTAAAAACAAAATATTACTTTAAATTAAACATTCCAGGCAGAAATATATTGTAAGTAAAAGAAAGATTTTAAATTAATACTAACTACCAAACCAGCAAATTAAAAACAAACTACAAACCCTAGGGTATCTACAAGCACAAACAACTACCATGCTTAAACTACCATGCCTTAAAATTAATCAGTCCTACATCAAGATGTTACTGTACAAATAACACCAAGATATTTTCACCAAACAGCAAAAAATGATAAAATGTTCACGGCGCCTTCTGAACATGTCACCACCTCACTGTCTAGCGAGCAACTGATGCCGAACCACACGCGCAGATCCCGGACCCCAACTCGGCTCGAGGTCACGGCAGCTGGCAGCCGGGCCGGGCAGGTGTGGCAGGCAGCTGGTTGACCACCTGGCCTCAAGCGCAGACTCTGGACCCCAATTCGGCTCGAGGTCACCACAGGAGCCTTGCTGCGGGTTTGGTTTCCATCATTCTATCGCCACTGTTCCAACAAACAACAACACTTCTTTTTTTATTTTACTTTACATTGAACTTGTAAAGATTTTAAGTGTTAAAAACTTCCTAATAATTAATATTTTAGGACTTAGAAAATCTTTCACATCATTCTTTTCCCACTGTTCCAACAGGCAACATTTCTTTCTTTATTTTACTTTACGTTGGACTTGTAAAAATTTTAAGTGTTAAAACTTCACAATAATTAATGCTTTAGGACTTAGAAAATTTTTCAAACATTTGCTTTAACATTTATTTTACAATATCAAGTTTTTTTGCTGCGAGTTTAATTTCCATCATTCCTTCACCACTGTTCCAACAGGCAACAATACTTCTTTCTTTATTTTACTTTACATTTGACTTGTAAAAATTTTAAGTGTTAAAACTTCCCAATAATTCATTTTTTAGGACTTAGAAAATTTTTTCAAACTCATAATTTTTTTGTTACTGTTCCAACAGACAACAACACTTCTTTTTATTTTATTTTTCAGTATTAATGTAGGTTGAAACTTGTTTTAAAACAATTTTAATATTAGTTTGAAACTAAATTCATATATTATTAATGAGTAACCATGTTTTACTTAAGGAATATTATGTTTTAAGTCAATTGTAATACATAATAAAATAAACATTATACATATTTTCATTGTATCATAAATATAAATCTAGTTTATTAATGTTACTGAACTAAAAATAGGGGTTGGAAACTTATAAAGTAAAAATATAAAATGTTGGAAAATATTTTTTTTAGTTTTTGCGTTATAACTTCTATACCGCTGGTTTTATAAAAAAAATGTTACTGAACCTGTTTTGTTCGTCTTTTTATTCCGAATAATTTGAGCATTTATGTTATATCCACTGCCACCATAGATTTTTTGCAGTTTTTGCGATATAACTTTTACACCGTTGGTTTTATCGAAAAATGTTACTGGACCTTTTTTGTTAGTCTTTAAATTCTGCGTAATTTGACTACCCGCATGATACATTTAGATCATTTTTATTATATCCACTGCCACCAAAGTTTTTTTAAGTTTTTGCGCTATAACTTTTACACCGTTGGTTTTATCAAAAAATGTTACTGGACCTTTCTTGTTTGTCTTTTAATTCCGTTTAATTTGACTACCCGCACGATCGATTTGGAGCATTTTTGTTATATCCACTGCCACCATGTACGGCGACGCAGTTCTAAAGTTGAACGGAAACGAGATCAAGTCGGCGACCCCCCCCCCCATCGATGTTGTCGGGGGGGGAGGGGGGGGGGGGAGGGGGAGGGGGGGGAGGGGGGGGGGAGGGGGGAGGTTTCGTCCCGGCAACATTGGCGGGGGGGGGGTTGGAAAATTGCTTAAAACCCTATCGTGTGGGTACTCAAATTACGCGGAATCAGAAGACAAACAAAAAAGGTCCAGTAACGTTTTTTGATAAAACCAACGGTATAGAAGTTATAACGCAAAAACTAAAAATTATCTTTCTTTACATCATATTTCATTTTATATGTTTCCAAACCCTATCATGTAGGTACTCAAAATACGCAGAATTAAAAGACGATCAAAAAAGGTCCAGTAACATTTATTTATTAAACCAACGGTATAGAAGTTATAACGCAAAAACCCAAAATTATCTTTCTTTACATTATATTTTACTTTATATCCTTTCAAACCCTATCATGTAGGTACTCAAAATACGCAGAATTAAAAGACGAACAAAAAAGGTCCAGTAACATTTTTTTATTAAACCAACGGTATAGAAGTTATAACGCAAAAACTAAAAATTATCTTTCTTTACATTATATTTTACTTTATATCTTTTCAAACCCTATCATGTAGGTACTCAAAATACGTAGAATTAAAAAGACAAACAAAAAGGTTCAGTAAACTTTTTTTATAAAACAAACGGTATAAAAGTTATAACGCAAAAACATAAAAAAAAAATTTTCTACATTTTATATTTTACTTTATATGTTTCCAAACCCTATCATGTGGTACTTCAATAACGCAAAATAATGAGACAAACAAAAAACTTCGGTAACATTTGTTATTTAACCAACAATGTAAAAGTTATAACAAAGAAACAAAATTTAGATCTTTAACCAAGTTTATATTTAATCGAAACTGTAGTTTATTTTGCATTTCTGCGACTAAATTTTTTAGAAGTATCAAGGTGATATAATAAAGTGGCATCTTTAAAATATTGTAACTTGTACAAAGTTAAATAAGTGTTTAAAACGATATTTTATTGCAAATATTTTAAAACCACAAGTTCAGAACGATTGTTTAATACTGACATGTTCACTCAACAAGAGCAACAGTACGACTAACACTACATATCCAAATATTGCGAGGAGTCTCTCATGGTGGTGGGGGAAGGCAGGTGCGCGGCAGATGTTCCGTCCTGCACATGTCTTTCGAGGGAGGTAACAGCGCTACCACTATCACATCAGTTTGCTGGTAGGACTCGCAGAGTAAACATCTAAATAAACATGAGTTCTGTTTTATATGTTTCTTTTATCAAAGATGGACTTTGTATTGAAACGCAAAGTTTCACTATTGATGCAGATCCTGTACAACAAATTTTAGTACATCCTCCAGAAAATTATGATTCTATCTACATTTCGGTGCATGAACCAAACGACCCCCCACCACCAACTGCCGACACGGAGTAGGACAGCGGCTACCACACGTCATTAACGCTCCAGCTCTTCACCCGAGCACACATGGACTCTGAGCTTCAAGATAATACTGTTTCTTCTTCTACATCTACACAAACTTCCGAACAATTACCTACTGAAAATAAAACTACAACAAGTGTACAAGTAAACGAAATTTCATCAACTGTTAGTTCTGATGCGCAAGCAATAATGCTATCATTAATTGGTTTCGACTAAAAATTCAACAATGGAAGAAGAAAGAAATTCGCTACTTTGCAACTTGGTTTTTGTGAACCCGTCGAAATTTGTTATTTTCCTACTTTCATTTTTATGTGGTTACAATTTTGGTTACCTTGTTCAGGAAATACTAACAGATAAAAAGAAAGAACATTCACTATTTTTTAAAGTTTATATTTATGTAATTGCATCTTTATTTGGATACTTTGTAGCAGGATATTTTCTTGTTAACTTGTCAATTCCATTTTTAATATAATATTTTAATAGAAACAAAAATCAACAAAACAACAATTAAAAAACAGTTTGTAAAAAGAAACAAAACTTATCTTGCATTTTCGGATTTTCCGAAAATGCAAGATATTTTTTAAAAACATCCCCGGCCGACCTTGACCCTTTTCCGGACATTTAAAATTTAAATACCAGCACAGCTGGACATTTAAACTTTAAATACCATCCCCAACACGTCACAGCTACGTCACAGCCTGTGACGTCACTTCCGGTCACGTGACCGGATGTAGCTGTCACTTTTGATTAATGCGTTTTGGCCCAGAAGCCCCACTATTGCACTACTCATATGAATGCGTAATGAGTATTGTTTTATTGATCTTTACATTTTATACAACCTATTATTTAAGTTTGATCACATTTAGTTCACATTATGTGCTCAAACAGTCCACCATTGGCATTTGTATAAAGTTATGCTCTTTCAATCAAATCCCCGAATATGAATGTGCTGTGATGCAAGGTGCCTCTTTAAATTTCTTGCATTAAATTTGTTATGTTTGTTTTGAGGTGCTGAATAGCTTTTGAATTGTTTTCGTAGAATAATTACCTCTTTACATGTCTGTGGCGAATTTCATTCAGATCGGACCATTTTACGCGAGTTATCGTGCTTAAAGACACACACATTAAAAACGCAACCCAAAACTTGATTTTATCGGTGAAGGATTATTTCCCCACAAGATCCCTGGATTTGACCCCACTATATTATTATGTTCTTTGGGGATACATACAAAGTAAGGCCTAAAAAAAGTCACATCATATTCAGTACCTCAAAACAAACAAAACAAATGTAATGCAAGAAATTGGAACAGGTACACACGTGTTCGGGAATTTTATGGAGAGAGCATAACTTCGAACAAATGCCTCTGGCGGATTTTTTGAGCATATAAGGTGAACTAAATGTTATCAAACTTAAATAATAGATTGTATAAAACGCAAAGAACCATAAAACAATACTTATTTCATATTTATATATGAATTATTCAATCTTAAAAATGGGTTGCGTTTTAAAAAAAACACCCTGTATTTTTTTACGTGCTCCTCCTCATCCCGTTGACCCAGCAGTAATAGGGCATGGGATATGTCAGGATGAATAATTCTGCTTAATTTAAGTTGTTTATCAAATATAATTTATTGAATTTAAGTTTCAAAGAGTTCATCCACCTTTTACACAGATTTTTCAATCAAAAATGCTTCTAATCTATTCTTAAAACTACTAAGGTTTGGACTATTGACAATATTGGGTGGAAGCAATTGCAAAAACTTATTACCTTTGTAAAAAGGCTTCTTTTCAAACAAACGGGTGTTGTGAAAGATGGCAAAACGCGATTTAAATCTGGTGTTGTAGGCATGGTCACGGATTGTAGGCAATTCATAGACCTTAGCATACAAGACTACTTTAAAAATAAAAAGACCGGGTAGTGTTAGGATCCCTAAATTTTTGAAGGCCTCTCTACAATGAGAGCCAGCCTCGATGAGCCTCACCGCTCCTTTGGCCGTCCCCATAGTATCAACCACGGGAGGTGAGTCTCAGTGAGACCATGATAGACCACCATTACCATTATGATTAAGCCATCATTACTATTATAATAATTACCAAAAGTTATGATTAAGTTATCATTACCATTTTGACTAAGCCATCACCATGATCATGACTCAAATTTCAAATTCAAATTCAAAGTTCTTTATTGAGTTGAATGTGTCGCCTTCGCTAGCGGCCACACCCGGTCGCCACATGTGCGGCAAGCCTTATACAGCGCGCTGCGGCGGTTAAGTTAGGTTAGGTTATCATAAATATGTTAGTAGTACTTTCCTCGTTTCGTTACGAATCGAATGATACCAGATGAGCCATACTTTCGGCGGTGACAGGTGATGCGCACACTCCGATCAACGACCTGACCTTGGCCTACTTGTAAGGGATTTGGCAGACAAAAGTATGACTCATCTGGTATCGTTGGATTCGTAACGAAACGAGGAAAGTCCTACTGGCATATTTATGATAACCCTACCTAACATAACCGCCGCAGGGCGCTGCATAAGGGTGGCCTCCGTATAATACCAAAGTACCAAGAGGAACGTTGTAAATCAATAAATTGTGTGAGTTTTCAATTTCATCATTTATTTTCCTAATTATTTTTTCTTGTTGTTTTTTGTAGGAAATGCTGTAACATGTTATAAACTAAACCTACTTTAAGTTTAAATATAATTGGTGGTGAATTAACGGAATCATAAACAAAAAAATAGTGGTGGTAAATTAACGGAAAAGACCCCATTTTTTAACTACCTATATGACAATGACTATGATGGACCTTGATAACCATTGGTCTCCGAGTTGGTGAATTTTTTTTATATTTGGACAGACATTTTTAATTAATTAATGATTTTTTATCTTTGATGGTAGCCAATGATGCAATGATTTTTTTCTGGGCAATACGCGTTTCGCGTCAATGACGACGCATCTTCAGTTGCATAGCACACAGGTTACACACAGCTCACATGAGTGTTTGTCCGAGTTTATAATAAAACCACGAACACGAATTCGGACATATACATGACGACGGACACAACAGTTAATACATAAAATTGACATAAAAACGGACGACATATCACAGGACAAATGTACTCGTGTTCGTGGTTTTATTATAAACTCTGACAAACACTCATGTGAGCTATGTTAACCTGTATGCTATGCAACTGAAGATGCGTCGTCATTGACGCGAAATGTGAATTGCCCAGGAAAAACTTATTGACACCTTAAGGATATAATAAAAGGTAAAAAAATCATTAGCTAATTGATATAAGTGTCTAGGATTCAATTTAGAGACATTTTTATGTCTCTAGCCTCTTCAGATACCTAAAACATTCTGAAACAATGTGCCCGCTGTCTTCTTTTCTCTTGCCATGAGCCGTTATTTTCGTACAAAGCTATGCTTGCAATGCAATAAATATATTTACTATGAACATAATGTATTGCTTATATTCACCACTCTATTATCTTATACTTTTTGCACATATATATTTTTTTCTCCAGCTCTTAGATTTAGTTCACCAAAATGGAAATCTGTCCTTATTAATTTACTCATACATTTTTAATTTCAAAAATATTTATGTGTTAAATCAATTAGTTTGCAAATTAATCAAGGAGGCTATCTGATTAATTTATGGTTTTGTTGGAAACAGAAACTTCTCTTGTCTTCTTCCCCCATTCATCAATCTGTCATCCTTAAAGACTTTTGCATACCCAACTTCTCTTGCATTTGTAGTCAAATCGGAGTGTCATAACTCCTTTTACTTGAGATGTTCAATGTCTTTGTTCGCTTAATGTAGTTTCTATCAAACATCTGCGCATTAAAAGTCATTAACAAACTTGATTGTTATTTTCCTATTGAAAACATATACAACTTCCATTGTTTTCTACTAGGCCTAAAATTAAATCTCATGTGAACTTTATAAAATCCTAAATTAATACGATATTTAATAAGGGATTGTCTGATTAACAATTTAGTTCTAGCTACTAAAGGAACTATTTACAACTATCACATTGTTATATCATTAACAATTAATTTCGGTGCTTTTCAAGTATTAGAATATTTACAGACCAAAAGCCAATTAATTTATTTTTAATATTTTATTGTGAAATATTTTTTTATACTCGGTGTTTTCATTTTCAACCTGAACTGAGTGCATATTCTTTTTACAGGCATCCCGGTGACAATCCGTTCTACAGCAACATTGACAGTATGCCGGACATTCGACCAAGACGAAAATCGATACCATTGGTCTCCGAGTTGGTGAGATTTTTTTATATATTTGGAAAGACATTTTTATGTCTTCAGTCTCTTTAAATTGAAAAAAAAAACATTCTGAAATAAGCTCTTCATAGAGCTAATATCAGTTATTATGGAAGTCGTAAAAACATCATGAAAGTTTAAATTCTAAGTTTTATTTTTTTATCGCTAAACAATCTTTGTGACCCTGTCTGGTGATTGTCATTCTGTTAATGACTGTTTCCTCTTGCCCTCTGTTCCCAATGTGTCCTTTGTCTTCTTCTTACTGTCTTTCCTTTAAAAATCTTTTAAATTGTCAAATTTTAACTAATCCAACTATTTTCTGTGGAAACGGTTTTAATTTTAACTCTTTGTTAAAATGATGTTAGAAATTAAAAAAAATCATTTTATAAACAAAGCTTTACTTATTTAGTTTTAGGAGTAGCACTAAAAATTCATGATAGTTTGTTATGTAATGGTATTTTCTATATTGATAATTTTGTTCAAACTATTTGTTATTAACTAATATTTAATTGCATATTCAAAGTTATAATTAGCTTAAATTTGTAAAAATTATTAAAAGAGGAAACATACTTTACATTTTGATGCGTGGCGAATGTCGGTGACATGTGTCCCTTTGGAGTGTTTTGTATCAACAGTTGCGACAGTGACATTAAGCACTCTTCAATGTGACCTTATTTCATCACATTCTACATTTTTCAAGAAAATTACGTATTTGACCCAATTGCATTTTAATTTGTCATGTTCCAAATGAGGCTAAATCCCATCCTCTAATTACACAAAGGAATAAAATATGGAAACGATTAAAATTCACAGTAAACTAATTACTAGAGCATTTCAAAATAAAGTGTATTTAGAGTAAATTTTCATGTTTAATTTTTAGAATAAATATTAATGTTTTAATTTATTTATAATAATAGTCATTATTTTATAATATAATTGTAATTAAATTTTTCAATATTATTATATTTTCTCTTGTTTCATTAGAATAATTTTAAACAATTCTAAACCGTATAAATCAAAAATCATTTGATGTTCATGCTTACCAATTAATAAAACAATTAAAAAAAGTATTTTTTCCTTAAAATGTTAATTGTAATAATAACCATCAAAGCTCTCTTTCAACATTTTCCGTCTTTCCCTCCTGATCTAAGCTATACCATACCTTAAATGTTTTCCATTTTTGATGTTTCCAATTTGTTGTATGAATCCTCTTGTGGCCTAAATGTCTATTCCAAAATATAAATCATTGAAACCAAATTATTTATCTTTTGGAAGACCTTTACCGCTACCTCATTTTAACAGCTTACTCATGATGATTTCTTGGAGTTCTGTCAGTGTCTAGTTTATAAGTTAAAAAAGATCACATCTTGCAATTTTCATTGTGATAAATCCAATGAGAAGTGTTTTGTACTTTGGCATGTTCTGTACTATATTTAGCTTAATGATCGCATTGATTTTCATATTATAAGGGTTACATAAAAGTACAATGGATTGGATCCCATTGTTTACTGTCAATGTGTTGTTACTAATCCATTGTTTCTTTGTTCCCATGGTCTCCAGGTGCTCAAGGTACTTTTCCCTTCTTACAAAGCATCAACTTGGCTCTTGCATGATCGTCGATGTTATCGCTTGCTTCACAATGCATGAAATTCTCTTCTCGACCAGTACATGTGTGCTACACTCTCACACCTAACCTTGTTCATATACTCGTACATGTACACAAAATCATCATATTAGATTATCATATGTACATAACTACTTAGTCCATTCTATTATTTTATGTTTTGAATGTATGTAGATTGGTGATATTTGTTTGACATTTTGTAGTTTATTAGTAATTCTTTTATTTATAATTTTACTTTGTATATTTGCTTTTTAGGAAGTTTGTCTGCAGTTATACAAGTAATAAAAGTTTATCATGGTACAACTTAATGTTGATTTTGCTGCTGTAGATTGATACAATTATCAATCTACTCCATAGCTCACTCCAATTTTTTTTTCTAAAAAATGAACAACTTACAACTAACGCCTAAAAATTATTTTAAAAAGCATTAAAGTTCTTGTAATATTTTTTTCAACAGCAGATTACCTGTACTTAACTTAACTCAACCTAGTAAACATTAGAAGTAAAAGGTCTGGCCATGATTTGTTTTTGATGTTAAGTGTACATATGGACTTTCAATAACACCCAGATTTGAAAACAGTTTTAAGTCAATGAATTGTTCCTTTCTTTTTGAAATCTTATGAAAATAACTAACAATCAAGGAAACGACAAAATAATGCTCTCCTCTAAAAATATATTTTAGTTCAAATGTTGTTGTAAAATTCCTTAAAATAAGGCCTCATTTCATTGAGAAAGACTCATCAATGTAAAATTTCCAATTTAAGAGTTATTACTCGTTATTCCTAATCATGCAGCTTTGTATACATTGAAGTGTCAGGTTTATAATTACTCTGGTTTGTTAAGAGCTCATGAGTCTAATTAAATAATCGTATTTGATTGATTACTTAACTGACTGTTGACAATAAAGAGAGTGCCTTTAACTGCTTGGTTAAATACTATTATCCCTATATCAGTATAAATTTGAAGATTATCAAGGTTGTTTTTTTAATGAAAATTTTAGAATATTCAGGATCTGAAGGTAGCCATGCTATTTTTGATATAGGATCATTTTAAAAACACTATTACAAAAATTTATGTTATGGTTTTACCATTCATAACCTTTTCTTAGCTATTCATATTCGTAGGCGAATATTAACGTGAAAAACATCAATTTTGAAAGTTGCATGCTCAGTTCCCCCGCCCAACTGTAATAACCACTTCATCAACTGTTGAATGGCCGAATAAATTGCTCGGCCAGCATTGAGCTGGACGAAAACCACTTTCCAAATTCACAGCTCTTGTAAATCCTCCTCAGTAAGATTTATCGCTTTAATATAAGTCAGGTGCTTTCCCTGCTTAGCTGTAGATATGTTTTACAATTAACCTCATTCGGATTGTAGACATACTGTTTTTTGTATTTATTGAAATATTAACTTACCTGTTGGCTTTTATATTATAACTAAGTTTTAAGTCACTTCAGTTAATAAGGAATGTACAGTATTTGCCTCAGACAGCCACAAACATTTGAATATTTTTTTTAACTATATTATTTGATAATAGTATATTTGGTAAATTGACGTAGTTCGGTCATTCAGTCTACATTCCAAGCTGACTAATTATTTTGGCAACACCAATTCTGTAATCATAACATTATCTTTTGAAACCCTAATTTAGTAGGGTGTGGTTAGTTATGGTGGATTTAAATACTTACTAAAACTGATATGGTTGACCTGATATTTGATGTTTTTCATTCTAAAGAGTGATAAATACTAGTACTTATATTTCCAGCCAAAAAGCAAATTCATTAAATTATTTTTCGTTTCATCCACTAAAATATCCATTCAAAAAAAATACACATGTTTTTGTATCTAGGTAGGAATATAGGTTAAAGGTATAAAGTACTGTGAAAAAAATCAATTAGTATAAGATGCCAGGGGGGAGGCTTGCTCTAAAAGTAATCTTTTAAGAAGCTTACAGTTCCCTCAAAGTGAAAGAGATGGGAAGAAATACTTTAGAGTGTTTCTGTTCTTGAATTCTCACTATTTAAAAATTTACAGGTATAATGAAAGCTTGAAAATCATGTTGCTTAAACTTCGAAGCATTCTTAATATTAATGTGAGATCATAATAACCAAAGAGCTATTTATTACTACAGCAATAATTTAAGGAAGTAGCCAGTACATTTTTCACGATGATCGTCTCTCTTTTATTCGAGTTAAAATCCTCTTCTTTTTAAGTTACTGGATAACTCAAATAAAAATGTGTATCTATGCTATTTATTGATTTAAGAGTGAGGTAAAGTATTTCAGTATAACATGAAAATTATCCATACCTCTAAGTATATTTGTTTCATTACATTGGAAAAATTTAAGTTTGTTTAATTGAGATAGCCTTTTCCTTGAATTTAGTTTCATTTTGTTTATAATCTCAAAGCAAATTTAAGCAATTCAGCTATTTATGCACGCATAATACAACCATCATTACATTACGGTACCTTAAAATTCTCTCTTGTTTACATCCTTGCATGTTTTAATGGCTTGGCTTTTGCTTTTGCATCTATCTACATGGTGGTTTGAAAATATAAAATAGCTGAACATTTGTTAAAGCTGAAATCATTAGAATACTTGCAAATACCTTAACCATCACATTCATAATATTCGTAAACTTTAACCATTTGCACAGGCTGTTTACAAATGTGTTATCTGGTTGATCATGGCATCAAATATTTAATCAAGGTTAAAAAATCAGTTATTGATTGCAGCTGTGATATTTGTATAAACCAGAAGTATGAACATTTTTAGGAAATTGACACGAAAATTAATTTCTTCATTGTTTTACTTGCCTAATAGTTCTAACATTTTAAATCTCAGTTGAAAATAATGATTTATTTAAAATATTAAAATTAAAAATACATTTTGCCTCTAACTGCAGTTTTCATCTAATGAAGAACTTTCTGATAAATACAAAAAATTGCAGAATATGAAATTTACAAAAACTTATCAGTTTCAAAATAATCACAAATTTTAATGTAATTTAAAGCAATCCTTGATTTTTTGAAATGATGATTTACCAAGTGGCTTAATTTATTTAAACAAGCAATAGCGAGTATAGCACTATATTCAGCTAATTCAGCTTTTTAATCCACTTATCTATGGCCTTTTGATATTCCTTTGCTGCATCCATGCTTGTTACCAATACCTCCAACACATATGCCTTTATGCAAAATAACTACATTTCCACTACCTGCTACCCGTTTCTTCTTTATCTTTTCTATTGAAATTCTTGGCTATCCGCTTGTAGTTGCTTATTTTATATTTTAGGTCTGCTTTGTTGTTTAGAAAGCAATAAAAACTGACATGTGTTTTACATTTAATATACTATAATTACATGTATTATGCAATTATTATATGAACTATACAGTTGATGAATTTTTCATACAAATATTAAGGATGCTCATAGGACTTTTTTATTGAAGGCAAATAAACTGTAAAGCGTTGTCTAAAGATATATTTAAAATGCTAATTATCAGTCCATTAACACATCTAATCCCTCTGTATACTCAAACTTTTGCATGCATTAACATTAACAAGGTTTTTTAGTTCGGAGTTATACAGCAAAGAGCTTAATTTATTTTATTACTCTAAATACTCAAACCTCATTAAACCTTAAGAGAGAATATTTCTTAAGTATTCAAAGCTTTAAACAGGTTTGCCATGTTTCAGAAGTCTTTAAAGCTTCAAATGGGTTTGCCATAGTATGATAAGGAAATGTGCAACTCAGAAATTGATAGTTTATAGATTTAAATATAAGTTGATTGTGTTGTGTCCCTCCTTCCAATGTTGGAGACCAATCAAAGTAATACAATCTATTGAAAAATTCCATATTTAAACTTACGCACATGCTATTTGAAGAATGATACTCCGAAGTGATTTTTATGGGACATATCTGGGTTGATGCTGCAATAATAGGCTGATTTTAGTAACGTACTGTAGTAGAAAGGAATAGTAATACAAAAATATACAATATGTGTTGAAATCAACTATTTGTTACAAGGAGCACAAGAAATGCTCTAATCTATAGTGTTTCTTTTTACAAACAATGTTTACATTATATTAACCAAATAGAAGTTCAATGGTAGTATTTGCTTAGTCTGACATGACTAGATAATGAGCATTCACCTCAGGCTTGTCCAAAGTACCTCTCAATTTTTCCAACGCTCCACAATTATTGGCCAATGTCACTGATTAGTTGATAGTTAAAATGAAAGCCTTGTACATAATGACCATCTAAATTAGTTATTTGGTGATTTATTAGCTGCCCATTCACTTCAGAACCACGTCAGCGATGTCATAGGTTTGAGTCCCCACATTACCAGTTTTTTAAGTGTTCATTATTATCTTGAATCGGAGCTATTTTATCCATTTATTCCTATTATCACTAGTGAAAAAAAGCTATTCTGACCCGATCTGGCCAGGATTTTTTCACGAGGGATGTTAAAGGATTAAATAACTTGTCTCAAAAAAAAAACTGGTAAATCATGTTGAAATGGGTAAAATCAACCAGTAGAATCCTTGAATCTTGAAAAAGAATTCCTCCGAGTCTGAAAGCCTATATCTCAAGAATTAATCATCCAACTGGGCTAAAACAAAAAAAAATAAACTGAAGCTAAATTAAATTAATGTTATGTGACAATATAAAAAATAAAAATAAATTATAAGCAGAGAAAAAGTATAAAAAATAAAAAAATGATAAGCAGAGAAAATATATTAAAAAAAATGATAAGCAGAGAAAAAGAAACAGGCTAAATAATAGAAGTTTCCGATGGTTTGCACTAAAAGTAAAGTTCAAGTTAATTACCTAAAAGCTCTTGAGAAATCATTCTCAAATTTATATGAACCAATTGAAGGATCATAATTGTGTTACTTAAAGTTTCAGAATTATAAATTTTTTAAGCTTCCTAAAACTGTTATTTAATGCAAAATGCCCATCAAAAGACTAATAATGAGTAATTCTATTCCAGCGAATAGAACCAGCATTATTGTCTTTACACTGGCAACATAATAAAAAATAAAAAAGTTGGAATAGAATTACCCTCCAGGCAGATTGCCATTTGTCAACCATTTTCTCCCGCTTTTGGCAATAGTTGGCTGGTCCCGCATAATTTTCTGCCGAGGGAGAAGTTTGGAATGAAACATGAGTGCTGTCACCTTGTCTCTAATTAAAAATGGCCAGTCAACCACTTTTCAAGTCAACCTATTGGAGTTCTATTAGAGTGTGATTTTCCAGACGATGGCTGCCACAAGACAGAAGGGAGCCGGCTTGACATCAGCCGTTCCTAGAGCCACTCTCAATGATGAAGAACTGGTGAGTGGGCTTGTTTGCAATTTCTACAATAATACCTTTAAGGACTTGAAGGTATATTTGTATTGTTAACTTCCTTTTCCAGTGTCATCACTGGGATATGAACATTATTTATTAAAAGTACCTAACAAAGTTGTATAAGGATTTGAAGGTATATTTGTATTGTTAACTTCCTTTTCCAGTGTCATCATTGGGATATGAACATTATTTATTAAAAGTACCTAACAAAGTTTGCATTCTCTTATTTATATTGATTTCCTACTTTTATTGATCAACAATAAACTGTACCACTAACATTGAGTATTTCAATACACTGGTTTGTTTTATAAGTAAAAGTCCTCAGAACAAACTGTTTGCATTAATAAATCCTCAACCATAGGAATCAAATTGTATTTAATATGATCAGAGGTGCGCTCAGCAAGTCTTTCAAAATATACAGTTAATCTTTTTATACTGTCAAAGACAAGAATAAGTAAAGTAATTTAAAATCCATTAAGAGAAAGTAAATTAGACAGTTTCTTTTTACTTGAGTTTACTCTATTAATACGGGAAATAAAAAGTTTGCTTTAGTTGTTGCCTATGATGAATCAGATGGTTGAAGGATCTTTGCTTTAGCCAGTTCCAAATAGTTTTCAACTTTAAACCTTACAATATATTTTGATATATCACATTTTAAATTAAAGTTCTCTTAAAAATCACTACTGTCCACTTATATCCATGAAAGAGTAAGGTTCTATACCCGGAGAAAAACCCAGAGTGGCCAAGTATCTATCTTTTCCTACATCGTTTTCTCCTGTCACAACCTAATACTTTAGGGTTATTCAACACTTGTTTGTTCCCCAGAAAATGCACGTGTACAAGAAGACGCTGCAAGCCCTGATCTACCCGATATCCAGCACGACCCCACACAACTTCGTGATGTGGACGGCGACGTCGCCCACATTCTGCTACGAATGCGAAGGTCTGCTGTGGGGCATCGCCCGGCAGGGTGTGCGCTGCACCGAGTGCATGGTCAAGTGTCACGAGAAGTGCAAAGATCTGCTCAACGCCGACTGTCTACAGAGTAAGTTAATGTTTGTTTTTGGATGTGGGACATGCCCCACTCATAATTCGCTTAGAATGTAAATAGTTAGTTGATTGAAACTGTATTAGATCCATGTCATTTATATGGAAGGGTTTTAGTTAATACACGAGACATTAAGAAGTAGTGGAAAACTAAAATACTAACTTTCTGACTGATTGCTGTTTCATCGCCACTATATTGTGTCATAGCCTACAGCACAGCCACAATGTAATATATTAAGATTTTTAAAATAAAAAAGGCATTTGTTTGGGGAGGGTTGAGGTTTAAAGATATAATAAAACAAAACATTTTAGTTGATTTATTATATCCTTTACTTTTTCCTTTACATTATTCTTAAGTTACAGACTTTGTCAATTAATATATAGACTATACTAAGCTGATTTTAAACAAACTATTGGAACAAAATTATTTATTAGAAAAATTTTTTCGGTCAGTGTGACAGATATGATTTAAAATTGCAATATTTTTCAGAATGTAACTATTTTTGTGAAATAGACAGATATGATTCAAAATTGCAATATTTATCAGAATATAACTATTTTTGTGAAATAGATTATTACATATTTTTGTTAAGTTATTTTCTTAGCTAGTGAAGTTGAATTTCAGTGAAATTTTTATGGCATCTACTTTTAGTTGTACAATTTTATTAGGCCGTATTTCTTGTCTTTCTTTTAGCGAATTTCCCCCTATAGGGAAGTAGCTATTACCGTAGGCGGCATGGTAAGACTTAAGCACGGGACCACCGTAACTTTTCATTTTGATGTCCCCAGACCCCAAAAACACCGTTCGTTCATTTTCATATATATATATATATAAGGATATATATATATATACCTGTCCGTAGGCGCGATAACTTTTGTTAAAAAGGTTTGATCACGATGAAATTTGGTACATACGTCGAGAGTGACATTTATTACTTCGAGTTCGAAAACCAGCGCGATAAGTTAACTCTAAGGAGGGTTTTTTGACAAAATAAAATCTATTTTTAGGATTTAATATCTTTATATTAATTTTTTGTAAATTTAAGTGTCAAAATTGAATTCAGCTTAAAAAATAAAGAATATAGCATTTTGAATGATTACTCTACATCAATCGGTTACTGAGATATTGGATCTGCTAAATGCAGTACATTGTCCCCTGAAGGGACAAGAACTATCCAAATTCTGGTATAAATACCTACATTTTTCATTGAATTCCCCAAAAATGGGATTAAAAAATTATATTACAAACCATATGATTGAATTTAATTTGTTCATGTGATGATTGATTTGTTTTTATTCCTTGGATCTGAGTAGATTGATAACATGTTTCCTAACTTTTATGTACTATAACAAGTATACATTTATTAAAAATTATTAGAATATGAATAATTGTTGAGAAATAAGGACATGAATGATGAAATTTACTTATTTAAATTAATATTTAAACAAAATTAAATGTTCAAAACAACAACTTCCCTAATATAACTAATGTAGAATATGCCCACATATAAAAAATAAATCCTTTAAAAATTAACTGAGTATGCAAGTTTGCTGCAACAAGCTTTTTTAAATTTTAAGATGAATCATATGTTTGTATTTAATTTGTTTATATGATTATTTTATTTGTTTTGATTTTGACTGATTTTAGATATTGATTGTATGTTTGCTTACATTTTTATACTATAACAAGAATACACTTATAAAAAAATATTAGACTAATAATTATAAGAATAACAAAAAGCGTATTATTGGAGTGGATACGGAAGTGATTCCCATGATTATTTACTTTATATCGTAAGCTCTTCAATTAATATTATATACTTTTTGCAATAATTACATGAGGTGTCTGAAAAATTTTCTCTTACATAAATTAAATAAGCTCCCATATAAAAAATAATTCTTTAGAAATTCGCTGAGTACGCAGGTTTGCTGCGACGGGGGTATTTTAGAGGAGTAGTTGTTATTTTAGCAACCATTTTGGGACAAAAAATTTGTCATGGAAAAATGTTTACTGATGTTAATATGATGGCAATTATCTAATGTATATATTTTATGGATTAGGCTTAAATATAAATATATATTAATGGAAATTGTATAATTTTACTCTGAATGGCCAATTATGAGAAAATAGTACCTTAAACTTAAATAGCAGTTGTTGATTTATGCTTTAATTTTTTTAAATATATATTATTATATGAAAAATTACAAATAGTAGATGAATGAATGAATGAATGAATGAATGAAAACGTCTTTTATTTAGCCAGCGTTATTCAAAGTACAATGCTTTGCTTTTCAATACAACTGTTGTCAAGTTATTAACTTATTAATAAATTATTATTAGCTTCTGTTCTTAAATTATTATTAATATAATTCTTTCAAACCCCTTTTGAAAACTGCAAGGCTTGTCAATCTGAGGTCAATTGGAAGGGCATTGTAGCCTTGGGGCCCGAAGTATGAAAAAGCTTTTTTCCCAAGTTCTGTTTTGACCCTTGGCAAGTGCAACAAGCCTTCCTGCCGAGTGGAGCGAACGCTCACCTCAGACCTGAAAACCAGTTTCCTTCTTAGATATTTGGGACACTCCGTTAACAAAGTTTTATGAATAATGAGATTTGTTTGGATGTCACAGCATTGTTTTACAGTCAAGATGTTTGCCTTTGACCTATACTCGCTGATATGATCTGACTTTTTTAGGTTGAAAACAAATCTCAGAGCACTATTCTGAAGTCTTGTGAGAATATTCATCTTTTCCTGAGTAAGGCTGTTAGCAAAAGAGGGAAGAGCATAATAAATAGATGGGAGGACTATAGCACGAACTATCTCAAGATTGGTAGAAACTGGAAGAACAAACCTAAACCTATTAAACAATCTTAATTTAGCAACAACTGTTTTACAGATGTGTCTCACATGTTCAGAAAAATTGAGCATAGAGTCTAATTTGACACCAAGAAATTTTAATGAATTACACACAGGTAAAGACTCAAGAACTTCCCAATCACTATCCTTATTGCGTTGGTTTTGAACAGAGTAGTTTACGATTCTTAAAACCGAACACTTGTCAGGATTCAGCTAAAGACCGTGATCAACAGACCATTGATTCACCCTTCTCAAGTCGTCATTCATGCAAACGATTGCCACCGGAAATTCAGCCAACGGGTAAGATAACACAAGATGCGAGTCGTCAGCATAAGAATGGACAGAACAGTGACTAAGTTGTGACTCAAGGTCGGCAGTGTATATCAGGAAGAGGATAGGGCCTAAGCAGCTGCCCTGAGGAACCCCGGATACTTTGGGCAAAAAACTTGAAACCTGATCATTAACTCGAGTTTGTTGAGTCCTATTATGGATGTAGGAAGAAAACCAGTCCACAGATTGATTATCAAAATGGTAAAATCTCAGTTTGGCCAACAGGAGATCGAAACTAACCGAATCGAATGCCTGTGAAAAGTCCAATCCAGCTACAATACTACCCCAATTTCTATCTCTAGCACAAATCAATTCATCCATAACATTAAGAAGAGCTGAACTAGTGCTGAAGCCTTTCCGAAAGCCTGATTGTGTTTCAGGAAGAACGTCCTCTGACTCAAGGAACGAAACCAATCGCTCTCCAATTACCTTTTCCAATATTTTGGAAAGCACTTGAAGAATTGAAATGGGTCTGAAATGAGAAGCACACGAAGCATTAGCCTTTTTTGATAGCGGAATTAAAATACTTTGTTTCCAGGCACTGGGAAAAATGCTAGTAGTCAGGGACAAATTGACAAGATGACAAATGGCAGAAACACAGTAAGGACTTAACGATTTAACCATGTCAATAGAAATGCCGTCCACACCAACTGCTCGGGTTGTGATGCTGTTCATGACATCCCTGATTCTTTTCTCTGTCACTGGACTGAATGAGAATTTGCTCTTCACTTGGCCACTTAGATTATCATTGTAGAACTCAATCCTGCTCTTGTCAATACAAGCTTTGCCGCCCATTGTGGAGAAGAATTGATTTAAGTGCTCAGGAGAGAAGTTACACTCATTATCTTTGATCGAGCCCAGTACGCCATTGCTTCTTAACGATGACCAAACGAGCCCAGTACGCCATTGCTTCTTAACGATGACCAAAAACCTTTTGGGTCTTTATTCTTAAATTGACTTGAAAAGTAGCGCTTTTTTGCACTTCTTATGGCTGAGTTCAATGTGTTTCTTGCTTTTGTATATGCAGATCTGGTCGAACTGTTCCTACAACTTAAGAGCACTTTATGACATTTGTTCTTAATTTTTGTCAGAGACGAAATATGATCGTCTCTCCATGGAGCCCTTTTCCTCGTTACACGCTTTCTCAGAACTGGGGCACAAGAGTTGAAAATATGCAAAATTTTACTATTCAGAGCATTTACAACTTCATCTACTTCTTTCAGGGAAGATATTTCATTCCAGTCAGACTTTGACGCTAACTCGGTAAAGAGGTCCACATCAATGGTTTTCAGATTCCTGTAGGTTACATATTTCGACTTGCTCTTCGTTCTACAAAATGGGAAATCACAAAAAATTAAATTGTGATCCGTTATTTTTCTTCCAGCAGAATCAAGAATCTTCGCTGTATCAATCATTCCAACATTGAGTTTGACATTCTTGTCGGCAATTATCAGGTCTATCAGAGAGGAGGAGGATTCAGTCACACCTTGACAAGTTGATTGAGGTTCAAAGCTTGGAGAATTGATGATACTTGGAATCAGGTCTTGTCATGTCCAACAGATTGACATTGAAATTACCCTGAAGTATGATGGAATCCACTTCTGAGGCCTGATCAATAAACAAAGCATACAATAATGAACTGAGAGAGGAATACGGAGCTGAAGGTGGTCTATATGCAAAGCAGATACACAACTTTGTATCCTTGAAATACATAGATAGAGATGAATTGTCCCATGAACCTGGTAATGTTTCCATATTAGGTAAAGGGTAAGCGTAGAAGGAAGGGAATGGTAGGGGGGAGGTTCCTTGCGACTGTACACCAAAATATTTTAAAAGACTGGTTTTGACGCAACCAAGCACAAAAAGGTTGCGAACCATAGAAATATATCTAATGGGTATGTGTTATCAGCTCTTTATTAAATAGCTACTTTTTAAGCAACACTACTATGATATCATCTTTTTTTCATTATTTGTTTATCGCCTGCAAAAATTCATCATTACATTATGTAATAAAGAACAATAATGTTTGGTATAGAAAAGTAACTGTCTTTTTAGTTTTTCCCCATTATAAACTAAAACAGCTAATTTCAATGTCATGTAATGAAAAATACTGTTCAAAATATGGGTGAGAGTGTTGTGCGTATTTCCACTTTCCATTCTTTTTATAAAATATGTTATTTTTATTATAGCATATTTTTAAACTTTTTAGAGTAGTAGCTCATCCATAGAGTATATTTGCCCACTGTCTACCTATGCCAAACTGTTATATCTTGTTATTTGGTTATGTTTGCTGATTTCTTTTGTGTACCAAATTACAAGCTTTTCCAATCTACAACCTACCTCAACGTTATCTTTTCAAACTACACAGACTCCCAGCTTAAAAGATAAATTTTTCCAAGGTACGAATGTTCCTCATGGTCCTTTGGTTAGGATTAAAATAACTACAATAAAAATTAACCCTCGATTTTTCATTTTTTTCTCTAAGAGTTTTTAAACTAATGTAAGTTTTCACATTCGGTTTTTATGAGTTTTTAAATCATAGCAGAAACACACACGGAAATTCAATTTGAAAGATTAGTTTCATGAACTTTATGTTATATTTCTTCTATATCTTGTTCAGTAAAAAAATAAAAATAAAATTATCATCATTGAAGTATAATTATTTTGATATTTTTTTAAACACAAAATATCACTCATCAGTGAAAAGAAGTATTATCAACACAACTTAGGGGAAGGAGGGGGGGGTGTTTTAGAACTTCATTCAAAGTTTCACACGGTGTTCCAATGCCTGCTGAAGTGATAAACATGTTATTTTTTTATATCATTTTTAAATAGCTTGTTTATTGCTTCACCATTCACTAACACAACGTATGGAACTTTGAATGACGTCCTAAAAGACTTCCTGATATAGGGCAGACTTCATGTAAATGACTGGGGTACGATCACATTCCAAACAGTTGGTATTGGTACTCGAGGATTGATTGAAGGACAAAGCCGTGAGGGGCGCACGACTTGAGTGCCAAACACAATGCACTTTGATGCCACAAAAGCTCTTTGTATTCTAAGTTGAAGTCAGCTCCATTTGCCATTGGCCCATCCTCCTCACTGATTTACTGTTTGTAAACTTATGATGAACGTCAGAAAGGGATTTGCACATTTTTTATTTCACAGGTCTCTCTTTTCTCATTCTTTCATTTCATTTATGCCATCTTTAAAAGGGTTGAAAGTTTAGGGATTTCGTGATTTAGAATGCTGTTTGTGTAGTTCTGTTCCAAAATGAAGTCTTGATGAGCAAGTCGACTTTTATTGTTTTTTCCAATTATGTTGCTAATAAACTAATTTGTTTTATGTCATATTGTAAACTCAATGGCAATAAATTAAGATAAAATTTAAGGAAAGTATTTACCTTAGTTATTTACTGTTAATTGATCAATTAATTTGTACAAAATTAATTAATATCTTCTGTATATTAGCGAATTTCCCCCATAGGGAAGTAGCTATTACCGTAGGCGGCATGGTGAGACTTAAGCGCGGGACCACCGTAACTTTTTATTTTGACGTCCCTAGACCCCAAAAACACCGTTCGTTCATTTTCATATATATATAAATATATATATATAGGGATATATATCAGTCCGTAGGCGCGATAACTTTTGTAAAAAAGGTCCGATCTTGATGAAATTTAGAACAAACGTGTAAAGCGTCATTCATGACTTCGAGTTCGAAAACCAGCAAGATTTGTTTACTCTAAGAAGGTTTTTTTGACAAAATAAAATTTATTTTCAAGATTTAGCACCTTTTTACTAATTATTTTTAAATTTCATTGTCAAAATTGAATTTAGCTTGAAAAAACAATCGATTTAGCATTTTGAATTATTATTCTACGTCAATCCGTTGTTTAGATATTGGATAGTATTGGATGTGGTAAACACAGTACGTTGTCCAATATTATTTTTAATTTTTCCCTCCAAAAAGTATAGTCACCCTGATTTAAGATATTTAAAAAAAATACAATTCTGAACATATGATTAAATTTTCAGATGATGAATATTTTATTTTTGTGCTTATTTTAAATAGTTAAGAGTTCATTGATCAAGATTTTGCAGAAAATATATACTATATCAAAAAATTTAAATTATTTTTAAATTTAAAAAAGAAAGTATGAGCATTTGGAGGGGGGGATGTCTTGGTCTAAACTGCCTGAAAATGTAGCATAATATATGGTATGTTTACAATGATGAGGATTGATAATATGTTTTACTGAAATTGGCTGGAGATGTAGGTCTGTTGCAACAGGGATGTTTTAATTACTGTAAAACTGACCATATGATTTAATTTTTTCATGAGTTTAAGTTATTTGTTTGAGTGTTTTGAATTAATTGATTATATGTTTGTTGACATTTATATAGGTATTATAACAAGATTACAGATATTAAAAATTAAAAGACTAAGAATAATATAAAATACAAAAGTGTATGTATTACTAATGAAAACAAATGTGGTCTCTTTGATAATTTTCTTCATGTTTAAAGCTCATGAATGATTAAACATATATTTTTAATATATTATTTACTTAACTTATCATTCAAACAATACTTTCCTTCAAATAGGTTGAATGCTCACATATACAAAGAAAATCCTATGGAAATTCGCTGAGTACGCAGGTCTGCTGCGACGGGGGTATTTTTAGTTTTTTCAGACAAAAAAATCTATTATTATAAGTGTACCATTTTAAACAATGATTTTGCTATTTATTGTGTATGTTTATAATAACCTCCAATAAAACAAATTAAACACACTTTCTAATTCCTATGTTCACTTCCAAAGTGGCCAAGTGGTAATTCTCCTCTAAGTGTGGTGGGACGGTGGCCAGTAAGTGTAACGTAGCGTGAACACATTCCCAGCTTGGGTGTGATATGAGGCGAAAGATGTGTACAACTTGTGGCTCTCTCATCGTCAGACATTCTTTGAAGCTCACTCGACTGATTATCATGTCCTTTACAGGGGCTGCGGAAAAGAGCTCAAAGCATGGTGCAGAAGACAAGGCAAACACAATAATAACTGCGATGAAAGAAAGGATGAAACAGAGAGAAAGAGAAAAACCGGAGATCTTTGAATTGATCAGGTACACATTGTTGACCAACATTAAATAGGCAAGGAAATTCATTTTTAATTTTAATGTTTTGTTGATGAAAATGTTATGCTTCTTATAATTTAGATTATCCTTTATTATAATTGAAGGATATCACATTACTAGAGGTGAGCGAGTGCTCAAAAATTGAGTATTTTTTAGTCGAGATTACTATTCAACTCGACTCAAAGCTACTAAAAATATATTACAGTTTTAAATTGTATTTGAATCATTTTTATTTTTTTTACATGATGATTACATTTTAGTAGTGTTTTTTTACTAAAAAAACTCTACTCGAAGAAAGCTCAAAACTCAAGCTTAATGTCAGTTTTATTTTTTGGGAACACTGAAAAGAAATGCTGAGGAAGTATTCAAAGTATAATGAAAAAATAATAAGTGCTCTTATTTTCTTATTAGTCATCCAAATTTTCAGTAATATTATAACTTAATTCTCTAAATGAACAAGTAAATTCTGACTATCAATATCCATTCTCTATTAAAGAAGTTCTTCAAAAAAGAAAAAAATGCTGGATGTTAATAACCTTTAGTAACCTAAAGGTTATTAACATTTTTAATATTAGATTAAGAATGTTATGGCATTATAGTACACCTCGGATTATCCAGATTAATGTTACGGAACACTGATCCGGATAACAAAAAATGTGGATAATCTGAGGTCATTACAAGATCGCCTAAATAGTGGGCTCGTACCTTAGCCTCTGCTAAATAGATGCTTCAAACGGCGAATGAAGACTATAACATGTTAGTCTTTCAAATTTTACAAATTTGAATGTTACGATTTTTTTAAATTTTTTAAAGATAATTCAAATTTTTTCAAATTTTTTCAAAATATGTTTTTTGGGGGTTTAATTTTGAAACTAAGAACTAAACTTTATTATTAATCATATGAATATAAAGTTTAAATAGTTTAAAGTTTAAATAGTTTGAATAGTTTAAACTTTTACCTTATACAATTTAGGTTTTTAATCAAATGTGAGATTAATTTAATTTATTAATACTAAATAATCATAACTCAAGATAACTCAAACTTGAAATAATCATGACGAACCTTAAAGTAACTCAATTCATTACAGTAACTCTTTTAAAGCGATAAAGTAACACATTAAATGACAGCAATAAAGTAACTCGCAAAATTGCCGTAGGCTAGCGCCTAAGTAACAATCCAGAAAACTACGTTCACGGGAATGCTGTAATATACAGTAATGTATTACTTTTGCATTTTACTTTTAGAAGGCGCATTTCACTCTGTAAACTCGCTAATATCACGTATTTGCTGTGATTTTAATTTTTTTATTTCTCAGATAGACCGGTCTGGATAATCCGGGATCCGGATAATGTGGGGACTAGATAATCTGAGGTGTACTGTATATAATTTTCCTCTAAATTGTTTATTTTGTAAAAAAGTTATTATATTGAGTAGAAAAAAAAACTACAAGTCGTAGCTCACAAATCAAATGGCTCTTGTCATTTGAGGGACATGTAAGTACATCAGTCTTTTTGTATTTATTGAACTAACATATCTTGAAACTATATTCGAGATCATCTAAAAAACAAAAATAAAATTATTGCCTTAACATAACTGTAAAACACTCTATACAAGCAAAAGCTAAAATTTAAAGCTAATTTATTTCTCTGAATTAGTTCTTCTGTATAATAGTAACATTGCAATTTTTATACTTATTTTCAAAGAAAGCAAAGAGATGTCGATGTTCCTTTGATGTGGACAAGTCAGACATCTTACACTCAAAATTAAATTACTGGATCGAGAAAACAAAATATTATAACCCCTTCAAGTGCAGAAACACATCTAACCCAAGATGAATTGTGTATGTTTGTCAACCTGTTTGTGACTGCCGATACTAGGGCGATATTCGGGGCTGAGGAGAAGAGCCATATCGGCCACATGAAGGCAGTCAAGCAGTCTGTTCTTGACGGAACTTCCAAATGGTCGGCAAAGATCGCTATAACAGGTTTGTGGCGTGAACCTGCTAATGATAAATCTCTATGACTGGAGATGTGTCGTAACACTGTTTGTATGTACCTTCCTCCCTCTTCCCAGTAAGCACCTCGTTGCTTTATTAAAAATGTTGAGTTTTTGTGTGCTTTTAAGTTATTTAGTTATATTTTTATTGGTCATTTTCATTTTTATGTTGTTTAATCTTGTTTCTCATAAAAGGTGATAAAACTGTTTTTTTTCTGTCAGAATGTCTATTTTGCTTGAGGTTTTAAAAGTTGAACTTCACAATTACTCAGGTTGTAAAATTTAACTGAAAAATTATCTGAATTTGGGATTTATGTTAAACAATTTCAATTATTTTTGAGGCAAACCAATGGAAAAAACAAAGAAGAAGTTACTCCATGGTAGTAATCTAACAACAACAAAAAGAAAAAAACAGAAACATAAATTAAGAGAAGAACTAACACGAAAAATTATCAGCAAGAGAAATCTGTTGATCATTATTGGGTAGAGAAGAAAGACCCTCGTTAGCTGACTGCAACTAACCTTGTTGTCTGGAATAACTTTTCCGCTATCTCCAGGAAATTGCCTTCAGTTGCTCCAGCAGTTGTAGAGTTATCTGTCGCTTTGCATCAGTTTAGTCATGAATGATTGTAAAATTTGTCAACCCAAAAAATAATTGTTTTAATTTTAAAAGTATCAACCAACAAATTCAGCTGTAAGTTTAGGTGTCATTGTATATTTAATGCTCAGCAGTGTCATATAATATGCTGGTTTATATGAGCATTTTATTTGCTTTGAGCAATATTTTATAAGAAGTCCAGTTAATTATCGTCATAATGTGTCAAGTTAAATATTCTTATAAGAATTTTTACAATTTATTTTAAACTATTCATGACTGTAAACTTCACTGAAATTTTTTTATTAGTTTAGAGACTGGTGATTTCTATCACGGTTTTTATTGAAATAGTACTGGAACTGTAAAATCCTGGAAATATTAAATAGCAAGTTTGCTGAAGTAAACTAAATTTATTCTTTAGAGATAATTTATTTTTTATTAAAATTTTCAAGAATGATTACATCTACATAACTTTATAGACTAATAGATCTAACAATCATCAGTGAGCTACAAAATTGTATAAGATCTTTTGATATTTTAAACAAAAATACCAAAAATACATCACCTACTAATATTATTTTAATTAAACTTTATCGTTTCTTTTGTTTTCAATCATCCTGTTTATTTCCACCCACCCAGACCTGCTCCATGTGTTTCAGCCTGGGACCCGACCTGCGTGTCTTTGCATCCTGTTTGTGTGTTTGTCGTTTGTCAGTGTTCTAATTGTTTTGCTTAACAGAAAGACTTTCACGATGGACCCAGACACTCATATAGACTCGCTGGATCAGGCGGAGGCCATCGTGCTTGAGGGCACGTCAAAATGGTCCTGCAAAATCGCTATCACAGGTTAGGTTAGGTTCAAACAGCTGCATTGCCTGACCGACACCACATTCTACATGTCATACTTTACTTCAGATTGTTGACTTTGTGTTTTGTGAGTTCTTAAAAGACCAAACTTCTTTCTTGTTGTTCAATTTTGTTATTGTTTTTCTTTGTTTATTATTTTGTTTTACTTTTTTAAAGCTATACAAGAAATTAATCCCTCCCCAACTAAAATTCATCAAACTACCTGTTTTTTAGATAAAATTTTCTATTTTTATATTTTTATCTCTGATAGTTTTTAATACTATTTTATTAAATAATAGCTCTGTTATTTTATTTTAATCAGCTTAAATCCAAATTAAAACTACTTTTAAACAGTCCTGTTTATTTAATTTATTAATCTAAGAAAGTTCTCAAAATAATTACTAACGTGCCTAAAAGAATGTGTCATTAAATTCTTCCTCCAAGTCTGCCTAAAAATATAAGATAAATTATAGAAAACTAATAGTTGAATACCATAGAGTTATAAACTTCAACAAATGTATAATAGCAGCTTTAACTGAATTTAAAAACTAACAAAGTAAATCATTATCACTGTATGCTTTAAAAATACTTTCAGCTCAGAATAACATTCAAACAAGGTAATCAATTTTATCGGCACTTTTGATATTCACACATCAATACTCGCCAGGGGCGAACCCAGGGGGTAAGGGATATAGGGGATACATCCCCCCCCCCAAAATTTTTAAGAACAGAAATTTTGGACGACAAGACAACGATTTTCGGGTTCCGTGACGGGACAATGATTTTCGTCTACCACGACGCGACAACGATTTTTGTCTACTGTGACGCGAAGACGATTTTCGTCTCCCGTGACGCGGAGACCATTTTCGTCTACCACGACTCAAAGTTGATTTTTGCTACCGCCAGGGGTGCCCAGAATATGGGGGGGATAGGGCACTCAAGGCGCCATTAAATGAAATTTTGGGGGGAGATTTTTTTAACTATAAAAAGTATGGGATTTTGTGGTCTTAATAATATTAAATGCAAGTATGTTCAGAAGGATCACCATTAATAATAATATTTCAATTCAATTCAAAACATCCTTTATTGGTCTATTTACAAATTTATTGTTATTTAAACAATAATTTTTTTTTATCCACTCTGGAAGGGAGGTTAAAAATAGCCCTTACCCGCACCGAAATGCGGGCCCTCTACGCCGCTCGCCCAAGAGAGCAAAGCGACGAGCAGGGGTCTCCAGCCTCTGACAGACAGCATCAGTGTCAGAGGCCCCGCCTCGAGGCTCGAGGCGGCTAGGAGCGTACAGTTGTCTGTACGTCTCCTTGGGCATACCTGCTAAAAAGACCCCCTCACGTGCTGTCACCACATCATTGCGATCGACCCGAGCGTCTGCTCATTGCGACATCGCAATGCGTGGCCTCTGTCCCTTTCAGGACTCCGCGCTGCTGTCCCTTTCGGGACTCCTCAGTTGGTGTTCAACCGTTCTTCTGCTGTCCTCGGTTCTGGGGTATTTAAACAATCATTAACTGTGATATCTTGCAAAGTATTATACTGTATGCACTCGAATATCTACTGAAAGTGAAAATAAAACAGCGGAAATATAACTTTGCGAACGCCGTGAAGAGCATGAAGAGCAACAATTCTGCGGCATATCGGCGTGATGGTCGGCTGCAAAATGGTTCGACCATTGATTCCATCAATAAAAATAATCAGAACTGAATTATTAAAGACGCAGAAATACTTTATATGAAGAAATTAAGAAATAGTTGTTTAAGTAGATCAAGAAATAACTTTTTTTTCCACTGTTCACAAATAAATGTTATAGAACTGATTTTTTGTGATTTTCTAACTGTTAACTGAAATTTAAAGATATAATTCATACCTTATTACCATTTAGAGAAATGAATTTGTGAGGTAACTTAAACGAAACTATTTATTGATTTACTGATTAAATTTATAATTGATTATATTTATTTTAATTCAAGTAAGACCCGGAAAAACTATATATTAACAAGTTTAATAACACCGTTGCAGCAGACCTGCATACTCAGTTTCAGTTTATTGCTGATAACGAAGAGGGGGTCAGCCAAATTTCAGGGAGGGTTAGGCAAATTGAGGGGGCGGTATTTGCTAAATTTGGGGGAAAGAGCGCCATGAGGCTTGGGGGGGATGGGCACCCCTGCTACCCCGACGCGAAGACGGTTCTCGTCTACCGCGATGCAAAGACGGTTCTCGTCTACCGCGACGCGAAGACGGTTCTCGTCTACTGCGACACAAAGACGATTTTCGTCAACTGCGACGTGACAACGATATTTGTCTACTGCGACAATGGTATCCGTCTTCCGCAACGAACATATTCGGCCACCGCGGCGGCTACCTGAACGACGATACTCGTCTAGCGCATCAACGATCTTTGCCTACCGCGACGACGATATTTGCCAACGACATCCACATTCTACAATGACGCGATACTCATTTACCCCAACGACAAGATTTTATCTACCATGGCGACGATACTTGTCTACCGTGACAACAACATTCTTTTGTACGACGACGATTTGACGATTCGACAGTGACGTGGCAACGATGTGTGTCTACTGTGACAATGATGTTTGTCTTCCGTGACGGGATACCCGTCTACATTGGCGTCTACCACAATGACGAATTCATCTATGCCCGCACGTGCTATGTTTGGCACATTGGGTGATTCAAAATTGCATGTAAAATTTTTCTTTAATAAAAAATGTTTTGAATTTGAATTTGAATTCGAATTTGAATATACCGCGAATTCGTATACCTCTATGTCCATATTCGTCAATTGTGACGTGATACCATCGCCACCTCTAACGAAGGCCGTGACATTCGAAGTGGCAACGCCGCGCTGCCGCTGGAGCGGTTGACTACTCTACGCTTGCCCCGGGCGCCGTAATGCTAACATCCTTGATGTTTCCCATTTGTTAAAGTGATTTAACAAACAAAAAAGTAAAACAATTACGACGACAAGACAACGATAAATAATTATCAACCAAATAAATGTTAATAACTGACAGTTGGACAGAACCGACCAGAGACAACGGCAGTTGTTTGTGTGGGGGCATTGTGCTTGCGTTAAGCACATTGTTGGTGGTGGTGTTTCCTCCACCAATTTAACTGTGCAAATACAGTTTTGCTGTATGTCGTTGCGTCTAGTACTTAACTAGTTATTTTATTGTGCACATTTACTTTAATTTTCTAATGATAGAAGCAAGGGAATCAATATTAATGCATTTTATCATTACTTTACTAAACCACTTAGTACAGAGAACCAAATAACATTTCACAATATAAACGATTCGTTAGTAAAAAATCAGTGAAACAAACTATATTAAATCTAAGTAGGAATGGCAATATTTCCACGATTATTGATAATGATTAATGAAAGCTCATTTTCTCGTTTATCATTTGTGTTGATTGTTTAATAAAATTTATGCCATTGTAAGGACAATATTCGAAACCACGTCCTTAACGTTACTCCACAAACACAAATTCCCTAGACTTTTTTGAAGTTAAACATCAGTAGAAATCCTTAATAAGCTTTATTGCCGGACAAAACTTTGTTTACTGTACCATTAAAAAATATTTTCATATTCTTGCGGAACTAAAATCTGGAAAATCCCAGCAACATGTTTACATATTGAAAACAAATCAGAAGATACTGAAAGACCGCCCCTGTTAATTTCATAGAAATACAAATCATTGGGATTTTCATTTTTCTTAGTAAATTTAAACTTTCATCGAATTTTGTTTTTCAGCAATGTTTAAATGCAATATACTCACAAGCATAAATTAAACCTGATTCACCAAACTGGATTTTCTCAACATACTCTTTTCTAGTATAGGCCTATCATAAAATTTATTCTCAAGAATAACTAAACTTTGGTGTAAAATTTCCCCCAGAAGAAAGAATGTCTTTGCCATAATCAACAGAGGATACAATCACTTCTTTAGAAAACCTAATTTCCCTGTACCTTGCAGAATGGAGCAATAAAAGCACACTTTTTAAGCGTATTTTCTTCTCGATTTTCATCACTGTCGGTATTGACCAAATCTGGATTCTAACTGATCTGTCTAAAATTTACCAGTTAATACCTATATATGAAGGTTCGGTGTTATTTCCAAATCTAAACTTAATTAATGCCTATAATTTTAATATTTAAATTATTATCTCCGTTAAAACGTTAGTAGTTTGATAGAGTGCATCATATGGCTTATCTGTTAAGAATTTTCTTTCTGGATTTGGTTTATCGTTTGTTTTCCAAATTGATAGCCACATAAGTAAAACTTGCAAAAATACTCTTGACTTTTTATGCACTAAACTTGTGAAGGGCGTTTTAAGGGGAATACGCGTAAAAACATAAGTTAGAGAGGCCGTTTATCATTAATAATTTTCCTTAACATATAAAATTTGGCACGACACAAGTTTTCGGCATCGCCGTCTATCACTATAGTGGCTATACACTAAATAACAAACGAATTGTTTGCACAAAAAAAGTATAAACAAGGGCAAGCTCGCTAATCCCCATGCAACTACAGTGGAGTGCTAGGCACCCGGCGCAGCGTTGCCAGTTCTCCCTCGCCGCGGCCTTCGTTAGAGGCGGCTATGGTGATACTCGCCTACTGCGGCGACGATATTTTTGTCTTCCGTCACTTTAGTATAGGTTTTCGTGAGTCTACCTAAATACCTCCTTCCCCCTTCTTTTTGGACATCCCCCCCGAAATTAAATCCTGGGTTCGCCCCTGATACTCGTTATAATATAAAGAGAAGTCAATCATTTTTCTGATCTACAAGCAATTAGTTAAAATCAATCCGCGTAATTTAATTGCCAGTTTAAATGAAGGATATAAGTCAATGTATATATTGCCGTGATCAGTCAATAAATGTGTTATTAATTATTTGTTATTAATTGTGTATTTGGTTGAGAAATTAAAATCATTTGAGTTCTTGACAAGAGATTTTATATTTACAAAGATCTAAATATTTATGAAGTTCATTTTTATAATCTCAAAGTAGCATAATTTGAACTTAAAAGTATAAGTTTAATCTAAACTAAGTTCAAAATTTTCAAAACTATATATTACCGTATCTATTCTACAACAGAATCATATTATTACAGTCCAAGTATACATAGCAGGGTGTCATTGAAATTGTCCAGACAAAATACAAATTTTTACATTTGTGTTCAGTAAAAAAAATGGTTAACTCAGTTACTGTTAAAATATTGTTTCAATGTAAAGTGTGACATGCAGATGTAAAATGTTGGTATGCCTGCTGGTGTGCAAAGCTGACAAAAATCACATCTAACCACGTAACACCCCGTACAACCCTGTAGGACATGGGAACTATAATTATTAGATTAGTCCTACATGCATTTAGCTTAACAGTGGGTAATTAATCATAACTGGAGGTTTTTTTACTAGTGTCATTAAGAGGGAGCTAAAGGCAATTCGGTGTCGCCCTTGCGGGAGAGATACATACCAACATTACTCCACAATGATAATGGGAAAAGGTAGTGCGACGTAGTAAATAACCATTTTTTTCTAATAGTCTAGGCGGTATTTGTTAAAGAAAGCACATGGTTGGGCAAATCGTACAGTGTCCGAGATTTTTGTGTTAATGGCTTCGGAATATCATTAAAAAAGAAAATTTCACTATGCGTACAAATATAAACCTGTGCAAAATTTTTTTTTCGAGGAAAATATTAAAAATTAAACAAAAAATCCACATTTTTCGCCTGTTTTTTGAGGATATCTCCAAAACTAATTACTTTAGACAAAAATAAATGGCACCAAACGTTTTATTATGAAATTCTACATTTAAAAAAGTTATTTTAAATTTAGTTTTTCCTACAAAAAGTGCATTTTTTTATTGAAAAATGTAAAAAAAAATAGTAAACAATAATCTAAAAAATTACGTTTTTTGCGATTTTGTTGGAATACGATGACTCAACCAATGATCCTCAAACTTTTCACTGTAAATGTTTGTATTGTAAAAAATAATTACACCAAGTTTCGTAAAAATCAGCCTAATATCTTCAGCGCAATAGTCATCTAATAATCGTACTTCAAAAATATTTAACAATTTTCATATCCATATTAACCGCAAATTACGATACGCAGATACACGAAATTTGGATCAAATATGAAGGAAAATTAGGTCTCTCAAATAAATCTTAAAATATTACAATCGGTTCACTAGGGGCCAAGCTTCATGCATCCGAATGTCAGTTCGATCGCGTTGTACGAGGACTGCTAATAAAAGGTGCCCCTTGCGTTTTTGGTGCAACTTCCGCAGAAGGGTTACACCATTTGCTATAAGAATGTCACTTCCAGTTTTTTTTATATTTTAATGATTTCTTCTTACAACCTTAGAGACCACAAAAGTGCTAAAATTATGTGTCAGCAATTTAATTTACTAGCTTAAATGCTGAATCAAAATGTACACAAAATGCTTTTGGCCTATATCATCCTAATACATAGAAACCTCATTATCAAAATACACTGATACCAACTTATAGAACATTTATAAAACGAGTTAATGGTTAGTTAAATTTAAATTGTTCTTGTATGAATTTAACTGTTAATTAATTAAAATAAGTAAAAACTAAACTATAAATAACTAAACTATAACTGAAATACCAACCACCTAGTTTCATCTCAACATAGCTTAGCCGATTATTTGGTTTGTGATCTTTGAAATTGTTATTCATTTTAAAAGGTAAACCCCTTTAAAATGGTTAAACAGGGTTTCAGACAAATTTTGAATTTTGGTAATGATAATGAGTCAATAGTTTCCCTCCTGTCATAATAGGTTCCCAATGACTTCCCCAATTAGGTGTAACCCTTCCGCGGAAGTATAACCACGTTTTTGGGGGCCGAGCTTTGCCAAATGAAGGTCAGACTCGATATTCAGGCCACTCAGGCCTGAAATAAATTTTTTTGAGGTTTAAAAATATAGTTTAATTGAAAATTATGCAAATGAATGAAATTGCTAGAAATTGCCAAAAATAATACTATGTTTAAACACTTGCCTTGGCACTCCTGATCACTGATTTAGATTAATTTCTGAAATCATGAAAGTAACAGATTCATCATTCTTATAGAAATATTAATGGAAATTAAATACAGAACACTATAATTCAGTAGAATAACTGAGTTGCTGGACCAAATTTAGAGGCAGGGGTTCTTAAAAAAGCATATATATATATATATATATTGAAAAAAAAGTTTACTAATGTTTCCTAAAGTGTAAAAAAAATTCTTGTTCCCAAAAGTTTACACAAAAAGTTATGCACTCAAAAGAATCAGTAAATGAATGAAATTAAGTTGTGTTTCTGAGAGCTTTGAGAATTGTTATAAGAATTTTAAATTTTCTTCATAAATCTTTTTTGTTATTGATACCCTGTTAAGCTAGATGTATCCAAACAACCAAAACAAATTTCAAAATTATTTTATTTAAACACTCTTTTTGCATCAAGAACACTCTGATGATTCACTTGCAAATTCTCTTGATTTAGCAAAAAACATATTTCCTGTGGCAAAATTACTAGTAGAAGAATAAAATTTGATTTTCATCAAACATTACAGGTACAAGGGCATACCCCCTTCAATCTAAAAAAATCAATCTCTTTACTTTTTTAATCGTTACGTAGTATCTTATATGAAATGTTAGCTGACATAAATAAATAATGCACCTTAATTTTACAAGGTACTTGAATAACCTGAATATGTTAATGAAATCATCAACCAATTATGACTGTTACTTGAATTCTAAAATTGCTTATGTCAAACAAAGGAATGCTTGATATGTTTTAAGTAAATTACCTGTAAATCTTTCTGCCTCAGATTCTAAAATTCAGGTAAAATAGGAAAATGCACCAGGGCACGACATTTACCAATCTGTTTCACTTTGCAATTTCACTCCACTTAAATCGACACAATTTTCACCTCCAAGCAATTTTTATACTTGATTCTATTTTGAAATTTATTCTGGTTGGTTGTCACTTCATTTTTACATATTCTACTCTACTTAGTAGACTATTTCATTGTTTTTCTAACCACTATCTACATCTTCTTCTTCTTCTTCTCTTCAGAAATGGTTTAGATTTAGGATGATATTATTACACAACACAATATGTATGATTTTCGCTGTGTTCTGTGTTTTGTGCAAAGCCAGTCAATGTTAATTGTTTGAAACCTTAGCAGGTTATTTATCTAGTTTTGTCCATATTAGGTATTATAGAATATCACTGTTGTTGGTTTCGGTTTGAGGTAGAGTATATTGCTCTTCATGTACGTGGAGTATTAATCATTACATAAATTTTAGGTAAGATTTATTTTAAGCGTTCTGATACACTAAAATTTTGATTCCAAAAAAGTGTGGTGAATGTGTTTGACAACAAAATGGCATTATGTTGATAAAGTTTAAAATAAATTAATAAATTACTAGTGGATCCGAGCGCACGGAATCGTGCGCTACTCTAGCAGAGCGATAATTCAAATGGCGACAAATTTAAAACACAATCATGCTAACACGATCCGTCTTGAGGGTTATGTTTACACAAATTAAAAAATAACAGCAATTAAATTATCCAGCTGATCAAAATGTAAACAATTATGTTCTTCATAAGGATAACATGGGAACTTTAAAAGCCAATGGGGCAGAGCCCGAGGGACTTTTTCATAAATGTAAGGCCAGTTTGCAAATCTACGCGACACGCTCTTTCCAATGAGCCGTCAATGATCAAAATCGGTTGAGAAATGACGGAGGAGTTCATAAGACAAATTTCGTGTTGGCGTATTAATTATATAGATTGGTATCTAAAAGTTTTTTTACATCGCTTATCTTATAAACTATTTTTCATGAAAATTGTGTGTTCAAACAAGAATAAAAACTTCTTTAAAAATATGATGTACTTGTGTTAAGTTGTTTAGTGACAACAAATAAAAATAATCACACCGTAGATTTAAATTTTTTAAAATCTTAAAATACAATTTCTTTAGATTTTTTGCTTTAATTCAAAAATGTTCAATGAGTGCAACATTTAAAGAAACATAAATTGAGCTTTTTAATGGAACTTTAAAATGTACTTCTTGAGACTATAAGAATTAAATTTAAATAGAAACTTATATTTGGGAAATTTTGTGGATATTTTCTCGTTTTACTTAACTTTGTAGTTTTAGATGGTATTATCATTATCTGTAGTCATTGACATTAATATCTTACTCAGCAGTACTGGTAGTAAGTAGACGAATATTCTGAAGTAGTCCCCATATTAACAGCATGATATTCCTTGTAAAATAGGAATTTACCTTTTATACTTACAGTAAACTAGATTTTTACTTTGATAATTAACACTGTCATGAATTATTTATTCTTAATATTGCCACAAGTATGCTAGTTACTTATTTAAATTATTACAAGCATAGGCATGAATTAAAATGTTTTTTGTATCTATATCTCCTTTGCTATAATTGCATTTTATTATTGTTTTAAAAACATTTATTTGTCTTTGACTCTTGAGCAGTGTAAACTATTGCCTGATAAGTTTGTAAACAAAAACATATCACTTTTCTTTTAAATTTCCTTCTTGGGATGCTTTCTAGAAGGCAGACTTAAGCACTGTATTACTTAATTGTAACTTACACTTTTTCAATGTTATAATTTATTGTAGCCAGTGCTCAAAAACTATTTTGAATCAAAACTCTTTAAAAAAATTTATTTACGTATTTTAGGGTTTTGCATAAAACCCTGAACATTTTTTCTCAACCTACAACCATTAACAAAAATTAACATTTTATATGACATTGATTTATTTCAGTGATATTCAGTTATTTTTAATGAGATAATGGTGTTATGGCTATCAAGGAATTGCTGAATCAAACATGTAGAGTCACCGTCATCAGCAATCTAATTATTTTTAAGTCAGTGGGTAGCTGTTTCGCCCCCTTGTCCTAGGGGCATCTTTAGCACAGTCGAAATTTGTAAACCATTAAAATCGTAACTTAATCAAGAACTTAAGTTCACTTATGATTTTAATGATTTAACCTCAAGACTGTGCTGATGACGCCCCAAGGACAAGGGGGCGAAACAGCCATCCACTGACTTGATTAAGTTCTGGATTGCTTATAATGGTGAGTCTACATATTTTAATGAGACGTAAAATTGAATTTGTTCCACTGAATTGTATGGTATCTTGAGTAAATTTCAAGTTCAGACTTCAAAAAATGAAGCTACACTTGTTTTTAACCAAGCAATAATCAAACAAAAATACGATCCAAAACAACATAAACTATTTTTGAGTTATCAAATGTACCCTATTAAAAGTCCGTTAAGTTTTCATAAAAATAAAATTTTTCAACTTCGAATTAAATTAAATTCATTTTATAACTGGCGCCAAATCTTAAGGCCCAGTCCATCTGAAAGACTAATGTTAATTCTAGCAATGGGCTTATGGAGGGTGTGGGCCTTAAGATTTGGCACCAGTAATACTTAATTTTGATCTGGTGGTGTCAAGTTTTTTTTTTTGGGTTGTTTTTGCACCAGGGCCCACCACGAGTTAGTTGTCATGTGAAACATGTATTTTGCATTATACAATATTGTTAGAGCCCAACTTAAATTCCTCCACCAATTTTAAGTCATTTACTTATATAAAAAAAATGTTTTTTCATACTTTGGGACTTGCTGAACTCATGTTTAACAGGAACACAAATAGGAAAGTATTTAGTTAGGTTATCTTGTAAGGGTTTCTGTTGGATTGGATCTAACTTGGAACTTCTTGTAACAACCCTTGATAACCTCCTCTGAAAACTTTCCCTTCAAACAATATAATTTAAACAAATCTCAGTCTCAGTAAAATTTGTTTTTACCCTTACCCTTACCTTAATATCTCTATAACATTGTTGAAACAGTATTATAAAATTACTCATTTCAAATTTTATAGTTGAGCATAATTTTTTTGGGGCTTAAAGTTTTCATACTTTGAGATATCCAAATAAGAAGTTCTTGTCTTGTGAAGAGATCTAATGGGACATTCTCACTTTACCATGAATGAGAGCAAATAAGAAATTTTTTCATCACTTTTAGGTAAAAACATAATAAATTCTTCTGGAAAAGATATTTCGTCGTTCAACATAATTCAAATTATTCTTTTTTTTATATATTATAATAAATAATATAATAAAACATCAGGGCAATAAAATTTTATAAAGCATTAAATTATTAACTCTGTCTTGGCAGTGATCTGCGCTCAAGGTTTGATCGCCAAGGACAAGAGTGGGACATCGGATCCTTACGTCACGGTGCAAGTCGGAAAAGTCAAGAAGAGGACGAGAACTATGCCTGCTGAGCTCAACCCCATCTGGAATGAAAAGTTTTACTTGTAAGATATTTTTACTGTCGATATTTTAATTGTGAGCCAAGTTTTTATGTTTATTCATTGACCTATCAAAGTTTATTCATTGGCATTGTATATTTAACTTGGTCATTATTAATTGACTTTTCCCTTGAGAAGAAAACATTGAGGAGAAAACTTGTCTTAGTTTATAAATTTTTCTAGTTATTATTACAGTACTATTCAAGAGTACAGTCAAGACATTGATTAGGTTGGGTATCTAAACTTTTCCAAGTTTTCATGAGGGATAAAAAAGTAATTCATGATTTCTATTAGAAGTTCAGTTAAAACATTCTTTTAAAATAAATCTCAGACTCATCTAATAGCATTCAATAATTTTAAAACTGTATGCTTAATAAATCTTCAGCTGCATAATATGTTTTCTTGCATCATTTTTTCTGAAAAGACACAATTTTAAAGAACCTATTTCTCAGTTGAATAATTTTTTGTATATATTTCCATTTTAATTTCAAAATTTTTGAGTTCTGATTTTAATGTTTTATTATTTCTTTTGGCAATTTTTAGATAAACAGCAATGAATATCAAAATAACTAATTTATTTTTTATTGTTCCAAAATATGCATCTGTCTTGTAATAATAATGAACTCTGAATTAATTTTACCGTGTTCACAAATGCTGTTTAGGTTAGTTAATAGCACTTAATGCTCTTGATGGAAGCTTATTTCTTACTGAATTAGTTAAGAAAATATTTAACACAAAACTTACAGAATATTTTATTCTAAAGTCAACAAAAACATAAACATAAACATTGAATTCTTTTGATACTTTACACTGTTCCACTTCTCTTCTTATATCCCCTGCCATTCCAGGCCAAAAGAATACATCCTTTGCTCTTCTTAAACAAGACTCAGCTCCTTGATGCGAAGAGTGAATTCTCTTAATCAGTTCAAGTTTCATACTAGCAGGCACAACAATACGCTCTCCTTTTAGGACAATACCATCCTCAACTCCAAGTTCTTCTTTGAATGGCCAGAACATCCATATTTCCTTTGGAACCTGAAGTTTCCGGTCAGGCCATCCATTTATGACTACAGGTATGAGTTTCTGGAGAGTGAGATCATTTGAAGTATGTTCTTTCAACTGCACTAAACGCTCATCTGTGACATTTACGAATTCCAAGGACTTGCAATGTTTCAATTCATTTGCTATTTTGGATTCAGACGTTTCAAAAATCAAAGTGGAACTGTCTGACGAGTTACCCTTTTCTTGAGACAATGGGGCACGCGACAAAAAGTCCGCTAAAAGCATGGTTTTTCCTGGGCGATAAACAACTGTAAATGTGAACTTCTGCAAACGAAGCAACATCCTCTGCAATCGCTTTGGTGCATTGACTAAAGGTTTCTTGAAAATGGTTTCCAGAGGTTTGTGATCAGTTTCCACAATTACATCGCACTTACCAAACAAATACTGCTCAAATCGTTCAAATGCAAATAACACTGCAAGACATTCCTTTTCAATCTGCGCATAGTTGTATTCAGTAGGATTTAAAGTTCTTGATATGTAAGCAACCGGCCTACTACTTTGCATCAACGAAGCTCCAAGCCCAAACTGGCTTGCATCACATTGCAGGGTGACAGGACTTTGCTTGTCAAAATATTTTAGGGTCGGTGAACCAGTAACCATGTCAACCAATTTCTGAAAAGTAGATGAATGCAGCTCCTGCCACGTCCACTTAACATCATCTTTGATCAAGGCTCGGATCGGGGCTGCTACTTCTGAAAGTTTTGGCAAAAACTTACTCATATAGTTAATAAATCCTAAGAACCGCTGAGCTTCTTCTTTGTTCCGTGGCTCTTTCATGTTCTTTACAGCTGATATCTTATCGGGATCTGCTTTCAATCCATTTCTGCTCAAAATATGACCCATATACTTAACTTCCATCTGTCCAATTTTACACTTGTTTAAATTGAACTTTAAATTCCTCTGTCTTGCTCGGTCAAGTAAGGCATGCAGGTTCTTGTTGTGATCTTCCAGTGCCTGTTCATCGGTGTCTCCACTACCGTAAACAACCACATCATCTGCAATCGTAATGATTCCTTTTAATCCTTCTAATTCTTCGTGTATTCGTCGCTGAAACTCCTCTGGTGCCGATTTTATACCGAAGGGCATCCTGAGCCAGCGGTACCTCCCAAACGGAGTCCAAAATGTTGTCAACTTGCTTGTCTCTTCAGTTAATTTAATATGCCAGAATCCATCCTTCAGGTCTAGGGTACTGAATATCCTAGCCTTAGTCAGCTTTGGAGCAACTTCTTCTATTGTGGGAACTTGATAATGTGACCGCTGTATAGCTTTGTTTAATTGATGGGGATCAATACAAATGCGCAATTTATTTGGTTTCTTAACAACAACCATTGCACTGACCCACGATGAAGGCTCAGTCACCCTTTTTATTACTCCTATCTCTTCAAGTCGCTGTATTTCACTTCTGATTTCATCTTGTAAGGCTAGAGGATATCTCCTTGGTGGAACGACTACTGGAACAACAGAAGAATCTAGCCTAAAATCGTGTAGACCTTCAAAGCACCCAAGACCTTTTCCAACTTCTGGAAATGAGGAGAGAATGGCACTTGGATTTTGTGCACTCTTCAGCTCAAAAACATCATGATCTACTGCAATAAGCCCTAACCTAAGGCAGTCTTGTGCTCCTATTAGTGGAGTTTGTTGCGTATCAATTACTTCAAATGTCATTCGCTGTTTAATGTTTTTCCATATAACATGTAATGTTATTTTACCAAGAGATGGCTTTGAAGCGCCACCATAGAATGTTAGTGTCGTAGAACTAGGTTGTAACACTGGTGAATCAAGCATCAAGAGCTCTTTTAAAATATTATAACCCATTACATTGCATGTGGCACCACTGTCAAGTTGACATTTGAGAAGCGCATCACCTTTTTTTAACGGAACTTTTAGATGTACAAAAAGACGCTTTCTAGGTATACTGTCTTTCATTTCAAATATTTCATTCGTGTTCGAAAAATCTGTATGAGAATCATCAGTTGAAGTGGAACCTACCAGTCTAATATTTTCTTTTGCTTGACGGCAAAGCTTAGCAAAATGATTATTTTTCTTGCACAAACTACATGTTTTTCCGTACGCGGGACAGTAACTAGCCCCTCTCTTATGTTTCCCCCCACAAAATTTACATAGTAAGAGTTTGTTAAATTCACCGTTCACTTTGAAAGATGCATCATCCACGTTTTCTGTGGGATACCTATTCACATTAACTATACGTTCGTTAATTTTGCTTGATAAATTACTAGCTTGTTCATCTGTAAGACATATACTGGTTGCATTACCTAGAGTAAGATCTTTTGTAGCTAAAAGCCGTTTTCTTAAGTCATTGTTTGATAAACCTACAACTAACCTATCACAAATAAGCTGTTCTTCGATTTCCAGCCTAGACAAATTTGACAACGTATCAAATTCACATTTGCCTACCATTTCATGTAATCTGTTCATATAATCTTTGCAAGACTCATCAGGTGATTGTGAAGCACTATTGAACAAATAGCGCTCAAATGTTACATTCTTAGCATCAATAAAATACTCATCCAATCTTACTATGATCTCTTCAAGGGTTACATTATCACTACATATCTTATTTATTAGTTGCAAAGTTTTACTTCCAATTAAGGATTGAAATAAAGCTACCTGGACCTTCTTACTACTTAATTTGCTGCCTTTTGAGCCACCACAGGCATCAGCCAAGGTTAAGTAGTTATTCCATTGGGTCTTGAATAATGACCACTTTTCTGCTATATTAGCTTTGTCAGATATATCAAGGGGTTCTGGTATAGGTATTCCATTCATTATAATTATGTTTACTAACCTGACACCATGATGGAAGCTTATTTCTTACTGAATTAGTTAAGAAAATATTTAACACAAAACTTACAGAATATTTTATTCTAAAGTCAACAAAAACATAAACATAAACATTGAATTCTTTTGACATTCAAACCAATCAGCTGATGGTTACAAGTTATTCTTCCAACAGCTCTATCCCCCCTGCTGAGCTGTTTTTCCCCTGTGAGTTTAAATTAAAACATTATTCGACTTTAATGATGGATCAAAATCAAACCTCAAATCTCAAAACCGCAGAATCCTGGGAAAAATTTGGTTTAGGGATTTGACGAGTTTCAACGGTCAAATATCAAAACTGCGAGATTCTACATGACACCAATATGAGCCTGTTTATCGTGATGTGGCAACAACCTCATATACCACAACACAAACAGTACTTATCGTATATGGTTACAGTAGAGCCTCTCATGTCCCGCCTCGGTTTTACCGGTCCTTGGTTTATCCGGCCACTTCTTAGATGCCAATATCAAAACGTATTTCTCACAGTATACAGACGTATAAAATCCCTCTGATACTCTCTTGTGTATATCTCTGATTGTTTACATTGTATTATCTCTCTCCTTATTTTGACTCCAGTTTACTACCAACAATCTGGACGAATCCACGTAAATGTGAGCATTTACTGGTGAGTTCTGCGTGACTCATTCTACATCACTCTCATAAGGTCTCATGCAGCAAATTGATCGCTGAAAATTTGAGCAAGTCAGATTTGCTCCGATTCAGCAATAGTGAACTTGAGCTAATAAGTCATACTGTTGTCAGTTGAGCTAGTAACCTCTTAACTGCTGTTTAATATATGTCTCCAGTGCTGGTTTTAATTGTTTTTTCTTCAAGTCTCTTTGAACGTTAGGCAAACAAACACTGATGAACACTGATGTTGAGGTTGCAAATATCACTGAATAGGGGAATGATTTAGTTTAAAATCAATTTAATACCATGGGTGAAACTAGGTCAATCAGTGTTTAAGTGACAAGTTGTTGGTTTTACTAATCTGCATATTTTTAAACAGGCCTAACCCAAAAACACACTTAAAGCTTGGACCCATTGTGGCCGGTTATGAGGGGTTCTACTGTATAGATGGCAATATCAGTGATAACAAAAGAAAAATTAAATACTAGTCTAAAAAAGGAGCTTTCATTACTGATTTTAAAAATTTATTCTGTTTATTGAAGACTAAAAGTTAGGTTTCAAGATTCAATTTTTTCAGTTTTTGTTTTGAGATTTGAAACTCAAAATTGATTTCTGATATTGATCATCACTATTCCATTTTTTCCTGTTCCGAGTAAATAGTAGAATATAAGTCAGCTTGAGGTTTTTATTTTCTGGGGGGATTCCACTCATTTGGACTCTAATCTACAATGGAGTCCGCGCACCGGCTATCTGCCCATGTTGACTTGTTTCCACAATTTTTTGGTCAAATTGCAACAATTATTGTTTTAATTTCAGGTACTATAGGTAAACTTTTATAATTTATCATACACGTTTTTATCTGTCTCAGATCAATTTTTTTTTTTAATACAGCTTATTTAATTTAATTTGAGTTCAGCTAATAATTTGCTGAATGTCATGTTTAAATTTGATTTTGCTGCCTTGCAGTGAGTGCCACAACTCCTCCGATCGGATCAAAGTCAGGGTCTGGGACGAGGACAATGACCTCAAGTCTAAACTTCGCCAGAAACTCACCAGAGAGTCTGACGATTTCTTGGGTCAGACAATAATTGAAGTAAGTTAATGATTTATGTGTTTGGTAAGTCTCTAATATACCAATAGCACCTGTCAATTTGTGGAAGGGTTAAGTTAAAAAAGTTCCTTTATGTAATACCATGAAATGAAATGAAAAATTGTTTATTTATACAGGCAAAGTTAGGGCCTCTTGGCCCTTTCTTACACTTAACCTGATATAATAGAGTACAATAAATGTACAATTTGCAACATATTTACAAAATAACTTAAAACTATATTTACAAAATACCCCCGTTGCAGCAGACCTGCATACTCAGTGAATTTCAAATGCAAAACGACATATTTCAATCCAACATAGCGAGATTTGACATGTTTTGGTAAGCTCCGTAAGAACAACATGGGGAGTGAGTATGCAGGTTTGCTGCTACAGGTATATTAAAACTGGATTGTTTTAATTCAATATTTAGTAGATTTGAGCTAGAAGAAGCTGTTTACCAAATTTTATCAAGATATGTTGAGAAATAACCGAGATATAGAATTTTATTTATTTCCCATAAGGTTAACATTGGGACAACGTACTGTGTTTACCACATTCAATATCTCGGTAACCAATGGACATAGAGCAGTGATTCAAAATACTAAATTTTTTTTTTTGAGCTGAATTCAATGGTGCCAACAAAAATTTGATAAATTTTATTTTTCTATGTAGAAAACTCAAAAAACAAATTTTGGGGGGTTTATCCCCCTTAACCCCCCCTTCCGGTGGTCCGATCGGTCTGGTTCACGAACTTGTCCGAGTGATTACCACTTAACACGTCTGTACCAATTTTAATTACGATCGGACCATTTTTACGGCCGCTATCGTGCTAACAGACGAATATATATATATATATATATATATATATATATAGATATATATATAAAAATTTGAACGAATGGTGTTTTTTGCTTCACGTGGCCCCAAAACAAAAAGTTATCATAGTCTCGGGCTTAGGTCTTACCATGAAACCTATGGTAATAGCTTCTTCCCTATAGGGGAAATTCGCTAAAAAGGGAAAAAAGAAATAAATTTTACTCGATCACACAACCTTCCATCCATCAGCAACCACGCACAAGACACACCCCCTAGGACGCACCGGCCAAGGACATCCGCTGAAAGTAAAATTCTCTCTGTGCCACCACAAACCGACGACGACTTTCCAGGGCCTTTATGGATTCTAGCAAGCCATTTCAGAGGCGACAAGCAGTAACGACAAGACCGCGATCATACATTGCCGTCCTATGATGAGGCATTCGAAGTGTTAGGGAAGCAGAGCGTGAAGTTCTTATACTACTCTGAGACACAAAATTAAATTCATGCACAAAATAATTTGGTAAACTGGTTTTTAAAATTGAGAACACGAATGAAAGAATGTTAACTGCTCTCTGATCATTTAATTTCAACAATCTTGTCAAGGTAGTATGGTGTTATGCGCTCCACGCGTCTCAGATCATAGATATATCTCAGACAATAGTTCTGAGTCCGTTGGAGCGCATCAGAAAGAGCCACAGTCATGTCATTGATCACAGTGTTGCAGTAAGTGAAGTGATAGTCCTGCATCTGACAATGTTATCTGTGTGCAAATTTTGTACAGAGAATTTTACGTTTTTATTTTGTTATATTGGTCTAAAGAAAGGTTTTCCACTCGGGTGTCAAGCACGCAAGTGGTACGTTTTCCGGCTATGATGTCTTCAAAATGGCGGATAAGCAACTTTGAAATGCGAGTATTTTGAAAACTATTTGTCCGATCGAAATAAACTTTTTTTGGTTTGGAAGATAATTTTTTATGCTTAACGATTTACATTTACACAATTATCGTATTGACAATACTTTTTAAATAGGTAATTTTGAAAATACCTTTTTTTAATATACTTTTTACTAAAATTCTTTATATAACTTTTTACCTAAAAATATTATCAAAACATGCCTATGGTAAACTTTTTACAGAATTTAATGACCTTTTTAAAAATACCATATATTGTATACTTTGCTCGAATAATAAAGTAAATAAATTAGATTAATGTTGTAAAAACACGGAATTTTCCGTGCGGCAGACCTATCTTAGCCGGATCAGTGTTCTTTGTGCAAGTCAGATACAGAGAATTTTTCTGGTTTATTTTGTAGTAGATGTTTAAAGAAACATTTTCCACTTGGGAGTCAAGAATGCACCTTAAAAGTTTTCCGGCTATGACGTCATCAATATGGCGGAAAATCCATGAACAAAAAAGGCTCTATTTCACATACCATTTGTCCGATTTGATTAAATCTTTTTTGTTTGAAAGACATTATTTAAGACTACAAATTTTGTATTCCTATTCCTAAGAAGTATTTAGTAATTTTCAAAAAACCGTTTTTCATACATTTTTACTCATTTTTTGCATATAACTCTTTAAATGAAAGAATATTTTAAATGTGCCTAGTGTAAAATTTGTAGAGCGTTTTAAGACCTTTTCAAAAATACCATACTTTGTATGGTTAACTGAAACAATAAAGTGAAGAAACTCGATAAAACTAAAAAAACAACGAATTCCTTGTATTTCCACTAGAAAAGTTTCAATCTTAGCCAGACCAGTGTTCTGTGTGCAAGTCAGGTAAAAAGAATTTTACTCATTTATATTTTAGAGAATGTCTAAGGAAGTATTTTCAACTTGGGTGTCAAGAATGCACCTAAAGCGTTTTCCGGCTATGACGTCATCAAAATGGCAGAAAATCCATGAACAAAAAAATGCTGTATTTCACAAACCATTTGTCCGATTTGATTAAACCTTTTGTTGTTTGAAAGATATTACCTAAGGCTACAATTTTAGTATTTGAACATTGACTCTATTCACAAGAAGTATTGTGTAACTTTCAAAAAACCCTTTTTTCGTACATTTTTACTCCATTTTTGTATATAACTTTTCTAATGAAAGAATTTTCTGAATATGCCTAGTGTAAAATTTGTAGAGCGTAAGGTCTTAAAACGCTCTACAAATTTTACTCTAGACATATTCTGAAAATTCTTTCATCAAAAAAGTTATATACAAAAATTGAGTAAAAATGTAAGAAAAACGGGTTTTTGAAAATTACACAGTATTTCTTGGGAATAGAGTAAATGTTCAAATACAAAAATTGTAGCCTTAAGTAAGATCTTTCAATCAAAAAAAGGTTTAATCAAATAGGACAAATGGTTTGTGAAATAGAGCCTTTTTTGTTCATGGATTTTCCGTCATATTGATGACGTTATAGCCAGAAAACTTTTAAGGTGCATTCTTGACACCCAAGTGAAAAACGATTCTTTAAACATCTACTGCGAAATAAACCTCAAAAATTCTCTTGTTGTTCATGGATTTTCCGCCATTTTGATGACGTCAAAGCTGGAAAACGCTTTATGTGCATTCTTGACACCCAAGTGGAAAATACTTCCTTAGACATTCTCTAAAAAATAAATCAGTGTAATTCTTTATATCTGACTTGCACACAGAACACTGGTCCGGCCAAGATTGAAACTTTTCTAGTGGAAATACGGGGAATGTGTTGTTTTTTTAGTTTTATCGAGTTTCTTCACCTTATTGTTTGAGTTAACCATACATAGTATGGTATTTTTGAAAAGGTCTTAAAACGCTCTACAAATTTTACACTAGGCACATTTAAAATATTCTTTCATTTAAAGAGTTATATGCAAAAAATGAGTAAAAATGTATGAAAAACGGTTTTTTGAAAATTACTAAATACTTCGTAGGAATAGGAATACAAAATTTGTAGTCTTAAATAATGCCTTTCAAACAAGAAAAGGTTTAATAAAATCGGACAAATGGTATGTGAAATAGAGCCTTTTTTGTTCATGGATTTTCCGTCATATTGATGACGTTTTAGCCGGAAAACTTTTAAGGTGCATTCTTGACACCCAAGTGAAAAACGTTTCTTTAAACATCTACTGCGAAATAAACCTGAAAAATTCTCTTGTTGTTCTTGGATTTTCCGCCATTTTGATGACGTCAAAGCTGGAAAACGCTTTATGTGCATTCTTGACACCCAAGTGGAAAATACTTCCTTAGACATTCTCTAAAAAATAAATCAGTGTAATTCTTTATATCTGACTTGCACACAGAACACTGGTCCGGCCAAGATTGAAACTTTTCTAGTGGAAATACGGGGAATGTGTTGTATTTTTTTAGTTTTATCGAGTTTCTTCACCTTATTGTTTGAGTTAACCATACATAGTATGGTATTTTTGAAAAGGTCTGAAAACGCTCTTTAAATTTTACACTAAAATATTCTTTCTGAAAAAGAGTTATGTGCAAAAAATGAGTAAAAATGTATGAAAAACGGGTTTATTTGAAAATTACTAATTACTTCTTAGGAATAGAATAAATGTTCAAATACAAAATTTGTAGTCTTAAATAATGCCTTTCAAACAAAAAAAGGTTTAATAAAATCGGACAAATGGTATGTGAAATAGAGCCTTTTTTGTTCATGGATTTCCCGTCATATTGATGACGTTATAGCCGGAAAACTTTTAAGGTGCATTCTTGACACCCAAGTGAAAAACGTTTCTTTAAACATCTACTGCGAAATAAACCTGAAAAATTCTCTTGTTGTTCATGGATTTTCCGCCATTTTGATGACGTCAAAGCTGGAAAACGCTTTATGTGCATTCTTGACACCCAAGTGGAAAATACTTCCTTAGACATTCTCTAAAAAATAAATCAGTGTAATTCTTTATATCTGACTTGCACACAGAACACTGGTCCGGCCAAGATTGAAACTTTTCTAGTGGAAATACGGGGAATGTGTTGTTTTTTTTAGTTTTATCGAGTTTCTTCACCTTATTGTTTGAGTTAACCATACATAGTATGGTATTTTTGAAAAGGTCTTAAAACGCTCTACAAATTTTACACTAATATATTCTTTCTTAAAAAGAGTTATGTGCAAAAAATGAGTAAAAATGTATGAAAAACGGGTTTATTTGAAAATTACTAAATACTTCTTAGGAATAGAATAAATGTTCAAATACAAAATTTGTAGTCTTAAATAATGCCTTTCAAACAAAAAAAGGTTTAATAAAATCGGACAAATGGTATATGAAATAGAGCCTTTTTTGTTCATGGATTTTCCGTCATATTGATGACGTTATAGCCGGAAAACTTTTAAGGTGCATTCTTGACACCCAAGTGGAAAACGTTTCTTTAAACATCTACTGCGAAATAAACCTGAAAAATTCTCTTTATCTGACTTGCACAAAGAACACTGGTCCGGCTAAGATAGGTCTGCCGCACGGAAAATTCCGTGTTTTTACAACATTAATCTAATTTATTTACTTTATTATTCGAGCAAAGTATGCAATATATGGTATTTTTAAAAAGGTCATTAAATGCTGTAAAAAGTTTACCATAGGCATGTTTTGATCATATTTTTAGGTAAAAAGTTATATAAAGAATTTTAGTAAAAAGTATATTAAAAAAAGGTATTTTCAAAATACCTATTTAAAAAGTATTGTCAATACGGTAAATGTGTAAATGTAAATCGTTTAGCATAAAAAATTATCTTCCAAACCAAAAAAAGTTTATTCCGAAGGACAAATAGTGTTCAAAATACACGCATTTCAAAATTGCTTATCCGCCATTTTGATGACGTCATAGCCGGAGAATGTACCACTTGCGTGCTTGACACCCGAGTGGAAAACCTTTCTTTAGACCCATATAACAAAATGAAAACGTAAAATTCTCTGTACAAAATTTGCACACAGATAACATTTCAGATGCCGGACTATGAGGAAAGACAAGTGATTTTATGAGGTGGAGTTTGATATGTAATGGTAAGAAATTTTGCAATTTCTTAAGTGAATGTATCGAGGCAAAGACTTTCTTTCGACTACGTCGTCATCCCAAATGAGAGTTGAGTTGATAGTAAGTCTGAGATTTTTCACTCTGTCATAGTAAGGAAGAATATTTCCATTGACTGTTAGTGAATTTGTAGAGTTAAAGTCAATTGATTTTCTTAAACCTGAATGGCAAATGATTGTAGGCTTGGTCTTTTCATGATTGAGTCTAAGTCCGTGTTTTTCAGTCCATAAAGTGATTTGGCATATGTCTTCGTTTATTCTCCAGACACAATTATTAATATTGTTGACTGAAAAATGTGCATAAATTTTAAGGTCATCAGCATATGTGTGGTATTTACAGTGATTAAGAGTTGTGTTAATGTCATTCACATACAGTACGAAAAGCAGAGGCCCAAGGATTGATCCCTGAGGCACAACGCAAGTAACAGTTTCCCAATCAGATCTGATGTCATCAACCTCCACATACTGCCGCCTGTCTGACAGATAAGATCTCAGCCATTTGAGAACATCCTGTGAAAACCCTATGGCCCTTAATTTTTCAATTAAAAGGTCGTGATTAATACAATCAAAAGCTTTGGAAAAATCAAAAAGGGTTAGAATCGTGCCATGTCGGTGTTCCATTGAGAGTCTTATGTCCTTCGTCACACGAAGAAGTGCAGTTTCAGTACTATGAGCCGTCTGGAAGCCGGACTGATAGTCAGATAGTATGTTAATTTCAGTGATGTAGTCAGTCATTTGACAGTGCACGATTCTTTCGAGGCCTTTCGATAGTGCGGGCAAAATGCTAACCGGCCTGAATCCTGGCAAGACACAGGAGCTGAGATCTTGTTTAAAGGGCGAATAAGAGCAGACTTCCAAGAAGAGGGGAAAGAAGAGTGCCTTAAAGATGTATTGAAAATATGTGTAATAGTTGGAAGAATGGCAAAGAGAATATCTTTAATGAAGCTTATAGGTATTCCATCAAACCCAACAGCATTGCTGCGGATCTGACGAATAGCATTCAATACATCAGACTGGATGACAGGTTTGAAATTAAACTGAGGATAGTTAAAGTTTTAGACTGGTGAATTTACTAGCTCATTTAAATAACTATTTACTTTTTGCTGATTTATACTCTGATTATTTGAAGAAAAGTATTGGTTCAAATCATTTAAAGGAATACTGATTTGCTGTGTATCAGATTGCTTCCCAAGCCCAAGGCTTTTTACGTTGCGCCATAAGACTCTAGATGACTGATTTCTGTTTTGGAAAAGATTATGGATGTATCTCAATTTGGAATTTCGCAACATTTGTTTTACTCTATTTCGGAGATGCCAATATTCATCCATAAGCATTTGATTTTGGATACGTTTTGCTCTCCTGAAGAGAGAATCGCGCCTAGCCATCAGACTGCGTATATTTCAGGGGTCGTCCAAGGCACCGGTTGTCTTTTAGTCAAACGCTTAGTAATAACCGGGGCATGTTTATCAAAAAGACTCAATATGACATTGTTAAGTTCATGAACCATTTCATCGACAGAGTTTAGATTTTCTATTAAGTGCCATGGTGTGTTTTGAACATCAAATAAAAAGGCAGCCTGATTCATGTTTTTAAAATCTCTGTACTTTATGAATTTAATCTTGGGCTTGGGTGCTTTTGTTGAATACACACAGAAGATAAGGTCATGCTTAGATATTGCGGGGACTGAAAGCTGCCCATGGTAAATAATATCTTTTTGGTCGAATACAACCATTAGATCAAGAAGGGTGTCAGACTCGGCAGAGTGGTGTGTAGGGGCAAGTGGAAGTATAGTCAAGTTACATGACTCAAACATAGTTGTTAGTTGGTGGTATTCCCAAAATGGATAGTAAATCAGTATTAAAGTCACCCGTGATCATGACATGACTTTACCTAAACATTGAATTTAGAAGAGAATTTTAAAAATCTTCAAAATCTAGCAGATTGAGAAGATTTTTTACACCTTGGTTCATTTTATATAAATACTTTATTACCACCAAAAAAATTACAAACCCCTCTCCTCACTGCAAGAAAATTACAAATCTTGATACATATTATCTAAACTTTATTTCCCCTCACAAATTCTACCATACATTCTCCTAAAATTACATCTTTCAAGCTCAATTTTCCCTAAAATATTTTGCCATGATTTCTATAAAGTTCTTTCTTAACAACTGCTCAATTAAAACAAAAGTATTATGAAAATAATACAATAAAATATTTTGTCAAAAACAAAATGTTCTAAGCAATCCACTCTCTGCAGGTGAGGACACTGTCTGGAGAGATGGATGTTTGGTACAACCTGGAGAAAAGAACGGACAAGTCGGCTGTCAGCGGAGCGATCCGGCTGCATATCAGCGTAGAGATCAAGGGAGAGGAAAAGGCGAGTGTTAACGTCCAGCCTCTACTTATTAGAACGAGACTGCTTCTTAGTAGCTACTAGCTAGTTACCAATAGTTAGCTAATACTTAGTAGGATGGGTAATTGCTATCATTACTCTATACAGAGTCCCATTGATTGCGGTTAGGGTAGACAGATCTTTTGCTTTATGGGATCATATTACAGAAGACATAGGGAAGGTTAAATGTGACTTAAAAACTCTTTGTGTTTCATCAAAGTTGGTACAAATTTTGTATGCTCTATCTGGATTTGGAACTGGGAAAAACTTATCTTTTCCTACATTAGATAATCTTAGTAAAATAATTAAATGGTTTTTAACACTATTCCAAATGATAATTTGATTTAAGGTTCCTGATCATTTTATTAAAGGAGCTCTCAGGAAAAGTGAAGGAGCAAGTATTTTGATCAAGCCATTTCAAGGGTCTCTCGGTTTTTTTTTCAAAATGAACAATAATAAATCTTGGAAGCAAGTAACCTTTTTTTCAGAGGGAGTCCTTTGTTGGTCATCCTCTACAAGAATTAATAAATTAAACGCTTCTAGTTTTTCATGCTAACATTATTTTAAATGATGACTAAAATATTCCTGCTACCAAGTAAATCCATCATCTGGAGAAATTAGACAACCAAACCTGTTTTAGGCATAGTTATCTTCTTCAGTAACCATGTGATTAACTTAATGGCTAATCGCTGATTTGTCCAATTCTTAGGTCGCGCCTTACCATGTGCAATACACGTGCCTTCATGAGAACCTGTTCCACTATTTGTGTGAGGAGAACTGTGGAATGGTAAAACTTCCTCAGGCCAAAGGAGATGACGCTTGGAAAGTCTACTTCGATGAGCCAGGGGAAGAAATTGTTGACGAGTTTGCTATGAGATATGGCATTGAATCAATATACCAAGCTATGACGTAAGTAGTGCAAACTTTTGACACCCAGAAAAAATAGATTTGTTAAAAAACAAAAAAATTGGTAAACTGAATAAAAATTTGTAGGGTCTGCAAATGTTGATGCTTGGTTTACCAACTGTTTGTTTTTCCAACAAATCTAATTTCTGTGCATGATGATAATATCAAAGAAGTATTTTATCAGTATAATATGTTTTATACAAAATGTACAACCAATTAATATTTTTTTCTCTCTGCATCTTTTTTGGTTGATGTCAGAATTATATTTTTCAAAAAAAAATTAAAGATATTGAAAATATTTCCTTTTAAAATAGAAATTTGAGTATAGAAACTTTCTTTTGAGTGACTTTTTAGAGAGTTTGTGCTTATTCTGCCAATTGTACTTTACTTTATTGTAAAGCCTAACTCGCCATAGTTTTTTCCTAACTTTGTAACATCAGGCCTAATTTCTTCCCCTACTAAGAAAAATGTCATGAGGTATGATTTGACTATGTAACACGTTGTCGCAGGCACTTCCACTGCTTGTCCACCAAGTACCTGTGCCCTGGCGTGCCGGCCGTCATGAGCACGCTCCTCGCCAACATCAACGCCTACTACGCACACACCACCGCGTCTTCCGCCGTCTCCGCTAGTGATAGATTTGCCGCTTCCAATTTTGGTGTAAGCTTATCTACCACGGAAATTATAATACATTTTGTGAAAGTTTTGTTCGAAAATTATAATTTTGTATGAGAATGATTTGAAAGCAAAGTTAGGGGTTTCCTAACTGATTTTTTTACAGTCAGCCTATTTCAGCAAATTTATTTTAAATATTATTTTTAAAAAATTGAATTAGGTTAACCTTAGGACAAGAACTGCTTTCAGTAAATCTGGAATACAAACAGAATGTTTTCAAATTCTAAGAAGACCTCAAAGAAATTTATTTACAACAAATATATTTTCTCAGTCTATTATTTTCTTGTTGCTTTGTACATAAATGTAATTCAATTCAATTCAAATATATTTTTTCATTTAGTAATTAAATATTACATTGAATAGTGTCAAAGAACAGAGATTTGAAATTATAATAGGTATTAAAGAAAATAATAAAAGCTAGAAATATAAATAATTCAGACAAAGTTCTTTTACTATCCTACTCTAGATTATTCTTGTTTATTCATGATTTGCCTCCTGGATTGATTTTTTGACTTAAAATAACTAGGTGACTAACCTTTTCGTCTTCAATCCATAAATTTAATCAATTGGATCACTAGTTTCGGAATTCTATCCCATTATCAAAAAAAAATTTTTTTTAATTGTAAATGTTTATATTTCGTACTGTGAATTGTCAGTGTTTGTGTTATGTCAAGATTTTAATGTTGACGAAGATGTGTGTTATGTAATTTTTATTATTTGACGAAGGATTTGATAATGGGATAGAATCCCGAAACTAGTCATCCAATTGATTAAATTTATGGATCGAAGACGAAAAGGTTAGTCACCTAGTTATTTTAAGTGGATTATTCTTGTGTTTCCTACTGGAAAACAGTCCCATCTGGGCCATTTGTTTTTCTTTTAATCTCTATTACTAAGTCTCTTTACTTGGTTGTGACTACTGAGCATTTGTATTGTAAGGTAATACACAACTTAAGATAATTATTTTCAATCACAACTTTCAGAAATTGTTATGGTGCCCAAAATTAAGAAGCAAAAAACAGTGTAGGGTACTTATTTATTTAAAAGCACTGGTATCAGCTGCCCTTCCAATTCTACCTATAGTTCAAATGACTCAGAAATTCCTCCATTTTAATCGCAAATGTGTAATAGCCCAATGTGTGTGTTCTCTGTGCAGAAAGAGAAGTTCGTGAAGCTGCTGGACCAGCTGCACAACTCGCTCCGCATTGACCTGTCCATGTACCGCAACAACTTCCCCGCCTCCAGCCAGGAGAAGCTCATGGACCTCAAGTCCACCGTCGACCTGCTCACCAGCATCACGTTCTTCCGCATGAAGGTCAGTGCATTTCCACCGTCTTCAATCCTTAACATGTGAATTGTGGTCCCAAAAACACATACCCGCAAACATATTAGGAACAAAACATGTAAAGTTGAGGTTGCCGTATATCCTATTTTCCCAGAACAGTTCAAAATATTGACATTTGAATTTGAGTCATAATTTGTCCTTAACTCAGAGATGGGATATATGGACATATGGTTTATTAACTAACATATTGGGTTTTGGTCTTCTTATTTACCAGGCAATTGAATCAACAAATCTAAAAGACAAAAGTTGAGCATGGGCTGTTATAACACACAGTTTGGATACAAGTTTGGTATGGGGAGCACACCACAATTTGAAAAGATAAACTATGGTTTTGGCAGAAAGTGTCAAAACAAAAATAATATAAAAATGATCTTTTGGATTAATTTTTTCCTACTTTTTGTTAATTTTTGTCAGTTAACTGAGTTTAAGACAATTATAAACATTTCTCATTACATATCTCCTTTGATGTGCTCTATTTTGAATGGTGTAATCAATCACATTTTATTTCTCTCAGGTGCAAGAGCTGTCCAGTCCTCCTCGGGCCAGTACCGTGGTCAAAGACTGTGTCAAAGCTTGTCTCCGGTCCACATATCAGTTCCTCTTCGAAAACTGCTACGAGCTGTATAGTAGAGAATTTCAGGTATTCTCATCAAAATTGATTGGGATTTTTAGCTTAGATTAAGGGTAAACATTGTGTGATAAGTATAGAAGTGACATAACTGGTTTGCTCACACATCAAATCAAACTGATTTGACAGTATCAGAACAGTAAGGATCATTATTTCCAGACCCAATTTCCAACTTTACTTATACCATTTTCCCGCTTGCAAGTTCTTTTTTATTACAATACTGTTTTCAACACACAATAATGTATTATTTTGTTTCAGTGAATCAATAAAATATCGTTCAGAACAAGGTTCTGAACACATATGTGTAGAACTTATTAACCAATCATATCTAACACTGAATTTGTTAAGTCAATGTTTGATAATACTGAGACTAAGTGATAATTAAAATGATAAAAAATCAGTCTCAACCTAAATATGTCCTTCATATCAAAATTTCCCCTGCAAATCCACTCCTTCCCTAAGCTGCAATATATTCCAAAGACATGCCTAGTAATCCATGAATTTGATGCATAAAAAAGTAAATCGACCTATTAAATCTTGACCAAGCTGAAACTTTGCCCAGATGTTAAGTAAACCTCCCTAATTAATATGGCAAAAGTCAATGGAACTCTCTGCTTTGCTTCAGCCACCATCTTAAAAAACAATTCCCAGTCCGTCGTTCTCTATATGTTTTTCAATCAACGCAAAAACCGCAACAGAAACAGAAGAAGGGTGACAAAATTGTTTTTTTTAGAGAAACAAAATTTCCAATAAACATCTGTAAGAAATTTTTAAAATAACTGCTTATATTATTAATTTCTAAAAATGTTGCAATTATAATAATCTTGCCATAAGGAATATATCTAAAATTTGATGTAAAATACACTCCCAAGGAGGCAAAGCCCTCTGATTCTAATGATTAATAAATTAAATTCACAGAATCCTGATGAAAATTCCAGTTATTTGTCACCTAAAATATCAACATTGTTTCACATTAAAGGCATGGATAAGCTCACAGTAATATATTATGCTACTAGGCCGGAAAGTACTGTTTTGTCGGACGAGCATGATAGTTCCCGCATGAGCAGAAGCGAGTTCGCGATTTTCAAGCGAGTACGGCGAAAACTTACCAGCCGGGTGACATACAATACTTTTCATCATACTACTCAGAAAAAAACATACTTTCAATCGTAATGTAGTCCTTGCATAAACCAATAAGTTTCTCAATCCTTCAAACCTAACTTAAAATAAACAAAACAAGCAATTACTACTGCTGCCAGTGCTGCCTCTATATTCCTCTAAAAATTAACCAGTAAACAAGCATTAAACATCAGCTGCAAATCAGCTGATTGTTTACTACCGTTTCCTGTAATCACAGTCCGGCAGGGGTGCCTGCAGGGGGGGATTATGACGCCAGTGGCGTCATAGAATTTTTGGGGGGGATTTTTTTTGTTTGCTCTACAGGTAAAACGTACTACTACTAATTTTACCAATAAATCGTCAAAAATAAATTAATTGCTACACTATTTAAATTTTTATACAAATTAAAATTTTAAATTTCTATGTACTAAAAATAGGGATATACATCATGGACAAGCCTGCACGGCACGACTGTCCAGTGTATACCGTCAGCGTTCCTGTACACTTGTTTCTTCCGTGGCAGCCGTGGCACGCAAGCAGCCACGAGCTGGCTCAGACCACGAGATTCTTTTTAACCGGTCACATTCAAATTAATTCCTTCAACCTGTCCTGTTTCCTTTCGATAAATTACTCAAACTACTTCTAGGGGGAAAATGTAAATTTGCTTTGGTATACTTCAAAAAGTAAAATTAATGATTCCCCCCCAATATAGCTTTGACGATTTAAACTTATTTTTAGGAGGGAGGGTGCATTGAAATGTATACAATAATTACTTTTTTCCGGAGAAATGTAAAACTGGCGACACAACAAAATCTTCATTCAGTCATCATCATTCTGGGGGCGGACCCGGCGCCTAGCTCTCCGCCTTCCCAGGTGGAGGGTCGTGGGCTGGCCGGTCCTGGGGTGTCGGGAAACGAGCTGGTGGGGGCCTGTGCGTTGCGCACTTAAACATGCGCTCGCTTAATACAGGTTTCGAGGAGATGTCCGCACTGACAACAGATTTTGACTTTGATGTTTTTGGCGTTACTGAGTCTTGGCTTAGTCCAACAACCCCTTCTGATCACTATGAGATACCTGGCTACACAATCCTGAGAGCCGATCGAGGGGTTGGTACTGGAGGCGGTGTCGCTCTTTATGTCAAATGCGGCATAGTTTTTGAGCGGCTCCACGTAACTTGTGTTGATCCAGGCTTAGAATTTATCTCGTTGATCCTCAAGGTGAGGGGTGTTAAGATCTGTATAACCATCATGTACAGACCACCGCATGTGAGCTACACCTGTCTCGGCTCCTTGTTTCAGGCGTTGTTTGTAGACATAGCAGTTCAGGTGGACTATGTTTTATGTTTAGGAGATACAAATATTGATTTACTGTCATACTCTTGCCATGAGGCCAAATATTTTTGCCGTCTCTTGAGACTCCATTTCTGTGTACAGCACGTCACTGAACCGACAAGGGTTACTGCTAGCTCAGAAACCTTGATAGATCATATTATTTCAAATAAAGCAATGCAACTAAAGAGGTGTGGCGTTATTGATGCTCCAGCTGTACTGGATCATAGAGATAAAAAAATCACTGACCATAAACTCATTTATTGTGAATTAGATCTGAAAAGAGAAAGAAAAATGGTTAAATTTGTTACATACAGAGATTTTTCGAAGTTTAGTATAGCTGACGCAATTTTAATGCTACAGAATGTCGATTGGGAAGCAGTCAAGGATATGGACAGTGTAGAGAAAATTACTTCCTTTATTAGCTCTAAGATAAAAGATATTTATGATAAGCAGGCACCCTTAGTCACGAAAAGAGTGACAAAGAAAAAAGCCCCATGGAGAAATGATGAAATAGTTATTTTAACACGACTGAAAAATAAATTAAGGTCACGTTTTTCGAAAACTATGCAGGATTCTGACTGGGCAGAATATAAAAAAGTGAGAAATAGGTTGAATGGGGCCGTCTGGAAAGCTAAAAGGGATTTTTTCTCGGAAAAACTGGCAGACTGTAGAGATACTAGAACATTTTGGAGATGCCTTAAATAAAGTGATATTGTGGGGAAAAAAGGTGGCAACGACTTACCGAAAGAATTAAAAGTCAATGAAATGAATGAGTATTTTGTAAGAATGGGATCATTTTATGAAGCAGATGCTGATTTGATAAGATCTTATAATGAAGAGACGCATAATAAGAACAAATTTAAGTTTAGACAAGTATCAGTACCCGAAGTGAGAGCGGCAATCAATGAAATTACTTCAAGGGCTGTTGGCGTGGACGAAATAAGCATTGCTATGATTAAGGCCGTCAGCCCATTTGCCATTGGAGCAATCACTCACTTGATGAATGTGTCTCTGGAAAAAGGTGAGTTCCCACATTCGTGGAAGAAAAGCATTGTACACCCTTTGGCCAAAAAACAGAATCCATCGAACCTTAATGAATTGAGGCCAATCTCAGTCTTGCCAGCAATGTCCAAGATCCTTGAAAAATTAGCAATTAGCCAAATAGTTGAGTTCGTAAATATGGAGAATATGCTTCCCAAATTGCAGTCAGGGTTCAGAAAGAACCACAGCACCTGTACTGCATTGCTAAATATGTTTGCAGACTTGTTTGGGGCGAGGGACGCTGGCAGGGTTAGCTCGGTAGTCATGCTTGATTATTCGCAGGCCTTCGACTCCATAAGCCACAGTTTGCTCCTAGCAAAACTGCATCACTTTGGGTTTCATAGTAGTGCGATTGCTTGGTTCAGATCCTACCTGGAAAAGAGACTGCAGGTGACAAAGGTGGGTACCCGTATCTCACCTCCTCTTGGTAAATCAAGGGGAGTTCCGCAGGGGAGCTGTCTGGGACCCATTCTGTTCACCCTTTACACTGCAGATCTCCCCAGATGTGTAAGTCACTGTAATGTGCACTCATATGCAGATGACTGTCAACTGCACTTCTCATATGAGATCGGATCAACCAACCAAGTTTTTGAGAGTGTAAACTCGGACCTGGTGAGAGTAAGTGAGTGGTCGCGTAAGCATGGACTCAAGTTGAACGCTGATAAATGCATGATCATACATATTGCTCCGCCCAATGTTTTACAATCGATCGCAAATGTTGACGTGCACGTTAAACTTGAGGACAAGCCGTTAATGGTGAGTGATTCAGTCAAGACATTGGGCGTAGTGCTTGACAGTGGCCTCACGTTCTCAGATCACATCACCCATGTCTCCCAGGTCGCTTTGGGAAGGCTGCGAGGACAGATATAAAGACATCCTGCCAAAGGCAGCTAAGCTGCAACTGGTACAGTCACTAGTTTTATCGGTGCCTTACTACTGTTTTCCTGCATATGGCAACAGCATAACCGGGGAAGAAATGTCCCGGATCCAGAAGCTGCAGAACACCGCTTTGCGCTTCGTTTGCGGTGTCCGCAAGCGAGAGCGCATTACTCCCTTTCGGGAGGCAGCAGGGCTTTTGCCAATGGAAGCCATGTGCAGGATGCAGACTTGCAACCTCATCCACCGGGTCATGGTTCATCAGGAGCCTCAGTGCCTGGTGGAAAGACTTGTTGCTCGAGGGGAGGTGGCTCTGCGTAGCACCCGGCAGGACGCCTTGCTACACTTTCCAAAGGTGCGTTTGGAGGTGGGTAGGAGAGGATTCTCCTACTTTGGCCCCAAGCTGTACAATGGTCTCCCCTTGAGCCTTAAAAAGCTTGGGGTCCTGGCTTTTAAGGAAAAAATTAGGGAAATTGTACATACAAACTATATAGAAAATTGTAAATATGTATTGTAAATATAGTAGTAAGCCTTTTTTCTAATTACTCTTTAAGAATTATTTTAATTTAGACCTGAGTTACTTTGTAAAACAGTCTTTGTAAACTGAAAGACGCTCGGAAATAAAAGGCATTTTTATTTATTTATTTATTTATCTAATAGCAAAATGAATCCCCCCAATACAGCACTGACGTTTTAAGTATTATTTTTAGGGAGAAGGTTGCGTTGAAATGAACAGTTACGTTTTAGCGGGAAAATTTAAAACTGGTAACACAACAAAGACTTCAATCGGTCACCTAATAGCAACATTAATGATTCCTCCCCAGCTTTGACGTTATAAAGATTATTCTTTTGGGGGATAGGTGTGTTTAAATGAACAGATCCTTTTTAGGAAGGAAATGAAAAAATGGTAATAAAACTAAAAATTCAATCAGTCAACTAATAGCAAAACTAATTATCCCCCCTTCCATAGAGCCTTGATGTTTCAAAGGTTATTTCTAGAGAGGGACTTTGAAAAGAACCATTTCATTTTAGGGGGGAAAAGTAAAAATGTTGATAAGGCAAAATTATTTTAATCGGTCATCCATTAGTAAAATTAATTATTCCCCCCAATATCGCGTTGACGTTATAAAGATTATTTCTAGGAGTGGAGGGGCGTTGAAAAGTTTTTACATATTTAGGAGCAGGGGATTGTAAAAATTGTAAAACTTCAATTTAAAAATGCAGTAATAACAGCTTCATGACAAAATGACATATTTTCGCCAAAAAAGGATGAAATAATAGTATTAACTATTTTTGTCATAGTTGTCGTTTAACTCTTCTTGATTAGCTTTAAATGTAAACACACATTTATAAGAAACGTAACTCAAGAAAAGCAAGTAAAATGGAGAACACTTATAAAGTTTATTGACTAATTCTTTCACAAATATATTTATGTACCTCTTGAGTTTAGTAACGAACTTTGAGATTAATGACGATGATACAATTTTTTGTCATGGTAACAAAGAAACGTCAATAGGTAACCAAAATCATTTGGTCGTCTCTCTTCCTTGGTTAAAACCTTTTTTAATTTCATACAGCTATATTACTTTGTTGTTTAAATGTAAGTAAATTACAGCTTATTTTCGGGCCAAGACTCAAGAATGGTAAAAGGCTATACTTGTCTTCTTCCCTCAGACGATGTACCGGAAATAACTGACGACTAATGAAATCGAAGTTTAATAAAAATAAATTTTTAAGTAATTAATATTATTAACTTTTAGTCGGAAAATGTTTATAATTTGAAAGTGATGTAGCTTAAATTAACCCAGATTATTTTTAATGTCCTGTGCTTAAATAGGATGTCATAAATATGTGTTACGCGGAGGGGGGATATTTGATAGATTCTGGAAATTTTTGGGGGGGATTGGCATCATAGCTCTTGGGGGGGGGATCGGCATCCCTGCAGTCCGGCAAAACTTTAGCAGTCTGGAATAAGTTTTAGCCGGACTAGTACGGCAATGGGTAACTTTCTAGCCAACAAAAAGGAGCAGAAAACAGATGTTTCTGAGTCAGTATGATGAAAAAAAATTATTCCTTTTGGAAATATTACAATTTCTTCAAGAAAAACCTTTTTTGTGTGCTCCTCCACACCTTTATTATGAACCAGTTTTGATGATTGGTGTTCAATAAGAACAAAGGGGCTTACAGTTGTGCATTATATCTGCGGCTATGGCAACTACGCTACTAACCGTATCATATGATAATTTTAAACATATGATATTGGTAAACACAATGTTTTACAAATAGCGGTACTCTAGAACAAAATTTCCAGAAAAATACCCCCTCTCCCCCTCGGGCCTTGCAACCAGCTGACTCTGCCATAGCTGGAGGTATAATGTGTGAACTGTAACAGGGCTTGGCCCCTCTGGAAATTTATTTTACATCAAATTTTACATATACTCCTCATGACAGCGGTATTAGAATTACATTATTTTAGAAATCTTAAATGTGATGCCAGTAGAAGTTTTGTTTAAATATCTTTTGATTTTAGATTATTATTTCTCAGATGATTTCAAAATAAAAAATGAATACAGATACAACTCACGTAAAACATTTTTCATTGTCCCTAAGACAACAAATAAATTTTCAAGAAGAACAAGGTTTCTAATACCAACTTTATTAAATAGTTTGCCTCCGGTTTTGCAAAATGTTCCAAATTTTAAATGTTTAAAATACTGGCTAAAACGTTTTTACCTTGAATTAAATGATTGTTAAATTTTTGTTGTTGTTGTATTGGTTTTTGAAGTCTATTTAATTGTTAAAGCATAAATTTGTTGTTCACTTTATTTATTTATTGTTATTGTTGAATATTTATTTATTTTTTATTGTTATTGTTGAATATTTATTTAATTGTTAATTGTTATCATTGTCGTTATTGATAGCTTTAGGCCTAGGTTAAGTAAGTTAATGATTGTCATCATATTGGTATTGCACATTGTGGTGAAGGGAGAAGGAAAGCATAAAAACTCAAAAAAGAGACTGACCAGTAATTAAAACAGTGCAGACAGGAAATGTTTAATTAGAGCTGCAGACAAGCCATTTTGGTTTTTGCAGCTTATATATATGAATGTAATTGGTTGTTTTTTGCAAATAAATAAACAAAAAAAAATTAATAATACCAGTTGTTAATTTAAAATTTTCTTATACATGTTTATAATAATTTTATTGGAAATATTTTCCTTTACAAAAATGTCATTTACACTTTTCTTGTATCTGTTATGCTTTTCACGTGTTTTTGAAAAAATTTCTAGAGAAACACAAACCGGAAATGGTTTTTTCAAGATGGCGTCTGAAGCACAACAGGGATTTCCGGGGACTCTTGTCATTTTAATTAGGGAAGTGTACTGAACTTCTGTACGAAGATTCAGCTTGGTTAGGATTTGTGAGGTTGATTTTCTTAAAATTCCTGGACTATGGCTACTATTGCTGTGGCTTTACGACCTAAAATAAATGTCAAAATTAAAAGAACTAATACATAGCTTTAACAACCCTGAAGACATGGATTTGTGGTCTCTTCTTGTGTCTATGTCATCATGACAGTCTTAGCGAATTGCTATGGTTTAAGATCAGCAGTTTTTAATAACTCAGCAAATTGTTCATGTATGCTTTTATTGCTGGTCTCTCCACTTATTTTGGTGCCATTTATTCGAAAATCTTGCTTGTAAAATGTGAGTTCACCCCACAATGAAATACACTTCAACAGTTTAGCAACGCAATCATAGAATTTTCAGCACTAATTATGCTAGTAAGAAAGAAACCTTTAAAATTTTTTTTTACAATATATGAGTCACCATATTTGTAAAGTAAAAGCAATAAAGTAAGCTTATTTGGAATTTTGGATTTTTTGTCAGGTACTTGACTGTAGTCCTTCTCTATACAGGGTGTCCGACTTAACTATGCCACCATTGCTATCTCAGAAACTATTGGATTTAGAGAAAACTTTAAGGGGGGGGGACTTCACCTACTTTTTTAAGACATTTAAAAATATGAATTCCATTTTCTTCTAAATGGCCGCCATTTTCCAATATGGCGGACAACTTTGATTTTTCTTATGGAACACCCTGTATTTTATGGCGTATTTGGATTCTACGTTAAATTTTAAGAACTTATTACTCATTAACATTTTTTCCTAAACTCAATAGTTAAGTAGATATAAGCCAATAAATTTTCATTTTTCCCCATAAGAAAAGCATTGCGTAATTCTCAGTACTCAGTATATCGATAATGGTTGGGTTAATTAAAAAAAAAGAACAAAAGTGCCAAAAAAATGTTATTTTAGTTAAGATTCAATCATATAAGTAGTTTTTAGTCGAGATTCGCTCGTGGAAATGAATAATTTTGAATATTTTTATACTCCATAAGGATTGCATGGGATGGCACAGTTAAAATAAACACAATGCATTTCAAATGGGGAAACATCAAACTTTATCTGCTTATATCTCCTTAACCATTGGGTTTAGGAAAAAATGTCAGAGTAAAAAGTTCTTAAAATTAAGCGTAAAATCCAAATACGCCATAAAATACAGGGTGTTCCATAAGACAAATTAAAGTTGTCCGCCATATTGGAAAATAGCGGCCATTTAGGAGAAAATGGAATTAATATTTTTAAATATCTTAAAAAAGTAGTTGAAGTCCCCCTTTTAAAGTTTTCTCTAGATCCAATAGTTTCTGAGATAGCAATGGTGGCACAGTTAAGTTGGACACCCTGTATAATTTTTTACCAGAACCTTCAGAACGCTCCCACCATTATTCAAAAAATGGAAGCCTTACTTTTCTCATCAGAGGCTCTATTTTTGAAACGGTTGAGAGTTGAGTAGTGAGTCACTCGTCAAGTCACCTAACAGCTGATGGTAGCATTGTTTAAACCACCACGTGGGATGTCAACGTTTCAAACTATACACATCTGTCAAACTAGAAAGCCAAATGTAAACATTGACCAATTTAAGAAATTACCTCATTTTTCATGGCTTTAACTAGACTATCTTGGTATATTTATAGGTAAATTTAGTTGTAAGGCATTTTATAAACAGTTCAAAGGCTATCAGAACGCTTTTAAATATTTATATCAAAAAGATAACATAACCTAATTGGAAAAGCTTTCCATGATTACTATTATTACTTCCTCCAAAAGAGAAGAAGAAGAAGCTTGTTTCCTGTCAACTCACCCGTTTTTACCCAACAGCCTTTTGCTTGGTGAGTAAAAACGGTTGGATTGGTGAAATACTCGATGTATATTATGTCTGTATTAAAATTATGAATTTTTAAGAATAAGTGCCTATTGAAATTATATTCACAGATATTGTGGGGCTTAGTTCATAAAGTTAGAAAGGAATATTTTTATTTTTATCTGTGAATTAATTTTATGATTAGAAAAAAATAACTTGAGGGACGAGTGACTCACTCAACCGCCAACTCACCCATTTCAAAAATAGGGCCCCAGCAGTTATATTGAAAACCTTCAATAAAAATTACAATTTATATTTTTATCCTTCCTCTGTTTTAACTGAATCCAAAAAAAATCTATCAAACAATTCATTGAGCACTTTGATAAACTTGGAAAGAACAGCTTCTTAAGGTTTTTTTCTAACTTCACGCACAATTAATAGTTATAGTGATCCCTTGTATTGTTGTTTCTATTACTAGAATAACCTTCTGTATGTAGAAACAATATTCATTTATGTCTGGAAATGGAAAGTGGACTGACTTATGATTCTAAAACCTTTGTAACTGGTATTTCCACTAATTTAAATAATTTGTTATTTATATAACAAAATAAGGCATTGGTAAGTTGAAAAGGTTTTAGCTGGACAGACGCTTGTGTAAGTTTAGGCTTTTGGCTTTTACAAGCTATTTGTAGTAGGCTCTATGAATCTAGAGTTGGTTGTAGTAACAGGCATCTTTGCTCTTTATGGAAGTTGTGGTAATTGAACTTGTATATCGGTATAGAGGGATATTGCATAATTTTTAATTTTAACCTCTGTATTAAAATAGAATTTTGTTCAGAAATTATTTAAAAAATTCTACATAGCCCAGTAATGCTTTAATTTTATTTCCTATGGTAATAAAAACATTATTTAAGTTTTTTCTGTTTTTGGACCCTATTAATCTACTTCCTTTTTTTAGTACCAAAATAAATATTTTTTTTATTACAATAATAATGTAAATGAAAAAGGTTGAAAGGCTAAAAAAAATGTTTGAAAATATCAATGCAAAGTGCCTATTAAACTAGGCAATGCAGCGGTGCCGCTAAATCACTGAAACTTGTTTCAGGGCATTAAATGAAATTGAGGCAGCTGTTTCTTCTGCAGTCCAAAAAGCTGTCTTGTGTAATAATTATGGTGCCCAATAAATTTTCAGTTTGTCAATGTTCTATTTTATAATTATATAGAAAAGATCTTTAATCATTATGACGACCCGTTTATGAAAAAGCTTTTTTTACTAAAACATAATAAAACTGAAGCGTAAAACCCCTCAAAAACAAATAACTGTCAATGATTACAATTTTCATATTTACTTAGGAATAGTTATTAATTAGTCATGGTTTGCAAAAACATCCTATTGGGACTTAATGTTTTCCTTTTTATTACAGAGGTGAAGACACTTTATTCACATTTTTGTTCTTTGGGTTTTTGTATAACATCTCGCAGGGCTTCTCTCTGGTATTTTTTTATTCTAGCTTTGGTTATTTATTGTTTATTTTAAGAATCAATTTTATTTAAAATTTGTTAATTTATTTTATTTTTTCTGAATGATATTGATTTTACTATATAAGGTTTTCTTATAATAATGTTCATAATGAAAATGGGAAAGATTGATAAACCAAAATAAAATAGTCCTCGGTTAACATAACTATTTTTTTATGGAACCGTAAGTATTTGAACTTCATTATTAATGTTATACATTGTGAGAATGGTACTTTTGGTTTATGTTTATATTTTCGTTACGCAAAGGGACATATTTTGCCCTAAAATTGTCTTTCAATTCAATCAAAATATTAAGTTCAATCAATTAATTCATTAAGTTATGCAATACTACATTGAAAGGTGTCAAAGAACAAGGTTCAATTATGCTACATAACATTAAACTTAAATCCAAAATACAGTAAAATAAAAATAGACTAACAAATACAATAATGTCTTAAAAAAGGAATATAGATTTTTTATGTGTTCTGGTTTAAATACCTGTTGTCAAGTGATCCAAAAATCCTTAAAAAGGCGACCGGTTTCGACCTTTAAAAGGTCATCCTCAGGCGAACGTCTTCATTCCGTTCTTACGAACACGTCGAAATTTTAAAAAACATTGAGGTTTTGAAAACATTTAAACATTGAACACACTAGGCTCTACATTGAGTTTAGGCTCTACCTCCGCGCCACCCGCCGCGTCATCGATCGATATAATTTGTGGCCACTTAATTGTCGTGTGTGTCCGTGTGTGTTCAATGTTTTTTAAAATTTCGACGTGTTCGTAAAACGGAATGAAGACGTTCGCCTGAGGATGACCTTTCAAAGGTCGAAACCGGTCGCCTTTTTCAGGATTTTTGGATCACTTGACAACAGGTATTTAAACCAGAATACGTTTTGATCAGTGATTCGGAGGCTTTATCATAATGAAGATTTTTTATGTTGATTAACTACTGTAATAAGTCATAAGAGTAAAGTCCCATGTCAGTAAGATTTTCGTTAATTTTTTAAGGATCTCAAATTTTAATCAGATTGTATAGTTAGTGTCAAATCAATCAGAATAAAGTTGGACTCACCCCAACATTGTAAAACTTAGCCATTGCACTTTTACATTAAACAAAGTATGTTTTATCAATTATTGTGAAAAATATGTTTCTTATAGGCCTTTTGGCTTTGGTTGGTTAATCAACTTTTTAATAGGGCCTATTTAAGCATCAAGCAAATATTTTTTGTAAATTCTTACCTTATAAGCAGCTGATTGTTGGATTTGCATTATTATTTAGATCTTTGTGGTCATTTGTCATGTTATTTCTCTGCAAAAGCAAGTTTCATGGTTTGTGAGATATAAAAGGAATCACAAAATTTTTCCATGAGATTTATGTGGGGTCTGGATTCTGATCCCATTGTTAGATTATCAATAACCGCAAGGTCATAACAAGATTTCTGATCCCGAAACATTATGAAACTTTTTTTAATGGTCACTGAAACAAATATCCGCAAAAAAAACTAAATAGGAATAATCTCCTAATCACTTCCAATAAAAATGTTAACTTTAAGCAAAATTTTAATTTTTTTAGATTTAAAATCATATACATACTTGTTAACTGAGATAGTTATGATATCATATTAATAACATGCCACTTTCTTTGCCCCTTGGTTTTATTGTCATTGGCCAAGGTTATTTTTTGGCTATTTTTTTAAACACTATAGTTTTTTTAACCCCAAAAACTGTTAAAAGCCCTGATCTTGTGTTAAAATCCCTTTTCTATTATGCAGTTGAAATTAAACATAACAATATTTTGTATTTGCTAAATAATTGTTGATTTAGTATCTCGCTGTTAAAGTTGTTATCATTTTAATATATTTATTTTAAAGAAGTACTGTATTAGTTGGAATTCTTTGATACATCAGGTAGGCAAATTTTTCACGTTTACATTAATTGGACATAGCATTTTAAATTATAACTTTATTAATTTTTTATATTTTATTTAGTAAATATAGACATCAACTGGAGGACTTGCACTACCTAATACTTCTCAATATCAAATGCAATAGTTAGTTCCAGCAAAATAAAACTTTATTTAACCATATTCAGAACAACCATCTTTAAATACATAAAAGGGTTCACTGTTACATCATTTTTATTAAGACTGTTTTATTATCACACTAACCTTCTATTATGAGAATTAGAATTTTAACTTTGAAGTCTGGTTTTCCATAGTTTTACAGATGACTTGATATACTGTACTTATGATCTTTCAAACAATTATATTTATAGATGACCTTATACATCACGTTAATACACCCTCAGTATTGTGAGGGGCCATGTGTGAATGTTTTACTTCACAAACTTGTTCAATTTAACCTTCTTTTATATAATTAGAAAAAGGTTAAATTTAATCTTTTATCGAAAAGTCCTAAAACAACTAGGAAGATTAACTTTAGGTTTTTCAATACCGACCATACTACCATCTGACTAAACTGATCTTGCTGTTGTGTAGGTGGATCCTAATGAGCCGAAGAGAGATCCAGAGGACACAGGTCCACGGTTAGACTCCCTGGACTTCTGGCACAAACTGATCGCCCTCATCGTCTCTGTGATAGAGGAGGACCGGAACAGCTACGCTCCCGTGCTCAACCAGTTCCCCCAGGAGCTGAACATTGGACAGGTAACCATGACCGTTCATCTAAAAATCAAATAGTCTTCATTCAAACATATTCAAATTTAAAAAAAATGTTTTACATTGTTTTGGATAAATATTCAATTGAAAACCCTCGCACATACTAACGTCATCACATTAACACACATAAAACACTTGAATTTGTTTTCTCTGACAAATATAATATCCTTCATTCCAGCTTTCAGCAGCAACCATGTGGGTACAGTTCGGAATGGACCAGAAGTATGCATTAGAAGAACACGAAGCCAATCGACAGAAGGTGGCTGTGCAGCCAGTCAAGTCTTCCGCTTACATGAATCTTCACTTCAAGGTAAAAAAATATTATCAACAGAAGACTTCTTTCTTTAATTTTTCTTTGCTGACCTTAAGTTGATAGTTAACAAAGATAACGTTTTACTGAATTTATTTTCATGAGTGGAGTAATTTTAAAAACTTTTTGGCTAGTTTAATTATGAATTTTGAAGAAAGCAATAATTTAACCAGAATTTGACTAACTTCCCAATTTACATTAACTAACTGTCCTTCTGTTAAACAAGGTGGGTATTTCAATTTCTGTTTAAAAATTACTCTATCTTTTTGTGTAAAAAGTCAGATAGTTTTAGTTTGAAATTATTCTAGACCTTTATTGACCACATTTTAACTAGGTTTGCATTTTGAATTAATATTAAAGTAGCTTAAGCCTCCTGAGTTGTAATCTTGAATACCTTTTGTTTCCTGAACATACAGTATTTAGCATATAATATTTGTGAATTTATTTATGTACATGTTTATTTTGTTACAGGTGAAATGGCTGTACACCAACTATGTGAAGGACTGCCCTCCGTTCAAGGACACCATTCCTGAGTACCCGTCGTGGTTTGAGCCGTTTGTCATGCAGTGGTTAAATGAGAATGATGATGTGTCACTCGAGTACTTGAATGGTGCTTTCAACAGAGATCTCAAAGATGGGGTGAGCTATATTTAATTAAGCTATTAATTAAGTGATTTCTCATTTAATTTATCCGATTCGTATTAACAAAATTAGTTAAGAGCTTCCTTCAGTTGAGTTGGGAATTGCATGCTTTTATTGTACAATGTGCTTTTTGAATGGTTGATAGAAACAACATCTCCACATTAAACAATTTCCAATGATCATAAATGTACATTTACTTGAAATGTACATTTATTTGTCTTGATTTTTTTACAGTTCCAACGAAGCTCGGAGCATGCCTTGTTCTCCAACTCCGTCGTGGATGTGTTCACGCAGCTCACCCAGTGCTTCGACGTCATCAACAAGCTGGAATGTCCCGACCCTGAGATCTGGAAGCGATACATGAAACGATTTGCCAAAACCATCGTCAAAGTGCTCATTGCCTATGCCAACATTGTCAAGAAAGAGTTTCCAAACCATCTGAAAGATGAGCGAATCGTAAGTAACTTTGTATAATTTTACTTTCGAATTTTTATATTTACAGCAAATAATGTAATTAAAATTTAGCTTCCTAGCTTAAAATTAGTAAATATCTTTTGATTATATCGGCAAACTTGAAATAGTGTGTGTTTTCTTTAGTTATAGTTATTTCAACACTATTACCATGTACAAAACAAAACTGCCTCTATAATTCAACCAATTTTGGACAGATGAATTATCTGTGATGGCTTAATTAAGTTGTTGTTCAGTAAAAATATAAATGTGTCATCATGGGTAACAGTAATATTGCTACAGGAAGACCGGTCTACCAAAAAAATACATTCAGGCATAACAAAAATCAGCGGTCGACGAAGAAAGTTCTTTAGCTAACGGAAATTCTTGATGCCTCTGTTAGTTTGGTTTTACTAAAATATAGCTGGTATGGGTGTTGAGGTCTTCTGTTTGTTGCATTGCCTCTTAACTGAAAGGTAATCTGAGAACTCAACATAGTTTTGATTATTCAAACTATGTTTGAACAAATTTCCTCACTAAACAAATGTTTCCAGGCATGTATCTTAATGAACAACATCCAGCAGTTGAGGGTTCAGTTGGAAAAGATGTTTGAGTCAATGGGAGGAGACAAGCTGGAGGAGGATGCGGCAACGATACTGAAGGAGCTGCAGCAGAACCTCAACCTCTGCCTGGATGACCTCGCCACGCAGTTCGCTCAGAGGTACGGAATGTCGAGTGGTGGTCAACATGTGATCCAGGAATACCACATAGAGTAGTAGAGTCAGTATTTTGTTACATTCCCCTTTTACGCTATATTAACTGTTGTGGTTATTAATTTCCCGGCAATTAAATTCAATTTGTGTCTAAAGATTGATTGAGTATTTTTTGCTGTCAAAAATACTCTAAATATATGGAGAGGAAATCCTACAGTAAGAGGAAAAAGCCACAGTAAAATCTTGTGAACCTGGTGTAATGTAGAATGGGAGGGTGTAGTGTTTAAGAAAAGAGTCGGGAATGAGAGCCAAAAATAAAATATCTATGCTTCCTACAAATATTAATGTATTTATTACTGAATTGCAATATGTTCAGATATCTACTAATAAAAACTGTTATCAAAACAAAATCCAACATGTCACCTAATATTTTGCCAAAAATTATTCATATTGCTTTGTTAAGAAAATTATTTTCTTAGGAAGGGCAGTCAGATTATCCAGACTGCCAAGTTGGCAAGAGCTGGGTTTGTGGAACTATACTGTGTATCCTTTTCAAGCGTTTGGATGGATATTGTAATGAATAAGGTTTTTTAGCATCTGAGGACCTTAAGTTAAAACGATTGTTTGAGACCTGGGTTATACCAGAAAAAGCATGATCTCTTTTGGAAAAATTGGCTAAAAAGCATAGCCATTTAAGAAGTAAGACTTCAGCTTTTGAACTGACAGTGTCACTTTGGTAGGGATTTAACACATTAAAATCTATCATCAGGATCAGTTTATTTAAATTAAACAGATGGAGCCACAAGAGAGTACATTATTCAAACCCTTAGGTGCGATGTTGCCATTTATCAGCACTGCTCAAAAGACACTGAAAAAATTGGCCTACAGTACGATATTTTGCAAGATGAACTTCTTTCATATGTCTCGGTGTTGTGTCGCAGCCTGGAGCCGCGCATCACGCAGAGTGTGAAGGAGCTCGGGGACTTGCTGCTGGCCATAAAGGGCGGGGGCCAGGTGACGCTGAACCAGCCGGCGCAGCGCAACGCCGTCGCGCAGGAGGCCGACGAGGTCCTGCGTCCGCTCATGGACTTGCTCGACGGTAATGTCGTCTAGCATACTTTAGACTTTCCTTGAAATTGCGACCCACCCAGGTAGGTATTTTAAGCCAAGTAGGCTATGAATGACAGATGAGTGTAAAATGATTGTGGCATGATCTTGTAGTCTTGTTACTGACAAAGGCCGACATGTTCCTTAGACAGGACTGTTAATTAATAGCCCAACAGCCAATGGCAACTAAGGGACCTATATATTTTAACGTGGCATCCAAACCACAATTTTGCCTGGTTTACAAATTACGAACTGATCTAATTATGAGGACGAATGTGTATGATTAGTAATGTGACACTTTGGGTAGGTTATGAGTTTGGTACCAAATTGAACTGAAAATATCTTTATTTGTAAAGTATACAATACCTCGCAAGGAATGCATTGGATGTAGTCATCATTAAAGTAAATACAAATAACACAATTTGAAAAAAAACATAAAAATAATTTTGTTATCAAGAGTTCGTTATAGTTATACCAAGGCTTTGTAATGAAATGGTTTTAACATTTTTTAAACTCTTAAAAATCAGTAATTTTACTCAATTCCACAGGAAGCTTTAATAAAAACTAAGCGCCTGTACAAGACTTTTCTTGTTTAAAAAAATTCAAGTTGAGGACTTTATGGCAATTTTTCTATTTCTGATGAAATAATAGTAGCTATCTGTCAGCAAAGGAACCAAATTATTTATGCAGAGTTGTTTTCAATGGAATTTGAATTAAATATACAGGGTGTCCCATAAGTAAAGTGCCAAACTTCGGGATTAGGTTATATGGGTCAAAATAAAGATAAAATGAAGAATAACATTTTTTTCAAAAACGCTTTGTTTACCAGATATCTGCCATTTTGTATTTTTAACAAAATATTTTTTATCTCCCAAGTTTTTGAATCGATTTTTTTGAAACTTGGTATGCACCTGTATCTAGTCAGGGTTAGTTTATGAAAAAATAATCAGCATGATCGAATCGTAAATTTCAAAATGGCGGCCATTTAAAATCTTTAAATTGAAATACCGAAAAAATGGTACATTTTACAAAAAAATATAATGGACAATACTATTTAGAAAATTTTATTTCCATTCCAACGATACCAAAATTATGAAAATCAATTAACAAACAACTGAGTTATGGTCGAATTAGCACATGGCTCAACGCAACAATGGACTATTTTGCTTCAAAAAATGCTGCCTCACTAGCTAAATACGATCATAACTCAGTTGTTTATTAACCGATTTTCATAAGTTTGGTTTCATTAGATGGGAGATAAAATTGTCTAAAAATTATTATCCTTTATATTTTTTTGCAAAACGTAGCGTTTTTTCGTTATTTAAACTTAAAGATTTTAAACGGCCGCCATTTTGAAATTTATAATTTAATCATGCTCATAATTTTTTCATAAACTAACCTTGACTAGATATAGGTGCATACCGAGTTTCAAAAAAATCAATTCAAAAACTTGGGAGATAAAAAATATTTTGTAAAAAAAAAGGCGGATATCTGGTAAACAAAGTGGTTTTGGAAAAAAATTTATTCTTCATTTTATCTTTATTTTGTCCCATATAACCTATTCCCAAAGTTTGGCACTTTACTAATGGGACACCCTGTATAAAGACTATAAACAGTGATTATGCTTGGATTTGAGAAACGGATGTAAATGGAATCATCTAATTTCAGATTCCTTGTAGTGACGAGAATAATAAGAAACAACCTGTAGGTATTTTATCAAGGGTTTCCATCAAGGAATTGATTCATGAAATAATCAATATTTTAAACTATTATATAATAGAAAAAAATTCTAATCAGAAAACAAGGAACTAAGGAATTGATTGTGCCAAAAGTCTGCTTACCTGAATCATAGATGTTTTGTAATATAACAAATTATTTTTGTTCAACCTATGATGTTGTACTTGGTAAACAATCTCTATCCTTATAACTGATCTTGTTAGAGACATGGTTAAGTCATTAATCTTGTATTTTATGTTTTGACAGGCTCGTTATCACTTTACGCTCAATCTTGTGAGAAAACGGTGCTCAAAAGATTGCTCAAAGAATTGTGGAAGATTGTGATGAGAATACTTGAGAAACAAGTCGTCCTGCCGCCCATGACAGACAAGAGTGTAAGTATCTGGAGGGCAATTACACTCCTGATTTATGGCAGTTAACCAAATATTTTTTTAGATCAGTTTTAGCAGAATATGTAATGCTTTGATTCAAACACTCAAAGCTAGTAGAAAGAAAATCAATATTAGTTCAATTACTCTAAATTTTTATCATCCATATCTCTTAATGTAATCCTAAAAAAATTAATGTCCCAATTCTGATTTTAGTGTCAAAATATTATTCAATCAGGTACTACATGTTATTATTATTCTGTGTCCATCCAATTATTTTCTTAATTAACTTACTTACTATTTAAAAAAAGGATAACACTGTTACAGTTTGCGGCATTGTTTTTCCATATTCAAGTGTTCAGAGGTTCAACTGGTCAGAGGCTAATATATTCTTTTTGTTTTTCTTTCAATTACAGATGATCCTAAAGAATCTAACGGACAACGCCAAGAACCTTGCAGCCAACGCCAAGATGGAGGACATGTCCAGACTGATCAAGAACATGGCTGGCAAGCAGGACGTCAAGAATGCTCTCAGTGGAGTCATGGTACGCAGATTACTCTTTTACTTTTCTTCCATTTTTTGCCCTATTTTATGGTTTTATTTGAAAATATAACAACAGTCTTTCTTTTCAGAATGTATCTTTTTTTAATATTTGATGAGTTAGTCACTTATTTTTTATACTAGCGAATACAAAAATATTGGTTTTATTATTTTTTAATAATTCATCATTAGATTCTGTTTTACTCATCATTATTTTTTATTAAAATGTTTCACCTCTCAAGCTTTAATGTTAATTAATTTGATTTTTTGGTTCTTACATAGTATACGTTGAGCCAGGGAACAACAATAAACATAAAACGACATTTTATTCGGTATTTCTTCATCATTATTTCAATTATATTAACCAACTCCATAAACAACTGACAAATAACTTTGTGGGATCTCCCAGGTTCTGAAGAAGATGCGATCCTGCAAAGCAGAGGTATGATTCCAACAGAGAAGTAATATGAGGAGATACACAGTGTGAGAACAGAATTTGGCAAAGACAATATGAACAAACAAATGGGTTTGATAATTTATTAAATAACATAATGAATTTTACGGTAGTAAAATACCGTAATAATGTTACATTTTAATACACAATGTGTGCTGTTTTAGTAAATACTAGCTGATGGTTACCTGCTTCTCCGGGTTAAAAACGTTATAAAGGCTTTGATTGTAGCTCTGAAGGGCATCATTTGGAAGCAATAAGCAATATAATGCATAATCTTTTATAAAAATTAATTATATTTTTATGTATCCCAATTCGTGTGTTTGAGAAAATTGGGGCTGGCATATTTGGTGGTGGCAATTTTATTTTATCTTTCGAACAGCATTTATTTTGCTTTGCCCATTTAAATTTCTTTGCTGTGCAATAACTACAAATGTTGTCCATCTTGCCAATTACTGCAATCAGTACAGTACACCTCTGATTATCCGCATTAATGTGGCAGAACACCGATCGGGATAGCAAAAAATCCGGATAATCCGAGGTCATTACAATATAGCCTAAATAGCGATTGCGTACCTTAGCCCCTGCTAAACTAATGATGCAACGTCATATCAGGACTGTACAACATGTTAGTCTTTCAAATTTTAAGTGGGTTTAATTTTGAAACAAATTTAAGAACTAGATTTTGTTATTAATCATACGAATATAATGTTAACTTTTACCGTACCTACGGTTTAAGGTTTGGAATAAAACTATTTAAAATACTAGATTGAAACGAGATTAAAATATTTAATTTAATAAGATTAAATAATCATAACTCAAAATAACTCAGGCTAGAAATAATTATGACAACATTTAATGTAAATCAAAACTTATTACAATAACTTTCCTTAAGAAATAACGTAACACGTCAAATGACAGCAAGAAACAAACTCGCAAAATTGCCGTAGGCTATGCTTTTGTTGATTACTGCTGGCGCACGAAGTGCCAATCCAGAAAACTACGTTCATGAAAATGCTGTAATGGACTGTTGATTCCTTCAATTATTGTGATTCCAAATGCGTACATTAATGTATTACATTTGCATTTCACTTTTAGGAGGCGTATTTCACCGGTAAACTCGCTAAAATTATGATTTTGCCGTGATTTTAATTTTTTAATTTCTCGGATGGACTGGTCCAGATAATCCGGGATCCGGATAATCCGAGGAGAACTGTAATTTATTATAATCTATATTTGCTAAGCAATTTTATCCTTAATGGTCAAAATAAACAGCTTGCACAGTTGGTTGATTTCAATCACCTTCTGTTTGATCACTTTTTTTGTTTCCTTCATCGGCTTGTGCGTCTGTCTGCCTTTCTGTTTGAATCTTTTACGACAATCTTTCTCTCTCTCTCTCTCTCTCTCTCTCTCTCTCTCTCTCTCTCTCAGACATTAAGCTGTTTGGGGGACATATTTTCTTGATATTGCTATGCATTTTCTTTTAATACACTTAAACACGATTCTCTTTTCTTTCTCCGACTCATTTCTTCGTGCAATCTGTCATCTTTTCGATGAGATGCAGGATTGCAAAAATTCTCTCGTACGCTTTGGTATTTTCTTATCTTGCTTTTGATTATCTTTAGAATTTTAAATTGGAACGTATCCAAATAATCCAAATTTTATCGTACTTTATGTTCTTAATAACATAACCTAACATAAAAAATTTACTAAATAGTTTAAATGTAAATAAAAACACATTTGCTATATTACCTGTCGTGCAAAAATAATTGCAGGTGCTGTATTCTGTTGGTAACCATCGTAACTATTTCAAATTAAGCCATTTGTTTTGATATAAACAAATAAAATCCAAAATACTCCTAAAATCCTTGACATGGGTCCCTTTAGGACGATCCTGAGCCTTAGCCCTAAAAGATATCGAAACCCAACACCAAAGTGCACATCATGAGATTCTAAGCTTTAATTTTACACCAAGATTAAGGGTCTATACTTGTAGTTTTGGCTGTAGCCCGAAATATACTAACACACAACTCTTCTTTTATTGATTTTATACACTACCTCTATTTCTGGCCATTAAAAATATTTTTATCACTTATTCTTTTAACGTCTACTTTTAATTCTTCTTTAATTCGCTATCGTTTTATTTTTTAAAACCACTAGTTCAAATTCCTTAGTAATTGTAAAATAATTTATATAGTAATAATAGCTTTGTGTTAATATTTAAGGACATAAAGCAATGTACTGAAAACACCAAAAAATTTTTGATCTACAATATTTCTGTAACAATGAAATATCAGTTTAAACTGCGACGTATTATCCCTATCTACTTTGACTGTGCAGGAGGTGGAGAAGAACCTGTCGCCCAAGCAGTGCGCCGTGCTGGACGTGGCGCTGGACACCATCAAGCAGTACTTCCATGCCGGCGGCAACGGACTGAAGAAGACGTTCCTGGAGAAGAGCCCGGAGCTGCAGTCGCTGCGGTACGCGCTATCGCTGTACACGCAGACGACCGACACGCTCATCAAGACCTTCGTCACCTCGCAGACCAACGAAGGTAACCCCCTCCTACCCACAGCGTCAGTACTCATTGGGACTGTTTGTTGGTCGTGTGTACTGTGTTCATAGTCTCTCTCGTCCGTGTAGATCTATGTTTTTCTCATGTGAAAAGTATTAAACATACAACTTTTAAATTACATATAACTCAACTGATTCTCTAATAGCAAATTTAGTACTTAATATCATCACATTCCACTAAGAACTCATTTTTTGCTACTATCTCAGTCTCATAAAAGTTTTTCTGATCAACCTCAGTATAGTTTCAATATTTCCTTAAGTTTTTCCAAAGTTACTTTTTAAGTGCAAAAAATATTTAAAAATTTGTATTCATTGAAGTTTTACAATCTTGTTTTGATCTGCTCAGTTATTTGCATTAAAGTACATTTTGTGTTCAAAGTTGTATTTTGTATTGATATTGTGCATGAGTTTGTTGAAAGTATGGATAACTTTAAAAAATATTCTTTCCCCTGTTGGACTGAATACATTTTAAATTTTACCATCAATGGTATTTTACTCCTCATTTTATTATGTTACCTACATCCACTTAGCTTATATTGAATAAATATACATGAATCAAAAACTTGAGACCTGTGGTAATAGTTTCTCCCTTAACTGGGGGATTTGCCTAAAATTAAATTACCTTTTTAACTTTTATGTTAAAAAATTGATATTTCTACATTTATCAACTTGAAAAGAAACATAACAACATAAACATAAAAGAAAAATTGATCCATTTCATGATTTCTGAGAATTGCATATAACGTTGTACTCATTATTCACAAGTGACATCATTATCTTTGGTTTTGATATCCGTTCACTTTTATCAATTCCACATGAATCTAACTTTTTTTTAAAAGGCTAACTCTCCTCATAAATTGATTACAAACTTAACACTTGTTCATATAAATCTGTGTCTGTGACTGTATGGCTGTCTCTCTTTTCTAACTTTCTGTGTCTTCTTTCCCGTTTCTGTGGCTTTCTCTGTTGCTTACCGTACGTCTAAAGTTCCGCTAAACAACAAAAAGACACTGTTTGCGGCTCAGCGATCACTCTCAAGCGAGCGAGAGGAGAACGACGCGGGAATGGAGAGTCTCGAGGAACCGCTTAGAGCCAAGAAGCGGAGAGAATCTTCCCTGCAGCAAGGTAGCTTCCGTCGCCACTCTCCCCGCTGCTACTAGCTGCTTGCTACTTGCTACTTACCCACTGGTTGCGCAGCACCACCCGTACATCCACAATCACAAGTTCGCAGACTTTAGATTATCTGGATGGTTTTGGCAAAACAGCGATCAAAAAACAAAATTCACAAAATTCCTCTTACATAATTTTCCAAGGCCAATGTTTCAGTGGTTACAGAAGTAAAACATTTATATCAATATTTTGGTTAGGTTAATTAAAACTGTATTATAAAATTGATTTTACTCATGCTGAGAAAAACAAATATATCCTCATTAACAAATATATCCTGTGTTTTTTTTGTTTTTTTTTGTTTTTTTTAGAGAGTCCAGGTAGAACCAATATGTAGTTGTTTAATTTTGTTTTTCAAATATTAAATTGTAACAAAAAAGTATAGTAATGAATTTGTTACTGAATGGTTAAAAAATTGTTCAGCTTTTTACTATATAACACAGAATATTGCATACAGTATTCACACCCAGACCATCATGATCACATTTTTCCATGGTTGGTAAAATATAAAATTTCTTACATTTTCACATTACAGCATTACTTTTCATAACCAGCAACACAATACACAGGAAATATGGCACATACAACAAAAAATGATTCACAACTTATACTTTATACAACATACAAAAAACGTCATCAAATAAGGCAAACATTAAACATGGCACTACTTGTTTAATGTATCAGGAACCTTGTTTTTAAACACAAAGAGGAGAAATCACTATTACAAAATCACATTTGCCAAAAGATAATCTAAAGTGTTGTTTCATATCCTTTACATGCACATAAAAGATTATAGTTCAAATCAATAATAAAGCTTGGTGCTCTTACAATAGGCAAACATGAGTAGTCTATGACTTAAAATCTCTGTTAGATATCATTTGAAACATTTGTTGGCTTGCGAAAGTATCAAACCAAAATGTAGTTATTTTAATAGTTATTAGTTTAAGTTGTGCAAATAAATTGTTGACTAAAGGTTTCAGGGGCTAGGACTAGTTATCGATGTTTGCATAGAATTGACTTGTTTCATAAATTTTGAAAATTTTATTGAATTTCAAATTCAAAACTCAAAGCCTTATATCTACTATATTTTGTCAAATATCACTCACCTATAATATCACACAGCCCAAACTACTTGACTTAGAACCTTGAAACTTTGCATGGACGTTCTTCTTAAGGCGTGGTCATCCACTAAGAACGGATTTTCAAAAATTCCCTCAGGGCTACGCCCTATATGGTTCATCAAAGTTTTAATGTTAAACTATAGGGAAGCTTATGAAGTTGTCTTGACAACCTAAACATTGAATCATGAATCCAGTGAAGATATTCTGTTTTCCGCAGGTGAAACCTGGTTGATCAGCTAGTTGTTACATTTATATGTTCCCTAACAGTTGAGTGACATACATTAACTAACAAGCTGATATTAGTAGGGAGTACTTACCACTTGACACTCATTTAGAATTGTTTTAAAGCTACTGAACATCTGATAAATCACGTGTTAATCCCCTTTTTAATTTTACATTATAGTTTCACAACTCAGAAGATTATTTAATGCATTTACGGCACCAAGTGTGAGCATAAATCATGCACAGTTTTATTGATTTTTTTATGAATTATTAATTTTTACACATCTTTTATTGTGCACTACCATTTTTTAATATTTTAAAAATGTCAGCCACTATTCCCTTTCAATTGTAAAAATTAATAAAATTGGCCTTTATTTTCTTTGTGATAACTGTTATAGTCCAGTCGCCAAATAGGAAAATAGGCATGAACCTTGAATTAGGGTCCGACTCAAATTTTATGACTGATTCTAGTACTATTTGATGTACTGAACAAGAAGATGGCGGATGCCAGACTGGCATCCTTGAGCAATTTTGAATATTGAAGGTCAAAGTACGAAGGGCCGAAAATAGAGAAACAGATATTGAAAAAATATGTATTTGTGGTATCCAAACAAATATTCCCAAAGGTATTTATTTTAAACCACCACCAATAGTTGCTGGGTGGTAAATACTTTATTTTGATTGGGTACTAATTTTCACCCCATTTTCACGCCATTTTGGATCCGCCATATTGGATGCAAGTTAATTTTTTTTTTAATGTGAATGTGGTGTTGTGACACATCATTACAGACTAAATTACCACGCTGATTACAATGCCGCAATCCGTTTTTGAAAATATTGTTTTGTTCTTGAGATATACTCAAATGAAAATTCTTCTCCATACATTTCTTATGGGCTAAGAAAAAAATTAAACTATTTTTTTGTTTCGTTTTTCTTATATCTCCGGTTCTAATCGCATTATAAAGTTTGTTTTGGTCTTAAAAAACTCAGTGATTTAATGGCTTCAATTTGAAATATTAATTATTAAAATTCAACCAGTGGGAGGTGAGTTACAAAGCAACATTGAACATTAAATGTTGATTTTTCAAAATTTATTTTTACTTAAAGATTTATAGCTCAGGCTCTAGGTATGTCTAAATATTATGGTTGGTCTTAAAACACTCATCTTATCTTTGGCTTTCATTTAAACCATTTTCAACTTAAAAACCACTTTGTAAAAAGTGTTATGACTGTTTAAAGATCATACGATCTTCAAAATTTAACTATTTATGACCTGTTTCTCTTATATCCCCGGTTCTAATCACATTATAAAGTTCGTTTTGGTCTTAAAAAATGCAGTAATTTAATACTTCAATTGTAAATAATAACCATATAACTACGATCAGTCTGAGATGAGTTACAAAGCAACATTAAACATAAGATTTAGATTTTTCAAAAAATATTTTTACTTAAACATTTATATCTCAGGTTCTAAGTAAGTCTCAATATTATTTTTAGTCTTAAAACACTCATCTAATCTTTGGCTTTCATTTGAGCCACTGATGACGATAATCCGATTTTGGGAAAAAGAGCTAAGTGTATTCAAAGACCATATGACCTTCCAAATTGAAATATTTTTGTTTTGATTTTCTGATACCTCCCGTTCTAATTACATTTTTAAGTTCGTTTTGGTGTAAAATGAAAGACAAATATTAGATGAGTGTTTTAATACCGAACACAATGTTTATATTTGCTTAGAACCTGAGCTATAAATCTTTAAGTAAAAATAAATTTTGAAAAATCGACATTTTATGTTCAATGTTGCTTTGTAACTCACCTCCCACTGGTTGAATTTTAATAATTAATATTTCAAATTGAAGCCATTAAATCACTGAGTCTTTTAAGACCAAAACAAACTTTATAATGCGATTAGAACCGGAGATATAAGAAAAACGAAACAAAAAAATAGTTTAATTTAGAAACGCCCAGAAGAAATGTATGGGGAAGAATTTTCATTTGAGTATATCTCAAGAACAAAACAATATTTTCAAAAACGGATTGCGGCATTGTAATCAGCGTGAAAATCTAGTCTGTATAAGTGTGTCACAACACCACATTCACATTTAAAAAAAAATTAACTTGCATCCAATATGGCGGATCCAAGATGGCGGCTGAAAATTAATACCCAATCAAAATAAAGTATTTACCACCCAGCAACTATTGGTGGTGGTTTAAAATAAATACCTTTGGGAATATTTGTTTGGATACCATAAATACATATTTTTTCAATATCTGTTTCTCTATTTTCGGCCCTTTGAACTTTGACCTTCAATATTCAAAATTGCTCAAGGATGCCAGTCTGGCATCCGCCATCTTCTTGTTCAGTACATCAAGTAGTACTAGAATCAGTCATAAAATTTGAGTCGGACCGTACTTCAAGGTGTCGTGGCTTGGCGACTGGACTATTAAGATATATGTGCTAAGAAAAAAGTATTAGCTAAATAGATCATATCGAGATAAACTGACATAAAATAGGAGTGATGAGTCGGAATTGCTTAAACTAAGAAAGGTTTTCGTATTTGTTTTACTTCCCTAGTGTACAAAAGGTGAAAGCTTGGTTCAGAGGCTTGGATTAATCCTTTAGCACTCTCAGATAAAATCCTGTGCCACTTTATCAGATGACGATTATTCCATGATACCTCTCTTGGATGGCTTCTCTCATGTCAAGTTATTAATTGACAGATTCGTTTCATCGTTAATCAACATTTATAGAATTTTTAAATTTCATCATTGAGCCCAATATGTGGGGCGGTACCATAGTACTAAATAGCATAAAATATATATTGCAATGTTTATATTGCAATGTTTTATTTGAAAAAAAAGGCACCATAACTCAAACGTAAGTACACCAAGAATTTGCATGATATCTGTTATTTATTTTGCCTGATTGTGATGTTTATCTTAGTTTAATATGTATCAGTAAATATTTTTCTCAAGTGTATAATCTGCATAAGACTGGATGGATTCAAAAATGTAAAAACCATTTCCCAGACCATAAAATAAAATTATGATGGAAAGCAAAAAACTTGTTAACTGCATCTTCTTTATTAACACATTTGTGGCGGCACAATTTTCTGTGTTCCTCGCCGCCATCCTGGTGCTCTGACTTAAAGTTACTGTAACTGCCACGCCTATCGTGGCAGAAGCCCTGTCTACTGCACAGAATACAATTTATTATTGAGCAGTGCTGAATCATATCATAATTTCAATCTCAGATCCTGGTTTGAAAATAAATCTTATTGTAATGCTTTGCAGCTTGGGAGCGATCGCTCCCACCAGGATGGCATCAGTATTCTCCATGCTGCCGCGAACGTATTAACCAAACAAACTATGCTTGAACTAATAACTAGCTAGATGCATCACTTGATTTTACACTTTTATAAAACTGAACTTTTATACTGAACTTGAATTTCATACCCTGGCTAATGTTTTCAAAACTCAAGATACTGCTAAATACTGTTCCTCTTTAATATATTTTATTTTAATACTTATAAAAGATTATTGTTTGGTGATCGTTACCAATTATTGATACTATTATACTTATGAATGTAATGAAAATAATATATTATACTTATAAGTAACTGATATAATTTAGTCGTTATAGCTAAATTATGTTACAAAACAATAATAATTTTCTATTTGTTACTATGCAGGGAAGATGACATTTTGAAGAAAGCATGATATAATGCTGTCACTCATTTTTGCTAGTAATCTTCCTGTCTATTTTTCATATATTATCATAGCTTGTGTCCCCAAACATTTTCACTCTCCCCGTTACCTACTTAACTTCATTTGGAATCTCTTTGTTGACATAGATTTTTATTGCTAGTAAAAATGACATTTTATTCAGAACCACCAGTGTGAACACAGTGTGTAAGTTCTGAAAATTGTATGTTAAGGACTAGTTCGTTTTATTGTTAGGCCATAAAAAGTTTATTCAACTAATGAGGTCGTGGTAATAAGTCTACCTAAGTCACTTTTCCACAACCCATATCACTCTTCACACAGTAATAATTTATTACTGCCTTAAAATACGCCCTTGTTTTGGTGGTGTGGATTAAATAATAATTTCATGTTCAAAAACTCCTAAGAGAAATGCATTAACATTATGTTTCATCTTCAGATAATGAATATGTAAAATAAATCTTATCGTTAGTAAATCTTTTTCACCAGCAAGTCATTAATAAAAACCAGAGGGGTTAATTTTTACCTTATCAAACTCAATCATAGAGATAAAGAAATCCGAGGTTGCTTTTTTATGGAGGTCAAACAATAATAACATTAGACATTCGGGTGCGACCCTACCCTCCCTGCCCACTCTCTTGTTTCTTTTCTGTCGTTCTTTAAAATTTGAAAACATGAGCATTGATGAAGAACGTTGGAGTAATGACGATTGCGTTGTTGTTGGCAGCCGACCTGGCGGGTGCGGAGGAGAGTGTGGGGGAAGTCTCCATTCAAGTGGACCTCTTCACCCACCCCGGCACTGGCGAGCACAAGGTCACCGTCAAGGGTAAGAGGCTCGTATAAAACTATATGATACTCTTTTTACAACTACACGCAATGACGAATTTACCACCATGCCCACCAAGCCAGGGCTTAAGGCTGCACGCTGTTTGGGGCAACATTAACCCCCCCCCCCCTTGGTACAAGGTAGGAAACAAGAGATGGTTTGTGAATTGTGAATTAGAGGCTCCAGAATGTAATGTTGCTTTTGCTTGAGGACACTAGGCCTCAAGTGGGCCACACATAAATCTGGACTAAGGCCCGCAATGGCTGTAAATCCAGCCTTGGCTATAAGAGATATAATAAACATAAGAAAATAATGTGCTATCAAATTTGAGGGAAGCTAATTAAATAGACTTTACAAGTAAAAGCTATTCTAAAGTAAGAAAAAGTATGGGAAAAATTCATTAATTAATTGGTTTAATACTTTGACCCCTGATCTTTATCCAGCTTCAGGTACAGCCCCCCACTTAGGGCTAGGGAAGCAAGTGTCAACACTATGGCCCTTGATCCTCAGCCAGCTCCAGGTACAGCCCCCCACTTTGGGCTAGGGAACCAAGTGTCAACACTATGGCCCTTGATCCTCAGCCAGCTCCGGGTACAGCCCCCCACTTTGGGCTCGGGAACCAAGTGTCAACACTATGGCCCTTGATCCTCAGCCAGCTCCAGGTACAGCCCCCCACTTTGGGCTCGGGAACGAAGTGTCAACACTATGGCCCTTGATCCTCAGCCAGCTCCAGGTACAGCCCCCCATTTTGGGCTCGGGAACCAAGTGTCAACACTATGGCCCTTGATCCTCAGCCAGCTCCAGGTACAGCCCCCCATTTTGGGCTCGGGAACCAAGTGTCAACACTATGGCCCTTGATCCTCAGCCAGCTCCAGGTACAGCCCCCCACTTTGGGCTCGGGAACCAAGTGTCAACACTATGGCCCTTGATCCTCAGCCAGCTCCAGGTACAGCCCCCCATTTTGGGCTAGGGAACCAAGTGTCAACACTATGGCCCTTGATCCTCAGCCAGCTCCAGGTACAGCCCCCCACTTTGGGCTAGGGAACCAAGTGTCAACACTATGGCCCTTGATCCTCAGCCAGCTCCAGGTACAGCCCCCCACTTTGGGCTAGGGAACCAAGTGTCAACACTATGACCCTTGATCCTCAGCCAGCTCCAGGTACAGCCCCCCATTTTGGGCTCGGGAACCAAGTGTCAACACTATGGCCCTTGATCCTCAGCCAGCTCCGGGTACAGCCCCCCACTTTGGGCTCGGGAACCAAGTGTCAACACTATGGCCCTTGATCCTCAGCCAGCTCCAGGTACAGCCCCCCACTTTGGGCTCGGGAACCAAGTGTCAACACTATGGCCCTTGATCCTCAGCCAGCTCCAGGTACAGCCCCCCACTTTGGGCTAGGGAACCAAGTGTCAACACTATGGCCCTTGATCCTCAGCCAGCTCCAGGTACAGCCCCCCACTTTGGGCTAGGGAACCAAGTGTCAACACTATGGCCCTTGATCCTCGGCCAGCTCCAGGTACAGCCCCCCACTTTGGGCTCGGGAACCAAGTGTCAACACTATGGCCCTTGATCCTCAGCCAGCTCCAGGTACAGCCCCCCACTTTGGGCTAGAGCCCCATGTGTTAACAATGTGATACCTGGTCCTCTGCCAGCTCCAGGTACAGCCCTTTACTTTGGGCTAGGGTCCCATGTGTTAACAATGTGACCCCTGGTCCTCAGCCAGCTCCAGGTACAGCCCTTTACTTTGGGCTAGGGTCCCATGTGTTAACAATGTGACCCCTGGTCCTCTGCCAGCTCCAGGTACAGCCCTTTACTTTGGGCTAGGGTCCCATGTGTTGACAATGTGACCCCTGGTCCTCAGCCAGCTCCAGGTACAGCCTGTTACTTGGGGCTAGGGTCCCATGTGTTAACAATGTGACCCCTGGTCCTCAGCCAGCTCCAGGTACAGCCTGTTACTTGGGGCTAGGGTCCCATGTGTTAACAATGTGACCCCTGGTCCTCAGCCAGCTCCAGGTACAGCCCCTTACTTTGGGCTAGGGTCCCATGTGTTAACAATGTGACCCCTGGTCCTCAGCCAGCTCCAGGTACAGCCTGTTACTTGGGGCTAGGGTCCCATGTGTTAACAATGTGACCCCTGGTCCTCAGCCAGCTCCAGGTACAGCCCCTTACTTTGGGCTAGGGTCCCATGTGTTAACAATGTGACCCCTGGTCCTCAGCCAGCTCCAGGTACAGCCTGTTACTTGGGGCTAGGGTCAAATGTGTTGAGAGTAGGAGAAGTTTAATAGAAAACCAATATATATTCTACCACAATATGTTCCTGATTATTTTCACTTTGCGCAAGGTGAAATACATAAACAAAAGTTCTAGTTACTTTTATTGTTTTATTATTGTGATTAGGAGCAGAGTAATCAGTGTTTGCAATGTTAACAATAGCACCCTCTAACAAAAAAGATCTTTTCACAAGAAATTTAAACCTGAGTAATGTGATTGTATTGTAGGGGTTCCTTTTACTGGATGGCTATGCACTATTTAATGTTATCACTTCCACGGTAAGCATTTTTTTAAATTTACTAATGACTTTAAGAACAAATATTCTTATATCTATATTTTTTGGAATATGTGAAATTAAATTTAGTTTATTTTTGTAACTTATTTAATTTTTTTTATATCTGTACTGTCCACAGTCGTTGCCGCTAATGACCTCAAATGGCCGCTTGCCACGGGAATGTTCCGGCCATTTGTGGAGGTGAACCTGATCGGTCCACATCTTGCCGACAAGAAGCGCAAGCAAGCTACCAAGTCCAAGAATAACAATTGGTCGCCCAAGTTCAATGAAACATTCCACTTGTAAGTTTGTTGGCTAGTGGAACTTTTAAAACCTTTTTTTAACGGCAGATATAACCTATAACTTTAAATAGAGATTGGTTAGTTACAAGGTCCCAAATTTTATAACTTCAGCACATCACCAAAAAGAGCCCTTTTAAGAAGGCGCCCCCTTCTTAAGAAGCCCTTTTAAGTAGAGCCCTTTAAGAAGGAACTATGGGCACAGTCTTTGGTGCTGCCTTCGCCAGTGCCCTTTCCCTGATGGCGCTCCTTGCCCTGACTGTATATAAACTTTGGCGACATTATATTACACGAGTCTGAATCATGAATGTATTCCAGCATCATCGGCAATGAGGAGCAGCTGGAGTACTTTGAACTGCACATCTGCGTCAAGGACTACTGCTTCGCCCGAGACGACCGACTCGTGGGAGTCGCAGTGCTTCAGCTCAAGGACATCGTTGACCAGGTTTGTCGCATCAACTTACTTCTACAATCAAGAAATCTAGTAGAGCAAACAGAGTAGGTCAAGATTTGTTGGGCTGTTCTACAAGGGTAAATCATAAAGTAACCTACAATTTCTATTTGCTTCATTATTGGGTCCAAATTCAATAATGTACTGCTCAGAAAAACATTTATTTCACTATTACTTACTTGTGGTTTCATAAAAGTACTCCACAGTTGGATATACATTTTTTATACAGCCTCATGATAAAGACAATCGATCATGTACTGGTCCTCATATTTGTGTGTGAAGTAACTCCAATGAAAAAAGTAATTTTTATTGATTTATCAACTCTGCAGCCCTAAAGCAAACTCCATGTCACTGTAGGGTTCATGTGCTTGCTGGCTGTCCCTCGGAAAGAGGATTCAGATGGACGAGACGGGTTGGACGATCCTGCGCATCTTGTCCCAGCGATCCAATGACGAGGTCGCCAAGGAGTTTGTCAAACTCAAGTCTGACATTCGACAAGAGAACCCCTTGGCCCAGCAGTGAGGGGTCGGCCTCTTCTCGCCTTGCCTTATTCTTAACTTCTTGTCTGCTAAGTATTCCTCTTGTGTTAGACTGCTGTTGTTGACATCTGCATTGTGTACGACAATTTTTTTGTTAACATTGACAGAGGATTCCAAAAAAAATATTTGATTGTAATTCCATGTTAGAATGAGTTTTTTACCTGTGATAATGCTTTGCAACATTGAACTTTTATTTTTTTACATGTAATCCAGTTTTATTTGATTTTATTACTTGTTGCTATATAACAGAAAGTTGGATAGGAAAGAATCAGTTTTACCCCATTGAGCCTGTCAATTGAAACTACAACAGCAGTTCTGTATTTGTAAAATTTCTTAGAGAATAAGTTTTTTCAAACTTAATTTAAAGGAAAAACCTCTAAACACTAAATGGACAATACTATAACCGAACAAGTCCGGATGTGTAAAAAATGCGCACATTGCAAAACTGACCTTGGGAGGTTCTTCGACTCGGCCTTTGTACAATACTTTTGTAATCCGATTTTAATGTACATAACAATGTAAAATGCTGTAACTGTAATTAATTATGGTTTTGTCTCTACTCGAGGCTCCTCCCAAGTTCTCATAAAGTTAGCGTTACGTTTAGAAGTAGTTATTAGGGCCAGCTAATTTTTTTCTGAGGTCCTTTATAATGTACATTTTGTGATTAAATCACCCCATATCTTGTAAATATTCACATTTGTTGACTCAGTCATAATGTATAAATGCCTTTATTTAGAGTTTCTGTTATTTTAATCTTTCATTTTTAGAGTACCCTAAATTTTTGTTAATTTACCTGATGAGCTTTGTCCTGTTTTTCCATTTTGAATAAAATACTGAACTTATTTTTTTAAGCTGCAGTTAAATTTTAAATCACATAATTTCTTATTTGTACATATAATTTTTGTCAAATGCCTACTGAGCATTAAGTTCAACTAAATGGATGACTAGCACAATAAAAAAAGAAAATCTTCAAACGTCAAAACATTTCTGATTTGTGTTTGACCTTTGAATTTCAACAACAAAGGTAACCTTTACCTTTGCTATGGACATTGGCTTTGTCCATAAACAGTTCTTAGAGGTAAATTAAGTGTTTTAGTAGGTGTGGTAGATCTGACAGTAATAACTCAAATTAAATCACTGATTTTCAATTCTATTGTACCACCAATTTCAGCCACTCGCCTCCTTGTTACCTCAACGATACTGAAACATTATGTTTCAAATAAACGGACACTTCCATCCACAAAAATTATGTCTGTAACTTCCTTCTTAAATTTGCATCATTTCAGCTTTAGAATGAGTGATGCTAAATTCTGTTATTATTCTGATACCATCCATATAAAAAACATTATATATGGAAATGTCGACATACTGCTTTGGGTATTCAATTTCTTTAATACCCAAATATTTCAGTAGGATAGTGCTGATTCAGAATAATATTTAGAAAGATATGTTTTTGTTGGTAGAAAGCATTTTATTAGTTCAGTGTGTTTGATTTTAGTTTTGCATTTTCCTCCTTTAGCTCCTATTTTAATTCAAACACTTTGAGGTGTTAAGGTTGAGATTTTCAAGTCTTTTCTAAATCCAAACCCCAACTCGTTTACTTTCGCCAACTTATATGATTTTGCAAGTGTTACATTGACCAAAATTGTGTGAATTTTTATCAATTCTTTGGTAATTTACCTTAAAACAATAACTGATTAATGTTATTTCTATTTTTTAAGATAGATTATTTTTGCAATTAGTATTAGTATTAGTATACAATTAGTATTTATCTACGACCATTGCAATAAGCACCAATTATGGTATTACAATAAACATCATAATGATATACATTAAAACACCAAAAACAAGCAGTACTCTAATGACGACTTTAGAGTACTGGAGTCACTTTAGAGAACTGGTTATAGACCAATGAGAGTTCGGCATTTGACGGAAGTAGTTTCATAATAACAATTACACAATTCGCACATCAGCTGATTGTTGCATTACGATTCATGTTTGAGTTTACTTATCCCATCAGCTGATTGTTCCACAACGATTCATGGTTCAGTTTGCTCATTTGCCTAACCTCAAATTTTAGTTTACCTATTCCATCATTATTAAAAGTCATGAGTTTTGTTTAACTTCGGGGAAATTTTGTTGTATATTGTTGGTCGTAGATAAAATAGTGTATGCAACGATTGTATATTAAGCCACTCGTGAGATATTTAGAATACTCGCTTCGCTCGTGTTCTAACTTACATCTCACTCGTGGCTTAAAGACATTCATTATACAATCGTTGCATAAACTACTATTTTGCAATTGCCAATTACAGTTGACACTTGTTAATTCCAACCTCAATAGCTCAGAGTCATCGATTTTCAATTATTATCAATTCTTTTGGAAAAACCTGACTGAGTAAAGAAATAACCATTCATTATTCATAACAATTTTACAGTTTTGTTTTACATCTTTAAGTCAAAATTATACAATGGTCGAAGGTTCAGTAGACAAGGTGAATTTAATTACTTTACCTTCACAAGTCGAAGTTTACCTCTATATGTCAAAGTTTTCTCAACGGACCTCTCTTAAGTCGAACCTCTGTCATATAGGTTGTGACGTGCTAATGAGTGATACCCAGCTGAGTGTCACTATTCTTTAACTCTGAATTTTGTGTATTTATTTATCTATTTATTTTCAATCAAATTTTCATTTTGTTTATCTCTGTATCTAAAATCACAGATAGATAATGCTTATTTTTTTAACTTTGTGGTAATTCACTGCTAAAAATCAAGCTTTTTAGGCCATAGTTTGATTTTTAGTGGTGACAATTCATTGGCAAAGACGATCGAGTTAACTCTGTTTTAAGTGGTATTTATAGTGATAGGGAGCAAAAACATAGAATTAAGTAAGGGAACTCCATCGATGTCAATAAGTACACTGGATTGGTAACTCAGGCCCGCAACGCAAGCCGCCGGCTGAGGTTGCGTTTAAGATTTTGCAGGGGCGATGGGGGAATGCTTCTTTTGCCAGCCAACTTGTACTGACCGCCTAGTTAAATATTATTTGTAATTACTTAATAGTTATAACAATACATCTATTATAGCAAGCTTTACTCGTAAAACTGCTCCCAAATCCGTGTGGTTCCAATACAGTTAACAACACAGTTTCGCGCTATTTCCCCCAACGCCCCTTCAATTTGGCCCGGCTGCAACCCCAACACACAGCTGTGTTGGCTCGGAAATCACTACACGAGCCTTACGGGGAGCGCGGTATCCAGTTGTATTCATTTACATCGATGGGGAACTCAACTGCAGTTATGTAATTTGTTATTAATCCATTTTTACCTTTCAATGTTTTATGCCTCATCTAAAATTTGTAAGTCATTGAAATGCTCACAGTCAAAAAAAAAAGAAAGAAGGCAGCTATTATCACCTAGGTTTCATATCCTGAGCAGTTTAATGCATATACAGTAATGCATGTGCAAGAAATAGGACGGGCGGCTAAAACTGTAAACTCATCAAATTGTCTGCTAAACCTCAGCAGAAATGAAAACATTAAATGTTTTTATTGACCTGTCAAAACTTTGTTTACGTTTTTTCAGGGTCTTTTACAAGTAAATTTGTGTTTACTGTAACATATGATCATATAAGTAGATTAACTATGCAAACAAATAATAAACAATAATTTTGCTAGCAGCGCACTCACTAACCCACCCTATTTGGTGCCCGCGATTATCACAAACGTTAAATCTACCAAACAGAATTTACACACCCATTAAAAAATTACTAAATATGTATATGTTGTTTCACATTTGCACACAATTGAAATCTGCAAAATGGTATTTTGGTGCTAATTGTCCAAGATACATTTTTACAACACCGTCTTAAATTAAAAGCGGTAACTAATGAAATCACAGTTAATGAGGTTGTTACTTTGCAGACTTAAGTTTTATTAAGTCTTAACAAAGTGCATCATGTTTTTGGACTACATATTTTGCAAAATATATGAGCTTGTGTTTAACATTACCAAATCTGTCATCTCGCCCACTCTACACTCATCCTTCATTCATATTGTATTTAAAATATGCTGCAAACAGCCAATGCCGAATATCAGCCCTAAAAGGTAGTAAAACAACATAATGGTATACAATTTTGAGGGTAGCTACATCTTGAACCACCATTATTTGATATCAAAAGTTGAATATACAGTAGACTCTCACATACGCAAAATGTCAGGGGCAATATTATTCTAATAATAGTCTTATATAATTTGACTTAAGCATATTCAGAGTCAAAGATGTGATTCAAAATTAAATTCTACTTACAGTGCTGATTTTAGATACAGAGGTAAACAAAATAGAAATTTGATTTAAGAGTAAATAGATAAATAAATGAACAAAATTCAAGTTAAAGAATAGTGACACACAGCCGTGCATGACTCATTGTCACCTCACAGCTTATACAGCAGGGTTTCGACTTAAGAGAGGTCCAATAAGAAAACTTTGACACTTAGAGGCAAACTTCGACTTTGTCTACTGAACTTCATGTTATATGGGTCATTGTATATTTTCGACTTAACGATGTAAAACAAAACTGTAAAGTTGTTTCGAATCATGAATGGTTATTTCTTTACTCAGTCAGGTTTCTCCAAAAGAATTGAAAAAAAAATTTGAGAATTGATGATTTTGAGCTATTGAGGTTGGAATTAGCAAGTGTCAACTGTAACTGAAAAAATAATCTATCTTTAAAAATAAATAACATTAATCAGTTGTTGATTTTATTGCTGTGGCACATCTTTGTCCTTAACTTCAGAGGAGATTGAATATTTTTGGAATCATATAAATTTTACATCATATGGTGTTTATATAAAACAGGGCAAAGCTTTAATATTTTTGTTATTTAGTATTAGTATGAAATTTCATATCCCTCAGCTTGACAATATATCACTAAAGTTGAAATTTGGATTAAGTTCTTTACCACAACTTAATCTTTGATACAATTGTAAAGGGCACAAACGTGTAGCCTACTCAACATTATACTTATTTCTTTGTGTTATTTGTTTCTCCTAACAGTTGTTCCTAAACCTAAAATAAAACCATTGTGTTGATGATTTTCTTTCATATCTCACTTTGGTTTCTGTCATTTGTTTGTTCTGAATTCCTAAAATCTTAAGAAATTCCTGTTTTTATTTTTTAGTAAAATTTTCCCCCAATATCCCATATATGAACTATTCTTAAAATAATGACTGTTACTCTGCAAATCCAAACTAATTCTGCTGATTTTGCACATTTTTGTATAAGAATACGCTTGTTCGGTCGTCGGATGCGTGTGTTTTGTCTATGATAAGGTGTCAGTGTTTGTATCTGATCTTCCAATAAAGTTTTTTTCTTGTCGATATAATAAATCTACTTTCGTTCGCTTTTTCTGTTTTAACTGTTACAATCACGTGATAATCAGCGCTTCTTCTCTAGGATAAGCTTTTTTCTGTTTCTATTTGGAGCCTTTACAGTGTTAAATGTAACATAATATTTGTTGTTGCATTTCTAAATGGACCAATAAAATTTTTATTAATGTATATATTATTTTTAAAATAAATTTAAAATTATTTAGCTCGATACAGTTTTTGTTCCTTTCCAGATATAATGTAAAATACTGTTATTACTCTATACAAGTGCCATGTAAAGTTTTGCTGGATTCATAGTTTTTTTAACATTGCTATTTTCAAATTTTTTCATATTAATGGAGCAGTGTTAAAAGTTGAATTTTCTTCATGCTAGATAAAAACACTTTCATTGTTTTGTGTTAAACTCTTTTTACAATCTTCAAACGTGTTGATTAACATTCCAAGTTCAAATTGAACAGGATAACTTTTATGATTTTTTTTCTATGGGGCATTTATCAATGTGTAAAATCGTTATAAAATTAACTTCTAATTTTTAATGATGGAATGCTTACAGGAATTGTTTTTATATTGTTATCATCCTACTTTCAAAGAGATGTTATTGTGTTATTTATGTAAATACATGTATAGGTATGAGTAAAACCTTTACTTAAGGATGTTTTGTTGACAGAATAATATGAGTAAGGCAGCTTTTCAAAGCTGGTGCACTTGATGTTGACTGTTTTCTGTTCATGGATGTAGTGTTATTACTATAAAATTGTACAATAATAGATGATTTTCATGAAAACTGAAATAAGGCTGTTTATAAAATGTTCACTAATAAATGTTCAAGACACAGGGGGTCACAAAAGATATGGGTTTCTAGAACAAAACCATTTCGTTAAAAGGTCAAATACAAAATTATTCAACTTCTTTCTCTGAAAACAAAACAGAAATATTAATTATGCTTCACCTGAATATATGAGATATCAAACAAAAACAGAAGTTGGATATTAGACATCTTTGTTCTTTTACTTCAATGCATAATACGTATAATTATATTATTTGGAAACTTTTTTACGTAAGCGAGCTTGATAATTTAGCTGATTTTGTATCTTCAGTTTTTAAGGTTAAATCATGTTTTATAATTATTAATGATCCCCAAGTATAAACAATTAGACAAACTTTTATTTTACCGCAAGTACTGAAGGACAAAATAAAAGTGAATATTCTTTAGGCATATCTAGTATTACTTTTGTTGCATTTAGTTAACTAATCAAGTTCATTTAAACACTACGCCTGAATTATAATAGAAAACTCCTCGAGATTAATCTAAAACAAATCATCTATGCACTTTTATAAATTGGTCATCAAGAAAGTTGTAAAGTAATATGCTTTAGTAAAATTTCTTTTGAGTAAATTTGAAAAACTTTTGTCCAATCTATATAAAAAAGATAACCTAATAGAGAACCCCAATATTATTTAATTGTTGAATCCAACGAAAAAATTAATATGACCAATTACAAGATAGACAGTTTAAAATATTCTTTTTAGATTTCTGTTTCATTAACAAGTACAATATTAAGGTAAAGTGGTTGATGTACAACTCTTTGAACTAAGTGTTTTAAAAACAATCCATAACTTGGTTTTCAAAGATACAATATAATAACTGAACGATTATTTATATATATTTTTTTATTACAGTTTTCAAGTAAACTTTAGAAGAAAAAACTCTAAATAATATAAGTAAATTTTAGTATCAATGAAATATTTCTTTAAATATTTAAATTAACTGATTCAAGAACTTGATAGCTCGTTTTATTTTGAAAAGAGTTGAAAAATTAGTGAACATTTTATTTCAAAGCCAGCTGATAATGTTTTCATGCTTTAACATATCGTAAATTAACTTCTAACAGTTATGTAGTGTGATAAATTTTATTTTACGCCAAATATTGTTGAAATGTTGGTAATTTTAAAAATGTATACATAATGTAACACCACAAAAGCTGATTTTTACTGACTGTATTTGAATTGTTTTCTCGTAAATTGCAAATGTATTTTAGTTATGAAAAAAAACATAATGAAAATAAAGCAAAATAAAAATCCTTGTAAGTATGCTCCAAATATAATTTTGTCTATACTTATATTTGTTGCCTTTTTAATGCTTCATATATATTAAATAATTTAATAGCAGCACTTGATCTGCTAATTTTTAATCACAAACAAATAACATGGTTATTGAAATAATTTTGTTATACAGTTTAATAAAAAAAACATATTTGAATTCACTGATCCTATGATATGAATAAATATACTTTTTTGTCAAATGATCCAGTGCTGTTCTTGTTGCAATTCGTTTGATTTCATTTATTTTAATGTAGAACTAAGCACAAATGTTACTAAGATACAGTATCTGAAATGTTATCACCTTAAACAAATTATTGTTAAAATTATTTTGTCATTAATTTTGTAATCTTAAAAAATTTGTAAAACTTAATAAATGCTTCTTATGTTTTATGTAATAATGTTTTTAAACTGAATTTTGCCTCTGAAATGCAAAATATACACTGCACATTTTCATATTGGATTGGGGAGATATGTAAATTATTAACATTTGCATGTGTTTTTTTCAAATAAACAAGAACTTATAAAATGTCTTGTTATTTCTCAATCCGCCTTTGATTTTTATTTTCCCTGTTCATAATAATTTTGCTTTAGCTTTATCAGCCTTGACAAACTTTAACTTCAGACATAATTTTTTTATGATTATTTTTAAAAACAAAAAGTGCAACGGTTACGAGATAATGATAATTGATGAGACCAACTCACAGTTCTCTGTTTAAAGAAACTACTACAGTAGAACCCCGGTTAACCGAAATCGGGTTAACCGAAACCCGGGTCAACCGAAACGGTTCCGTAAATGTAAATTCCGGAAAACATCCATTTAAGTACCCCCAGGGAGGTTCCATTTAAGTACGTAATATGTAAACAACGAGGCGCTACGCCAAGCCCCTTTTTCCAGAAAGTGCCTAGGTGAGTTATCAGTGATGCGATGTACGTTTGACGTGTCCTTGAGATGATTCACCTCCCCCACCCCGTCCCCACTCACCCCTTCCGGTCACCGACCTGGCAATTTCCCCACTCCCCGTGCCCTCAGTCCTCAGTCACTGTCACAGCTCTTAACGTGTTGCAGTAGTGTCCCACTTGTGATTAGCAAGTGTGTTTTTATGTACTGTTAGTGTACTGTATAGGTGTGTGTGTGTGTGTGCGGTGGCACAGATGAAGAACTATACAGATTGGCAACCTAATGCACTTTAGCGTGCCCGTTTTTTCGCACGGCGTCAAGTTTGTTAGGTCGTTTTGCCGCACATATTGCATTGGTATCAAAGTTATTAATGGCTATATTTGTTCTTTGGGACCTGAAGATTTGATTTTGACGAAATTATACTTGATACCAATGCCTAACAAACTTGACGCCGCGCGAAAAAACAGGCACGCAAAAGTGCATTGGGTTGCCAATCTGTATAGTTCTTCATCTGTGGCGGTGGCATCGAAGCGAAAGTCGATGCCTACTGACGTCCTTATAATTAAAAGATGGCGGGACATCGCCACTCGAAAACGATGCGAAGGACTTACAAAAAGCAAACAAAAATCACTGATTTCTGTAATACGTAATGTACAAGGCTGTAGTAATTTCAGTTTTTCAGTTTATAGTATTTTCCAACCCATTATTACAGTACAGTAAAATGTTTAATAGCTGAAATAAAACACTGTATTACATTTTTACATACAAATTGTATGTAAAAAAATAGCTAAAAAAATAGCTGAAATAAAACACTGTATTACATTTTTAATTACAAATTGTTTGTAGATTATTTTTTCCTACACACCATGTTAAGTTATTTTTAGCTTATAACGGTTTAACCGAAAAATTGGTTATCCGAAACGGCTCTCCCCCCTTTATTTCGGTTAACCGGGGTTCTACTGTAAACCATCAGTACAGTAAACCTCGGATTATCCGGACCCCACATTATCCGGTTCCCGGATTATCCGGATTGGTCTATCCGAAATATTAAAAAATTGAAATCACAGCAAAAATGTGATTTTAGCGAGTTTACGAGTGAAATGTACCTTCTAAACGTAAAATGCAAATGAAATACATTACTGTACGCACTTAGAATCACAATAATTGAAGGAGTCACATTGCCCAAACAGTACATTAGAGCATTTTCGTGAACGTGATTTTCTGGTTTGCTATTTGGGGCCCCAGCAATAATTAAAAAAAAACAAAAAAAACAAACAGATATCTCGCGGGCATCGAGCTATTCATTCATACATTCCGAGCTATCCAGAATTCCGGGTAATCAAAGTCCGGGTTTGCAGGACTCTACTGTAGTGTAAAATAGTAACAGTATTTATTTTAATGGTTTGTTTACCAGTTCCAGTTTGTTGGTAATGGACGAATGAATTTTAGAAACTACAAGGACATAAATACTGGGATTAATTTTCATTCACATATTTATTTATCGTTCAATTATGTTAAAACTACAAAGTCAGGAGTGATCTAAAATACATTTTAATTACATTTTTATGAAATATAAATAATTTAAATTCTAATCTAAAGGGACTCCAAAACTCTGTAAAGGTATAAGTAGACAAAATATAAAACACATCTAAGTAAGAGCCTTGATTACAATATCTTTGCTAACTTCTCTTGTGCTACATGCACAAAAAAATATCTAGTTTAATTTTTTAATACTTCTTAAATCTGATATATTTTATAAGTGTTTCACCTGAGGTTACTATGTACAAAAATATCAAGAGTTATACATGCATCAATGATAATCAAGGCTTAAGTACTCTAACAGCTTAGAATTAAAATACAATGGTATCACACAATGTGGAAATGGACTTTGGGGAAGTAGATACAATCAGTTAAAAACTAAACCTCTGTACAAGGTTTTTGTTTTTACAAATACATAATGGCACTTCAAATATATATTCTGAACTCATTTTGACGCCAGGGGATACAGAATTGATAAGCTGTTTAAATAATCAGCGGCAAAGCAAAATATAACTGTAATTTCAGATCACAGTTGAAAATAAAGAGTGACATTAATATCAAATCAGCAACATGTTTAAACAAAACTGAATTTATTAATGAGCTTTATACAGTTGTTTATATTACATGTAACTCCATACTATGCATCGCAATCATTCAGTTTTATTATCTCTTTTAGATGGTTGGATTTGGTGATTTACGTTTTGATAAACAATACGTCTACATATTTTAAAAGTTTTTAGAAATACACGGTATGAATATTTTCTGCAATTTTTTTGTCCATAAACAATTTTTGACTAAAGGAATTAATCATCTCTTCCAACTGACATTTACTATAAAAAAAAATAAATACTGACATGTAATTGTTAAAGATGTGTTGGTTAAATTTCTTAATATATTTTATTTTTAATCCTAGAGGATGTTATTAATACAAACCCCAACTTTTATAAATTTAATGCAATTATTTGTAAAAAAATTTCAGTGATCAGTAAGATATAAAATGATCTAGGCTAGCTATTTTAGACAAGACTCCACCTTTATGTTTGCAGAATAATTATTCAGTGGAAACGGGATAACGTAAGTGAGCAAATAAAACTTCCTACAAAGTCCAAAATGGCCACCTGTTAAAAAAAATAAATATTCTTAACCTAGTTTGAACAAATATCACACATAACTTCTTATATAATGTTTAGCACCTTTCACACATTGCTTGATCCTTGAAAGACTTAACCAACCGTATCGAACTTCATAAAGTTAAAAACAATAAAAGTTAATATTTGTGATTCATGTACTCAATCCAGAATTTTCTTTCAAAAGGAATGACTGCAAATTGGATTAAATTTGTCTTATAGCAGTCAATCATCAAGAGACACAGCTAACTATTGTGAAATTTCTGAATGTCATAAATGGAATAAAAAGCGGTTTGTGAAGGATCATACTCATACTGATTATACAAAGATTAATGTGTTGAGGTCAATAACACAAAAACTAAAAAAGCTGTTGTTTGACGATCCAATGTTACTTTAACCAACTGATCAATTATGCAATGGTAACAGTAGCTTTTTCAGGAAAGGCTCTAGGCCAGGATTTTATTTGGGAAAAGAAGGATAGAAAGCTACCTTACCTTCGAAAGAATTCAGGCAGGCCATAGAACACATAAGTCACTAATAATGACAAGAAATCACAATATTTCGTCCCATCGGGAGGACTTCTTCAGGTGAAGGAGAGAAAGTTCAAAATGGCTGCAGTCCTGTTATTTTGCAGTGTTGCCACAATTCACTACTTGTCTACTTTCAATATTACACATTAAATACATACAAAAACCAGATAACTTGGAATTTGAATTTAAAACTTAGGCCTATTCAATGAAGCTAGCTGTTATTATTAGGTGGGGTTTATCTGAGGTTGAGGTTGAGGGGTGATCTAGAGTCATTAATTAACAAATATGCAACCATTCTTTGTTAAGAAGGTGGGAACTGGCATTCCAATACATTTTACATTCTTGAAATGGCTTTCTTGAAAAGCCAAGTATGAATGAAAGATGAGTGAAGGAATATGTCTTTGACTCAAGATCTCAACCTCAACCTCAGATAAACAGACCTTCCAACTCTCCCGCATTATGTGGGAGTCTCCCACAATCTGACGTCCACTCCCGCTCTCCCGCTTTCAGTAGAAAAACTCCCGCATATCTGATATCATAATATTAATAATACACATTAGGGAATTTTATAGGAAATCGGGAATTTTTTATTGTGTTAACGTTATTTTGGTCGGCGACTGGGAGTCTGCAACTACATGAAATAAAATGTAGTTTAGTGTCACTTTCCTGATGTGCTTACAAATTTGGAATTTTCAATAACTTTTGTACTTTTTTAACTATATGAAATGGAAAAAATTCATTTTTAAAACCCTTTATATGTTGATAAAAATGCTTAAAAACTCATTTTTCAGGCTTGAATTTTCAACATTTTTCTGAGGGAGGGCCCCCAGAACTCCCGTCTGAAATTCCTTCCAGGTTGACAAGTCTGGACAAACCACACCTAATAATAACAGCTAGCTTAATTAAGTAGGCCTAAGTTTTGAATTCAAATTTCAAGTTTTCTCGTATTTGTGTGTGTATATTGTAAATAGACAAGTAGTGAAATGTGGCAACACTGAAAAATAACAGTTAGGACTTCAGCCATTTTGAACTTTCTCTCCTTCACCTGAAGAAACCCCCGAATGAGCAAAATATTGTGATCTCTTGTAATTATTTGTGGCTTATATGTGTTCTATGGCCTGCCTGAACTCTTTCAAAGGTAAGCTAGCTGTCTATCCTTCTTTTCCCAACTATAGAATGGGGCAGTTTTGTAAAAATAAATCGATCTTAGAATCATATGTCCCTGTTTTTAACTTATAAACTATTCTCAGAAACTCTTTTCTATTTCTTCTGCAGACCACTATGCATACGGAAGAACCTTGTTATTCTAAACTAATTGGGAACCAACCTAGTTCAGATCAGAAAAAAGTCACTTCCACCAATCATGTATGACCGTCTTTTTCTGAAAAATTACTGCCGTAAAAACAGTATGATCACATGGGATAATCTTTGCAGCAAGGTTACTTCTGCAGAACCTTGTAATTATTTGATTTTTTAGGCAATCAAGTGATTTTTGCAATGTTTTATTTTCTTTCTACTTATTTTGTTTATTAGCTAATTTTTTCAATCTTATCTTTTACCAGATTTTTTGTTTTATTTTTATTTCCTGACCTCTAGTTTGAATTAATCAGAAATTCAGATTACTGGGGTTCAGGTAAGCAGGGTGCTACTGTATTTAATATTATTGACGATACCATCCTAAAGAGTTTGTTAATTTTTTAATGACACAAAATAGCTAAAGATGTTGAATGAAGCAATCCCTTAGGGTGCCAAAAAAGATTTGAAGATAGGAATACTGATAACTGCTATAAGATGTCAAATTTATTTCGTAGAATCAGCTGCTTCAATTTATAAAAGTATAATCGCAAGTTTTTTTGGTGGTTCAAACTATTTTTCAAATAAATTTACTCCCACTTTTAAAATGATAGTCTAGAATTCCCTTCTTAAGATACAACAAAAAAAGATTCTCCAAAAAAAATGTAATGCATGGGAAAAATATCATCAGAGAAAATGTATTGGTATAAAGTATAAAATATAATATTCCTTGTATAAAATATAAAGTAAAACTTCTCATGTCTCAACAACCAATAAAAATTTAGCGCTTACAAACTTGTATGGATCAGAAACTAAGTTGGATACACAGTGTCTATGACTCTTTAAGTTCATCTCTGTTGATAATTTCGAAGCCATCGTCATTATCACTGTCGGATTCTGTTCGTCTCGTAGGTAGTCTTTGCCGCACAACATTCGCTAGTAGCCCGACAGAGCCCAAAACATTGCTCGACACAGCCTACCAAACACACGTCATATTACTTAACTTCCTTATCAAAAAATACAATTATAAAACAGACAATCCAACCTTAGTTTTTATTATACTTCATTATTTTTACTGTAAAAACAAACTATAAACAAATTTATTTCAATAGGTTTATACAAACTTTCTTTATGGTTCCACTGAAATATTATCCATTTTAATTACCTATTGGTGAAGCAAAACTTTGATACACAAAAAATTAAACTCGTGGTTTTTATAAACCAACTTAATACCTTCTCTTACAACACCCACTAGCCCACTGGCTAGTTTAAGGTTGGTTAATGACAAAAACATTTAGTTAAGAATTGTTTTATGTAGTTTTAGTCATTATAAAAACTACATAGAACTGTTTAGGGAACAACTGGCTTACCTGGAGTAGAGTGGGTAAACTCCAGCTCTAGGAAAGCCAACTGTTTTCTCTACAATCCTAATGAAATACCAACCGTTTAGGGATTTTTCCCATAAAAAAAATTGTTTTTGTGATTATTCAGGTGGGCAAACATGTGCAATATCTTGGTACATTGCTAAAAATTAGGGGTGTGCGAATATTCGAACTTCAAACTTTTTCGAATAGAATATTGTGATATTCAAATCGAGATTTCCAAGAAGTTCGATATGACCGAACCGAATATTTAAAAGACATTAATCACATTAAATCAAAATTAGGTGAAAACGTACCCATTTTCAAAATAAAAGTACATTTTTTGTAGTTGCAAACAACTACGAATTCATTTTTTACAACATCAGAAACAGTTACGTCCTTACAAGGACAGACGATAAATGAATAGCTGCTGTGTAAAATAATACTGACCTCGCAGTTTTGCCACCAAATTCCCTCTGCCATGTTGATCAGTCGAGCAGTACTTGAGGTTAATAATAAAATGTATGAATTGGAGTTGTACTAATATTAGTGAAGTTATTAATAAGACTACCCTGCTGCTCGGGAAAAGTAGCCTATTAAAAAATTATCCTGAATCAGAGTTAGTAATGCGCAATACCCGGCGCGACAACGAATTATTTCGTAAGATAAATTCTCGTATCACAGCATTAAATAATTTAACAAATAATAGTCCATCCTTTACTAGTACAGTCTCGACCAGTATCCGATACTGACGAAACATTAGTTGGTAAAAGAGAGAATTGCAATCAAGACCAATCACAGTTCACCAGTGACCGACAGTGTCCAGAGTTATCAAGTTGTAGTCAATTGCCAACGAAATATCCCGAAAAATACCCCATAAATAGTCGTGTTGGTGTTTTGTACGACTGATTCAGGCCGTAAATGCCTTAAGCGGAATCCGGGATCACCATCCCTTCCAATTTTGATACGATGAAATAAACAACTTACAATAATTTTGGGCTGGCAAAGAGTTGGCGGACTTGTTCATTGTTTGTCTTTTATCTCACTTCGTTTTCTAATGTCGTTGTCGTTGTAATCGTTCCGTCACGCATCGTCTGCTTTAAAACTTAATAGTTGTTAATAACTCAAGAACGTTTATCGCATCTTTGTTTCATCGCCAGATTTTTTTATTTTTCAACTAAGCAATCACGTAGAAACAGAAACGTTGAACGATCAAAAATAGGTTTCATTTTGTTGAAATATTAATCTGATGAATGAATCAGGTGGAGTGTGTTTATTTTCAATACATGATTAAAATGGACATTTTTAGATTTTAGATAACAGTACAATGCTGTTTTGACAACTTATGCCTATGATAACAATTAATGAGTTTGCTTGCTGTTTATTATGTAAAACAAATGAATTTTGTTGTAATTAAATGGCCAAGCCTTAAACCTACAACATTTATTTGTAAAGTATCTTGAAATTTAAGTAAAGTTTACTGCTCTGACTTATTATTATTTTATAGTATTACTTTAGGAGAATCAAACTCTTTGTAGTCAGGCATTAATGCACAAATAAAATTATAAGGCTACTTCAAATATGAAGTAATTGGTGAACCAATTTTTATATATAATTCTTAAGTCTAACCGCTTAAGCCTAGTCCCTGATTAAATAATGTATTAATTCATTAAAAGGAAAGAACTAAAAGGTTACAGAGGCCTAAAAATGAACAAATTTAGGTTGCAGTGGAAAAGGAATTTTTTAAAGTAGCCTAATCCTGATATTGCTATTAAAGGCCTAATAAGCTTATTCAATTGAATATTACCTATTATAAATAGGTTACGTACCTCCGTCTTCAGCTTCAAAAAAAAAAAAATCCAATTAAATCTGGACTACCATGGTTTCGACAAAAATATTGTCATCATCAGGTCCGTTTTCAATAATCCAAACATCCGTTGTTCATTGTCAAAAAGATCATCTTTTTGACAATGAACAACGGATGTTTGGATTATTGAAAACGGACCTGATGATGACAATATTTTTGTCGAAACCATGGTAGTCCAGATTTAATTGGATTTTTTTTTGAAGCTGAAGACGGAGGTACGTAACCTATTTATAATTGTCTTATCAGCTTCGGAGGCTTAACAACATGAATAATATTACCTATGCTTAAGGGAAATTAATAAATTTCTAAATTCTTTACAATTTATTAGTTGTAACTTTGCATACATTAGTAATTGATATTTGACCTATATTTGAAACATTATATCACAACAATCATCAACTCAAGCCTACCTAGGCAAACCTTACCTTAGACATTGGGATTACTATTGTAGTTCCTTGGAATTACCTTAGGCTTATAAGAAGACTTTAAGCCGCTAATTACGCTGTAAATATTCAAATCCGGTATTATCCGATCCAAACCTATTGTTATCCGATCCGATCCAAAAATTTACCATACGTACACCTCTAGTTTATAATACAATTTATGAACTAGAGTTGTATTAGTTAATACAACTACCCTACTGCTTGGGAAAAGTGGCCTACAAAAGCTTTGAGGGATTTTTTCACCTCAGTATTTAATATTTAGTCTACCAATATCTCGACAAGTGTTTTGTCATGTTATAATGCTCTTATGATAATTAAATAAGATGAATACAGGGAGGAGAGGGAGAAAGTAAGGAAAAGAGTAAATCAAATCAAGAAAACACAATGAAATAACACTTTGTTTTGATCACATTGTATTAATTATTGATTAGTTGCTAAACAATGCTTGGAAATTTGCTGAGTTTGCAGGTTTGCTGCAACAGGGTATTTATACTTACATGCTGCGATTTAAAAGTTGATCTCATTTGAACGAAAAACCCTTAACATAAATATTCAATATTCGGAATAGTAATAAACTATTCGATTTTATTCTAACCAAAAAATCACTATCCGCACACCCCTACTAATAAACACGCCAATTTTGGGAAGAATGGGTAAAGTTAGAATTTATTCTACACCCTTGTTCAGGTATTCCATTTATAACACACAGTGATGTTCAGCCCGTCCCATGTGAATGATAATGAAAGTCTGGTAAGTTAAACACATTAACGTTTTAGGTAATTTTTAGTTGTGTAACCAACACCTATAACATAAGTATTTCTGAAAAAATGTCTAAACCCAGATAAAAGTGGGTGCCTAATCTATATAAATTTTTGTTATTAGTTAAAAGCTTTTCCAATTTCTTTTGCTCTTGTACCTGTGCGATGAGTGTGTGCAGTCCATGGCCCATATCTCTCTCGTCTGCCTCCGTGATAACCAAGTCCCGAGTGAAGGCTTCTTCGTCACTAGACGAATCTCCATTGAAATGACCACTCTGGAACTGTAAGAAATTCCTAATAATATGGGGAAATATTTTCTTGCACAGTTAGGTTCAGTTTAAGGAAAATTTTTTTTAATAGAACAATCATGTTTTATGAATAAAATTTTATGATTTATTTTTTACCCTAAGTACTTAGTATATACATGAAATCCAGAATATTATTCTTAACAAATTCATATACAATTTATTATGATTTTCATTTTTTTGTGTGATATTGATAAAAAAAGTGAACTGTGAACTAGAATTGGCTGTTAACAACGCTGCTCGTCTGCAGCAGTCTAGGAAAACACCTTGACAATGAGGTGCGTTGCGTTTTTACTAACTGCGCAAACCTCAACCACACAGCTTAATAATGTACTACGGTGCACAATTATAAAAAGTTTAAGGAAAACGCAACTTAATGAAGAACACCATCATTCTGATAAGATTCTATGAAAATGCCTGTACAACGTAAGAACAAATCAATTAGAAAAGTGAAATTTTCTTAACCTGAAATAAATGAACGTGAATTACCTCTATTTGAGGAGTGCAGTCGGGCTGGTCTAACGACTGTCCATCGACATCACTCAATGAGTCGTCTTCATGTGATGGAATCTCCAAGCCTGATACCATGTCTGATGATGATCCTACAAATAATTATAAAACATTTACTGAAATGCATTAAAATATAATTACAAATTTAAGAGAAACTGATGACAGAATCAGTATTTTTGATATTAGAACTTCTTCAACAAAACAAGGAGGAAAATGTATTCCAACAAAAAAATCAAAATAAATATTATTTTAACCACATCAGATATTTATTTATAATAAAAAAATCAACAAATTTAAGGTCTTATCATTCGTTTGGACTTTTTGGATAGTTTTGAAAGACTATTAATACTAAATTTTATGATTTAGAAAAATATATCCAAAAGAATTTAAATTTTACCTCGATACTTTAAGCTAGTGCGTATTTGCGGCAGAACAGTGTTCCAGGACCTCTTCCTGCCATTTAAGATGATCTTGCACAATCGGCCAGAGTAATTTTGCCATGAGTGATAATAGCACGCAATGAACGAAAGAAAATGTTAGCAATTCACAGTGATACTATTATCTTTAAGGTCGATTACACAATAAAACCCAAAGCACTTAATTAGAAGAGGAAAATTTGCCGTTACGTGCAAAGTTTAAGCCCGAGAGTCAAGCTCTTTTGCCTATAGTTTCGTGCTACGCCAAATGTTGAAAACATTCCCATAAAAACAAATATTCACACAAAAATAATCATAAAAAAATATTTTTTGAAAACTAAATAATGCTTTATTGGTTTTAATTTAATCATTAAATATTTTGAGTTCAACAAAATGTAACTTTTTAAATCTAACCAACTATTCATATGTACTTATAATCTTTTGACAAAAGGGAAGAATCGAGGCAGGTCTTATATAATAAGAATAAGAATAAGAATAATAAGAATAAGAATAATGTTTATTTCCAAACAAACATATACAACAAATATACATTTATTATTGGAAAAAATCTTCACCAACTTTATCCAGTTCTGTTGGCTGCTAAAAAAACAAATACATCCAAAACTATAGTCTATCTAAAATAACACTTAACCTAGGACTATGTGTTTTATATCTCCTGCTTGGTTTTAGTTCCATTACCTCAATTTCTCAAATCAAGCTCAGCTTTAAGGTAAATGAAAAATCACATCAGGCGGTAAATATATAGTCAGTAAATATATAGTCACGATCTTAGGAGATAATTGTTTCAAATTGTTTTCCAATATCGATAACAACACTGTCAAACTGCAAATGTTGATGCCAAAAAAAATCAACAAGTCTGAAAAATTGAATCACAACAAATCTATCATTTGAGAGATATCAAATATAAAATCAGTGACTACTAGTTACTCCCAACTCCATAATTGTGGACTTTTTTACTTTACTTGGAAGACTAGACATTTTGAGACTGACATTTTTATGGTTATTTTCATGAAAAATCTAAAAGGAATGTAATATTTTTCGGAGGAAATAAATTCTTATTCTTACTCTCCTCATAGTTTGTTATGCTTTCTCTATTGATACAATTTTTCTATTAGAAAAAACATTTTTTTATTCCCATTTTTTAAATTATTTCAATGTAAGAATGATCTGATTTATGTTCTTTCTAATAAAAGCAGGCCAAGCCATCTTGACTTAACTTTTAAACTCTCCATCAAACTTGATGTTACAGCTAAAATTTGGAAGTCTGTTGACAAAAGTGATTGTTACCAGGGTTTGTGAGACTGTCGTAAGTATCGTTATGGAGGTCGCTGACTTTCGTTAGCAGCGCTAAGTCTTCACTGGTTGTTACCGGTAGGTATTCATCATCACTCGCTTCACTCACCGCTGGAAAACAAGTAAGCATCATAACCTTTCTATTACAACTATAAACAACTTATTACGAAACTGTAACTAAAGACTGCTATGATGAATTCTAACAATTTCAGGTATTATATCCTAAATTCTGTCTGTTGCAGTACACTCCCTCTTGTTTGATCTTTTTCTCAAGGAAAACACTACGGGAAACACCTATGACACAAAACACAGATAAAAACTAAAGATAATCAAAACTAGAGATCATCCAGTGGTTGAAAATTCGGCAAAATAAAGATTGAACCAAAGAAACGTGGCAACTATTATTTAACTATCGTTTCATTTAATTCCTTCTTAACTATTTTTTTATTATTTTCTACACATAAGTTACCAATATATTTATGTATTACATTTCAGGTTCAGACCTTTTTAGTTTGGGACAAGGGAGTATATTAATATATTATATATAGTATAATAGAAGGAGTAAACAGTATTAGTTTGGAGACTAAAAAGTAGGGGAAAGTCGGCTGATATCGGACAGCGGCCGGTATCGGACAGAAGAAAATTACGCTAGGGGCAGCAGCTGTCAGGCCGGCAGTACAACCAACTAAATGAGCAGGTTGGGCTATCACCTTATTAGTCAGTTATTTTACACAGTTTTTGTTGTGGTTAGAGTTTTTTGTTTTATTGAGTTGGGACACGTGCACGAATATAGTTTTCCCAAGCTGCTGCATCGATTGAAGTAAATGATATTGGCCATAGTTGAGTTTAAAATACTTAGTATAATTTATACTAAGTAAATACGACGTTTAGGTCCAGTTGCATTGTAGATTGCGGCTTGACGGCCATTACAAACTGTGTTGTCTGGCGGCTGGAAGCGGACAAGCTACAATCGGATGGTATCAGACGATGTTATGACCGCTTAAATTCACGGATTTTTTTAGGTTCTTTGATTTTTCAGGGAACATGGGGAAAATAAGAGGAAATTAGGACGAAGCGTCCATTAAATTTGCAATAGGCAAGGTTTTGTCTAAGGAAATGACAATACGGACCGGTATGAGAGGTTTAGTGTACCGAGGAGCGATCGTTTAGGAAATAAAGAAATCATCAGAGAAAAATTATTTAGGAAATAAATACATTCTTAATGTATTCAATTGTATGATTTAATACCGACCAAACCCAAATGTAGTACTATTTTTAGGTCTGTCCGATACCACCCTCCATAAATTGAAAGTCGCATTTTGTAAACAGGTAAACTTTTAAAAATAATAATATGTTGTTGTTGTTATTATCATAAATAATATAAACCAATTGCACATGAAATACTGAAGTATTATTTTACGCATAAGGTGGTTACTTATCGTAATCCTTAAACTGAGTAGTCAAAAAAAAGCTAAGGTGTCCGATACCTGCCGACCTTCCCCTATAGAATTAATTCTTAGATCTATTCCTAAGATAAATTGTAGTTTAACAATAATTTTATTTGAAGCCTACATTTTAAATGTGAAAAATCCTTTACAAAATTACTAGTCATACAATATACAACTCCTCCTGTAGACTACGGTAAGTTTAAAATGTGTTCCGGAAAAACTAAAAAAACTTAGAATTAAAAAAAAATTTACAACTGTTTAAAAAATACCAAACATACCGTCCCATCCATTTTTACCAACACATTTTCATAGATGTACAATGAATATACAAACCATGACTTATTTGCTGATTGGTCTTTTTAGTAAAACAAATTTTACTTATTTTATGATGGCTTTGTTATAAAACAATAAAAAATACGCACTTTGTTAGGTCTTTACAAGTTTTAGTGAATTTCCCCTATAGGGAAGAAGCTGTTACCGTAGTACTCATGGTAAGACCTAAGCCCGAGACCTTGATAACTTTTCGTTTTGGGGCCCCCAGAAGCAAAAAACACTATTCGTTCGAATTTATATATATACATATATATATCTGATTACACGATAGCGGCCGTAAATATGGTCCGATCTTTATGAAATTTGGTACAGACATATAAAGTAGTAATCACTCGGACGAGTTTGTGAACCAGCCTGACAAGACCACCGGAAGAGGGGGGTAAAGGGGGATAAACCCCCCAAAAATGGGATTTTTGAGTTTTTTACATAGAAAAATAAAATTTATTGAATTTTTGTTGGCACCATTGAATTCAGCTAAAAAAACAAACAATTTAGTATCTTGAATTACTGCTCTATGTCCATTGGTTATCGAGATATTGAAAGTGGTAAACACAGTACAATGTCCCAATGTTAACCTTATGGGAAATAAGTAAAATTCTATATCTGCTTATCTCTCAACATATCTTGATAAAACTTTATTTGTGGCTTTATCTAAATGAGAATAAATGATTAATAGTTTAAAAGCCCCGATATTTCCATTTTCATGGCAGCAAACCTGCATACTCATTCCCCATGTTATTCTTATGGAGCTTAAAAAGCATGTCAAATCTCGCTTTGTTGGCTTGAACTATGTTCTTTAGCATTTGAAATTTGCTAAGTAAGCAGGTCTGCTGCAACGGTTGTATTTTTTGTTTCATCCTACAGTCTCCAATCATCAATACTGCCTATTCGGCCAAACCTAATATATCTTCACATTCACTTATTGCGACTAACTCACAGTATTTAACAAAAGCCTGGTTGACACAGGAGACATACTGCGACACCGTGAGCTTCAGATGAGGAGGCACACAATGGTGGAAAATGCCCGGTCCGAGCAGTAGCGTCATGAGCGCAGCGTAAACCAGCAGCAGCCCGGACACTGTGCGGCCGAGCAGCAGCAGAGCCGAGCAGACCAGCGACGACACACAGCAGAACTGCCAACACGACAGAACATCAGTACCCAGAGTAGAAATACTTTCTATAAAACTTGCGCTTAACGGTAAAATTTAGAAAAGATTTAGAAAAGAGCAAAAAAAAAATACAAGGCCAGACACTCACCAGCCCAGGCTGTCGAGCTCTGAGGTTACGCAGCCATGCGGCACACTGCTTGACTGCTGCACAGCTCGACGTTAGAGCACGACTTACTGCTATCACACTGCAATAACAAATTATGATGATTTTTTTCAGCATCGAAATGTATTATATTAAAAAAACATATTGTCTGTAAGTAGTCTTTTGAACTTTAAAATCTTTTTGGCATTAAAATATATCTCATTTTATAAAATTTCGTCTCATTTTATATAAAGAATGATTTGTGTTATTTAAATCTGAACACAGTAAAAGAGAAGCGATATTCAAATTTAAGTTTATTACCAAGGAATTTCATGATTAAAAATTTAATTCAGTTTTTTTAGCAAACAAGAAAGTTCCACGAGGTGGAACCAAACACTGAAATTTATTACTACAGTCGACTCTTGCTAACTCAAAATACAACGGGAATATCAATTTTTCCTTCAAGTTACTCATTGTTCGACTTAGGCATAGTTTGAGTTATCGATAATTCTAGGTTGATTACAGCTTAAGGGGGTAATTTAAGCTAAATTCATATAAACAAAAAGGAAGTATGAGTAACAAGAGGTAAAGAATAGTGACTTTGGACCAGATATGACTCATCAACACGTTGAGACCTGCAAGCTGGAGTTTTGACTTACACAGGTCCGTTGAGTAAACTTCGAGATATAGAAGTAAACTTGTAGAGGTAACGTCCAAGATTAATTTGTTGTCTACTGACCTTCGAGCTACAGAAGTAATTATTGCATTATTTCGACTTACAGTGGTAAAGTTTTAGTATTACCATAAAATTATTTCGATTTGCGGATGGTTTTTATTTCAACAGGTTTTTCCTGTGGGAGTAAAAAATAATTAGAGTTATCAAAATTTCGAGTTATTGAGGTTTGAGTCTACTGTAATTACAAAGCTACATGTTATAAATAAGAAAGATATTAAATTTTATAAATCCCCGAAAATATACTTTTAATATATTTTAGAAACAAAGGAATTTATAATAACTACAATTACATTAATTTTATAAACAATCTGGAAAGATAACAATCTTGTTACTGGGGAACACCAGATTCCTTTAGAAATAATTTTGTTTCAGACATAGCTAAAAATACTTGAAAGAGCATGTAAGAAGATTTTTCTCCAAACACAACCATTAAATAGGTAAACAAACAAAAACACATTTCAAAAATAAATTAAAAAATTTCATTAAATGGTGCATAAGTACTTTTTAATTATTGCAACATTTAAGTCTAACCGATAACTTTATCTCCTGGATAATTCAGAGGAAATTATTTTGTTAAATTACGCTGAAGGCAAGAAGATAACAAACAACAGACAAACTGATATAAACAACAGACGCTAGAGTTTCGAGTATCACCTCATATCTGCGTCATCCAAACCCTTCCCAAACAGCCTGGACCTTGGATTTGACAAAGCAATAAGTTATTTTTGATAACCTACAATTCAAGGATTAATTTGAAAGTAATTGCTGTTTTTACACTCTTTTATGGATTTCTTAAGGTTAACTGATTAAGGGGATTTCACAGTTAAGCATATTATTTTTTTCAAGATCATAATTGGTATTTTCTGTATAAAGTTTTAAAGACACAAAATTACTTTGGGCAAATTTATAATACCGGTGATGTTGGTAATCTATTTCTGGCAATGAAGTACACAGTATGTGCCAAAATAAATAGTACTGAACTGAAACTAAATTAGATCCAGTTAACCTGTACCTAGACTAGTTTGGTCAACTGAAGATTGTGCCCATGTCTTCATCATGATTACAATTTTTAGTTTTAGGTTGGCTTTTTTCTTCGATCTCAAAACTGCTGAAGAATGTGTTGTCTAAAATTAAAATTTTGGCTTATACAGAAATGAACAATTAATTTTAAGACTACTTTACCATAAATCAAAGCATTATTAGACAGGTACTTCAGGAAATATTCTTAAAAGCATATTTTGATCTAAGCAAAACTTAGGAAATTCGCTTGTCAAATTTTAAAAGTGCAGAAATAATGCTCTTTGTGTAGATCATTCTTCAGCAGAATTGAGCATCAAAACGTCCAAGACAAGGCAAACTAACCTTAAAATAAAAAAGTATTATAACGATAAAGACAAGAATACAATTAACAATTGATCCAATCAATCCAAATGCTAACTTGAACTAATTTAGTCTCAATACTGTTTTTTTTGGAGCACAATTAATTATACTTTATAAGTTCATAAGGGGTTATTTTCTTTGGAAGTTCATGAAGGTACTTCAACTTATAAGTATGTATTTTAACTTAGTTAATTTTGGTTAGTGGTATTGTAAGAACATATTTAGAAGAAAAGTGTCAAAGTCAAAATCTCCTTCATTCAATAATGTGGTAAATTACATAAAATAGTGTCATTTAACTTATAAAAAAAAAACCACTCCTTATTCTGTGAGGGACATAACATTCATTGCTCTGGAAGCTTCTCTTCAGCTATCAAGTTGTTGCTATCTTGTTTAATTATTATTATGTTTTTTCTCCTGAAGAATATTATATACCTACTTTTTATGTATTATATCCAGCCACTACTCACAAGTGTAAGTGTGGCGGGTGAGTAAGACAGGGGGTCGGAGTGCATGTTATCAGTAGCCAATGATGTAACAGCAGTCAACAGTGTTTTGTGTTCAGTTCAGTTTCAAGGTCAATTGTATCACATTACTGCATCCATAATGAATCAGTCAGGTGATTCAAAATCTTCTCGCAGTTGGCCCTTCTGCTATTTGGTTCTTGCTACTTTACATGAGTGACCATTTGAACATGGGCCATTAATTAAATATTTTTTTTGTTGCTTTATACTAATGCCAAAAAACAGCAAAACCTGTTAAATTAGCAATTTACAATAAACAATTAATTTTCTCATTCCTCAATAGAGAAAAAAGAGAGGATTGGAAATAAGCTTCTAAAAAAAATAAAAAAGAAAAATAATACCTTTAATCAAAATTCCAAAAATTTTAAAGCAAGTTAACAAAACTACAAAACCAAATTTCATCATTAGGCTCTATAGAAATAATAGTTAAATGTGTTTTAAATACAGTGAACAGGTGGTCTTGTATACAATCAGTAAACTTTCAATCACTTTTTTAGTGAGTGGTTCACATAGACTGCCATCCTCTCATCATCGACATAATAATCATCAATCAATCAATCACTTCTTGCAACAACTATGACTTTGATCTTTTCCATTAACTTTCCCTCAAATAAACAAGATATAAATAGATTTACTAACACATGATTCCCATACCTATACTCAGTTCCACGATCACCTTTCAGTACAGGCCTTATGGGAGACGGCTTTTCTATTTCCTTTGCTGGGTGTAATTGTTTACTGAATCTGTATCATTTGATATTAAGAATCATCAGCTAATTATAATATCATATGGCTAGCAGAATCTAAATTTGAAACATATGGCTTATGGAAATTCCATACTGCAAGGTGAATATGGAATTTAGTATATTAAAAATTTATTTTATATATTGTTTGTTTTTAATATTTAATGTTGATTTTTGTAACATCTTGGATTAATTTGAATAAAACGACTAACAGAACTTTTTTTAACTTTTGGATTTTTCAGGCCATTGATGTTAAGGGTCATTCATAAATCACGTCATCGCTTTTCGGTCACTTTTGGACCCCTCCTGCCTACAATCATCCTACCATCATAAACCGCCTGACCCCCCCCCCCTTTTGAAAAATGACGTCATAGAGAACGAACTCCAACAATAATGCCAGTCTTAGGGAAAGCCCATTTATGGTTTCTTCTATTGGGGTTTTAAAACCACCAAATTAAGTTATAGACCCATTTTGAGCTAATTTATTAATAATCAATGATTCTAACCAGAATTTTTTCGTCTTCGTAGCTAGTACCATTGATTAAAAAAAAACTTTTTAGCTATAAAGTCGAAGCTAGTACTAGTAGTGTTGGCCGCCTGAAAATCTTAAAACATTGGTCATCAAAATCTGCATTAACCTGCTAAAATCTGCTTTGTTCTGACCTAAAGCTAAAATGACCATTTTACGGATATTGTAAAAATCTAGTACATAGTTTCTAATCAAAATTTTAAGCTGTTCAACTTTAATTTAATGACTTCCAAAGGAAAGTTTACATTTTCCTATCTAAATTACAGTAGAGCGCCGACTATCCGAACTAATTGGGGATAAGGGGTGTTCGGATAACTGAATATTCGGAAAATCGAACACGAAAAGACAAAATTTAAAAATTATATATGTAACGTAATTCTTACTAGTAAAAAGGCTAAAAAATTATCAAACAAAAATTGTTCAGGTAATTTTATTATGAAATCGATCAGAATACATGGGTATAAATTTTTAAAGAACAATTTATCATACATATATACAGTACACTGTATACTTTTTATCTAGAGTAAAAGTTCAAAATTTGTTTTTGCTTTAGCCCTGACACTTTTTTTGGCACGCGAATTTGAATTGCTTGAGAGTCATGTTCAAAATATGAGTTATTATGGCGTTCGGTTAACCAACGGATGACCGACGTTCGGATGATCGGCACTCTACTGTAGTTTTAAAACGAAATTTGGAAATGAGGTCATCTGAGCGTCTAACCCCCCCCCCCATGCACATCATCTTGCCGTCATTTTCAATATGGACCCCTCCCCCTACTTTCAGAAGACGTGTATGGATGGCCCCTTAAGCTTAGATCAGTTTTATTTCAGTAATTTTGTGATACCTTATAATATTGAAACAATGAATATATTTTATAGTACGTCCCACCTAAAATTTCTTACGCCATCCCTGTGTTTGTACTTCTACTTAATAAAATTAGTTGCCAATTTCTTAAGGGAATTAATTATTCAAGCATAGAACAAAGAATAAAAATCAAAGTGGTGACCTGGTGTGAGCTCCGCTGGGGGTGGAGGCGGCCGGCGCGTCGTGTGACTTGACGCTGATCTCCGGCCACACGTGCGCTGTCCACGCCTCGTGTACCGACAGGGCTAGCAGCAGCGAACTGACGATCCCGTAGAACCTCCACTCCAGGGACGCAAACACCCTGCAACCCCATACAGTGTCTCAACAAAGGGTGACCTGGTGTGAGCTCCGCTGGGGGTGGAGGCGGCCGGCGCGTCGTGTGACTTGACGCTGATCTTCGGCCACACGTGCGCTGTCCACGCCTCGTGTACCGACAGGGCCAGCAGCAGAGAGCTGACGATCCCGTAGAACCTCCACTCCAGGGACGCAAACACCCTGCGATCCCACACAGTGTCTCAACAAAGGGTGACCTGGTGTGGGCCGGTGCGTCGTGTGACTTGACGCTGATCTCCGGCCACACGTGCGCCGTCCATGCCTCGTGTACCGACAGGGCCAGCAGCAGCGAGCTGACGATCCCGTAGAACCTCCACTTCAGGGACGCAAACACCCTGCGACCCCACACAGTGTCTCAACAAAGGGTGACCTGGTGTGGGCCAGTGCGTCATGTGACTTGATGCTGATCTCCGGCCACACGTGCGCCGTCCACGCCTCGTGTACCGACAGGGCCAGCAGCAGTGAGCTGATGATCCCGTAGAACCTCCACTCCAGGGACGCAAACACCCTGCAACCCCACACAGTGTCTCAACAAAGGGTGACCTTGTGTGGGCCGGTGCGTCGTGTGACTTGACGCTGATCTCCGGCCACACGTGCGCCGTCCATGCCTCGTGTACCGACAGGGCCAGCAGCAGCGAGCTGACGATCCCGTAGAACCTACACTCCAGGGACGCAAACACCCTGCAACCCCACACAGTGTCTCAACAAAGGGTGACCTGGTGTGGGCCGGTGCGTCGTGTGACTTGACGCTGATCTCCGGCCACACGTGCACCGTCCACGCCTCATCAAAGTCAAAGTTTTTATTGCCATTGATCATGATATAAAATGAAATAGGCATTGTCACATTATTTTCCTTAATTGCTAAATTACACAAATCAACGATCATAGGGAAATAGTTAAGTACATAAAAGATTAATAACATATTGTCAATTAATTACAAACTTTTTTCAGTTTTAAAATTGTAAAAAGTAAAATTAAAATGATCCAATTCATTGCATATACATATTATTCTTTGGATAAGTTAGAAAATAAGATCTACTTGACAGTTTAAAAACTCTTCAACCACATAAAATGGATGAAGCAATAGCCAATCAAGCAATTTATTTTTGAAAATATTAATTGAAGTGGTTTGGGCAGACTCATTAAGCTTATTAAAGAAATTTACACAGTTTACTATATGGGATGATCCAAATTTAGTTAGCCTGTGTTGGGGGATATTAAGTTTAGACCTATTTCTAGTATTATGAGAGTGTATCTCCTGTCTAGTGGTAAATAAGCTTAAGTGTGTTTTAGTATAAACTAGCATATGATAAATATACAGATTTATTATTGTTGGAATTTTGGTTTGAATAAATAATGGTCGACAATGATCAAAATAACCAGCCCCGCAGAGAGTTCGTATGACTTTCTTTTGGATTAATAAAATATATTTTACCGATGGAGAGTGACCCCAAAGAATCAAACCATAAGAGATGTGCGATTGAAATAAACCAAAATATGCCATTCTTAGATAATCAGCTGAAAGATAATCTCTTAGTTTCCATAGAAGATAGAAGATGTCGTGTACCGACAGCGCCAGCAGCAGCGAGCTGACGATCCCGTAGAACCTCCACTCCAGGGACGCAAACACCCTGCAACAAAGGGTTCCTCAATTCCCAAGGGTGGTTTTCAAGTGAGAGGGTGTACACTGTACAGTTGTATTTACCATCAAATTAGGTTTACTAATTGTCTTACAATAAATAAAAATTTCACAAAATGTTATTATTATTCTTAGAGATTATGTTATTCCTCATGTTATTCTTATGGAGATTAAAAAAAAGTCATTTCTCGCTTATTAAATATCAACATATTTAATAAGCGAGAAATGAATTTTTTAAGTCTTACTGTACAATGTATTTGCCCATTTGAAATTTGCTAACTATGCAGGCCTGTTGCAACGGGGTATTGACTTCTGGGGACCCCAAAACAAAATGTTACCCATCATGGTCCCGTGCCTTGGGCCACGTAACAGTCATGCCATCACTACTCCATAACAACTTCGCTAATAACCAGGTAGTCATAGGTGAAAATACTAATACAGTAAACAAACAGCTGTCTGGGTAAACAAATAACAGCTGGTCTAAATAACAGCTGGGTCTCAGCCAACTAGTATTGCTGTGGATGAATAGGTTCTTACTTGGCCTCTATCTACAATTCTAGAAACACCACAGCGCAATTTGCACTTCTGGCAAAATATTTTGAGGTAGATCAAGGATAACAGTCAAAAATAACTCATGAGCATATTTGATTCTTTGTTTTAAATATAACTGAAGCAGAAAATAAATGTCTCTGAAATACTGGAACAGCTGGTCATTTAAATCTTTTACACAGGTTTAAGAAAACCTGTAACAGGCTGTTTGAAAGAAACAGCAGTTTTTGTAATTTCAAATCTTACAAATGTATGATAGCACCAAGCATAATTAGTTAACCAAGCTATGAACAATTAAATTTCTTTTGATTGGCAAATAGTCCATATTTTTCAATCCAAAGCAAATTGCTTCTTTCATTCAGGAAATCAATTAGTATTAAATCAAAATAATCACGTCTAAGATTTTTTGTTGGCCTTACACCAGACAGGATTTTTGTAGAGAACTAATGGAAATAAGCCCATTACAATCTATATCATTAATTCTGTAAGCGATTTTTTAAAGTCAAAATTGTGAGAGTTTGCCAGCTCGCAGGATGACAGGAGATGGATCAAATGAAAGTTCTCGGCCCCAGGGGGTCAGGAAAAACAGCAGATTATGTCCAAATATACCAGAAAATAAGAAATAACAAAAAATATCTTCCATTTAAAATGCATTGGGATTGAAAAGATTGACAAACGTCTGCTTTGTTTACATTAAACATGTGGTGCTAATGCTTGATTCAAAGCTATATGGTAGATGTTGACATGTGGGATTTGTTTCAAAATGCAGCTAACTATGCATTTTCAATGTACTAAAACAAAAAATATTTTAAATTTGAGATTTTCTGATTTTATAATAGGCCTAATTAAGTTTGAGGTTAAGGTTTAAGGTTTGAGTTTTTCATAATTTAAAATTATAAAAAGTTATGTACGTTTGGTTAGTTTATGTTATAACGATGCAGATTTAATACCAAATGTTCTATTCATATATATAAAATTACGTAAGCAAAAATTTTGCGAAGAAATAGTGGGCATTTGGAAGGTCGTAGGATGATGGTGGGGGGGGGCTGAAACTGGAGGTCTCCATCTCAGGGACTCGGGGAAAATACTGAAATTGCTTTAAGCTTATTATAAAATAAGAAATAACATCAAATAGCTGTCATTTAAAAACCATTAGGATAAAAAGGTCTGCTTTGTTTAATTAAAACCAAATGCTAGAAATAAACATGATTTTGTGGATCCAAAAGCCTATTTCCTAAGAAGGTATTTTTTACTATAGTAAAGAAGGATTATGCTTAGGGGCTATTAGCCCCTTCAAGCCTCTAGTAATAACTAAATTCTGGTAATCATGGAATTTAACAAGTTGAACTATGACAACAACAATAGCAGGCATTTTAATTACCTATATGATCTATGACTTATGGACCCACTCTTCCAAATGTCCATCAGGGTTTAGTGGATGATCAAAGGATTAGGTCAGTCAATGTTTTGTCCAAAAACAGTAAATAATAACTATCTACATAGTATGTTCCACATCAGGTCACTAATTAGTGAAGCAAATACATCAACCTTTTTATCACCAATAACAGGGGCGGACTGGCCATTTGGGCATTCGGGCAAATGCCAGAAGGTCCGGCCTCTTTAGGTCAGAAAAGGGCCGGTGGATTATAAAAAGTAAACCTAAACGAAAATAAAAATCAGCCTCTTTTTTTGCTGAGCTGAGGCCAGCCTTTGTGGAACAACGTGGCAGATGGCGCATCCAATGAATTGATCGATAAAAGTTACTGTGAAAGAGAGGCTGCAGCACCAGGCACCAGTGACGGAATTATGGCCGCCACGGCCCTAAGCCCGGATCACTGTGCGGCCTCCTTGAAGACCCCAATGGTCTCGTCAAAAGGTAGGCCTTTTTTAGCTCAAAGTTTTGCAGCCTAATTATGGCCTCATATATTTGCTAAAAATACCTTATTTCCAACCATTGCGGCCATTGGGCTTTGTGATCTGTCATTTATAGACTATCCGCTTTTAGACAATTCTAGGTGTTCAGATAGCCTTAAAACACGATTTTGGGTTTCACATTTTGCAAATTTTCCCGGGGGTGGACCCCGGCCCCCCTCCTTCCTGGGGGGGTATTCCATACCCCCCAGCCCCCCCGTAAGAGTGCCCCTTCTTTCCTGTCTGGGGCCGGTTGCCAGAAGGATGCCAGGGCCGTTTTTTTTTTCTCAGTCTGCCCCTGACCAATAATCAAAATTTTTATAATAATTAAGAATCTATTTGTTGTTAATTATATAGTTATATTCCCAATGGCAAACTTTGTAACCTAGTAGGCAAAGGTGTGTGTAGGTGAGCAGTAATCAAAGGAAAAAGTTTAGAAAATAATAATTTCAACTATAAATTAATTTTTTACTTAGAGAATCATAAATACTTTTGAATGTTAAAACTGTCAAAATAGTCATTATTAAAAATATTTGTTGCAATAGATATAGTTTTTTATGCATAATATTTGTACATTACGGTTTAAAGACAATGCTTCTTCAAACTATGTTTCATTCAGTCGCGCTTGAGTCAAACACTATACCTAGTCTAGAGAGCACGAAATACGGCGGGCGGCAAAAAATGTAAACTCATAAAATATTCTGCTAAACATCAGCTGAAATGATCGAATGAAATGTTTTTGTTGAACTGTCAAAGCTTTGTTTACGTTTCTCAAGGTCTTTTACATGTAAATTTCTGTTTACTTTACCATATGATGTTATATTTTATTAACTACCTAAACAAACAATAAACAATAATTTTGCCAACAACGCTCTCACTGACCCGCCGTATTTCCTGCTCGCGATTGTAATGCACATTGGGATGAATGGGACATGAAGCAAAGTGAATATTGAAATACAAACCTATGATGAGATAAGGTGAGAGTGGAGGAAACATTGCACAATGAATATTGTGTGCATCTTAATGTTACATATTTAGAATTGTGATAGAATCATAGACAATTTTAACGCTTCATAACATTTTCACAAAACAATAATTTTCTTCAAGTTTTGAATTAATCTGAAAAGTTGTAAAAGTAACATTGAAAAGAATAATTAATTATATTACATTAAGTTTAATCAATGACTATAAATACTTTAATGTCAATGGTTTAATTGAATAATAGAAGTTGTATTAGAGCGTATACACATTTGTGATTTTATTTTATATCCTAATCGAAAACATACCTGACAGGCAAACAATTTTCTCATTGAGAACAAATTTAATAAAAATATTTTTTTAACTGATTCAGTTATGAGCTGTTTTATAAAAATAAAAACTTATTTAGAAGAATAACAAAAAATCTTTGCCAAATAAAACAAGAAATCACAACTTGTTAGTCACTAAAAGATAAGAAGCACACCCACTGTGATAAGATTTATAAATATATCTGGCACAATAAGAAAGTCTATGCAAATCTAACATTTGTAATATTGTTTTTACATTAAATGACATAATTCTCTAATATAATATGACCATTACACTCCTCGAGCTCTGTGAAATATTCCATATTTTGCTCAGGTTACTAAGCAAACACAGCTTTTCTCTAAAGTTTAGGGATTAAAGATTAATGGGCTTGTATAGCAATTCTTTTTCTCTTGACATTTAGAACTAAGTACTAGGGCTAAAAATGTATTCGAGAGTTGGATGTACGTTACCAAAATTTATGCTGAATGTTATTACAATAAATTAAATATGAATTATTACAAGATGAAATAACTCAATAATCAAAATTCATATTACATTTAGACCCTATATTAAAATTTATACTGTACAATGGCTTCAGTGTATGACTAAGTTAAAAGAATGAATCATTCAGTTACTTAATTATGATCTGTGCAACATTGTAGTTTGGCTATTGTAGCAAGCTAAAAATAGACAATGGCCTTGATTTTATGACAACATGTAACTAATTACAAAAGAAAAGATGACTAGTTCTGTAGATGATACACTTTGCTTTCCGAAATAAATGGACTTGTAGAGAGTACCAAAGTTTGTATTATCGGGACTCCACTTTACAAGGATAAAAATGTTTACTTTTAAATCAAATCAAAAAATACAGACCAATGTAATGCAATTTAGTCTATAAAGTTCTTTTAGCCTATAAAACATAGTAAGCCCTTTTCTTTATTTTTGCGTTTAGGACAAATCTAATCAACATATTAATATATGTTTCCTCTAATTTACCAATTAGATCTTTCATTGAAGTATGGGGATGATGGGTAGACTTAAGAGTTTTTCTCAAAATTTCCCGGCTAAATGAGGATTTACATATAAATATTATATTTTATAGAAGGAGAGTTAAAAAAAAGTTTAAAACCTGTAGAAAAGATTAAAAGTAACTTTTGATGGTAAGTTTTCAATTGTAAAGATAAAATGTAGGTTCATAATTGGTTTTGTGCTTATTTACTTATACTTTTGGGGTCTAATTATTTTCTTCTTTTGTGTTCAACTATTTGGTGTTCAATAAAAATATACACGGTCGAATAACAACATGTGCTTTACTGCAGCTTGCAGGCAAATTTCACATTTTGTCACAATAAAAATAAAGCAACACAATAAAAATGATCGTTACCTAACAAAGCTTTATGTATTCAAAAAATTACATCTCAAACCAGATTAGAATAATTTAGCTGATTTGCTGAAAGAGGTAGTGGATGGGAGGTAGTAACCAAGCTTTTAGCGAATTTCCCCTAAAGGGAAGAAGCATTATAAGACCTAACCCCGAAACTATCATAGCTTTTTATTTTGGGGGCCCAGAATCAAAAAACATCATTTTTTTGAATATATATAATTATATGTGTGTATATATTTATATATATATACACACATCTATATACACGATAGCGGGCATAAATACGGTCTGATCTTAATGAAATTTGGTACAGACATGAAAAGTGGTAAAAACTTGGACAAGTTCGTAAACCAGCCGGGTCAGACCACCGGAAGGGGGTTAAGGGAGGATCACAACCAAAAAATGGGTTTTTTTGTTTTTAACACGGAAAAATTAAAATAATTCAGTTTTGGTTTGCACCAATGAATTCAGCTCGAAAAACAAACAATTGAGTTTCTTGACTCATTGCTCTATGTCAATTGGTTACCGAGATATTGAAAGTGGTAACACAGTACATTGTCCCAATGCTAACCTTATGGGAAATAAGTAAATTTCTGTACCTCGCTTATTTTTCAACATACGGTGTGTTAATATAACTTGGTTTGTGACTTCATCTAAATGAGATCTACTGTATTTTAGTCTAAATTTATGTTATTCTTATAGATTACAAAAACATGTCGTCATATCTTGCTATATTGGATGGAAATGTATTTTTTGCATTTGAAATTCGCTGAGAATGCAGGTTTGCTGCAACAGGGGTTTTTTGGACCACCTACTTTTACTACTGAACAAAAAATAATATCAAAGACAACTATGATTTTAATAAACTCCTGAAATACATTGTTACAAATGTTTCTAAGGAATATCTGCAGAGAGCATACTTCACTCCTGACAGTCAACACAACAAAGGATATTTCCACAGAAACAGGAAACTATGAGACAAAAAGCAAATGAGTCATCGCCCTGACTCTTGGCAGGAAATTTATTCACGACGTGCTTGAAAGGACAGCTCGACGCAATGAGTGCGACGCAGACCGCGTGACCTGAGTTTGGGTCACTCACAGCTGGCCTCAGGCCAACTGCCTCTCGTCCCCTTCTATTTCCAACTGCACATTAACTCATCTCACGTTTTACACTTGCAGATCAACTCATTTCACGTTTTACACTGGCTGATCAAACTTCCACCCATTATGGAGAGGAAGTTAGTTTTTAATGGTAAAAAATTTGTAGGCTACTATTAATAGCCACAGTCACAGTTCTGTGTCAATTTTATTGCACAGTCGTCGCTTTAAACATAAATCATGTTTAAACATTGTTATAAAAATAGTTAGGCCTGTATAGGCAAAGTTTCAACTACTGTTAAATGCAGTGCCCGTTTATCACACAAGGATTTAAATCGAAATATTATTCTGAATCACTAACAATATATCCACATCTGTTATACATTCAGACTGAATGTAATCTATAAGTATAAAAGAGGATGTCGGTTGGTATATTTGTATATATGTATATATAGTTGGCAGTGATAAACTCAGAAACCGCTGGACCGATGACCACGAAACTTGGTACATACACAAAGCCGTAGCCAGGAAATTTTTTCGGGGGGGGGGGGGGGGGTTTGGACAGGTGGATTTCCGGCTCGGCAAAAGTGGTGACTTTTTTTTTTACTCGCGTATATGCTTTTCAGCGCCTTTGTCGTCATTTTTCACCCTTTTCAACTGTTTCCGGGTCCCTCTACGTTTGCTCGGGGTTTTTGGGGGGGGTTTCAACTATTTCGGGGGGGGGGGGGTTCTGACCCCCTAACCCCCCCCCATTGGTTACGGCCTTGTACATGCATGTAGAATTTCATGGAGTAGGTTTATACACCATCAATTTTGTGATAACTTTCAGGGCTTAGCCCTGGAACCGTCTTAAAGGTACCCATGTCAGGGATTTTGAAAGAATTTTAGTTAGTTTTGTTTACTAATAAAACATCTTCTTCTATAAGTATAAAAGAGGATGTTGGTATATATACCAGGTGTCCGAAAAAGAACTCCCTAACTTTGAAGAACTCTAATTTGTAATTTGTAAATCATATCGACTCAAATTATGTATTCAATGATAGGAAAACTCACCAAGTTTTTGATACAAGTCACAAATGTTTGGTGGATTTCACTTTGGGCTCATGGAAAACAAAAAACAAAAAATCACATTTTCCCTGTGCACCAGTAGTGATTAAAAATCACGTTGTAATGAGTTTTTTTATAAGATTTAGCAGTTATCTTGAAAAATAAGCATCCTGCAGAAACCTCTTAGTTTATGTTTAAAACCTCTTACTTTTACCAAAACTTGGTTATTTCCCTTTAATTTGGTAAAAATAAAAATTTTGGGGTTTTCCAACTTTAGCAGTATGGCACACGAAACACAAAAAAAACCAATTTGTTCGTTTCCAAAACTCATTTCTCATGACCCAAAAAAGCTACAAACCTGCAAAAATACCCAAACTGTCGGGAAAAATTCATTTTCTTTCATGTTATAAACTGAGAGGTTTCTATAGGATTCATAGTTTTCAAGATAACTGTTAAATCTAAAAAAACAACTTAAAACGTTATTTTTATTCACTACTGGTACACAGGGAAAATTTGATTTTTTGTTTTATAACAAAAAACTGATTTTTTAATTTTTTATTTTTGTAACAAAATCTTGGTGAGTTTACCTATCATTCAATATATAATTTGAGTCGATATGATTTATAAATCGAAAATTAAAGGTCATCAAAATTAGGGTCTTTTTCTGACACCCGGTATATATAAATATACAGTGTGTAAATTAAGTATGGAAACAAATCTGTATTTTTTCATCCGAAGGAGATAGAGATATTTTGTTTGTGGCGTTGGTTGTTAGTCCAGGTTCCGGATTTTTTGACATCAAAAATTTTTTTTCATCCCCCTCACAGGGTGGGGGGTAAGGGGTAACTTAATTTTTTCAAATAGCAACCCCTATTGAGTGACCCCTCATCTTAAAGGGTTTCTCAAAATAAATCAAATGGCTCCAACCCGAGGTCAATACCTCAACCCTAACCCAAATGGCAGCCATTTTAAATTCTGAGATGACCACACAAGATTAACTATGGAGACCTAAATTTACCTTTTAAGCGGGTTACATTGGGCAAGTTAAACTCTGGTTACCATTGTTAGATGGAAAAGTGGATGTTTTCGCCTTATTCCTGATTTTCCCCAGCCCCCAAAATAGGGTGTTTTGGGGGTAGCCCCAAAATTTCAAATGCAAACCCCTACTGAGTGACCCCTCATTTTGAAGGGTTTGTTAAGACATAATCAGTGGTGCAAACTTAAAGTCGATATATCACACCTAGCCAAAATGACAGTCATTCAAAGATTTGATTGGGTGCAAAACACCCATTTCACCTTTCAAAATATTTAATGCCTGCTATAGCAGCCATATTGAGTCATCCCTCATTTTATAGCTCTTAACAAACTTAAAACCATGATTTAAATTAATATCCGTCGATCCTAAAAAGACATCCAACATTTTGAATAAAAGAAGTATGTGCTTTTTACCCAATCACATTTTTGAATACCTGCCACATTGGCTAGGGGTGACATATTACCATAAGGTTTGCACTATTGCTTATGTTTTTACAAACCCTTCAAAATGAGGGGTCACTCGGCAGGGGTTTGCACTAACATTTAGGGGGTTGCCCCCAAAACACCCTATTTTTGGGCGATGAGGCAAAATCAGGAATGAGACAAAAATGTCCACTTTTCCATCTAATAATGGTATCCAGAGTTTAACTTGCCCATTGTAACCCGTTTAAAAGGTAAATTTAGGTATCCATAGTTAATCTCGTGTGTTCATCTCAAAATTTAAAATGGCTGCCATTTGGGTTTGGGTTGAGGTATTGACCTCGGGTTTGCGCCATTTTATTTATTTTGACAAACCCTTTAAAATGAGGGGTCACTCAATAGGGGTTGCTATTTGAAAAAATTAAGTTACCCCTTACCCCTCACCCTGTGAGGGGAATGAAAAAAAATTTTCGATGTCAAAAAATCCGGAACCTGGACCAACAACCAACGCCACAAACAAAATATCTCCATCTCCTTCGGATGAAAAAATACAGATTTGTTTCCATACTTAATTTACACACTGTATATATATATATATATAGCATTGATAAACTCAGACACCGCTGGACCGATGGCCACGAAACTTGGTAGATACATGTAGAATTTCATGGAGTAGGTTTATACACCTTCAATTTCGTGATAACTTTCAGAGCGTAGCCCTGGGACCGTCTTAAAGGTACCCTTGTCAGGGATTTTGAAAGAATTTGAGTTAGATTTTTTTACTAACAAAACATGTGAAAGTAAAATTTAAAACAGGTGATGTAAATTAATGGTATTTCTTTCTGCTATTTAATTGTATTTGTTTACATGAAGATTTGTTACTTGGTGCCAGAATGTTAATGAATTAAGACTTTTGAATATATTTTAAGTGCAATACACTATAAAATGCTGGTATGTATTATAAAATAAAATAAATAATTGATATTACTGAAGGACTTCTGTGATCACTGATCACTTATACTTGAAGGACTTTTTTTTATGACAACAAACTACTGTTTAAAGAGGAAGAGTGTGCTACTGTAAAGTATTAATTTTATCTACAGCACTTTAAAAAAATTGCCGGGACGGCTCATTCAATCTTTTTGTTCAATATAGAGTCTAAAAACGTAAGACAGCACTTTTTAATAATTGCTGGAGTGGAATTGTAATTTTTTGTTCAAGATAGACCCTAAAACCTTAAGAAAATGATCTTTTACAGTGAAAAAAATTTCAAGTCATGTTCTATGGTTCCTCTAACATGTATGCATTCATGAAGGAAAGAAATAGAATTCCTAATACGCAGGTCTGCTGCGATGGGGGTGCAATAAATTCAAATTAAGGGTAACTATGCTCAAGGCCCCACAGTGTGGCCTTGCTATGCTACATATCCGAGCAGATTCAAAGCTGTCGAAAAAGCCAACGGTGCCATTCCTTATATCGTGCCCCATGATCATCATCAGGGCAAGCTCAGATACCGTGCGTTAAGGAGAAACGACCATAAATTCTTCTCGGCGTTTGTCTTGGGTGAGCCAGTCTCTGTAAATTCGCTTCTTGAGTGTGTGAGCGCAATCCTCTTCACCTGATAGCAAGATCGACTGGACAGCCGATACAAGCAAAACAGCACTTGCAAGAGGAAGGACCGCCGATATTGGGCATGAGCCTACCCAGAGTAGCAACACCATTTGGGGCTTTGTCGGTGGGGTGCTGGATATGGTCACATTTTTTATATAGACAGGCACTTTAGGCAGGAATAGAATACCCCCGTCGTAGCATATGCGAACTAAGAGCAAATTTCTAAAAACTTTTTTTGTTTTATGGAAGTATATTTGATATGTTTAAATAAGTAGATTTTACAACAAAAAAATAAATGGGAAAGCAAAACGATATAAATTGATGGGTGATAGTGTATGTTTAATTTTTATCGTGAGCGAAGCCACGGGTTCTTCTAGTATGAAAGTAAAATTTAAAACAGGTGATGTAAATTAATGGTATGTTTCGTTCTGCTATTTAATTGTATTTTTTTATATGAAGATTTGTTTCTTGGTGCCAGATGGTTAATGAATAAGACTTTTGCATATAATTTAAATGTAATACACTATATAAAATGCTGGTATGTAGTATAACATAAAATAAATCACTAATTACTGAAGGACTTCAGTGATCACTGATTACTGATACTTGAAGGACTTCTCTTTAACGACAACTAACTGCTATTTAACCCATTTCTGCCCACTGTCGACATTTGTAGACACTGACTTTACAAATTTTTATCACGGATACAATTTAGCATTTGAAACAAAGAGTATTTTATTTTTATCTATTGGTATCCCTGCTAAGCAGCTACAGTGTTTGCCACCATTTTGTAGTGTACGTGTGAGCAGGAAATTTGAGATTAAGAACCTCTGCAAGACAAGCCATGTCATATTTTGAATCCTAAGTGTTATTACTATTAATCTTTTAATTTTTTATTGAATATACAATTGTTTAGATATATTTAGGAACTACTATAACAAATACAATCGTAGCTTAGTTTATTTTTTTACAAGAACATAGTTTTATTCCTTTGCAAAAACTGATGTCGACAAATGTCGACAGTGGTCACGAGCGGTCACAGGTCCATTATTGTCAGAGGCTATGTTATTTATTATCATTCGCTATGTAGTATGGAGTTACACGGCAATAACACCATAGATCGACCTACAGCAGGACATCTGAGCTCAAAAGAGCTCCAGTTGTGTGCCAGCTGATGTCCGCTACAGCGGAAAACACTTCTTGGACACTGTGGAGAAGCAAGTCTGATGTACCCATTGTGGAAAGGCTACAAGAAAAATCTGCGGTTCATGTCGAGTTGGTTGCCATGCTCTGTATGACAAAACATTTTACTCGCTGTGACCCATTGTGAAAACTCTGCACAGATTTTTGAGTAAAAATACTACGGAACCTTTACGGAAATTCATGGAAGAGACTTTTATTATGGTTTTATTTTAGATTTGTTTAAAATATTTTATATTCCAACAATTATTTTTAAAAGTTGCTGATATCTTATCACATTTACAAACTTTATTACATAATTTCGTTTTACCTGACTTTTTATTGCGGTATTTACTATATCTTTACACCTAAACTTGTGAAACCTATGTGTTTCCTACCAATATATGCTTTTTTTGTGTGTTTTTTTCATTTCTTTTGTTTAGTTTGTCATTTTACACTTTGGACACTTTGGAAGTTAAAGTTTATTAATACAAATATTGGGTTTTAATGTTGTTTTATGGGGTAAATATGTCTATTTCAGTGATCAGGTTTGGTGTTTTTATTATTTACTCTATAATCGAAAGAAAACAAGTGGCGAAGCTGCCGTGTGATCTATCGCTTTATTATGGCTGACTTTCTTTAAGAACATTTGTTACACAACTGATTAATGGTATATTTTGGCATATATAACTTATTGCAAATTTAGGCCTATGGTTATGTGTGTCAAAACATAACTGGCTACTAGGGATGTGCAAATAGTGATTTTTGAACTCAAGCCGAACCTAGCCGAGCTTTTTCAAAAGTTTTCGAGCTCGAGCTTTTTCGCACCGAGCTTTTTAACAACCACCAACACCAAATTATGAAGCTTGATTTTAATTTTAAAAGATACAATATACTAATGTTTGCATACCTTAAGTGAATGCCAGCTCAAAATTAGAAAGCTTATCTCCAAAACAAGTTAATGGTCTGATAGGTTCATCAATATTTTGTAATATGTTTCATAAAATTGATCAAATTGGCTCAAAAATGATGTATGTAGAAAAGTAACAAATTAAAAATCTAAACTTATAATTTGACTCCCCAATTCCACAATACTTTCACTTTAAAATAAATAGTTAAACTTACATAATCATTCTAGTTACATGTAGGTACTATAAAATTAATTTCAAGATTTGAATGGATAGGTTTTAAAATGATTATATCTTAAAAAACTAATATATTTACACTTAGTCAAACACAAGATTGATTTTCTTAATGTTCACAAATTAAAGATGATTAGAAATAGCAGTCCCAATTGTGGCATAATATTTATGGTTAAACTTATTTCAGAATATGAATGAAATAATATTTAATAACAAAAATAATTTATTGTCATCCTAAAGTTAATTGCATTTCTAAGCTTTTGTGAAGAAAATTGTGTCCGGTTTGAAAAAATTAGAAGAAAGATCCGAAAATAGGATGGAATAGATGGAAAGAAAGAAATAGCTATAGCTGGCGCCAATTCTTGGGGCCCACACCATCCATAAGACTAATGTTAATTTTAGCATTGGTCTTATGGACGGCGTGGGCCCCAAGAATTGGCGCCAGTTATACCTCTCTCACTCTCCTTATCAGTGGCCAGGGAGGGGGAGGGGTGGAGGTTGTTTACTCCAAGCCCCTGTCCCGGTTTTTTGTCATAGTCTGACTCAGAGCATGCGTGAGTTAATTAGGAGATAAGGAATCCTACATTTACTTTTAGGAATGTACAATGTAAGGAATTTTTGCGTTGTACAAAACGCAAAAATACAAAACACTTGTCATACAACTAAAAATGACGGATCATATTTTTTGTCTTATTTTTATAAATCAAATTAAACCAAAATGAAACTTGTACGATTTACCACCGTTAAAGAGATAAGCCATGATAAAACAATAGACTTTATTGTTGTATTTTGCGGGGTTCTCCAAGGTCAACTAAATATAGCTCCGATTTCCGTTAACGAATACTGAAAAGCTCGACCGGTCGAATACTCACACACCCCTACTGGCTACATAAAATTATATTTTTTGGGGTAGGAATTAATAATTAAACTTAGGCTATATTACTTTTCACGCTGATAAAATCTACTACAAGCCTGTAGTTATTTCAAGCTTAAACCTTTATTGCTTTTTACACAAATAGAATTTACTGATATTCTGTAAAATTATTTAACACTTGTTTAGAAACTTATATTAATACTTAGCCAACACGAATAAAATTTACTAAAAACTTGTAACAGGTATTTTTTAATTCAACGTTATGAAATAACTTAGAAGGAGTCTGTTCTGCATGGCTGTGGCTGCGTTTTCTTTCGTTAGTAAAGGTATATTCATAACTCATCGTAGTTAAATGATGTAGAAGTTTTATTTTCAAGAATTAATAAAGAAGCAGCTGAATGATGGAAAATACTTGTAGGCCTCAGTTCACAGTCAGTTTTTCCAATTTATCCAAAGAAGAAAAATTGATATTAAAGAGAGGGGAAGCCACAAAAAGGGCGACCCAGCCTGGGTTAAAACTGGCTTTTGCAACTTGCCTCATTTAACACAAAAAATTAAAAAAACACAAAAGTTCGCATAGACACATAAATGCAACATTAGACTTTCATTTTACTTGGAAAGGTTGATGTTTTCATGTTCGGGTTATTAACATTTTAATATAGCTACAGTAGTAGCAAAACACAATTCGTTATCGTCAACGGTAAGGTAATGCCTTATATTATACTAATAATTTAAGCGTTACACTTGAGTAAAACAACAGATATCCATAGAACTTCAGGCGCTATGATCTTTTAAGTGTTCCAGGGGCGTACCCAGGGGGGGGGGAATATCAGGATATATCCCCCCCCGAAATTTTTGGGAATTTTAGGAAATTTTTGGGAACCATATCCCAAAGTCTCTATAAGGGTTTTTTGTAACGTGTCTTACGTGTCTTCTTTTCCCCCGTAGACCCAAATGGGCATGGGATCGTCAGCACCCATCCCGGTGCTTTTCAGGCTGGCAGGGATAGGCGGGGGGGGGGGGGGGGGTGTTTGTAAACACCCTGTATAAATACGTATGCAATTTCTTTGATCGTGTAAAAAACATTTTGCTATAATTCTAATGTGATCTAAAATTTTCAGAATTTAATTTTTGAGCAGCCTCAAATTAGTTCAAATTTAGGGAGTTATTCTGTTTGTTGTTATTCCTCTAGATTGCCTAAAAACACAAATTTTTAGTTGTTATTTATGAAAATTCCCCGGACCCCCCTTTATGGGTTACCCTCCCCGGCCCCCCGGTGTATTCCCCCCCGAAAATAAATCCTGCGTACGCCACTGAAGTGTTCAACGTACTTAAATTATGACTGGTTTAAGATAATGACTCTAATATAATACATTGGTGTCATGTACTCATGTACTTATACATTTTTTAACTGTGAACCCTACATGAACTTTCTCACTGCGCACATGAATAAGAAAATTTAATTCTAACGGTGTGCTTAGATTTTCTCTAAAATGCCAACAGGCTGAGAAGAAAAGCTATTACAAAAAACATGTCTGCCAATTAAGGTTTAGATTAATTGACAGACACTGAGTCAGATCACTGACTCAGTGATCTGATATTAATCAATGATAGGCTTTATTGTGTTTGTGTTAGTTGATTCTGTGCAACTTCCGCAGAAGGGTTACACCATTTGCAACTAGTATATATCACTTTTGTTTTCTTATCTATTTTAATAATCTGCTCTTACAACCTTAAAGACTAAGTCATAAAAGTGCAAAAATTATGTGTCAGAAATTTAATTTACTGAAATACTGATTTAAAGTGTAGACAAAATTACTGTTACCAATATCATCCCAATACTTGGAAACTTCATTATTGAAAATACACAGATCGAAACCTATAGGCCCTAAAACATTTATAAAATAAGTTTAAGGTTAGTTAAATTTGAATCATTCTTATATTAATATAACTATTATAGAATTAAAAACAGAATTAACTAAACTATAAACTATCTAAACTATAGGCCTAACTGAATATATCAGCCACCCATTTTCATCTCAAAATATCTGACTACATAACTTATGTGGTTTATGATCTAATTGATGTTTATTTTAAAACCCTTTAAAATGGTAAAGTAGGGTTTCAGGTAAATTTTATAATTTGATAATGGTTATCACTCAATAGTTCCCCTCTGCCATTACAGGTTCCCACTGACTTCCCCTAATAGGTGTAACCCTTCTAAGTATAGGGAACCCAAATTTTTTGATGAAACTTTCGTATTAGTGATGTGTCGAGTCGAGTTGATGAGTCGAGTTGACTCGAGTCAAGAGCCGACTCAAGTTGACTCGAGTCAATTTGTTCATAACTCGAGTTGGACACAAACTCGTACGGAGATTGCCGAACTTACACGAACTCGGATCCTAACGAGTCGACAACTCGGAAAACTGCAAATCTGGTTCAATTCGAGTCAGAAACGAACTCGTCCGGGGATTGCCAACTCGGGCCGACTCGCTTCTCAACTTGAGTCAGGTCCCGAACTCGTCCGAATGTTGCCAACTCGAGCCGACTCGATTCACAACTCGAGTCAGAACCCGAACTCGTCCGATGATTGCCGACTCGCTTCTCAGAACCCGAACTTGTCCGATGATTGTCGACTCGAGCCAACTCGCTTCTCAATTCGAGTCAGAACCCGAACTCGTCCGATGATTGCTGACTCGAACCGACTCGCTTCTCAACTCAAGTCAAAACCGAACTCGTCTGATGATTGCCGACTCGAGCCAACTCGTTTCTCAACTCGAGTCAGGGCCCGAACTCGTCCGATGGTTGCCGACTCGAGCCAAGCCGTCCCCCATTGGAATTAGCAATGGTACCTGACATCGAGTCGAGTTCGACTCGACTCGTAACTCGAGTTGAGTGGGTGGACGAGTCAAGTTGACTCGAGTCATCAAATGACTCGACTCGACACATCACTATTTCGTATTTATTAATTTAACAGGTAACAATCTTCTCAAGTACAGATTCTTCAAAATCACTAGTAAAATTGAGATTGATCCTTTAGAGGCAAATGTACTCGGGAGAGGATTACAGGTCCAACTTCGGTAGATGCTAGGATCGAGATGTATAAAACAATTAATTAAAGGACTGATGTACTAACCAAGGGTTATTACTTAGTACCCAGCCACCTGGAACAGACTTGATAATGCCGGAACTAAGAGCGCTGCAGTTTGGTGTGACAAAGGCTAATGCTGACATGAGAATGGCTATAGTCATAGGCAGTCAAAGAATAAGGTTTTTAGCCTAACCTAGAAAAATGACAGGTACATTTACTTACCAAAAAAGAGCATTTACTGACAGAATGCAGATGATGCTTAGAGTAGGATTGTCCCACATCACAATACTCTGTATTTGAGATACATATTTCTCATATCTTTTTAACCGTTTAACTAACTGAAACTCTGGACTAAATTCTTCATTGTCCCGGTCTTCATTGATGTTCCTCTTCCAAAACTTCAACCGACTGAAAAAATTTCTCACTGCCATTTGAAATTATTTATTGTTATATTTCTTTTACATGCGACCCGAAAATGATGGTCTATAAGCCAACAACAAGTCACTAGGGGGTGATATCCTAGCTCGACACTCAAGGACTAAAGTGTTTATTTTCCAGTTGGAAATACATACACAACAGAGGAACAAGGTACGGTACTCCCCTTTGTTCTGATCTTGTTTCATCCGCGACCTATCCTCAATTTCAACCTCAGACACACTGAACTGATTTGCGCAACAGTATTTTGGTTTTGGTTTGATGGTTTGGTCTCTTTCTCCTTTTTGCTAATTGACATTAGGGAAAAACATCTGTTTAGTAAACAAGCAGAAAACAAATCACTTGTGTAAGGTGAAGATAGTTAATGCTTATAAAATAAATAAATTTAAGTATGAGACGTTTCAAAATATCGTCCAGGTTAGTTTTTGTTATTAGGAAATATCCTACATAGAAATATTATATTTTACCCTTGGATATATATATTTAATTAACGTCCGTGATGCTTATTTTTCATCATTGATAGGTTAAAATTCATCAGGGGCCGTCCATAACTACGTCATTGCTTTTTGGACCCCTCTTCCAATCATCCCATACATAAAAGGATATAAGGCCGCCTTTATAGTTTTATATGCCTTTATCTGTGATCTTCCTTGCCGTCATTATCCGCCTGACCCCCCCCCTCAATTAAGAAATTAATGACGTTATAGCGTACAAACTCCTAAAATAATGCCAGTCTTTGGGAAAGCCCCAGGCTTCTTTTATTAGGTCGTAAAAACCATAAAATTGAGTTTTAAACCCATTTGAGCTAATTTGATGCTAATCGATCAACGTTCAAACCAGAACTTGAACTTTATATTTTACTGTAACGATGGACGCTGACGCTGCCAGCAAATCTAAAAATAAATAAGTTATTGACCATTTAAATAAAATCTGCATTTAGATTAATTTGACCTGAAGAAAAAGTTTCTAAGCTAGTTCTAGTTTTATAGTTCGACTTTTTTTAAGCTTTATGTATGTATTTCATGAGCTAGATAGCTCGTAGCTTGAAATCGAGCAAAAAAATCATATATAGTGAAATACTCCCGTTGCAGCAGACCTGCATACTCAGCGAATTTCAAGTGCAAAAAACATATTTCAATCCAACATAGCGAGATTTGACATGTTTTGGTAAACCCCATAAGAATAACATGGGGAATGAGTGTGCAGGTTTGCTGCTACAGGTATATTCAAACTGAGTGGTTTTAATTAATTATTTAGTTGATCTGAACTGGAAGAAGCTATTTACCAAGTTTTATCAAGATATGTTGGAAAATAACCGAGATATAGAATTCCATAAGGTTAACATTGGGACAACGTACTGTGTTTAACACTTTCAATATCTCGGTAACCAATGGACATAAAGCAGTGATTCAAGGTACTAAATTGTTTTTTTTAACTGAATTCAATGGTGCAAACAAAATATTCGGTAAATTTGATTTTTTTATGTAAAAAACTCAAAAAACCCATTTTTGGGGGGGTTTATCCCTCTTGGGGGGGTTACCCCTTCCGGTGGTTCGGTCGGGCTGGTTCACGATCTCGTCTGAGTGGTTACCAATTTACATGTCTGTACCAATTTTTATTAAGATTGGACCATTTTTACGACCGCTACCGTGCTAACAGACACACCAACATATATATATATATATATATATATATATATATATATATATATAAATTCAAACAAATGGTGTTTTTTGCTTCTCGTGGCCCCAAAACAAAAAGTTATCATGGTTCCGGGCTTACGTCTCACCATGAGACCTACAGTAATAGCTTCTTCCCTATAGGGAAATTTGCTAAAATCTTATTTTATCCATTATTCACTTATTGCAAGGTAATGGAAACTTATTTTTGCGCCATTTTGTCAGAAATATCATGTAGTTTATCACATAGGGTAACATTTTTTAACACTAACTTCTTCCCTCCCTATATACAGTACAGGAAAACATTCCTTCAGAAGGAATGTCTGTGAGCTAAACGAGAACCTTGAAATACTGTCACAGCAAAGACAGCTTATGGCACAAACTTGCAATAAACAAGGCTTTGACAAGTATAGGTTTTGTTTCATGATCTCCAGGTCAACAGAGTTGAATCTTCCATTAAAATCAGCTTTAAGGAATTAGTATAATACAGAGGTGTGGGTATAAATACCCATGTTAAAATAGATTATTCTTTAAAGTATTTTTCTTCATGCTAATATAAAAATAAAGGTAGAAAAGGTATGTTTATTTAATTTTTTCAACGTTTACTGAAAACATTTAATGTAGAATAAAATGACTACTTTTAGGTAAAAGGTACAGCCTTGTCTACCGAGTGATAAAAAACAGAATAGTGAAATGTTCAAAAAACGATGTCTTAAAAATAACCTTAGAACATCCTAACAAGACTGCTGATTATTTTCATCACATCGACAAACTAAACGTGAAGAATCTATTTTTGTAAGCGTTTTTTTATGAGCTTTGTTTTATATTACCTTATCCAGTATTATTTTTTATCTTATTTTATCTGATCATAACATACAATAAGATTATCGAAAAATCCTGGATTTATTTGTCTATTCTAATAACGTGATGTTTGTGAGTTACTTTAGTGTAGTAGAATTATAATATAGCAATACTTTACTATAGCAGTTGTATAATTCAATATAACTGCAACAATGGATTCCCAAGAATGACTAACTCACCCTAAGTGACTTATTATTTTTTATAGTTACTGCCTGCCTCAATTGTTTTTGCGCATTTTCCCCCTATTCGAGTGAGACATATATCAAGGATGAAAATTAAGGTCGTTAATAATGGTTATCAAGAACAAGATAGCAGTAAAGTTTATCATACTCCAATGAGGGTGATTGTGACTACAAAGGGCTGAAATTTATAGAGCCTGAAAGTTAATCATCCTAGGCTAACTTTAAAACCCTAACTAAAATCCACAAGTTTGAATAATGTCTTCAAAAAAGTGCTTGATAAATCTAATGAAAACAAATAACAAATAATTTAGAGGAAAACTGTTTTAAATCTAAAACATGATGTGAGCGTGGTGTCTGATGATTATATAAAAACATTTCAGCCTTTCATGTTACAATTTTTTTAAGTTTAAGTTTTGCTATTAGTTTTTTGTTAAATTAGTTTTGCTTGGCCTCTATGTGTTCGAGACCAAGCAAAAATAGCTTCTATGGGTCCTTCTAATTTGTAGTAAGTACTAAAAGTGGCTAAAATTCTTCGAATCAAATCTAGTTGGTCACGGTTATTAGATATTCATTAATATAAATTAACTTCTGAAAAATATAATTGCCACTGTAATTGAAAATAAATCATTGTTGAACAATAAAAATAGTATTAAGACAACTCATCTATAAATTAAATGGGTTAATTTATACATAAAAGGTATAATCAAATTAAAAGTTTATCACACAAAAAGATAACATAGTATTGCCAAAACTGATAAGCGTTTAGTCTTCTCCAAACTCTGTTTAAATTCGTACTGCAGAAAAATTTATTAAAGGATCGTAAACGCATGAAGTAATAAGAAAAACTATTAGTGATTACATAGTGTTGTAGACAACACTGGTTTGTTGTAGTCTCTTGGCACCATTCCGGCGTTGCCGTTACTGTTGATTTTAATACGGTAATGTCATTAACTTTCATTTTGAAGCCCCTGAGCGGCAGTTATAATGAGAAATTCCTTTTTCATAATATTTGGAAATGAACTGCTGACGAAAAAGGTAACTAGCCTATGTCCTGTTATTTCATTGATGATATAACAAACTTAAAACTAAGCGATAATAAGAAATATTCTTGTGTTATTATTCCGGCAGTTTTGAGAACAATAACATAGAGGAGTCGGGTTTTAACTACTGATACATCAGTATTTATGCTACAGAACGCGTTGTAAACTAAGCTTTCACAAAGTAAACATTTGTGTATCGTGACCTGAGTGTGCAGATCTGGCCCAACTATGTAATTTAAGATTGCAAAGGACAATTTAAAGGTTAATCTTTTGACCAAAATGGTCACTAGTAACATCATAAAGAAAGATATTGTGAAACATCACTAAAGCTTAGATGTGCCATACAAAACCTTTGCTGCTGTTTGGCGAGCACTGTTGTGTAGCCTCTGCACCGTGGGGCAACATTCCCGCCTGGTGCGGCTGTTGTGTAGCCTCTGCACCATGGGGCAACATTCCCGCCTGGTGCGGCTGTTGTCTAGCCTCTGCACCGTGGGGCAACATTCCCGCCTGGTGCGGCTGTTGTGTAGCCTCTGCACCGTGGGGCAACATTCCCGCCTGGTGCGGCTGTTGTGTAGCCTCTGCACCGTGGGGCAACATTCCCGCCTGGTGCGGCTGTTGTGTAGCCTCTGCACCGTGGGGCAACATTCCCGCCTGGTGCGGCTGTTGTGTAGCCTCTGCACCGTGGGGCAACATTCCCGCCTGGTGCGGCTGTTGTGTAGCCTCTGCACCGTGGGGCAACATTCCCGCCTGGTGCGGCTGTTGTGTAGCCTCTGCACCGTGGGGCAACATTCCCGCCTGGTGCGGCTGTTGTGTAGCCTCTGCACCGTGGGGCAACATTCCCGCCTGGTGCGGCTGTTGTGTAGCCTCTGCACCGTGGGGCAACATTCCCGCCTGGTGCGGCTGTTGTCTAGCCTCTGCACCGTGGGGCAACATTCCCGCCTGGTGCGGCTGTTGTGTAGCCTCTGCACCGTGGGGCAACATTCCCGCCTGGTGCGGCTGTTGTGTAGCCTCTGCACCGTGGGGCAACATTCCCGCCTGGTGCGGCTGTTGTGTAGCATCTGCACCGTGGGGCAACATTCCCACCTGGTGCGGCTGTTGTATAGCCTCTGCACCATGGGGCAACATTCCCGCCTGGTGCGGCTGTTGTGTAGCCTCTGCACCATGGGGCAACATTCCCGCCTGGTGCGGCTGCGAGGCAATTTCCCCGGTTTGAATTGGAGTCGTTAAGGTTACAGGGTACCCAGTAAATAAAAAACTATCAACATTTAAGTATTGTTATTATTAGATTAATGAAAACCAAACTAAATATAACTTAAATATATTTACAAAAGAAACAAGATGGAGAAGACATTTATCTAAACATAAAAATTCAAAATATTTTCAAATGGTTTAGTTTCTTAAATTATACCTATATTTCAATCAGAAATTTTGCTTTTTCAACTTGAAGTTTTCTGTTACAAAATGGCAAAATATTTTCCAACAGCAGAAACATTTTTAACGATCAACATATAGATATTTAAAATTTTCTTAAAATTAATTGTTTATTGAAATCATAATACACAGAAATACAGGCAGTATTTTAATATTATTTAGAAATAAACATAAACAATTACCAACTGGTAAAAATATTACTTGATAAATAAAAAAATATCTAAGTAGATAAAAACTCTCATACAAACAATACGTAAAATATAATATAAAAAATAATCTTTCAATAAATAATTAGCAAGGAAAAACAGGAAAATTTTAAATTAATATACTGGACATATAAATTGAATATAATTGACATAAAAGTTAAATAGTAAAATTGAATACTCTGTTAGATAGTTTGTTCTTCTTTAAAAAACAAGTCATGTAAGTAAAAACAATGTAATCTGTATCAATCAATTTTATACAAATTTTACATTGCACAACTCAATTTTAATGGTCTTAATTTTATATCAGTACCAGGTAAGATGGTGATTTTAAGTTCTATTAAATTCTACCTATCAATAATAAAAACTAACTGTTCAAAATTACTTATCTCTAAAATAGTAAAAGGCAATTCTTAAGGCAACCAGACATTTTTTGTTGATGTTAAAATAACAATATTTTAATATTTTGGATCAGTTTGCTTGTACTTTTGGAAGACCATTTTCTAAGGTATATTTAAGAAGGAAGCTCTAGTTTTAAAATGCAAAAATTTTACGTCATTTTGTAACTTATACTTTATGTATTTGCATGAATTAATATGCATAAGTAAAAAAGTTGATAAGTACGTTAAAACTCAAGTTTCTACAAAAATAAATTAAACACTCACAAGAAGCACAGTCTATCAATAAAAAAAAATTAACATTCTATGAAGGTACAGGTGCTAAGATGATTAATGAAGGCGATTATTTACAACTAAGACTAAATGACTGAGGCAGGTTTTTAAAAAACCTTCATAAATAGCAAGTCGGTTACTTTTCTTAATTAAAGTCTTAATAAATACATGTAAATTAACGATAACAATTAATTAACTACACTTATAAATATGTTACAGTGTTATGTACAAATTAATTGACTTAAAAAATTAGGATAAAGAGTGCACATTGGCAATTCCCAATGTTAGTAGGATTGTTTAATCAATGCTTGTTTGAATTACCCAGAATTTTTCAATGATAAAAAATTTGTTGGTTAATTTTTTAATGGTTTGTAAGCCAAAGAGTTACCAGTGACAAGTTTGACTTGTGGAAAAGGCAATGATGTTTGACGAAAATCATCACATGTACTTTTCAAATGTGTCATTTGATTTACCAACTAAAACTGAAAACTGATGATCCTTATAAAAGAAGCTGAGGTTTCGTAATAGGACCAAAAGATTTAAATACACTTTCCAAAGTTATCTGAATTCAGGCAAACTATGAATACATCCCTCGGTAAATCCCAGACAAAAAAATTGAATATGATTTTCTGAAACATTTCTTGAATTCCATGTTTCATTAATTAAATACAAATGTCTAGGTAAAATAGTCTGTTAATCCAAATAGAGTAGTCTACAGGTTCTCCTATTATGACTAGCACAAAACGTTGACAGAGACATTTGGTTGATGTCAGAAGTAAAAAAAATGTTTCACAAAATCAAGAGGCAAGGTGTACATTAACTAAAATTCTAGTTTAAAATGAACACAGGGCAAAATGAAGCAATGGCACTGAATGGAGATCACTTTCCAGCATAGGTAGGATTTTTGAAGGTCGATGTCGCCTGTTTGTAAATCGGGTTCTCTCCCTAGAAATAAAATACAAGAAATAAATGTTTGTATACCATATTATCCAATCGACAATGAAGTAATGTTCAGATTAACTGTTGCTTTGTTACTCAATGCCTGATCCCAAGCTCTGTGTGCAGCACAGGCCTTGTAAGACATTTCCTGAGTACATTTGTTTTATATATGTATGTCATGTGATTATGGAATCATCATATTATTCCATGTAGCTTCTCAAACTATTATTAACTTTCAAAATTGTATGTGAGGAAGAGAATAAGATATAGAAAAGTTAAACCCAGAAATTCAAGCACTACGTGCAGGGCCAATACATATCAGAACAAAAGAATGAGGGTGGGGTTAGGGTCCAGATAAACTTCTCTTCTTATCACTGCAAACAAGTTATTTGTTTGTGGGATAAACTAAGTACTCAAAGATTTCACATTAAACTCAGTTACATTTACTGAGACTGCAGAGATTATGTGAATATTGGCAGTCCACTCATTGTGGATGGTGTTTCAATGCAAGGGAGCAGTGATCAACTGTATTACTTTGATGGGGTGTCTGTGATAATGAGGAAAAGGTGATTGGGTTTGTAGATTATTGGCTGAGTATCTTTGTATTTCTCAGTTATGGTACCACAACTGTTCCCATGATAAGTGCAAACTAACTACAAAATTAGAGATCCTATAAGATTTTGTTAAATATTTAATTTATTTTGGACAAAAACTGCAAAAGTTTGTTTGTATAATAAATTAAACTCTTGTATAATATAATAAATTAAAATATTAAAACAATAATTCTAATCTTAATTACAGCAGGCTCTCGATAGTTGGACTCGATACTTCTACATTCTGTATAGTTCGACAAGGGCTGACACTCAACAAACAATCAAAGACTACAAAATAATTTGTCTTGTGATATTTATTAGGTCCTATATTAAGACAAAAGTTAGTAAAATAACTGTGCAATGGTTTAAATTAGTGATATTCAAGAAATTTAGGAGATGTACATGTACAACCTGTATTTTTATTGATTCTGTGTTTAAGTAAAATCCTATATACGACCTATGGTTCAAAATCTTTTTACTTCAATACCCCTAAGTGTTGACCTATCAAGAGTTTGCTGTATTGGCATCATTATCAGTTGAATAGAGTTTGGACAGGAATGTTAAAATCAGAGCGAGTAGGCAATAAAATAAGTTAACTGGTTTTTATGTTGAAAGCCCTTGTATTGTTACTCCTATTTCAGATAGACATACCCTGTAGCTGAAAGAAAGTTCACTTAACAACAATTCAACTATCCAGTCTGAATGTAAAAGAATAGGCTTATCACTGAAAACTCACTTTTTACTTATTAAATATATAGATAAACAAACACAGCTGTTACTTTATATGTTATACTTGTTATTGATCTAGAAATTTCTTTTTATAACACTTTGTTCTGAGGAAATAAAGTTACGTGTACTCATTTTACCTTTTAAATATCTATTTAATATTTATGTTTCAAAAAGCTATGAAATGAATAGTACAGAATAAGGGTTGGTTGTATTTGTTGATAATTTTTGTACTGTCCTTTGCTATAACTAAGATGTTAGATTAAGGAGATTCTTGAACACAGAGCGATGATGGTTCATGCTGAGGCTTCCTCTCTTATAGGATTGCTAATTTCATAAGATTTATGATATTTATTAATTTAATGCTTCAGTCTCCAGATAAAAGGCTATTTTGTAGTATTTCAGTTAAAATTCATTTAATTGTAAATGGATAAAGTAATTTTGACACTTAGGTATTTTAGGCTTTAACGATTTACTTAAGTTCAACATTAAACATTGTTCAAAAAAACGTACTCTGAATCTTGCAAGTTCAATTTATGAATTTAATTTATGTTTCCGTACTAAATTTTCTTGGATTTAGACTATTTGGTCCAGTTTTTAGAATAAGAATGTTCAGCAATAAGTCCGTAATGGAGAAGGACACAGACCATTGTTGGAGCCTACTTCAGGGAGAGGGCAACTGAAAATTTGTAAGGCAATTTGTCCGTGCCTTTTTTTGCGAAAAAGGACATCAATGCATTCATTAGATTTTTTGCGTTCTTCGATTTTTTGTTTGGTTCTTGGATCACAAAACACCTTTACCTGAATTTAAGAATAAATACTATAAAACACTTTGTTTTTTTGATAATGATGTCTGCTTATGAGGGCTAACATTGTTTTTACTGAATATTTACTAACAAACTTTATGAACTGTTACATCACAACAATAAGATTAAAGTTTCTTAAAGCATGCCATTTCAATTTTTCAACTCTCACATAAAAATTTCACGTTGAAAATAATTTCAAGAGCAAATGGATCTATAACAATAAAAACTTTTTCTGAAAAAAATATATTAATAGAAAGGAAGAAAATTAATGTAATAACAAGGCTTAAAGTATGAATATTTGATCAGTCATAAGAATATAATGTTTACTTTTCTTGGGTTTTTCTTAATACATACTGTGTACTTGTGATACTGTAATACTTTTCAAAGAAAATTAAAAATATTTTTGGTGGTTTTCCTTCAACCATCCAAATATAAACAGAGCAAAAAGGACAGAGATTAGAAACTAGATTGTAGGTTGACTCACCGTATCCCATTTAGCCATAGATCTTTCCTTTTCAAACTTTGCAAACTCTCTACGATCGTGAATAGTGGTGACAAGTTTCCACAGCAGCAGTAATGCCAACCCAATCAAGACTATCGCCCCTATGACTCCAAGCACAATTCCTGCAAGCAACAACACCTGTTTTTATGGGCTCAAATCATTTTACAATTACACTGAATATGATGGTATGAAATTGCCGAATCATAAATTTTCAACATACAATATTTTGGGTTTTTTGGACCTTGATTTAAAAAACCTAAAATGAAATGGCAAAATCATCAGGCATACTGTATTGGTTTGGTGAATATCACAAATAATGAGTGAAAGTCAAATTGCAGAAGCTACAACATTCAACCAAATGAATCAAGGTAAGAACTTCATGAGGCACTTAGTTAAAACACTCATTTGGCCTGTCAAAAACAATAAAGACTTTACTGGATTAAATTAAAAATTTTAATAATGAAATCTCCCTTTCGGAAACATGGGTGATAAATGTTCATTTCATTCTATAACAAAGTAAATTCACCCTAACCTAGCTGGAAACTACTAATCACGCCATCCTATGGAGTCATTATGTATGGCCTGTGGCAATTTCTGAAAACAAAAACAGAGACTTGTTATCTTTAAAGATCGGTCATTTATTCCTAACAAATCTTCCATTGAACTGACGTTAGCTAATGTAATGGCAGGTGGTTGAAAAGTAATTTCAAATTAAATTTGGTTGTGGAAAAAAAATTGAATTAATGAGAAGGCTTTTTTAATAATTCAAATAGTTTTTAATAATTCAAATTTTTAAGTGTTGTAAGACGTTTTTTATTTACATCCAGTTCAAATAGTTGTTGTAGATTACATGTGACTTTCACCAGTGTTCAAATATTCCATGATTTGTTTAGTGTAGCTTAATGAATAAAAGCTATTATTCCATGATCTGTTTAGTGTAGCTTAATGAATATTCATTTAGTGTGACTTAATGAATAAAAGCTATAAACCACCATAAACCCCAAACTTTTCTAATGTACTTTTGCCGAATAAAACTTTTTTAATAACTCCTTTTACTCTCCCCCCCCCCCCCCCCCTATAAATAGTATATGGAGAAAGTGTTGTTTTCGTCAGAATTTTCGAATTAGAGTTGTTAGTGGATGAATTTGATTTAGTGCTCCCTGATTCCAAAAAGTGGTTTTTGGAATGGCAACAAACATGGATGTATTGTGTGTGTGGATATATACAAAGCTAGAGACGACACCAGTGGTCCGATTTTCATGAGATTTGGTATGTAGGTATAAAGCTGTGGTATCTCCAGGCGTTTTTTCATTTTCTTGAATTTTGTATTTTTAAGGGTATTTACCCCATAAAAACCCATAAAAAATTACATAAATCCAAATTTCTCAAAAACGGCTCAAACGATTTTTATAAAGATTTTATGGTTTTTAGTGCTTAAGATGACAAATAAAATGACATCACTAGCATGTCTGTAAAAGTTCAGTTTCAGAAGTTATGGGGGTTTAAGTGTTAAAAAATTTGTATTTTTCAAATTTCACAAAATCTGTAACAGCTAAAGAAAATATACTTGCAACCATTAAATTTGACTTGAAAAACTAAATAATCCAGTATTTTAATTATTAGTCCACATCAACTGGTTGCGGAGATAATTGATATTTTAGTTCGGCGGTAAACGCAGCATGTTGTCCCATGTTATTCTAATGGCAAATATTTAAAAACCGATATCTCTATTATTTACTGACTGATTTTGATAAAATTTTGTATATATTTGTGTGATAATTAATTGTTAATTTGAATTATTTCACTATATAAGTTTTCTAATTTTAAATGACGAAGGGAGAAAGTATGTGTCAGTTTCCTGATACCGTTTATTTCAATTCATAATGCTGTATCCAAATTATTTTATTATGTAGCCCCATGGATTTAAATTCTGAATAATATATTAGAATGTATATATGAAAAGTATTTAATTCTGAATATTTTATATATATATATATATATATATATATATGGGTGGTGCGAAAAAACAAAATTTTGGGATTTTGAATCACTCTAGGTCTCAAAAGTTGCGAAATAGCATGTAGAATAATGAAAAAATAACTTAAAAAAAATCAAATAACATCTTCTGATTGCGCTAGGACCTTGAAGTTTAACATGTAAAACTCCATAAGAGAATTAGTGAATACTCGTAATTTGGTTTATGCTGGACATTGATAATCGTACAAAAGTATTGCCGTGGAAAGTGGAAAGAGCTCTTTAAAACATTTTGAAAAATGTATAGTTTGACCGATTAGGCAACAGTATTATCGATCAATGGCCTTCTAAAAATCCCTTATATAGGCGTTTTTTCATGTTTTTGGCTTAAGTTAATAATTCAGTGGTGTAGTTGTACAAATTATACCATTTTTTAAAACGTTTTAAAGAGCTCTTTGCATTTTTTATGGCATTAAAAAAACTATAAAAAGCATTTTTTATAGCAAAACCTTTGTACAATTATAAATAACCAGAATAAACTAAATTACGATTATTTACTAATTCTCTTATGGAGTTTTTCATGTTAAACTTCAAGGCCGTGCGTGATCGGAAGATGTTATATGATTTTTTTAAAGTTATTTTTTCAGTATTCTGCATGCTATTTCACAACTTTTGAGACTTATAGCGATTGAAAATTCCAAAATTATGATTTTTCGCACCACCCTAATAAAAGTGGGGTATGTGAGTAGTGATTTTTGAAGTTGAGTCGAGTCCAATTGAGTTTTAAATACTCACTCAAACTTCAAGCTTTTTTCGACTCGAGTTTTTTTAGTTATAAAGATAATACCTTGTTTTACTACTTCTGCATAACCATAATAATAATAATAATAATAATAATAATAATAATAATAATAATAATAATAATAATGATGCCTTTATTAAACAAGCGTTTCTCTGGTACACCAGCTTTTCAGAACAACTTGACAAATCAATTGAAAAATCTCACAAAAAATTTACAAAACATATTTATAAGAAATAGGTTATACTTAACTATGCTCTATTAACAATTCTTTTATTTCTCTTTCGAAATAAGCGTAGCTTAAGCTTAATACCAATAACAATAATAATCTAAATACAATTTAATTTTGTAGTGTTATTCAACTTAGAGGTGTTCTTGAGTTAAAAGAGATAGTCCATCAGAGGATGTATTGACAATTTGCAGTCTACCTCGCCCACTGTCCATGACAGAAATAAACATAAAATTGAATGACAGCCTATATGATGAAATCAGACAATTCTCCAAGGCAGATCCTCCACAAGCTCTAAAGGGAGCCTTTTTGGAGTTTATTGCTACAAAAAGTGACCATCGCTTCATTTATACAGATGGGTCTAAAAACAAACAAGGTACTGGAGCGGCAGTTCTGTTTCCGGAATTAAACTGGAGCACAGCCTATAAGTTACCCCCTCTAGCAAGCAGCTACACAGCAGAGCTATACGCCATCTATAAAGCTGTTGAAATGGCATCACAGCTGCAAGGGAAGTTTATCATCTTCACAGACTCCAAGTCGGCTATCCAAACAATTGAGAAGGACAAGTCTTCGGATTACGAGGAAAACTTGACTTCACAAATAATAACAAACACAATAAAGAATGGCCTGGATATCACGATTCAGTGGATACCGGGACATGTGGGGATCCAGGGCAATGAAGTAGTAGACAAACTAGCTAAAGAAGCAATTATTACAGGCAGTGAGGTCAAGGATTTTAAACTCCCGATTGCAGACTTCGTAGCAAGCTTGAAAAAAAATATATCTTCATCCTTCCAGGCCTATTATAACAACACTGATAAAGCGAGATGGTACAAATCAATCCAACAAGAAAATAATATGCAGGCGTGGTACAATTAATTCATGTAAACTAGCCAGATCTGACATTGTGACTATTAATCGATTGAGGTTTGGGCATGAGCTGGTTAATGAAACACTCAACAGAATCAAGATCGCCCCTTTTTCAATTTGCCTAAGGTGTACAAGGAAGGCAGTGTAAAATTTTCAACACCTAATTTTTGAATGCCCGGCGTATGACTTTTTCAGAGACAACCTGTATTCAGAACTAAGGAAAACCAACTGGAAACCACCTTTCAAACTTTCGGAAATATTAGGGAAAAATGAACTTAATATAATAATAGAGATAATAAGGTTCTTGAAACAAATCAAAAGAGAAATCTAAAAAAGGGGGAAAAAAAGAAAAAACAAATCAAACAAAAAAACAAACAAAAACAAAAAAATTAAAAAACACAAAACACACAAAAACACACATAAAAAAATCAATGTTTTTCCCAAGCCCGGGTGCTTTTTCTATCATCCAAGGTCTATTTTCCCCTTTCGGGTCAGGACGTCGCCTGATGGACCTCTGGCGTGAAGAACTCTATCCCCAGTGTAACCTTACCTAACTCCTAAGATCCTAAATTTGTCAATTACCTTCCTATTAGATACATCCTCATTCTTTAGTTGGTTATAAAATCACAGGGGAAAAAAATACATTATTCTATGTGTTTAACCTGAAATGAACATTTATGTTTAAAAACTAACACTCTGTTTTGTTGTTTATTTTCAGATAACCCACTTTCAAGACACAAATAAAGGTCAGCCACAAAAAAATACAGGATATTCGGACCCATGCAAAAATAAGCAGGTCCAGCTTTTAAAAGCAAAAAGAATAAAAAAAAAGAAGTAAATGATATAAACTATATCAAGAACATTTTTTAATTAAGATCCCTTGAACTTGATTTGGCTTATCACTGTTTTAAAATAAAATGACTGAAACTCAGGCCATCTTAAATATATTCCTCCATAAAGCCTTAATCAACGTTTGGTAAAAATAGCAGCCTACCTGTTTTACTTGGATTGACAAAGAGAGGGTACAAGAAATAATTTCAAAATCTAGAAAGGAGTAAAGTGGTATAAATTTATTCATAACAATAACTTTAAAAACTCTTTATTAAAGTAAAACAAAGTATTTTTTTACGAATGGCGGTTAAAGATGGGTCTGAAAAATGACTGTAAAAAACCTTTGACTATAGATTCTAAGTCAATGGTAAAACTGAATTACGCATAAAGATTTCGAGAAATCGGCGGGAGTAACTACTCAGCTTGAACTTTGAGTAGCTGATTAGCTTGAACTAGAACCTTGAGTCAAGTTGAGTAGTTTAAACTCTGCTCAAAAAACTCGACACTCGAGTACTCGCACATCCCTAAGATGTGTGCGTGCGTGTGTGCGTGCACCGCTTTGAAAGGTCATTTCAAAACTATTAGGTCCTACTCTCTGGCAGGTCTTTCAGGTCTTGGGTGCTTCCGAACACATTTGCAAAGGATGGGGAAAAGTCGCTAGCTCGGACACCTGACTGTCCCAGCATTGCAAACACTGCTGAGCATATCTTCTTTGAGTTTGACCAATGGCACACTTATTGAGCTTTGCTCTGTGATGAGATCGGCGCCATCGCAACTCCACAGAACATTGTTGGAACTTACTTCAGGAAGAGAACAACTAGAACTGTGTTAGGCAATTTGCCCATGCCATTCTTTGGGCAATAAAGGTCATTCTTGACCGGTGTTGATCTTATCAACCGGTCATGGTTCTTACCATGGAGGAAAGCCCTAGTGGCATAAAACAAGAGGAGTAAGACTTTCATAACTGATCTGCTGCTGTTCGTTCCTATAGCAGACAATTTTCAACACTTGGTGTTTAAGAAAACAATACCTAACGATATTAGAACAGCTACAACAACGCTTGGTCATTGGCAGCTACAACATTGTGTTGGCCTAGTCAGCTCTAGTATCTGATCTTACTTACGACAAAATAATGTTGCAAAGTACAGATACACTTTGCCCTTATTTCCCTACTAAAAGAAATATATTTTTATATTGTAATATATTTATAAAGTAGTATTTTTCACTACTCGCAAACCCCAGATATATGTCTTATTTAGTATGTTGGGAATTCCAGTTACTAAAGCTGACCCTTACTGAGGTTAGAACGCCAGAAGATCAGATATGAAAGTCGTACCACAAAAGGCCTTGCCCAAAGTAATATAATAATATAATGTAACATTTCCAGGCTAGTGTCCTCAGTGTGAAGGTGGTTGTTAGTCGGTAGCCCAAGGGATATTGAACCACAAACCCACGGGAGTGTTTCATCTAAGGTCTAACACCTATTTATACAGGGTGTTTCACCTAAGGTGTCCAACGGATTGCGGAAAACTAGTAGTCCTACATAGGTGAAACAAAATCATTCCCCACTAAATCGACCCCAGGGAACAATATTTTTAAACTTTTGAAAATACAGGGTGTTCCAAAAACGGGGGTCATGGGTTCAAATTTCAGAATTTTTAAATGTAACATATGACATGTGATGCATAATTTTAAAGCTCTAAACAAGGCGAACAGTTTGGTGAAAACAGAATCCATTTATCTTTATTCATTTCAAAATGGAGGCCATTTTTGTGAAAATTGTTGTATATATATATATACATATATGAGACAAACAAATTATAATTTGTCTTATATATATTATCCACCAAAAACACAAAAACAGCACTGTTTTTGCTAAGTGCTCTTCTATTTTTTTCTATAGAAAAAGATCATATTTTTTATGTCTGAATTTAATAATTAATTTTATGAAACCTGGGTTAAACTGGAAAACCCATTGTTTGGAAAGGCCGTGGACCCGAGGGGTCCAGATAAGACGGAGTTTACAACATATGATATAGTATGATATAGTACATGATATGTGTTCAATCTTGATAACAAAAAATCAAGATGGAAACAAAGGCAATCCAATGAAGTTGTTTTTAATTAATTTCTGATAAGACCTAGTCCAATTAATGTCAATTTCATTCTAAATCTATTGTTACAAAATAGTACATGATATATATATATATAAATAAGACTGCTTCATTTCCAAAAATAACTTTTCAGTCTCTTCAGGAATTTTTATGTCTCTTATTTTATAAGAATAATAGTGGGACTAAGAGATGAAAAACTGATTAGCGATACACTTTGGTTGGATGTGGTCGCTGTCATTTGCTCTGCTGTGATTGAGTGTGTATATATGTCCCTGTTCTGATTGGTGTATTTGTGATTTCTGTTTATTCTTGTGTTCTTGTTTTGTATCCAGCATTTAGTGTTTTTGACTGCTTTGACTGATGTCTGTTTTAGCTGTTTATTATCCAGATCCTGGCTGGGTGTTACTAAATCTTGTTTTATTGTAGGTTTTTTCCTACCTGAAGACAGGATCAGATTTAAGATCCCGAAACAAAGTAAAACTTGTGTTTTGAAATGTCTACAAAAATAAAAATTTGTAGAATGTTCTTTATTTAGCAAATGCTAGCAGTTAGTTGAAATACACTCACTCCAGGATCCTTGCAGTTGCTAAGCATCTATATAATTTTAGCAACAGCTAACCTTAGTTACAATTAAGTAACTTTATAATTGTAAGTGGGTAAGTAGGTTTTATTTACCTCAAACCTAGCAATTGCTAGGAAAACCTGTCTTGGCAAATGCCAGGTTTTTTTTATTCATTTCACCCATTCTCATGATGGTAACTTCAATATAGCGGTTTCACTTGGAGGTAAACATTCAGTTTTGCTATAAAATTTAATGATCTATAAATCTTTAGATCTTGTAAAGCTATATATGTGTCTGTTTTATTAATTTTAAAATACACAAGACAATTTTGAGCTTTTTTGTAAATAAAGAAGATTTAACAATATCTTTGCATTTATACACAAATTCTGTACATAATTTTTTCTCCCATTTTCCATCTTGTAATATAACAATTTTTTCAAATCCTCAAGATTACCATAACACTCAATACCAATCATACCTCTAAATAACAAATAAATATTCAGGTAGCCTAAGTAAAAATAAAATAAAGTTGGATGTAAACACATGTTTAACTGAAGAACCTTAAAATATAAAATTTTTCATTACAAACCGTATGTCACCGAATATATCCGAATACCGTACAAACCGTAAATATCCGAAAGAGAACCAACATCTCCTAACATAAATCCTCATTTCCTTCTTCAGCCGGTGCAGTCTACACTGCCTGAAACCACACACTGTGTCTGTGTCATGGGAGAGTTACTGGTGTAAAAAGTTTTTTTTGCTTATTCAAGGAGGACACTGAGTCTTCCTTCCTAAATCCTTCCCTGAGTCCTCACAAACTAACCTCTGTATTGATAACCCAACCCCACCTTGAGGAAGGAGTTTTAGGTTTATTATTATTTTTTGTTTGGTTCGGGATTTACAAAAGAGTTGTAATGAATGAATATTATAATGTATTATATTATTACATGAATGTTATTATGTATTATATATGTTGTATGTTGAAGTATATTGAATTTTAACTGCAATGGAGTCCCGCAATCCCGGACTTCGGTAACCCGGATTTCCGGGTAGTTCGGAAAGCCTGCCAGAGCAATAAATTGGACTTTTAAGTTTTTGGAGTATGCCTACAAACAGTTTTGGTCTTTTTTTAAGTAAGGTTCAAGTTTATAGTTTTAGTATGATGTATAAATTTGGCAATAAATAAATGTTTTTATAGGAATAACCTAAATATTTCTGATGACCCGGAATTTTTACGAGCCCAGACACCGTTCAGTCCAGATTACTTTGAGTTTGCGGGACTCTACTATATTTCTATCAGAATGAGATTTTTCTTTTCCATGGTATAAATTATGTGTATATTATATGACAACATTTTATCAATGCAAAACAAAGTTTACTTTGGTAAGAGAAAAGTGAAGAATTTGGTGAATCTTTACATAGCGAGTTCATAGCTTGCCTAACCTCAATTCAACAAACTTTGATATAAATAGTGATGATAACGATTCCTTCAGACCATTCATGTTTATTATATCAAGGATCTACTGTATATTGTTGAAGTTTTTTATTGTTCAAGTCCGATACAACTATTGAAAACAGTTTAAAACTAAAAAAGGTTAAATACATATACAGTTTTTAAATTGTTTATTGTTCAAAGCAACAACAAGATATAACAATACTTAAAAAAAGTAGTTCTAAAAAAATCAACAGCTAACATATCACCAACAAGCATATCATCTCTATCAACAGCTAACAAGCACCATAACCTAACACCAAGTATCACCTTAACAAGCATATCATCTCTATTTATGGTTGTTATTTAGTTTTTTTCCAAAAAAACACTTCTTCTGACCAACTTATCCAACACTGGTGGAAGTGACTCACCTAAAATAAAAATTTGAGGGGGACATTCTCTTTCCTTCTGGGCCGTGATGATCTCTTTTCCTTTTTCGTCATAAGAATAAACATAAACAAAACGACAGTCATCTTCATCATAAAATATGCAGTAGTCATCATGTAGGTCTTCTCGGTCTGAAATAACATTTCAAAATTATAATTAAAAATATTACCAGCTTAGGTAAAACTAAGCCACTGACTACAACTGTGTTAAATAGGTAATCAGCACTTTTCATAATTATTGTAGTATAACTCAATCATTTTCAACATTCATGAGTTTGTAAAGAAGGCTTATATGCTTGTTGTGGTTCTACTCTAAAACTTTAACCCTGGAAATTTAATTGTGTGTTGTATTGTTCCAAAAACCAGCAACAATGGAACTGATCACCTTATTATATTAGTTCATATTTGTTAGCAACTCTTGCAGAGCAATCATCTAATTGCCAGTATTTTCAAACTAAGACTTCACAGCAGAGATGGCTCCTGCATCGCCCATACTACAGCTTGGAGAATTACGGGGAACGCTGTGAACTGTCACCATGCACCACAAAACAATAAACAACAAGCTCAATTTCCTTAGTACTATATTTTAAAAAATACACTATTTGTAATCTTAAGGAGAGCAAATAAAAAAATTATAAATCTATATCTGAAAAAAATTTCCTGCCATGCCTTGAAATAAATAAATAATTTTTAAATGTAGGCTTATACTATTTCATGTCTACTCTACCTCAAATCCATGTTTAGATTTGTCCTTTTTTAGAATTTTCTATACATACTCAGACAAATGAAATGTCCTGAAATAAATCTTTCATACAAGCAGATTGGGTTTCAATCAGCACAAAAAAGGAGCTATTAGAAGCTAATACCTTCTATAACATCAACGACGTTGGGTACGAAAGTGCAGTTTTTGGCGCAGTCAACTTCGTCTTTGAGAGGTCCTGTCTTGTACACTTGACACTGAACACAATGCTTGAACTCGTCACACCTTCCAGGGCAGGTCTGAACAGCCAAATGATAGTTATTATTTCAACATTTAAACATTAGAACATCAAAGAGGGATTATAAAAATTATCACTTCTGTAAAAGACAATGTGAAGAATGTTGTGGAGTTGTCCATGCACCAATCATAAAAACTTCAACTCTGCTGGAATCCGTCTTCAACATTACTCTAGTAGTGCTGAAGAAAACAATCTGCCGAAACCTAGGTCCATGCTCAAGTGAGACAGAGACGTCGTCGACTTATTCCAACAGTATGAACTGCAGTAAAAAGTTAACATTTTAAAAAAGTGAAAAAACTAAAATTTTGTGCATCATAACAAGTTATTGTTATAGTGACAAACTTGTTAAAAATCACAAGTCAACAGTCTTTTTCTGGTTGATAAAAACTTTCACCTAACCATTTTTAATCTAACATCTATCTTTGTCAAGTGATAAAATAAGGAAAGTAGTTAACACACACTGCCTTGCAGCTTTAAAGTATACAAATTCTCAAAGTTTGGAGTTCCAGTACAGTGAAACCTGGATAATTCAAACTTGTATAATTTGAAATCTTCTTTAATTCGAATATTTTTCTAGGTCCCTGGCATTTTGTATCTAAACAATGCTAAAAAATCGTGGATAATTTGAATTTTATTTTGGATAATTCAAATTTTTAAGATCCAAATTAAGGTACATCAATTTCATTCCACGACTGGAAATAGTTTAAAGTTCATTGGAAAACACGTTTTACTAAGACGTTCCTTAAAAAATTAACGCCAGACCTATGGCATGTCAGGTTATGGTCAAGTGACTCATCCCTTCCACCTCCCAGGCTTCCCACCCAGCCCCAACATCGCTTGTAACTCGACACCAATAATATAAACTAAACAGTACAGAACGCTGACTGGGTTCGGAAAAGGGTTGCGCTCGCCGTGACAGCGCCACTAGTCTTTTCGCGCTTGATTCTGTGTAGAACGGCTCCCGGCAGACGAGCCATGCGCCAGACCTGATGCGCAGTTTTCTATGTCGACACAAAGGCTACTCAACACTGCGACCCCCTTCCCTCTCCCACCAGCCAAACTAACTTCCGAATTCCAGTGCAGCATTCCGTTGTTTTTGATCGTCCTTCAAACAAAGTGTTTTATTTATTTGTGCAGTGTCTTGTTTAAGTGTTAAAAAGTTTTTACTAGAGGTGTGCGGATAGTGAATTTTTGGATCGGATCGGATTCGGATCGGATAGCTTATGTTCAGATCGGTTTCGGATCGGATAACAACAGGTTCGGATCGGATAGTACCGGATTCGGATATTTACGGCACGGCGTAATGAGCAGATTTAGGTTTTCTCATAAGCCTAAGGTAATTGCAAGGAACTACCATATTATCCTAATGTGTAAGGTAAGGTTTGCCTTGATAGCCCAGAGTTGTTGATTGTTCAGATATATTGTTTTCAATGCAGGCCAAATGTCAATTAAGCATGCAAAGGTACAACTAATTATCTGTTAATAATTTGGAAATTTATTGATTCCCTTTAAGCATAGTTAGTATTTAATTCAACAAGGTTATTAGGCCTAAATAAATTTCAGAATTAGGTTACTTAAAAATTCATTTTTCAATGCAATCTTAATTTGTTCATTTTTATGTCTCTGTATTTTTTGTTCTCTTCCTTTTCATAAATCAATAAATTATTTGATCAGTGACTAGGCCTAAGTGATAAGACAAAAGAATTAAATATAAAACTTGATTCACCAATCTCTTCACATTTGAAGAAAGCTCTACATTTTTATTCATGCATTAATGCCTGACAACCAAGATTTTGATTCACTACAGAATAATAAAATAATAAGTCTGAGCAGTTAACTTAACCTAAATTTCAAGATGAGTTTCAAATGTTGTAGGTTTCAATATTAAAGCTTGGTCATTTAATTAGAACAAATAAAAGTCTATTTGTTTTAGAAAATAAACATCAAACAAACTCAATAATTATTATCACAGGCGTAGGTTGTCAATTCAGCATTTTACTGTTATCTAAGAATGTCCATTTTAACCACGTATTGGAAATACGGCTCGGCTTAATTCGTCAAAGATTAATATTTCAACAAAATAAAAACTTAATTTTGATCATTCAACTTTGTATTTTTAGGTAGGTAATTGCTTAGTTGATAAATAAATTAATACAATTGAAAGATAGACATTCTTGAGTTAATTCAGCTTTTAAGCAGATGACGACATTCAAACATGATGTGCGATGGAAAGACAAACAATGAAATGAACAGGTTCGCCAAATCTTTGGCAGCCCAAAATTATTGTAGGCTTTTTATTTTATCGTATCAACAGGCCACTTAAGATATTTACGGCCTGAAATAGTCGTATGAAACATCAACACGACTATTTATTTATGGGGTATTTACGGGATATTTCGTTTTGGCAATTGAAGACGACTGTGAGTGGGGACACTGGCGGTCATTGACGAACTCTTGATTTGTCTTGATTGCGATTCTCTGTCGTACCAATCGATGTTTTGTCGGTAACGGATACTGATCGAGATCACGACAGTGACAGAACTAATAAAGGATGTACCTATTTGTTAACTGATTTAATGCTACGATACAAGAATTCATCTTAGGATGTTCGTTATTGCGTCGGGTGTTGCGCAATACTCTGATCGTATACAACGATCTCGATCTTATCACGAGTCGCAATATCAGCAACCGAAATACATCGCTTGATGCATACCAGTTCATAATCGCATCGTGTTGAGGCGTTGTTCAAGCTGGGATCGCGAATCTTCGCATTTCAAAGTGTAATTTTTACTCTGCGATGTTTTCTCTTACCATTGTACTCTCGTTGGCAGTGACTAGTTTTGTTTGGAAGACTTTCCAAACTTTAAAATTTGATCCTTCTTAAAAATTTACCCCAAAATGTGCAGTCTATCCGATAGAGTCGGATATCTAGTCAGTCTTACCGGATAGTTATAAAACCCTCGGATTGGATTCGGATATCCGATCCGATCCGAATCCGATCCGAATTTTCGGATATCTGCACACCTCTAGTTTTTACGTGACATTAAATAAGTGAAGTGACCATGTCGACAAAATCTCGGACCTATAAAACACTCACTTTGGCGGAAAGTCAATGAGCATGCAATTGTCAATGTTACACGAAGTTAAGTTGGTAGCCTGTATCAAGTTCAGAAGTAGCAGAACGTACTGTATTTTTTCTAGCAGAAATGTTTCTTTGTATTATCGTACATCGCGTCGTACATAGTTTATACTTTAGGGTAGTTATTTCTGTTTTATGATTACTGATTTTGAACCCTTGTAATTAGCGTTTGTTGATGAATTTATTCTTTTAGAGTGTCAATTTCATAAACAGGTTAAATTCACAATGTGAAGTTTTAATGTTTTGGCCTCATTGTTTAGAACTTCTTTAATTCGAATTTATGGATAATTCGAAGTTTTTAGCTGGTCGAATTATCCAGGTTCCACTGTACTAACATGGCTTTGCTGAAAAACCATGATTCCTCTGATCAGCTGTTTACATGAAAGCTCTAATTCATGTTATATGTTACCGAGGAAAGCCAAACTTTGAGGACATCTAGGGCTCTCCACTGAAGTCTGATAATCACTCCTGAAATTTTGTGTCAATTTTGTATGTGTTTTTTGTGTCTGAAATTTTGTTCCTGCAAACGTTCATGTCAAACTCTTTCTAATGACGCCTAAATTATTAAAATCGGTTCAGGGCTGTAGGAGTAGTCTTAGTAAAAAAAATCCCAGCATATTAAATATCAATAACTATCTAATTTTAATCATCAGTTCATTATTAAAAGATTGGTTTTCAAGTATATATGCCCAATTATCTATCTACACTTTCAAAAAAAATTAAGGGAAATCATATACATTTATTGTGACAATATATAAAAATTAGATTCCCAATCTTATACGTAATTTTGATATATTGATTGAGCCCAATTGCCATTTTCATGGTTGGGTTTGTTGTGATAATACACAAAGCTTAAAATCTAATTCATGTCTATTTTATGAACTATGATGTGCGAAATAGTTTTCAATGTTGTAATAACAGTTTTCATCGAGTAAATTTTTTAATGACATGATTAAGTTCCATGTCAGTACCCAGTATGTCTCTGTAAGTAAATTTAACAAACTTTTGTTTTCTTACTTGATTGAGAGGATTTTTAGTTAAATTAAGATGCCGGTAACTTAATATTTGCTTGATTTTAGCTGCACTGATGCATGTTTTAATTTATTATTTGCATTTTAAAGTTAATTATGACTAATTTTATTTTATAATTAAGGATTGCATTTCTATTTAGTTGACTTATATCATATTTATTGTAATTTGAACTGTAATGTGACATTCTGAAAGTACTTTATTAATGGTCAATAAACTCTTGAATCTTGACTACAGCTTAAATTTTAATGCAAGACTCACCGGGCACTTATCACAGTAGCGTCCGCTGAAATGACCATTCTCATCACTATTGCACTTGCAGGCACCACACTCGCAGGTGCCGTGCCCACTGCATATCTCTCCACCACCTGTGGAATAATCAGGCTGTTAACCCTTGAGCGGGCGTTTCACCGGCAAAACGCGAGCGGGCGCATGCGGAGTTTTACTCCGCAACACTAGATTGCACAAATTTAACCCATTTTACTTGTTTTATAACGAAATATTGTATTTAAATGTTGATAAACTTCATTAGGAATCACATTTCATAGTCGATTCAATTAATTGTTCAACTGAATAGGTGTAATATTTCAATTAAACACAGTAGGCAATTTTCTGGTATAAAATATGTGTTAATTATTATTTACATTTTTGGACTTTTCCTTTCGCTTTTTTTTGGAAACCAAAAGGAAAAGTCCAAAAAATTAATAAAATTTACAAATCCATTGCTATTATGAATTTTAAAAATAGGTATTAGTGTCTGTGTAACGGGACAGGGCGCTCCGCAAAACTGAGAAGGCATCTCTGAATTGTGTATAACGAGGTAACAAGGGGGGGGTGGGGGGGTATAAATAGCTTTAGGAGATTCCTGGAATGAGGGGCGTAAAGTACGAAGCCGGACGCGACCGCCGACACCCATTATGTCCGATTATTTTAACATATAAAACACGTGCGGAGGAAAACTCCGCATGCGCCCGCTCGAGGGTTAATAAATCCTTTGGCTTTTGTATGTTAATTAAGTATTCTTACTGATTAAGTTATTTTGGTCGTTTTTAATTTAATTTTAAAAACTTATACGAGGCTGCAGACGTTATTATAAGTGTGATAAAACATGTAAAGCGGACCAAGAGTGTATTGTCAAAGTGACTGTCAGATATAGAGAACACCAGTGCTGTCAGCACCATGTGGCACTAAAATTTCAAAAATGGCGCCAGAGGATAATTTTAGGCAGAGTACTAAAAATAATGTTTCCAAACACCTTTTGACTCATATTTTAATGATTTTATGCAATAACAATTTTGTGTCCTGAGCAGTTTTACCATTTATACCCCACAGGAAAATGCTATTTTTAATATCATATATCATATAATATATAGATGGCTCTGCAAAGTTCCAAATGAATCAATGAAACATCCGGCCCTGACCTGGAGGGATGCAGGTGTCGTTGGTGGCGCGACAGTCGCAGGCACTGCCAGTCCAGCCGGGGTTGCAGATGCACTTGCCGCACTCGCACGTCCCGTGGTCCGGCCCCGAGCACAGCACGCCGTTGTGGCGGTCACACGAGAAATTGTCGCACTCACAAAACTGGCCGGTGATTTTCTGTAAGAGGAGGCGATGATCAGGAGCACTCTAACCATTGATGAAATGTAAGGATATGACACGATTAACCCTTAGAGTGCAAAATAGAAAATACCTTTCAACAAATTCTTTCAAAGTATTCATGGATTATTACCAATAAATTTAACTATTAGTGAGTGTGATCTCCCAAGTGAGCAATAAACAAATTTTAAGATGTGTAAAAACAACAAATATATTGATTTTCTGGCCTTTTTTATTTTCAGGTGTAGCAAGAATTAGGCCAATGAGTTCTTTAATACTACGAGTATTCGAGAGTCCATTCTCTTCCTAAGATGAGTATATTTGTGATTAAGTAAGTTCTGTGTTACAATCACTATAAGTCCATCAAACAAGTATTAAAAGAAACTGACTTGAAACAAAAACGTCCAGTTGAAATGTTTAGTTCCCTTTCAATAAATATTTTAACAGACAAATTTGCTGAGTAGTTCTCGGTTGGAACTCACCTCGCCCTCGTTGAGCCGGGAGTCGCAGTAGCACTGGCCGCAGATGCAGGAGCCGCGCCCCGAGCAGTCCACCGTGGTCGTGTTGTCCGGACGGCAGCCGGCCGTCAAGTCCTGCCACAACACCACGCAAGTAGCACAACACTTCACAAGTACACATCCCTTGCTCCCCCATCCAGTATGTGTCAGACCTAACCAAAGATATGTGTACACAAACACACAACTGTTAAAGTGTGCATCAGGAGTATACACTATCAACTTTTTAATACTTTTAAGAATTTCTCTATTTTAGTATACGTTGTTACCCTTGTCTCTGGACAGATTTTGGGCTGTTAAAAGTGTTATGTTTTAGTAATATTTACATTATTTATTTACCATGATAAGGTGTTGTATTAATGTAGTTGGGTAGTTATAAAAAGCTGGTAGACAACATAAAACTTTTCAAACTTCATAAAAGAAATTGTTTGGTAAAAAATAATTTTTAACAGATTTTCCTACAAGTTTAAAAAATTCAAAAGTACCGTGTGTCCCAAAAGTAATGTTACACTTTTAAACAGCTGTATTTACAAAACTATATAAATTGCATAAACAGGGGTTACATAGGCTTAAAGAGCATAAAAACAGTTTTGTTTAGGTTTATCGGAGTTCAACGTGAGCACCACAAGTCGCCCTGCAGAGGTCCAAATGAAATTTCACCTCTTCCCAAACTTGGTGCAAAACTTCTGGTGTAACTGTATCAATCGCAGCTCTGATCCTTTGCTTCAAGTGATTTATATCTCGAATTTTTTTCACTATAAACCTTTGTTTTAACATAGCCCCACAAATAAAAGTCCAAAGGTGTACGGTCCGGCGAGCGTGGAGGCCAAGCCTTCCACCCATCACGACCTATCCAACTTTGAGGAAGATTTTCATCCAGAAAGTCCCGAACGATCTCTGCGTGGTGTGGTGGAGCGCCATCTTGCTGGAAGATAAAATTTTCGTTCTCAGTTTGTAGAATGTCCAGTCTCTGGTGTTGTCAGTGCTCTATTACTGTCTTCCTGCTTTCGGCAACAGTATTACCAGGTAAGAAATGTCCCGCATTCAGAAGCTGCAAAACACAGCAGTGCGCTTCATTTACTCTTTAAGTAGACGGGAACACATTTCTTCCTTTCGGGATGCTGCCGGACTCATGCCACCGGATGCCGTTTGCAGGCTTCAGGCCTGCAGTCTCGTCCACCAGGTGCTGGTTCAACAGGAACCACAATATCTGGTGGAGAGACTTGTTGCTCGCGGGGAGATTGCTGAGCGCAGTACTCGGCATGGCACGCTGCTTCATTTCCCAAAGCTGAAGCTGGAGGTGGGGAGGAGAGGTTTCTCCTACTTCGGCCCCACGCTTTATAATGGCCTCCCTTGTGACCTCAAGAAACTGGCAGTCCCAGCTTTCAAATCTAGATTTAAGAAATATCTGAAGGACTCTTACAAATAATGTTTATCTTAATTTTTTGATTTGTGTTTAACTGTGTATATATTTTTGTTGTTTTTGTATATATATAACTTGTTACTGACTTGAGTTGTTCTGGAAAGCAGTGTTAACTGAGAAACGCTCTAAAATAAAGGCATTTTTATTTATTTATTTATTTATAATGTAAGAAAAAAACTACAAATTCGTTAAAAGTTACAAAAAAATGTCAATATTCCACTAAATTCACCAAAACCAAAACAAAGCCAATTTTTTTTTTAACCTAGTTATTTTATCAAAAAGAACAGATGATCTTGAGCATTTGTAATACAATAACAACAAAATTGTGAATTTAATGGGATAAAGAGACATTTTTTTGTAACTTTTAACGAATTTGTAATTTTTTTCTTACAAGCTATTTCGGCAAAACAACGTTTTCATCATGTCAAGTACCGGTGCGAGGTTTTCAGATTTGATCAAGCAGTATGATGGTAATGGAGATTTTAGTGAGTGACTGAAAAAACTAGAACTCGTATGTAGGCTACAAAAAGTCAAAGAATTGCAGACTGACCTTCCATTATTTCTGTCAGAAGGTGCTTTTGCTGTCTATGACGGACTTTCGGAAAATGTCAAGAGTGACTACACGGCCCTCACCTGCGTTGCTGCAGGCCTTTTCTGCAAACTGCTTCCAAGCTTACGCATAATTTACTGCTAGGCGCTTGCATCCCGGTGAGTCATTAGATGTTTACGCTTCTGATCTAAAGAGGCTGGCTAAATTGGTAGACCCTTTTGTGTCGGATAACTGGATTAAGAGCGCGCTTGTACACGGCTTGCCAGCGGATACACAAAACCAGTTAAAAGCTGCTTGTTGTCTTCAAAGCATGGAGTTATCTGATGTGAATGTAAGAGCAAGGAATCTATTGTGCAGTGAGTCCAATTCTGGAGCAGTTGCACACTCTGACGTCAACGATTTCAATGTTCGTAGACAGGGACACAAGAAGGAAGGTAAGAAATGTTTTACTTGTGGCAAGGAAGGTCATTTAGCACGTTCATGTCCATCCCAAAAACGAGATGCTTCGTATCACCTGCTACCGGTGTGGGGAAGTCGGGCATTACGCCACAACATGTTCAGGGGTTCCAAAAAACAGTGATGTTAAATAATGAGAGCAAAGATCTCATATATCATTACATGCACATGGAAGAACATAGAGCTCCAGCATGTCAAGGTATATAAACCTATTTATAGTGTTCTCTGCAAAGAAAAATGGCCCTACAACACGGTCTCGTGACAGAGCACACCAAACGTTGACCTTTGGAGAATCGCGTTCATGTTCTAAAAAAGCATGAGGATTCTCTCTACCCCAGATACGAACGTTATGACGATGTACAAGCAGGGTTCCCACTCAAACTGAATTTTAAAATTCACGGCTCTTTCACGGTTTTTAAGGTCCGAAAATTACAAAATTTACGGTCTAAATATAGGAAAACATTTTGCCGCCCGCACAGTTTCACAGAGAATAACAGGTTGGGGGGAGGGGGGGGACATACATACATACATTAGCTGAAATGGCGACCTATCCAGGTAGGTATTTTAAGCCAAGTATGAATGACAGATGCGAGGGAAAACTCGGCAGACGCACAGCGCCGGCGGCAGCGGCGCCAGCACAACGGAGAAGTAATTTCTGTACCAATAGAATTAAACTGTGTAATATTTTAGGTAAAACAAACTATACATGACGGGAAAATAATTTTAAATACAATGCTATTAAATAAATTACAACTATTTCACAAAATACGATGTGATTTTAACATTATTGATTTGTAACGGGTCAAATTTGTAGGGGGGTATAAATTTACTGATTAATAGCTAGAGGAGGTGATTTGCTATGGCTAGTTGCTTAGGCCTAGCTATAAAAAGGGTAAAGTTACCTGGTGTAGGTTTAACTAGGTTGAACTCTAGCCTAGGCCTTTGTTTGTCATAAGCCTAGCCCATCCTTTGGTGGGTTGACATAGTTGGGCAGCTCATGAATAATGGTTATTGCAGTGAAATATAACCTAAATCACACTAGGTGCACTGCTAACCTTTGCTGAAAGCCCATAAACCAAACACAGGGCTAACCTCTCTCGCCGGTGTCACAGCCCATAGTGTTGACATGAAGTTGATTTCATAAAACTTCATAGTTAAAACACTTGTGACACTTGTTGTTGTGAATAATTGCCCCCACACTTGTATGATTAAATATTAAAACCCCTTGAGGGCCATAATAAACATCGTTGGTGTTGAGCAACATAACCTCAATTGGCTTTGTTGAGGTGACAGACGACAGACGATGTCAGATGGATTGACAGCTGACGATCAGCCAGTGGCAGTGGTCCTACGTCACACAATCACAGCCACTGGTGATCAGCTGTTTATCCCCTCCCTGCCCCTTCCTTGGAGGGGAAGTTTTGGAGGGATGAACCCGGAGGATTAGCGGGTGGATTATTCGGTTCCTAGTTCTTGAACTGTACGGTCGTTTCTACTAGACCTCGTCTGGTGCGAATCCATCGCGACGAACCTAGTCAGTGTTAGCCGGCAGCTCAGAACTCTGTGATCGGCGTTTTACTCGTTTGAGTTTTATTTCGATTCGTAGCGTTTCCTACGAATCATCGGTGCCGTTTCGCACGTCGAATTCGCACGTCGCGTTTGTCACGGGGTGATTCGACTCCTTTTGCCACTTAGACGCGGGTGGGGAACCTGCGTGTCAGAACAGGACCTATGTGTGCAGGTGACCTGTGGCGTTGGTTCCAGAGTAACCGTGGTTGGTAAAACTGTGGTGTAGGGGAGATCCGTGGTGTCCAGTAACGTGAGTACGTTGTTTGGTATAGATACCTAAGTTGTTTGCTAAACCATTTTGTGCAAATTAAACTTGTCAGTTTCCAATTGGCTTTACCATCAGGTGTGAACGATGATGATGGTACAGTAGCGTTGCGTTTGCGGGCTCTGAGATCACACCTGAATAATTTAAGTGATTTCTTGTTGGGTAGAAATCTGTATCTTTTCAAAATTCATTCAAAGAACCCTGGAATAGACCCAGCTGCCAGACTTGAGCGATTCCGCTGGCATAGGTCTGAGACGACTTCTCTTATCATTAGGAAAATTAATTTTATTCCTTTTATGAGAAATTCGTCACAGTAACATGGCGCCCGAACAGGGACTAACTTTTTGAATTTTTTTTAAATTGGCATTAAACGATTGAATTTTTAAAATTCACTTGTGACTTATCGCCATCCTGACTATTTAACCGTAAAGCGCTGTTTAGCGTAGGTGAGTTGGGAGTGCCGATTGTTTTTAAAATTTATTTTCAAAATTTAATTAAAATCTTTTAAACCTGCTCTTTAACAAGAGGGGTGATTGGTTAAAAATTTTATTTTTATATTGTTATAGATTTTAACCGACCCTTGTGATAGGGTGGTGAATTAGACAATAGTTACCGTGTTTTGGATTGATTTTTTGTAAACCGACCTTTATTTAAAGGTGGTGACTGTTATCCAGGGTGAAATAGCCTATTTTGCACAGTGATTACTGTAATTTGATTTAAATCGACCTTTGGGTGTAGGCGGTGACTTTGAAATTCCAGGGTGGATTTATTCTAAATTTATTGTTGTCTTGGCATTATTTATTTATATTTTGGTAAATAATCATGCCTAAGACCACTGAAGATTCAGTGACAGGTGCACAAACCTTTGTCACTGGTCCTATAGTTGTGACCACGAGTGCGGCTGTGTTTACAGTTTCGACTCGTCATACTAACCTCTCCCAAAATCAGGCCTATACAACAACTGCGGGTACAGTTGAGTTGTCAAGGGTCATGACTGAAGGTGAGGTGATGGACACCTTGTCTCAAGGCGCGTCCCATGGTGGTAACCTCTCTGATTTGATGCAACCCAGTAACATGGGTGGTCAAAAGGTGATGCAACCGGACTTTGATGATGAGTTACTGGTTTTGCGGGAAATGCGCCAGATCTTAGGCCTATCACCCGATGCTGACATTCAGCTGGTTGAGCAGGCAATAGTCGAGATGGTGGAAACCTCTAGGCAGCAAAGAGAATCTGTGATGTACAGCGAGAGATGTCCGAAATCTTCGATTGGTGGATATTCTGAACCCCTGCCACCACTTCCCTGTGCGAACCCTACTACTGCAGGGTGGGGACTACGGGGTAGCAGTGGTGATCTACCAACATCAGTGACCCTGCCTCTCGCTGAGTCTCACTCCTTGGGCCTTTGTAACCCACAACATGATGTGCGGGTGAGCCTGGGTAACAACCCGGTTTTGGGGAGTGATGCTGGATGTAGGCAACCCTCAGCCATGGTGACTTCACACGCGGCTAACGATCCTAGCTGGCAACTGGGTGGGATGTCTCTCAACCCAGGTTGTTCAACCGAAGCTAGTGAGCCCAGTCGTGTGAGGCCAAACCTAAACCCACTGGGGGAACGGGTGCCTAGCTCATGCTACCAAACGGCTGAAGGGTGGTACCCAGGGACTGCAAGGTCTGTTTGGGACCAAACGCAGGATCCTAGTCGGGTGATGACTAGAGTTCCAGGCCGCGACTTTGCATCGGTCTGCAATGCGGTGCGAAAGTGGAACCTGAGATTCGATGGGAGGAAGGATCCTGTCTCCTTCCTTGAGAGATTCTCGGAACTCATCGAGACATATTCTTTGTCTGATGAGGACGTATTGAGGGCCCTGCCCGAACTCCTTCAAGGTGAGGCCATTTCATGGTACAGAAACCTGAAAGGTTCGTGGCGGAACTTTGCGGACTTCCGGGTGGATTTCAAAACCCAGTTCTTTCCGGGTGGTTACAAGCGGAACCTGGACGAGGAAATAAGGAAGCGGACGCAAGGTGAACATGAACCTTTCCGCAGCTATTTAACCGCTGTCTCCACGCTCATAAGGAGAAGCGGTGAATTTTCCCCGCAAAAGACATTGGACCTCGTATATAAAAATATGAGGCCCGAATATAAACTTATGGTGCATCGTAGCAAGTTTACTACGATCCCTGAGTTGATAAGGCTGGCCGAAGAGTATGAGGTTTACCTGCAGGACCGCCAAAGCTTTCGGCCCCCGCCTCCTCCTGCTCAGGCACTAGTCCCTGAGACGGCTTACAATTGTAAGCAAAGGCAGGACCGAGGCTTTGACCTTGCGGCTGTTGAACCGTTCACTGGTAACGGTGATGTCGCAGCCGGTGTGGAACCGGCCACCTTGAGCTTGCCCATGCAGTCCCGTTTAGGACCAGGCATGGAAGAGCAGTCATCGAGGTGTGATAATACGCCTCCACAGCAGCCAAACAACCCTAGTTGGGGTGACTTGATTTGCTGGAACTGCGATGAGTGTGGCCACCGTTATCGTCGTTGCCCTCAGCCCAAAAGGTTGCGGTGCTTCAACTGCAAGAGAGGGGGTGTGGCTACATCTCATTGTGAATGTCGTGCAGCGAGAAGTCGCGTTGGGACTCAGCATTCAAGAGACCGGCTGAGTATAGTGCCGCAGCACGACAAGAGACCTCTGGCTAATGGCTCTGATAGCTTGACCGGGTATTTTACCGGAGCTATATCAGGAACCCCAGGGGGTGATGTGAGACCCTTCGTTGAGGTGAACCTGGGTGGCAAAACCTTCATGGCTCTTGCTGATTCTGGAGCTAGTGTGAACTTGTTGGGCTCCAAAGTTCAGAAACTCCTGACTGAGCAAGGTGTGGAACCCGAGCCAGTCAGGGTGGCAATGAGGATGGCAGTTGGAACCAATAGCGAGTCTGGGTCCTTGTATCGACTTTCGGGTGACGTGGGTGGCACAACTCACTCCTGGGAAGCTTATTACATACCAAATCTGTCTTATGACATGATTCTGGGTATGCATTGCTTGGAGGGGATGAGCCTGGTCCGATTCGACCGTAGGGTGATTTTACCTCCTGATTCCACCAGCAGACCTGAACCCGAAGTGAATGCGATGGAGACCCTAACATTGGAGAAAAGGCCCCAGTTGCCCAAACTCTTGGGCGGAGGTCTTCTGTTGTTCCATGACCCGTGTTTTGTTACTGAGACAGACTCCAGAATCTAGGTGTGAACCGTCTGGCTCTCGAGGTGCGAACCTCAATGAGGTTAAAGAGGTGAGGCATGCAAGCTGTGATTACAGCTTACGTCAGCAACCTCAAGCCTCATTGATGAAGACTTGTCGTTTGTGAAGATTGACCGAGAGTGCCTGAAACCCCCTAAGGTGACTGAAACCTAGGATTAAGGTGCACAGGCAATTGGGGATTGATACGTTTGTTTGGGGTGTGTTGTGAGTGGCGATTACCACTTGGTTTCACTTTGTTTGAACCCCGAAGCGTTCACTCTTTTTTATTTGTTTTTTTTTGTTGGCCGAAGTAAGAAGGGGGTGTAACGGGTCAAATTTGTAGGGGGGTATAAATTTACTGATTAATAGCTAGAGGAGGTGATTTGCTATGGCTAGTTGCTTAGGCCTAGCTATAAAAAGGGTAAAGTTACCTGGTGTAGGTTTAACTAGGTTGAACCCTAGCCTAGGCCTTTGTTTGTCATAAGCCTAGCCCATCCTTTGGTGGGTTGACATAGTTGGGCAGCTCATGAATAATGGTTATTGCAGTGAAATATAACCTAAATCACACTAGGTGCACTGCTAACCTTTGCTGAAAGCCCATAAACCAAACACAGGGCTAACCTCTCTCGCCGGTGTCACAGCCCATAGTGTTGACATGAAGTTGATTTCATAAAACTTCATAGTTAAAACACTTGTGACACTTGTTGTTGTGAATAATTGCCCCCACACTTGTATGATTAAATATTAAAACCCCTTGACGGCCATAATAAACATCGTTGGTGTTGAGAAACATAACCTCAATTGGCTTTGTTGAGGTGACAGACGACAGACGATGTCAGATGGATCGACAGCTGACGATCAGCCAGTGGCAGTGGTCCTACGTCACACAATCACAGCCACTGGTGATCAGCTGTTTATCCCCTCCCTGCCCCTTCCTTGGAGGGGAAGTTTTGGAGGGATGAACCCGGAGGATTAGCGGGTGGATTATTCGGTTCCTAGTTCTTGAACTGTACGGTCGTTTCTACTAGACCTCGTCTGGTGCGAATCCATCGCGACGAACCTAGTCAGTGTTAGCCGGCAGCTCAGAACTCTGTGATCGGCGTTTTACTCGTTTGAGTTTTATTTCGATTCGTAGCGTTTCCTACGAATCATCGGTGCCGTTTTGCACGTCGAATTTAATTAACCCCGTCGCGTTTGTCACGGGGTGATTCGACTCCTTTTGCCACTTAGACGCGGGTGGGGAACCTGCGTGTCAGAACAGGACCTATGTGTGCAGGTGACCTGTGGCGTTGGTTCCAGAGTAACCGTGGTTGGTAAAACTGTGGTGTAGGGGAGATCCGTGGTGTCCAGTAACGTGAGTACGTTGTTTGGTATAGATACCTAAGTTGTTTGCTAAACCATTTTGTGCAAATTAAACTTGTCAGTTTCCAATTGGCTTTACCATCAGGTGTGAACGATGATGATGGTACAGTAGCGTTGCGTTTGCGGGCTCTGAGATCACACCTGAATAATTTAAGTGATTTCTTGTTGGGTAGAAATCTGTACCTTTTCAAAATTCATTCAAAGAACCCTGGAATAGACCCAGCTGCCAGACTTGAGCGATTCCGCTGGCATAGGTCTGAGACGACTTCTCTTATCATTAGGAAAATTAATTTTATTCCTTTTATGAGAAATTCGTCACAGATTACTTAAGAAAACAGAAAACATAGTACTGGCGATTGCAAAACACGCACGCAACTTAAATATTTTTAATTTTTAACGCCATCCTTTCTTCCTTCCTTCCTTTCTTCCTGTATTTCTGCTTTCTATCCGCCCACACAATGCGCAGAGTCCAGTGTGCACTGTCGCATTGTATGTTGCCATGACAACCGTGTGTCGTCATAGCAACGAGCCAATTACGCACTGCGTTTTAAGACAACAAACAGCCGTGTAATGAAAGACAATATGATAGTCTGCGCTTGCGTATGTTGCCAACCTTTCGATGAATATTCGATAGTTCATTTATTGCGTCTTGACCGAGTTGAAGTTTGTGATTATCAACTCTCTAATCATCGAAAACTCGAAATATGATCTATATAATACGTATTAAATTAATGTCGTGTTTGTTTAAAAATTAATTGCAAGTTATTAAGTACACTTCAATTACATTTTTTTTGTGAAATAGTTTTTTTGCGAAAGTTGAAAGTAAAAACGTGATTAAAAATAATTCTTGTTGCCAGTTTTGGACACCGGTTAGGCGCGCCGCCAGGTTAATACGCCTTCAGATAAATCGCTGTTCTACTGTCCGTAAATGTTATGGCTCTGGACAGCCTTACTGGCGGGTGGCGAAAATTGTGATCTCCCAAAATGTCTGCTAAATAAACACGTTTTGGTAGAACTGTCGAAACTTTGTTTACGTTTCACCTCATTTACAGTATATTTCACCGAGAGATTTCTTACTCAATTGAAATTCCTGAAAAATATTTGCGCAATGCATCAGCTGGTCTTTTAGTTTGGCAACCTTTCATCTTAAATGATTTGTTTGCATTTAAGAATGTGTTTCCACACTTTTGTCTTCGTACTTCATGAATTGTGTTGAGCTTGCAAGCATTTAAAGTGAAGTTACTCTTGTGTGAAGTACCTCTACATAAACAAATGACCATGTGATTTATTACCACAACATTGCAGATAATAAACACTAATTACAACAACAGCGCACTCACTCACCCGCCAGTAAGGCTGTCCATAGCTATAGTTAATGGCACAACGTTGGTCGCCTGCAGGCATGTTTTCCAGCGGCTGAAGTTAGGGCCTTGTTGTCATTCAAACAGTGCAATGGGTATTGAGTGATAAGTAGAGGTCTGCGGGTACCCGAAAATTCGGGTAGCTTCGGGTAATTACGTGAACCCGAGTGGTCGGGTGAGTTTGACACGTCTCAGGCTTAATTCGGCGGGTTTTTATTACACGTCGGGTCGGGCGGGTACCTACTACCCGAAAGAAATCGGGTTGACGATACCCGACACACTACCCGAAAGAAACCCGAAACTTTAAGAAAGTTCAACAATAAATGACTCGCGCCAAGCTTCTGACTTACGGCGTCCACGCAATATTATAATGAGATGAACAGGATGGTCACGATCGCGATGTCAAACTTCGAAGCGATCTTCACTATCCGTCTCAAAGTCAATGGTCTCAGTCAGACAACCAGCCGTCCCCTTGCCGACTCAAAATTATCGTACGCTTACTGCTTAATATCGTATCCTCGTATAACAACTTAATTGCTCCTTTTGACGCAATGAAATAGTCGTACAAACACTAAACAGCTTTGAATAAGGTTGAATTTCTAGCCGAGCTTATGATACGAAAAGTCTTATCGAGAAGATAATTTTTGTGATCTATTTTTGGTCACGTTAAACCGGAAGAGCGTGTCCTTCCCACGAAAAACATACACAAACAATAATCCTTAGTGATAAGGAAAGGGCGTTGACAGGTGAAAAAATATTACCTCCAATTAGATGGAATTCGGAGTTTCTGCTATAATTTAGTTTATCTTGGAGAACGACAAAATATACACCAGTCTATAGTTTGATCATAGAATTTCTCTTGAACGACAGGAGATAAAAATTTCATTTTTGTCTCAATCGATTTATACTAAAAATTAGACAAAAAATATTAGCCGTCATATGTTGTTGTAGGACAAGTCGTTTGGATTTTCGCATATAGAAAACAAAATACGCAACAAAGACGTTTGTTTGAAATTTGTCACCAGGTTTCAAGGCGTGCAGTAATTGTAATTTATATGCAGTGAACTTAAGTCTTTGCTTCAAAACACGGTGTACTGTGGACTTTGGAACATTTAATTCACGGCTACATTGACGGACGGACTTTTTTGGACTTCTTGTAAAACTGTTACGAATGTTTTCGACAGTGTCATCTCCTGTTTTTGGCCTACCTGTTACTTTTCCTTTTAACAAGCTACCTGTTTCCCTAAACTTTTACATCATCGATGAATGTTTTGTCTACAAGGAGGATCTTCATTATAAACTCGCCGATACTCATGTTGCACGCTAATTACAGACTCAAACTTCGAAAACCACAATACACACTGAATCTTTCTTTGCAAAGTTGTCATAGTTTCTGTTTTTATAAAAAAATGGTTCCTGGCAAACTGAGTAATGGCAACAATGGGTACTAAGTGACTGTAAACAAAACTAAATAATCAGCTGATTCAGCTGATATGCAATTTATTGGCCTGCGATCATCAGTAGAGTAGCACTGAGCAATTGAAAGTGTAACATTACTTTTGGGACACACGGTATTATTCATCCTATACAACTTATGACTTTACTTTTAACATAGTTTCTTCCAAAAGCCTTGTCTTTTCACATCCTTCCTTGAAATACCAGAATTCAATAACGAAAAAGAAGAAAAATATCTGGTTAATGTTGTAGGGAGCAAGTATGTATTAGAAAATATTATATTTAATGCAAAAAAACCATGTTAGGCAAAAAAAGTTGCAAACTGTTTGGTTGCTATGCTATGACGGACCTGCTCGCTGCCCTTGACATTGTCGCTGCTGCACTCGCAGGTGCGGCCGAAGTGGGAGGAGTCGCACTCGCAGATGCCGCAGGTGTACGTCCCCACGCCGTGGCACTCCTCCGCCCGCTCCTTGTAGCCCTGCAACAACAACCCGACAACTACTACAACTGTCTGCTTATTTGTCAGTTGAAAATCCCTTGATAAAAAGGACAGTTTCATTTTTTTAATAGTTTCAGAGTTACTGTTATATGAATAAAATGTTATATTCCCTGTTGCGTTGAGTAATTAAAATTTCCAAAATTAAATTACGATTGTTTAGTGACATAAATTAAGTCACCTTTATCAGGTTGATACATGTATCAAGTTTTTACAGTTGAAGTCCTCATACCCTAATAATACAAAGAACATAAAACACAGATACATTTAAAAAATTTAACAACTATTTGTGGCCACATCATCCGTGGCTATTGGCAAGTCCGCTATCAACGTTTACTCAATGCAACAGGTAATATAACCTTTTAAAGGGGCAGTAATCGGTTAGCTTACCCGAATTATGTTAAAATTAGCACATAGATATATACAAATTCAACAACGTTTTGTTTTCTCAGACTATTCTGATATTCACACTAATATATATATTTATTTGCGACTAGGAAAACTGGTTCTCGACTAAGCAAAGTGAAAACTGTATATTTCTTCCCAAAATAGATTCTATTCTCCCTTAGGCCTTGGCTTTTCTTTATTCAACTATCCTTAATTTCTCAAATTACTAGGCCGGAACAAGGATATTGATTTCAATCAATTTATAAATACATACTGACAATTTTTTCCAATAGTTCAGTATGTGATTGGTCAAATTGTGAAACTGAGATATTAATTCTCAGTTTTATCGTATCCGGAAAATACTTTTTAACATGAGATATTATTATTAAGATACACTTTAGAGTTCCGGTCTTAATGATACTAAGAATTCCAATAATCAAATGAACAAATAAATATTATTTACTGGGTTTCCAGGGCGTTCACACGGACAGGAGCAAAGCATTTCTAAATTGACAGTGAGACTTTCATTGATTCCAACTGGGTAGATTTCAAAGGTTTCTTTCCATTTGCTGGGGTCCTCAGGGCAAGCCTTGACTTCAACCAAAACTTCAAACTTCACTTCATCTCCAACCTGAGAAAGAGGAAAAAAATAGCAATCAGGAGAAAATACAAAATTTTCTCAATCCATAAAACTGGCAAACTTCACATAGCTACAAAAAATAATCTTTTTGTAGTTTTCAAGCCAAACAGCATTGTTTGGATCTTATAATCAAAACTAGTTTTCCACTCTTTCTAAAATAAATGAAACTTCTTATTTATTGGGTGCTTTTACAAAGTAGACATTAAATACTAAATCTGTAAGAATGACCAGTGATTTTAAACCACTCATCTAATTAGAATGACAATTGTTAATCAATAACCTAGCAGACAGCGTAGTTTTTTGAACTAAAACAAAAATCTGAAAAACTACGTTGGGAAGTCACCATCATTCAGAGGTATTGGTTAACATTAGACGAAATACCCTCCATCTGCAATCTGCACAAACTGTGATCAATTTAAATTCATACCAACCCGCAGAAATACAGGAGAGTCTCACTGATATGGGCGAAATATTGTTTAGGATTTTCAGAACGGCCGATATTACCTTGAGTCCGTCGCACTTGTTGGTCTGCACCAGGGGTCCGTTGGAGTTGAGGCAGTGGGAATAGTACGTCATCTTGACATTGCTGGAGGCTGTGTCCTTCATCTCCACGGAAGACTTAATTTTCTACAAAAAAATACCGCGGTTTTGTTCAGAAATATAGAGTACCAGAATTCCACACACATATAAATCCATTTAAAAAATTACATTTAATCTTTGGAAAGCGGAGGTGGACTTACATCGTACTGCTCCTGCACCAGCTCGACAACGTTGCTGGAGTCGTTGCTGAGGGTGCCGCTGGTGCTGCCCTCTATGTGCTGATGGAGGCGGTCGTAGACGCCGAACTGCTCCTGGGTCACAGCGAAGATTATGTTGATCGCGTTCTGCTTCACTTTCAGGTTGATCTGTGGGTAAAATAAATGTAGGTAAAACATTGATATTTAAACAGGCAGATTAAACTTTTAATATATAATGGTGAAATGGCTATCAAGGATTTGCTGTATCAAATTTGTAGTCTACAAATTTAAACTTTTAAATCCAACACATGCATTTTCACAATACTTGAATCATAAAAATTCAAAACATGGCCCTGTAGTATTTATGAAGATATATTGGCTGAGATTCAACTAAATGAAATGAGTTTCGTTAATACACTTTAGTACCTACAAAACGTAAACTCACCTGAGAGATTGAAGGATAGTCTTGGAGCGTGGAGTGTGTATAGGTTCCATCGTTACTCAGATGACACAAGCCATCGTTTGGTTTAACGATTCCTCCAAGCTAAAAGTAAAAATATCATTGAAGTTTGAAAATAGTTGCATAAAGGAATTTACGTGACTCATACAGTTTAACTGCTGAATTTATTCTGATGCAGACTCAAGTTTTGCCAAAAGGAACTATGGTAGAATTTCACATCCTCAACCCCCGGTAACTTGACAACTTCATTTATACTAAAAGCTTGTAACTTTTAGCATTTAGGGCGATACAGTTTATAATTTATAACCATTTGCAAGTAATTAATTATGTTTTCAAGTTATTTATGTTTAAGTTTACCTTTTCTCAGTACATTAATGAGTTTAAGCCAGTATATTATTTAGATTAGTTCCCCTTTTATTATACTGGGTTAACAGTATAACTTTCTGAGTTCGTGTACAAAGGGGGGGGGGGGGCAAAGGGGGAGGGGGACAAAACAACATAACACACATATAGTGAGAAATATTTAACAAAAAAGGGACAATACTTTAAATGCATGATCATCATATGCTAAAGACTACAAAATCATACATAGGAGAAAAACTTGTTTATGTTCAAAATATGTTAAAAAGAGGATTCTACTAAATGATGCTGCATGCTTTGGTTTAGGTCAATATAAGATTACATTCAAAATTAATTTAACATGGCAGTTCAAAAACCAGGGTTCAAATACTTACAAAACTCCTTATTAAATATGCTTGATTAGAAAAAAGGTACATATTATTATGCTCTTGGTAAACAAAGTACTTATTTTATTCTCAGGACTATAATAAACATAATTACTATTTCAGCAAACCTTGAAAACCCCCACCTTGAATTTTAATAACAACGTAGGACATTTTTAACCAATAACTTTTATGAAATGCTTGATTGTATACTTTTATGAAATGCACCTAAATTTTATCCAAGACGAAAATGTAATGCATCTAAAACTCTAAGATTAATCCTAAAATATTTTTAAAATTTGCTAAGTTAGTTGTATTACATTCTTAACTTCTTCAACCATAAAGCAGACTATCTAAAACTCTAAGATTAATCCTAAAATATTTTTAAAATTTGCTAAGTTAGTTGTATTTAACTTCTTCAACCATAAAGCAGACTAATCTTCCCCAATCACCAGGCATAAACTTATTCCAGTTAGCTCAACATTACACTAAGGCTCTTCATTACAACAGTCAATAGTTTTACAAAACCAAGACACCTTACATTTTATTAGCCTTATAAAAATTTAAATTACACTAAAATCGCCAAAGATTTGTAGTCCACAAAGCGAGTTCATTGAGAAAGAAGGTTATGTTGGTTTTCATATCATAAAACAACATTTGTTTGATGTAAGCTACAAGCAGAGTATAGTATAGTATACAAAACCAATATCACTATTCACCTTTCCATCGCCGGCGTAGTGAAAGCCAGCATCAGTTGAGAAGACAAGCAGTTTCCGCGCTTTCTCCCGCCAGCCGATCTGTTCACGGCAAACGATAGCTTGCATTATGGCGTCAAATCCACCCTCCGGAGCATCAAGATTACCCGAAACTGCGGCGTTGTGTACTTCCCCCTAGACGCACAAGTCAAGCAATAATATGTGACTGAAATCACATCTGTTGTGCTCTCACTTCATCTGCTGCCACTCAAGCCAACAAAACAGAATATTATGTTCATTTCAATCCAATCACTACATCCTTCTTCAAGACCACAGAGGTTGATATTTTGACAAATTTTTCAGGAGATATGGTTTTAAACATGTAAGAATGAAACAGCTTTTTGTAACACCACAAAAATGAATATTACCAATGACAAAATGTCTTGGTGACAGCAGTAGATGAAAGAATGCATGATATATACACAATTACACATTAAACAAACATATACAACATCTAAACAACAAGTTACTACAACAATCAATCATAAAATATTTACCATTGAGAAGAAGGATAAATTCAATCTTAAATAATTTCAGAATCTAAGTTATAAAAGACTAGTAAAAGTAAAAAAGAATAAAAATATTTACATCATAAAATTTAAATAAAACTAACATTTTGGCTCTAAACATTTTTTCACAATGATAAAAAATAAAATACTATACTAATTGGTAAAGATTAATAACTCGAAAACCAATTAGAATAAAGCAAAACTCTGGTGTGCTTATTATATCATATAAGGATAATTTGAAAAATAGGTTTCTCAGATTTTCTTGATTGCTTAGCTTCAGATATATTTCCAATCATGCTACTTTATAGGGGTGGACGAGTACCCGAAGGTCGAATAATTACCCGAAATTTTACGAGTACTCGAGCACGAGTCGGGTAGCTCCTACTACCCAAAAAAACGAGTCAAGTAGTTAGTTACTCCCGCCGTTTACGTACGATCGAAATTACGTACGATTTACATGTGTGCGATCGAATTTTACAGCCGATCGCAAGTTACGCAAAGCTACATCTGCTGTTTATTGTCAATCGACAGATTCTTTATTGCAGCCGCTCACTAGTTTCACAAATAAGCAGCATTTTCTGTTTATTTGTGGCCGGCAAATACGCGCGGCCGTTTGACTGCGATTATAGCAAAGCTACATTTACCGATCATCGGCGATCGGCGAATACGTGTGACTGTATTTCACGGCAGATCGCAAGTTTCGAAAAGCTACGTCTGCCGTTTATACGCGATCGACAGATACGCGCTATCGCTTTTCGCAGCCGTCCACGAGTTTTTCGTAACAATAACCTCAACAGTATTTCATTAACTCATAGAAGAATGGATTTCAACAGTTATCTAGAAATAACATCTCTCAGAATTCAGAAATTGAAAACTTACAGTTATATTTAGCTCTGACCTTGCATTTTCCAACCTCAAATTTGTATTCATAGTTTAACTTTTGAATAACACACAGCCTTCATTTCTGCTTCATTTGATTTGTAAAAATGAGAAGAAAATTGTAGAGTTAATTGGTTTACATAAAACAATTACTTTTAATTAATTGTAATTTGAAGACCTAATTACTTTAAAAAAATGAACTTACACAAACCTAATTACTTTTCACAAACAACTACTCGACTCGACTCGATACTCGAGTAGTTGGCTTAATACTCGACCCGACTCAACTCGAATTCAAAATCCACTACTCGCCCACCTCTACTACTTTAAATATTTAAACATTATATAATTATATACATCAGAAATTTACTGTTGTAGAATAGCACAGGAACTATGAAGTTTGGTTTACAAAATATTTTCAGTAAAAATTCTTATAACATTAAGATTTACTTGTGATTTAAAACTCCAATTGGTGGTATTTAGTAATTTTATATAAACCGATTATGGAAATTTCTGGGGAGATGAAAAATTGAAACAAAAATGTAATAAAAAAATGTGAATGAAAAATTAAAAATATGTTGATCTTCATAAAAAAAACTTTTTATTTGAATTATTTCCTACCCGAAATAATAATAATAATGAAACCTTTGCATTTAATAAAAAAATGATATAACTTTGAAATATATTATATTGATAATAGCCCCAGTCCCTAAAAAAATGAAATCTTAAACTACTTACAATAGCATGCACATGCAAAGAAGCAAGCAATGGTAATTCTGCACATTTTTAGGTTTTTCATACTTTTATGGAATTTTCTTAAATTTTCAGATTTGCTTTCACTTTTATTAATTTTTTTAAGACTACGTCGACAATGTTTTTAAATTGCAATTACAAATCAAAGATAAAAAATGCTGAAAAGTAACTGATATTTTACATATAATAACCCAAGTTTTGATGATTTCCTACATGAAATCATCTGAAGTATGATTAATTGTATGAGGGGAGGTAAAAAAATCAAGTAATTGTAACAAAACATAATGATAAGCGATTTATGACAAGCTGCAAACCTATGTCATCAAGCAAATTTCCAACACCAAAGCAAAACAAAATAACCTTCACTTTATACAAATGTGACAAGCAAAGAAAGCATAATTTAAGATTTACATAATAATATTTACAAAATATTTTTTAGCTATTTACAATAGCTGAACTATTTTGGCCTATTTGCATTAAACTGTTATGGAACCTGTTTTGGATATAGTTATCTGGGAAAAATTAATATCAATCTAAAAGCAAACTTCAAAAAATCACTGCAAAAATAGTGCTTACTGAAAAAAAATCATTGAGGTAGTGTTATTGTTTTGGGAAAGTTTATCAAAAAGGAAAAATGTGCTGAAAAAAGGGACTCAAACCACTTCCTTGCCACTAGAATCCTCTTGTAAAAGACGAAAGAAATAAAAGCAGGATAGAAAAGAAAAAAGTGTTAATAAAGACTACAGGATGTGTTAAACAAAACTCTGTGTTAGATATTATAAGTTTTTTTCTTTCTATTCTGATGTTTTACCCTGCATATCAATAGTCTCTCAACACTAATACTTCTTTGATAATTTCATCTTTATTGAATGATGAAATGTGTTTTCAACGAAGATCAAATATTAAACAAAAATTAATATATATAATTGACCCTAATTAGTTTGCAATACCATCATCGACATGGTAAGTTGACATTGCTTAGCATTTAACAGTATTTACCTAAGGAAAGATTTGATGACGTGTGAATTTTTAACTATGCAAATTGTTCACTTTAATGTAAAACAAACAATGCAAGGAGCGTATGACACACATGTACGAAAAAAACAAACCAACCAACATCCAATGGTTTCTAAAAATTTATTTGAAAAAAGAAAGCATGAAAATTTTTACACAACATAAGACAGACAAAACAAAATTAATTTCTAAATATGAAAACTGTGTGTTGGTGAAAATTTTGTCTCCAAACAGATAAAACTGCCTGTAATTTTATTACTAATCCCCACATAACGTTCATGTCAATCGGTATTTAAGTGTGACAGTCTTCTGACTAAATGCAAATGTCAAAGTAGTAAGATAGTAAGACAAAAGTAAGATAGTAAGATGTCATTTCTGAAGTATACTACTAATATCTGTCAAGGTCGCTCTATTACCTCAGTAACTAAATAATTTGATTAGAGATTAGGTTGTATACCAGAGTTTTAATACAAGTTCATAGTTATTATGGTAGGAAGCTTGCCTTTCTATCCAGTTTAAGTAAGCTTTCTTTTCAGCCAAAGAAACATTTTTCAATGAACAATAGCCCTTATTTGATTAGAACGCATAAAAATATGAAATTTGTCTTTTTGACACATAGGCCCTAGCTGAATTTAATGAACATTTCTTACTTTCTCGAATTAATTCCAAGCATTTCAAAGCATTTCTGTAGCATACTGGATCGACAAGCCAGGACACTTGCATCAAAAAGCCTCACACACTAACTACTATTTTCATGACCCATTAGATTAAAAAAAAAAACATTTCAAAATAAGACCTCAATTATCTTAACTAATTGAGTCAATGACTATTGTCAATTATTTCAGGACTTCAGTGTCCATTCAATGCACATGAAACTGTTTAAAATATTTTTTATGGGCAAGCAAAAATGTTATGCACAGACAAACATAACTCAACTTGTTCAGGTAGATTTGGGGCTTGAAATAAGGTCGACTGTACTATACCGGTGAGAGTGCTCAGTACTTTTAGTTTCTTTGACTAAAACGTTATTAGAATACTGAAAATCTGCACTTATACACTTTTTTAAAGTGGTTGAGTTGTGTGTGTTAATAATAAGTAATAAATATCATTCCAATCTTATCATAGAAAAATCAAACAAGACAATTCAACAACATTATTTGCTTTGGCCCTAATATTTTTTACCAAAGGTGTTTACTGATTTAAAACCATAAATAGTATTGTACTTAATTATTTCATATTGTATTTATAATTTTATCGAACATAAAATTTTCAATGGATAATTAATAAAGTTGTATTCATTTGGAAGGACGGACTGAAGTCCCAAGGAACCGCAGCCTCAAGGGCTTGTTTCGCACCCTTTTAAGTTAATTAATAATTGTGCATCCTTTAAGTTAATTAATAAAGTAATTTACAACAAATTGTGTGTTTAAATGTTATAGCGCAGCCAAACAATCCCGGTAACCTAAGTACTCTTTATGATAACATAGGCTAAAAATTTTAATGATAATATCAAATTTCATGTAACTAAGGTGAGTATAGTTACATAAATAATTTTTATCTCATAAACTAAAAATCTCAAGATGATTACGTACAATACTTTGTTAACAGTGTTTTAAAGCAATAAAACATTTATGACAATAAATACAGTTAAATATTGATATAAAATTCTCTTACTTTTTTCTATAAATCACCAAAATAATATTTAATATAACTTTAATAGACAATAACTGTTCTAAAAACTACATAAGAGCAGATTTTCTATCAAATTAGCAGAGATCCAGCCTGTAGTAGAGTCGGCCTTGCTTGTATTTTTATGAGTAACAAAAACAGTAACAAGGCTTTTTTGTATAACTTGGGATTTATTTCTGAAAAGCAAATATGTGAATGATATTTTGGCTACAAAACTTTGTAAAGCACTCAGTGTACTACTAAATGAACTGGATAACCAAAATATAAAGGTCCAAAGGAAATTAATGTTAACTAGATAACACGTAGCTCGAAAACGAGTAAAAATCATATAGTAAAAGAATAAAGAATAAATAGCTTACCTGTATACTTTTAAAATTTGATTAAAGGGCTAAATTCAATGACACAATTATGGCTAAGCCATTGAAACTCTAAAAGTTCATTTGAATTACCGCAGGAGTTTCCGGTTAACGATTTTTTGGGAAGCATTATCATTTTCCATGTCCTCCTTATTCTGAAATGTATATTTTAATACCGTCAAAAGATCGAGCTCTGCTTTCAACAACATGAAGCTGACCGAGGGCAAACACTTGCACCGTGAGCAAAGACCTCATTTGTTTAGGGACTGCCTCTTCACCTTTTTGATAGTTATCCCCAAAACAGGTATTATAAGGAACGGCTGTCTTTGTAGGGAACCTTTCCTTTGTGTCAACAACGCGTAAATAACACATTATCTCTACCAGTCATTCGTGAAATACAGCTAGCCCACCGCGATGAAAACATAAGTTCATTGGTCTGAGGTTGGAAGGAACATCAAATGTTACATCGGGAGGGTGATTCTAGGCAATGCAAGCGTGTTCCCTCCGATCGGTCAATCTTCGCCTTCTAATTGGCATTGTTACTGCACCAAATCAAGAAATAAATTGGTTCAAGTTAATAAACCTTCAAAAGACACAATGCTGAAATGTATTTAGATATCGTTAACTATATAATGAAACTGGGAACTGCAATGTTTAAGCCCTTTAAAAACACTTCATGACATAACCAAAATTACACAATACATCTTTTTATTGAAAGCCAAAGCAGCTGTAAAAACAACAAAAAACTGCTCTTTTCAATAAAATAATTATAAGTGCTGCGATCTATGGTTTACCTATAAAACTATTTCAGAGCTTATAACAAAATGTTCAGTTGTAAACCAAGTGAACTGAGCTTGCTCAAATTTCGATGAATAGCGCCACTGTTCCGAAACTTCAGCCCTTTACTGTACTTTAGAGACGCCTTTTTTAAAAATTCTGAGACTTATTGACAAATCTACATAAAAATTCCTTTAATTTGACACCTCAAACGTTAAAATCCGTCCAGCCGTTATTGAGGTTGGACTGTGAAAAGAAAACCGCTTGCGTATATAGATATCATATTGATACAAACTCAATAATCAAAGTATGGTTACTCATAATACAAATTAATAACTATCTAACTCATTTTGCTGCAATTAATTTGTGTTAATCAACCACTGGAGTATTTTTTCACTTAGAGCCACTGAACAAATTTAAAATCGGACATAACTTCACCCGAAATTAGTCGTAATAAATAGTTATATTTTCATTCTATATGCCTGTAACTTAAAATTAACTGTTGTCTGCAAATGGTTTGTTTAAAAAGGAGGGATATACACAACCTCTCAAAAATTTTATGTGGACTAGTACACAACACAAAAAGAGTAACAAAACAAATAATATTTCATCTGCCCTAGAGTCTCCTCCGATGAGAAGAAGAGAGGCACTATCAGTTACAAAATAGTTTGAATTTAAACAGCTCAGTGTTGCCAACACACCAGATCTTCCAGTTATATTGCTGTGTATCTTTCCTTTTTAATCAAACAAATCACGGCCAAGAGCTTTTTGTTTTCTCCAAAAAAATCTTATTGTCTGCAGTGTATTTCACCCCAATATTAATCATATCAACCTATGAAATTATGTTGATGCCAAATAACTTTATAATATTCATTATCAATTTCAAGGGGAATATAGAAATTTCTTAAAGATGATTGTGACTGCAAGAAAAAAATGACAAATAAGATTGTATTTACTAATAATTGAAAAAATATTGTCGTCTTTTGAATAATAACAGAATGACTGTCTTTCGTACAGAAAAGAAATTATATTTTTAAGTTCATGTTTGAAAACATAAAAATTAATAAAGCAGTTATGTCTATATTAAGTACAGTCTGGTCAAGTAATAAGTCAGACAAAAAAATAACAGAATCAGCATTAAAAAATTAAAGAGAATTTAAAATACATTTAAAAGAACAAAGGGTTGAAAATGAGAATAGAACATAAAAGGGAGGGTCAAGAGGTTTCTAACGGCAAGGGAATGGTAAAAATATTGAGACTTACAGAGAATCTACCAGTATCGGTACTTAGAGACATGACATTCTGAAAGCCGTAAGGGGCCGCACAGCCTGTGCAAGGTTCCGCCAGGCTAGAACAGAAAAATTGTCAGCTGACACCAATAGCAGATACCAACATCAAAACATAAACAGTGGTGCCAAGCACACTGCTGTCAAACACTGGTGAAGTGGCTGCCATTAACACTACAATCAATCACACAATACAGCTTTCTTTTTTCTCTAATTTAAATTTAAATCCTAAGTTAGCAGAATATGTGAACAAAAGAAAGTCCTTAGCACATAAAGCATGGTTTCCATGCTGACCAGGACAGTGGATATAAGACAGTAAAGAAAAAGAATTTGTCGATTGTTGCTTTGTTTTCACTGCCTACTGTTCTCGGCAAACCGGTTTCAATTCCTCAATTTTTTTTACTTTTTCCTATTTTGATATTTCTTTTAGGTCATCATAAAATATTTGAACTCTAAAATGCCAATGCAAAAAGAAATGTAAATATTTAATGTGTAAAGAGAAAGATAAGTTAAAGTTGACAAACAAAAGTAGGAGTGTGTTTGCACAATAACTGGTCAAAGTTCATATTGATGAACTTATTTAAAAATACATGTTGACAGCAATGTGCCTCACCAAACTGAGAAAATATTTGTACACCAGAGTCCTCTTGCTGCCCCATGCTGTTGCCGGCCTGTCAAAAACAACACCTCCCCTCTTGTACGCCACCACTTGAGCCAATAATACACACTAATGGTAAATCAATTCTTCTCTTGTAAACTGAATCATATAATCCTTACTCTTAAGTACTTATTGTCAATTGTAAATGAGTATATCTCAAGGATGTCAGGAGTAAGAAAACTGGTAACTGAAAATAACGGGACAAGTACGCATAGGTGTGTGGATCAAAGGTGTGGTCGCTTACCGTAATGGAAAATTTGGATTCAGTGTAAGGTCCAACTCACTATTTTCAAAGAATGTACAAAATTGGTTTAACATGAAGGGTTCATGCAGCAGTGCATTACAGAGAAGTAGTGATGGAACGAGAACATATTAGTGCAAGACTTAAAGCAAGAGGTGTCGTTACTTTGACAGCTCGGCAAGCTAACATGTATCTGAGACTCATTCACGACTTACGTTGAACCTGGCCGTGTCAGTCGTCAACTTCATGTGATTTCGAAAGCCGTAAGGTTTTTTGCATTGATCACAAGGCTCCTCTAGTCTAAAAATAAATTATAAATTAGATTATAATATTTCTTTTTCCCTAGTAATGCCCTTTCTGATTGGTGCTTGAATTACCGTGCTACTACAGTCCTTTTGCTCCTAGGGAATATCAGGTAATTCAGATAACATCCCACTGAAAACATATCAGATATCAGATAACATACCACTGAAAATCCCTACAAGAAAGAACTGATTTCATGACAATTTGAAATGTATTGTTTATGAGAGACAAAGAGATTATTTATTAGCAATTCGGGAAATTAATACGTAATATAATTTGAAAATATTTAACACATGGTTCTATTTCAACACCATCACATTGTCAATCCTATTTAATTAATCCAATAACCATGATTAAAACCAAATTATCTGTCCTGAAATTTTACTGGATAAAAATGTATCGGGTAGAGTGTATCAATAAATGATTGATATGTGATGAAAATATTGCAGTGCAATCAACATAAAACTGTATCTTAAAGCTAAACCAAGTTTTGAATAATGTCTTAAACTTAAAAACACTTGTAAGACGAATCTAGTAACTACAATTTTCAAACAAACCAAAAATTTGGGACAATGAGTCAATCTTCATCTTTTTCATTTAAAAACGGAATAAAATATATAATATAAAATATAAATGAAATAGAATATTGGAGTCTCTGGCATCCAATTTGTATTCGGTACTAGGAAATATATTTAATTATGTCTTACTTCTTGGGAACAGTGCTGACATAAGGCATAACGACTTTGTCCACAAAGCTGCCAAAGCCCAGACGGAAATTGCTGGTAATGCTTTGCATTTTCCTTGCCAAAACATCTCCCAAACTTGAGAGTTTTGCCTTGTCATCTTCCATACTCTTGCTCAGGTCCATAAGGTAGTAGAGGTCTACTGGATAATCTTCCGCTTGAGCATATGCGACTTCCAGCTTGTACGCTTGGTCTAAAAGAGAAAGGGGATTTTGCATTAGCTGCAGTTTCAATTTATTTGAAACTAGATGTTTCACACAGCTATGCCCACATTGAAAACCATTTGAAACAGCTAGTATTGCTCCTGCACTGTTTTTTGTAACTGTCAATTGGAATTGGGTTTGTTTGTTTACATTCGTCTGCCTGGATGGACACGTTGTTACTGCCAACTTACATAATATGACAAATATCTTTTATCTATATAAATTTTTACAAACAAACTCACAAACTTTCACACTTATAATATTAGTAGGATTTGTTCTTCTTCTGAGTGCAATATTTTATACAAAAATAATTGTACTTTATGCAGTTTTAATTCTAGATTTGTATGACATATCCCTATCAGAGACAATTTTTTTCATGTAAACTGAAATAAAGTTATAAGTTACATTACAGGAGTCTTCTTAAGGAATCACTTTGAATTCAGCTGAGGATTCAAATCTTGACATAAAATGTTAGTATTGCTCAATTTATTTCCAACTGACAATTAGCTAGTTGCTTTGGTACATTTCAAACAGTTATCCTTTCCTGCCTAAAATATCACATTTTACCCCTTAGAATTTTTATGTAGCTTAAGTTATTTTTACCAATGACTCATTTAAATTTATGGTAAAAAAACAATAATGAAAGGTTTATGTTACCTTTCATTATTGCAATATTTGATCCAGAGGCTAACCCATCATAAAATAAAATACCCCCGTTGCAGCAGACCTGCATACTCAGCGAATTTCAAATGCAAAACAACATATTTCAATCCAGCATACCGAGATTCAACATGTTTTTGTAAGCTCCATAAGAATAACATGGGGAATGAGTATGCAGGTTTGCTGCTACGGGTATATTAAAACTGGGTGGTTTTAATTCAATATTTAGTTGATCTGAACTAGAAGAAGCCATTTACCAAGTTTTATCAAGATATGTTGAGAAATAAGCGAGATATAGAATTTTCTTTATTTCCCATAAGGTTAACATTGGGACAACGTACTGTGTTTACCACTTTCAATATCTCGGAAACCAATGGACATAGAGCAGTGATTCAAAATACAAAATTGTTTGTTTTTTTTTAGCTGAATTCAATAATGCTAGCAAAAATTGGATAATTTTTAATTTTCTATGCGAAAAACTCAAAAAACCCATTTTTTGGGGGGTTTACCCCCCTTTACCCCCCCCTTCCGGTGGTCCGATCGGGCTGGTTCACGAACTCGTCCGAGTGATTACCACTTTACACGACTGTACCAAATTTCATTCAGATCGGACCATATTTACGGCTGCTATCGTGTTAACAGACATATATATATATATAGATATATAGATATATATATATATATATATATATATATATATAAATACCCCCGTTGCAGCAGACCTGCATACTCAGCGAATTTCCAATGCAAAACAACATATTTCAATCCAACGTAGCAAGATTTGACATGTTTTGGTAAGCTCCATAAGAATAACATGGAGAATGAGTATGCAGGTTTGCTGCTACGGGAATATTAAAACTGGGTGGTTTTAATTCAATATTTAGTAGATCTGAACTAGAAGAAGCTATTTACCAAGTTTTAACAAGATACGTTGAGAAATAACCGAGATATAGAATTTTTCTTATTTCCCATAAGGTTAATATTGGGACAACGTACTGTGTTTACCACTTTCAATATCTTGGTAACCAATGGACATAAAGCAATGATTCAAAATACTAAATTGTTTGTTTTTTTGAGCTGGATTCAATGGTGCCCACAAAAATTCGATAAATTTTATTTTTCTATGTGAAAAACTCAAAAAACCCATTTTTGGGGGGGTTTATCCCCCTTTACCCCCCCTTCCGGTGGTCCGATCGGGCTGGTTCACGAACTCGTCCAATTGATTACCACTTTACATGTTTGTACCAAATTTCATAAAGATCGGTCCATTTTTGCGGCCGCTATCGTGCTAACAGACACATAGATATATATATATATATAGATATATATATATATATATAAAAATTCGAACGAATAGTGTTTTTTGCTTCTGGGGGCCCCAAAACGAAAATTTATAGTGGTCCCGAGCTTAGGTCTTACCATGAGACCTACGGTAATAGCTTCTTCCCTATAGGGGAAATTCGCTAAAATTCAAACGAATAGTGTTTTTTGCTTCTGGGGGCCCCAAAATAAAAAGTTAACATGGTCTTGGGCTTAGGTCTTACCATGAGACCTACGGTAATAGCTTATTCCTTTAAGGAAATTCGCTAAAAAAAATTAATAACAAAACTGAATGTCAACTATGGTACCCTGAACTAGACACGGATGTTTACTTCTATTTTAAAATTGCAGTTTTAACTCTTCTGCATCTGAAGCAAATTAGGGACAGTGTTGGATTATACTGCAAAAACATATTCCCCCAAGCATAAAAAATCGAATCCAAAAGACACGTGCTACACAACATGAGTAACAGCAGAACTCACTTATCCTCAGTTTGAGGTTGACTTTTTGCGGGGAGATCTGCACGGCCTCCTGGTGGCTCTGCGAGCTGGAGCTGCTGGAGCTGGAGCTGGAGCTGGAGCTGTAGCTGGTGGAGCTGTAGTTGGTGTACATGGAGTGGTGCTTGCCCTTGCTCAGTGCCCGCTGCAGCACCGACGTGTACTCGTTGTCCGGGTTGACCACGTATGCCTCGTCGCACTGTTCCAACAGGTTCGAGCCCGGCTGGAAACACCGTTTGCGGTTGTCGTCGAAGCCCTACGAACAAAAATTTGTAAAAGTTTGTCATCTTCTTTCTTTTTAAATATTCATTTAGATTAAAAAATGAACTTTTACAAGAGTAAACAATGATTTAATTTATTCATATCGTTAAAAAAAGTCAAAAGGGTTGTTGGTTTTGTAAGGAATTCAAAATTAACTGTGGTGTATGAATTTCGATGCATACTCCAAGAATCATGTAAACACAACATTAGCAATCTGCATCCTTTAAGTAAAAAAAACCTTGGTAGGGGCCTTTTACCCAATGTCATGTCATTACAACATTCAACATTATTTGAACAGCTAATCCAGTTGTTCCCAAAGCATGAGCCAGGGAATTGGTTCAGCTGGGCCACATCAAGATCACGAGGGTAAAATGAAAAAAAACTTGTATTTATAGTAAAAGTCCTAGGAATCAAAACCAGTGATGAAAAGTGAAATATATTTCTAACCTTTCAATGCTACAACGTCAATTATGACTGAATTCCTAATTATATACCCTAATCTATTACTATAATATTTTCCTCTTTACTTCCGATTCCTCTTTTATACTTTTTTTGACATATCTCTTACTGTAGTCAACTTGGTGAGTTACCGTGGGCTGGGAGCACCAGGCGCAGGTGGGTGTCTGGATGCACTCGTGGCAGGTCTGCTTGACGGTGCACGGGTTCTGTGTGAGCTTCTCCGCCTGCTGGCCCCCCACCACCGCCGCCGACCCCAGCGCCAGCAGCAGCCACAGTCTCACCTCCATCTGCCACACAACCCAGTTTGGACACTTCCACTTAAAAAATACCCCCGTTGCAGCAGACCTGCATACTCAGCAAATTTCAAGGGCAAAACAACATATTTCAATCCAACATAGAGAGATTTTACATGTTTTTGTAAGCTCCATAAGAATAACATGGGGAATGAGTATGCAGGTTTGCTGCTAAGGGTATATTAACACTGGGTGGTTTTATCTCAATAATTAGTAGATCTGATCTAGAAGAAGCCATTTACCAAGTTTTATCGAGATATGTTGAGAAATAAGCGAGATATAGAATTTTACTTATTTCCCATAAGGTTAACATTGGGACAACGTACTGTGTTTACCATTTTCAATATCTCGGTAACTAATGGACATAGAGCAGTGATTCAAAATACGAAATTGTTTGTTTTTTTGAGCTGAATTCAATGGTGCTGATAAAAATTGGATTATTTTTATTTTAATATGTAAAAAAGTCAAAAAACCCATTTTTGAGGGGTTTACCCCCCCTTTACCCCCCCTTCCGGTAGTCCGATCGGGCTGGTTTACGAACTCGTCTGCCGAATAGTTACTACTTTACATAACTGCCAAATTTCATCAAGATTAGACCATTTTTATGCGAGTTATCGTGCTTAAAGACACATATATAGATATATATATATACAGGGTGAGTCAGACCACCCACCTATTGTCCACCTATTGTAGCAGGAGAACGGGTTGACATAGAAACGTCAAATAAAATTATTCCCCACTAATTTGCATATGAAGAATTCATTAAAAATATTTTCATCGCGATTCATGTACAGGGTGTTCCAGAAATGAAGGTCATGGGTTCGAATCCCAAAATTTTCTTAAGTAAACCTACAGCAAATACTATATCATTTTAAATGTCTTGTTAAAAGAAACATTTTGGTGAAAACAGAACTAAATTATCTCAAGCCGTTTCAAAATGGCGGCCATTTTTGTGAAAATTTTCGATATCTACGGAACCCCCTGTATTTTTCAAACCACTCAACATTTTTTTGATGGAAACGAAACCATTTGGAATTGTACACTGAGTATTCAATTAAATTCATGAGCATATCAAAAAGAAAATCAAATTAGCTAACTTATGAAAGACGGATAAGAGGGAGTAGTTAATGCTAATAAAAGAGGGGGAAATGCACACTTGTTGATGCACAACCATCAAAAGGTATCATCTGGCATAAAGCTGAAGTATATCTAAAAATTACTTTAAAATACAGTTTTTATAGGTGTAGAATGGGTAAATAAAATAAATAAATAAATAAGGTCTTTATTTGCGAGCGAATTTCATTTTTACAAATGTTTTGCAAATTGACTCATGTCAAAAACTGTACAAAAACAATGATTCTTAAAACTAAAACTAAAAATAAAAAATATAAAATACTTGATCAAAATACAGCTTTGAGGGCAAGTTTAAATTTACTGCAAGACAGTGCCTTCATTTGAGAGGACAGTGTGTTGTATTGGGCCGGCCCAAAGTAGGAAAACCCCTTTCTACCTGCTTCAAGCCTAACCCTCGGTATGTCTAACAACGCGTCCTGCCGTGTTCGACGCTCTCTCATAGTTGATCGCTGTCTTAGCTTTTCTTTTAAATATTGTGGTGTCCCCAAGACCAGTGTTTTGTGAACAATGTACACCGTCTGCATGTCACAGCATCTTTGAATGGACAACACCTTTGCCATATTCCGGTAACTAGTTATATGGTCAAACTTCTTTAGATCGTATACAAACCTTAGACCAGCATTTTGTAGCCTATGCAGCACCGTCACGAGTTCCTGTGTCAAACAGTACCCAAAAACTGGAAGACAGTAGTTCATGGTAGGAAAAACCAAGGACTGAACTAATTTCAATTTGGATTCTTGTGGAATCAATGTCCTAAACCTATTCAAAACCTTAATTTTGCCACTGATTTTGCTGCATATTTGTTTCACCTGACCGGAAAAGCTCATCTGTGAGTCGATAACCACACCTAAAACTTTAATTTGTTCACAAATAGGCAAGTTAACCTGATCCATTGTGACTAATATACTATTCTTTTTCATATTTTCACAGAACTCAGAGCCAGCAAAGTGCATCACAGAACACTTCTGTGGGTTCAGTTGAAGCCCATGATTTTTCGACCACTCATTCACTTTTGAAAGGTCACTATTCATGCGCCTTACTGCCTCTACAACCTGTGAAGGGTGGTATGATAAAGTTATTTGGCAATCATCCGCATAGGTATGCATTGAGCCGTAATCCAAAGTGGCCTCTATCCCAACTAAGTACAGATTGAATAATATCGGGCCAAGGCAACTACCCTGAGGTACACCCACCATCTTACCTTGAGGACAAGAAACCTGACCTTTCACTCTGGTTATCTGTGATCTTCCACTCAAATACGTGGTCATCCAGTCCAAAGCAAAACTGTCGAATCTGATGTACTTTAATTTTGAGATTAACATATCGTGGTTTACAGAATCAAACGCTTGCGTATAGTCCAACGCTGACATTATACTAAATTTGTTGTTATTTTTTGCGCTGAAAATTTCATCAGTCAGATTAAGCAATGAAGTACATGTGCTATGATCCCTTCTGAAACCAGATTGGGTAGGAGGCAAATTCTGTTCCTCGTTCAAAAAATGTGTAATCTGATCAGCAACAACTTTCTCCAAAATTTTAGAGAGTACAGGCAATAATGACACTGGTCTATAATGTTTCTCCAGAGAAGCATTGCTCACTTTCGGAACGGGAATTACAATGCTTTGCTTCCAACATGAAGGAAAAACCCCAAGTCTTAGAGACATGTTAATAATGTGTGTGATTACATTGAGGCAATAAGGACTTAAACTTTTAATCATGTGGATGGAAACATTATCAGTTCCAACAGCTGTGGAAGATATACTATTCATTGCCCTTTTTACTTGGCATTCCCTCACTTGAGAAAAACTGAAGCTTTTGCTTATATTCTCAGATACGTTGCTATAGTAAAACCTTTGCACATCTTGGCTAACACTATTACCAGTCCCCATTTTTGCAAAATAGATATTCATGTCATCAGGAGATAACATGCAACACGCAGTACTTTTTTGTTTTAAGACACCAGGCCCTTCCCTTCGTATTGACTTCCAAAATTGTTTGGAATCCTTGATTTTCACATCATTACTAAAGTACTTTTGTTTAGCACGTCTGATGGCATTATTCAATCTATTTCTCGCCTTACAGTATAGCTCCCTAGAGGCTTGAGAATTCGAACTTGAACATTCTCTCTTGTACTTCTCTTTAATTTTTGTGAGAACTTCAATTTCTTCGTTTCTCCATGCAGCTTTTCTTTTTGTAACTCTTTTTCGTACTACAGGGGCACACTCGTCAAAAATATTCAGAATCGTAGACGTAAGATTGCTGCAAACACTCTCCAAGCTATCAATTCTGGTCATGGATGCCCAGTCTATGCTTGAAGCCAACGAAATGAAACGGGTCATATCAAACATTCTAAAATCCCTGTACGAAATGAATTCAGGTTTCCTTTTGGGTTTAAAGCTCGGAACGTCACAAAAAATCAACTTATGATCAGTCAGCTTCTTTCCGCTGCTTGTCACTATCAGTGATGTGTCGATCACTCCTACCTTACCCATGTCAATACTCTTATCAACAATGATATGATCTATCAGTGTTGATGACGTTTCCGTAACCCGAGTCGGTTCCTTTATTAACTGAGTCAGGTTCAAAGATTCAATCAGCCTACCCAAAAACCTACTGTCATTATTTTCTGGGTCAAGAAGATTGATGTTCAAGTCCCCAAGTAATATTACTGAGTCCACAATTGGAAGGGTGTCAATGAAAAGTGAGTACAACAAGGATCGGAGGCAACCATACGGTACATCTGGTGGTCTATATACAACACATACACATAGTTTTTGGGCCTTTATCTCAACTTTCAAACATATGTAGTCGATTCTACTGTCAATGTCGTTAAGTTGTATTAGTTTGACATTCCTATCCAACTTGATGAAGGCTGCAACACCTCCTCCCGACTCACATCCACCCGGATCAGACTTCCTATCACTCCTTAGGAGTGTATAACCTGGCACTTCAAAACAATCCGACGTGATAGTTGAATTAAGCCATGTCTCAGATATGCCAAGTATATCAAACTTAAAATCATCCAAGACAGAGCAAAACTCCAAGAAACCAGAGTTCAAAGATCTTATATTTACATGCCCTATCCTGAAACTGTTGTTATTTCTCTTACGTCGTTTCCCGACCGGGTCTGTTGTGGCTCCATATCAATCCCACCACTTGATTGCTGACCATCATCGGAACTACATGGACTATTACTGCTACTACCTATTGTCTTCTGTAAATTAGTCTCGTTTAAAATGCATTCATACATAAAATCTCCCATTTTGCGAGCATCTACCCTATTCAGATGACGTCCATCCTGAGAAATGTGATAGCGCCTTATCACTGCGTTGCCATCAACAAAATTCACTCCAAAATTGCTACACATCAGGTACAGCTGATCATTGAAACATGCAAGAGATGAGTGTTTAATATCCCTGCGACATATGATACTGCTCAAAATAAGTTTAGATTGAGGGAAGGAATGCCTTGCAGTACTCAATAGATCAGCCATTTCATGCAAAGTCTCACGCTTGCCACAACCACCATCATAGCCTGGCCCTCCGTTGTAGCCATACCTCAGGTTGTTAGTCCCTACATGAAAATAAATGCACTTCGGTTGACTTGAAGCATACTTCATGAGTTTATCTTTGACTTGTTTAATTCTCGCCCCCGGATTGACATCAACTATAGCTCCAGCTTCAGCACACTTTCTCCCAGAGAATCGCAAAAGAGAGTCCCCAATAACCAATGTATTCTCCAATGAAATTTTCCTATCATGAACCGGGCTCCCTTCTGAAGCACTGTCTTTTACATTGTGACTAACCTCTGTTTTAAAACTGCCCTTTTTGTTTACTTTCTTATCTTTAACTTTTTTTACATTGTTCTTACTTTGTAAATTAGCACTATTCTAAACAGACCAAGATCCTGAAACTGTTTTAACCGAGTTTACATTCTTTGAGTCAGATGTATTTTCTAAGTCTTGCAGGGCACTGAAACTGTTTGTACAGTTAACCTTAGTGGGCCCAGGAAAATGTTTCTTATTGAAACCAGCCTTACGTTTACGCTTACTTTGCATTAAATTCCATTTGTCATAAGGGTGTTCACACAGAACAGAACTATTTACATGCTTATCAAATAACTTAGCAACAATATGCTCCACACTAGTGGATAATTCAGTATACTTAGCTGTGTTATCAGCGGTTGTGTCATCATTACTTATCACAAACTCTTGCTCTTTTTGTGAGGGATTGAAACTATTACATCTGAAACATTTGTACCAATCCAAAAATTGCAATTGACACATAGACTCCCGGTTACAGAAACCATCATATATGAATTTGGCGTTGACCAAAACATTAAGCCCACATTCAAACGAGTTGTTTTGCTGGACGCAATCCATTTCTGTAAACAAACCACACCCAGGAAACAACTTATCTGCCACTACCTTAGCAGTAGCTGAGTTTGTATTCTTAAGAGAATCAAGATGAAAAACATGCTTTGACTTAATATCAACAAGCAGCAAGCTCCAATGAAAAACTCTGGAATCTAAACCCTTGGTCATATTTGCTGGATTATTACAAATACATAAAAATGCGTAATCTGAGCTAAAAAATGACAGTTGCCCTAAGGTTTTGTTTACATCATCAACTTCACCATGTTTTATTATTTGACTAGTACTTGGCCCTAGAAAAATAGTGTTTAACTTTGAATTGCCATGATTGTTAGAAAAAGCTTGAAAATAACAATCTATAAGCTTATCATCTAGAAACCTACTATTTAGCCATGACTTTTTCTCTACATCTGTGACTTGAGCTTTTAACTTTGAAACAAGGTCCAATGCTTCTAACTTTTTTTGAGAAACAAGCTGTATTTGTATGTTCAAATAGTCAATTTCTGTTTCTTTTTCATCTAGTTTCGATTTTAAAACATCGAAATCGCTCGTTAAATTGTGTAGACTAGTCTTAACCTTATCTAGATTAGATTTTAAAGCAATGTTATCTCTTAGCATATTGTCTTTTTCTTCTGTTAATGTTTCCTGAACATTAAAAGATTCATTAAGTTCAGAACGTCTCTGTGATTTCTCTTCCTCACACCTAACTTCAAGACCTACTATTTGTATCTTTAATTCAGAAACCAAGTCCTCTAATTTATTAACACTTTCTGCTGACTTATCTAGCATAATAACTAAACGTGCCAAGTTCGCCTCTAAGTTTTGCATGTGACAATCAGGGTTATTAGCTGATATTTTTTTAAACTCTAAGCAAAAATCAGATACAAAGTTCGCGGACGAGTCATCTAGATTGACTAGATCAACCAACATGCTGTCAAGAGTACAGTTATTCGAGGTAGAGGTTGTTGACATGGCACGAGTCCGTACCATGCTTGAAATCAGTAATCAACAATTAAAATCCAAAAACCCAAATCAAATAATTGAAATGCAGTACAAAAATACAACTGACAAAACAACAATTTATTTTAGTAGTTTGTCAACAGCATAAAATAAAAATGCAATAGTTCTCAGAAGGATCCAGGCAGCGGAACAGCAAAGATGAGCCCTGCGCCTTCAAGCGTCGAGCAAACAGCAAACAGCCCAGTCACGAGGATGCGTTGGTGAAATTGAAGGCACTGCGGAAATCCTTGCAGAGTTGACGAGCCGTTCGAAGCGTTGTCTATGCAAGTCCAAAAAGTGAAATAACTCCGGTTCACGCACTCTGTTGGCAAATGCACACACTCTGCGCATGCATTCAAGGTACCTCCACCAAAAAAGTACGAATGCGAGACTGGGTCTCGAACCAGCGATTCTCAGATGCTGAGTCTACGCTCTAGCCCACTGAGCCACCTCGGCTTTGTAAACTGGCGCACTAAGGCAGATCTAGCCTTTAGTGTCTGACGTAAATAACGTTGGGCGACGTGTTCGGTTGCTTCTTGTGAGGACACAGTGAGGTTAGTTTGGTTACACTCAGTATTTCCTTACTCACTGTGCACTATGAGGTTGTCCCACTTGATCAGACGTTTCCCACTGGCTGCCGCTGTACAGTATATGCACCACTAGTTTTATGGCAAAACTATTACACCTTTAAAATTAATCAAATTGAAGACCGTCGTAAGCTCACTTCCTCATTATCCTGAGGGTACTGATTCAGGGTACTGATTGATATTCTGAGCCAAGTTCTGGCATCAGGTAATAGGTATAATTTTAACTGCGTAAAAATAGCTATATATTTAGTGGTAGTGGAAGGAATAGAGGGAAGGAAAAAGAAAGAAGGGAGGTCACAGAGTAATGGAAAAAGGAGAAAGGAAAGGAAAAGAGGGAAGTAAAGTAGGAAATGAGAGGCAGAGGGAAGGAATGAGTAGAGGGGGGAGAGAGAAGGAATGGTCGAAAAGACAGATGGAATGTAATAATAAAATAGCTGAATTTGTCTTAACACCTATCGGACCAATCTTTAACCAAAATCCAAAATAAACATTGAATCTCGATAAATACTGAATTCTAAAACCAGAGTCTAAACCTTGCCATAAACAAGCCCCAAAGGTTAGCTGAGAAAATTGAGTCAAAGTTTAAGTAAATCTGTTTGGATTTCAGTCATAGTGTCATTAGATGTGTGTACATGTGAAAGGTGCATTGTGTGATATATATTTAAAACCACAATGGTGTGTCCTAATCAACGCTTATTAGTTTGATAGGTAACCCTATTTCTGGGTCCAATTCTTTGTGACTACTAGGCCAATCTCTAGTGCAATCCAAGGACACGGTCTGACAATTACAGTAGAACCTCACTAATTCGATCCTCTATAATTCAAAAACCTCTATATTACTATGATTTATCTGTTACCTTCAAAAACCTCTGATATTCAAAAAATACAGTAATACACTGCAAATTTGAAATGATTTAACCCATAATTTATCCTCTCAAATTCAAATATATATCTACTTGAACCGCTAGAATTCAAATTTTCCTACTTTAGTTCAACACGTTAACTCTTAAATTCAACCTCTACGGTTCAAATTGAGACTCTGAAATTCGAATTAAGCACAAAAATATAAACCTGTTGAAACAAGAAATAATGCATAAACTACATAAACGGTAAAAATATAAAAATAATAAAAATATTGAAGCAACCAATTAATTTATTTCTGGACCACTTCATATGGATTGACCCGATACTGTTATCTGAACAGAACTAGAGTGTGATGTGGGGTGTTTAAACTCAATTATTCCTATGCAGTTCCGTATTTCCTACACTGCAGGAAACCATACAGTGACAGCTCCGTGGCCAGGAGTGATGACCAAGTAGGGCAGATATGACCTTGACAACCTGACTGGCTGTCTGCTCCACTCAGTGGGTCACTAACGCGGCACTGTGAAACTGATACTCTTACCAAACACATGACATACCTGAACAGCTTATTATAGGGACCCTTTATAATCTAAAAGCAAATTTATTGATTTAATAAAGTTTAATTGAATTTGAAAGTCAATGAAAAAGTACCAGTACTAAAAAAAGTGAATTATCAGTGAGTTTTTAATGGAAATAATATGATTTTGTAATGGACATGTATTAATTATTATAATAATAAGTTAGGTACCTATTATTTAATTCCTACATTAAACATTATAATAAAGTGAAACAAAAATGTATCCACTTCCCTTCCAATGAGATAACAGTGTATATCAATGAAGGTTAGCTAGGTTTCTGAAGTAAATAAGGTCACTGAGAAGACCACAATAAGGCCACAAACCACAATTTATGTGATATTTTTTCATAATCTTTTTAGCAAAATTCCACTTGTTTCCAAAAAATAAGTGGTGTGTGTAAGTCAACGGGGCTTGAAGCCTAGTTTGCAGGTAAGTTGGTTAACAAATTATAATTAAAACCATGGCGTTTTTGAGATAATTAAAGCATCTTACAATTCTTTCATCAAATCAAGTTTTGACCTTATTGATACTTAGTTTTGATCCTATATTAATAAAAATATGTAGTTCTTAACTCTTAATTTTACCTTAACTAAATTTTAAATGCTTTACATACATTGTTTAAGATTGAGGCAATCGAGTTTGTTGCATTTATTTTGGAATTATAGTCTGAATTTGGTTATTCAAAAACCTTTTTTGTTACAAAATACTGACGAAATGTATTCAAACCCAGGCAAATGTATTATAATAGCAAGGATTGAATACAAAACCTAAATAGTTTCTGGTTGAATTTTGACCAGTAGTTGATCTCTAGTATGCAATAATGAACACATACAAAATGCCAAGTAACAGTTGCCATATTAATAATTTTGATAATTTTTAACAGTATAAATATCTGTCATCATTATAAATGTATATAATCTTTTGAGAGCTTACAAAGAAATTTTTCTTCATTATTCTTGAATCTGACACCAAAGTCAGATTCAAGAATAATGCCTACCTGCTAGGTAAATCTTCACCAAAGTCAAGTCAATAACTGGGTGTGGTACGCCTAAAAGCTACAATTTCCAATTTATACTGTAATATAACTTAACCTAATATTATGTAATCTCAAATTTCCTCTTGCAATTTATTGATAAACTCATCATTTCTGAAAACCATGAGAGGAAGACATAATTTTCAACATAGTGTGATTAACTACTGTAACCAAATGGGAATATAATATTTTTTATGAATATTAACATAAAGCTAAGTTTAATAATGAATAAATTAACTTTAATTAACTTCTTGCATTGTAAGCAGGAGTATCAAAAAATACAGGAGTAGAACTTTCAATAAAAACACTAGACTTTGTTAGGCCTAGATTGTCTGTAATTTATAAAAAATGTAATCGATAAAGCCACATGAAAAATACTAAAAGGAAAACTCTATGAAGTGGTTTAATGTGAGCAGTCACTTCCTATTAATTAATTAGTGACATATAATAATAACCTAGTCAGTGAGAGGATATGATGCAAACACAGCCCATCTATATATAGAAGGTCTGAAGTCAAACTTGAGTTACTTCCTGGCACACATTATGAGTCATTTGTTTAAATTAAAGGAAGATTTTTTATGTAATAGTAGAACCTCGATATTTTGACATTTAGTGGGCTTCACGTGTCAAATTATTGATATATCAAAGTAAAGGGATAAAGTAATTTAACATTAATAAAAACTTGAAAAATACAGGAATTACAAAAAAATCCAAAACGTGTTAAATACTATAAACCTAACACAGCTTATTTGTTAACTTTTATCATAATATAAGTCGCAATAAATACCGATGTACTAAATATAATTTAGTAATCTTTGATTGTTTGTTGAATGTGTCGAACTATTCAGAGTGTCTAAACATCAAGTGTCAAACTATCAGGGTTCTCTTTAAATAAAATTTCAACCTATACATTTTAAAGTATATGTTTTGAAAACAAAATACTTGGGCCAATAGGTAAATGTAATGTTTTATAATTTTTAGCATACCTTCATTAATTTGTTTACTAAATAAAATGCTTTACAAGATAATGAGTTTCTATCCTGCATAGTTCAAATTAAACTATGAAAGTTTTGTTTTAATTCAGGATATGTTGTATGAATTTAATTACCGTATTAAGAATGCCGAATAAAGAAAATACTATTAACATTGGTTTTAATGCGTAAGCTTAATCTTAATCTTTGTAGTCTTTGAATCTGATTGAGCCATATTAATAGATAAAAAAAGTAAAACCTCTAAAGAACAACGGAAGAAGCTATTTTCCCAGTTAGAATGGTGAGATAACCTATGACTTTTTTGAGGTCTGAGTCAAGACTGTCCAATTCATGTTTTCATAGTCAGCCAGAGACACATGGTGATTTCAATTGCCTCTCCCCCCATCATTCTCTCCTTCTTCCCCCCCCCCCCATCCTGTCAATCCTCTCTACTCACCAGCCACCTTATGGTTCCAATTACCATTTCTCCACTGACATTCCCTCATCCAACATTATATCAATCAACACATTGTTATTTGGCATACCAGTTGACTCTCTTTATTCAGACAAAAATATTAAAGAAAAGTTCACTAAATTATAATAAAATTCCTAAGTATATTCATTCTTAAAATTAGGTATCCTCCAAGTTTTAGCAAGCAGGTTTTATGAATAACTTTGCTAACAGCTATAACTGAAAATGATAAATTATTCATCATAAAATACTAGTCAAAATAGATCTTATTTCTTACAAGACACTAGCTAATAATGTTTCAATGAACCATCATTGAAACATTCCACTGCACATTAGCATTCCTCTGCTGGCTACAATGCTAATGCAGCAAATCAGCTTTAATTGATCCAATTTAGACAAGACATGATTGACGCTTGCTATTTCCCTTACTTATTACAAAGCCGTCTTTCCTTTCTTCATAGTTCATTTTACCTAAATCAATTTAGCTATGTATTTATATAAATTATTTTGCAATAAAATATGTTTCAATAAATAAAATATTTATCAAGTTGTTATAAATGAGTCATTTGGTAAGGGTGGTTACATACCTATTTAAAATAAGCAATGCAGATATAATTCCTCAAGTTTAATCAACTTAAAATTTATTAAAACAAAATTTTTATAAAAATAAATGTTATTTTTATTTTATTAATCAACCTCCCTTATAAGAAAGAATGAAATAATTTATATACTTAAGAGTTATCTTTTGTACGGTAATATTTAACTCACTTGTTCATTGAGGCTTTGAAACTGCCAATAGTTAAAACTTTATTTATTTACATCTACTTTATTTTTTAAAGTAGTATCTCTAAAAAAAAATTGAAAATTCAAGCCTAAAGCCAATAATGACTTAAACAAAGCCGAGAGACATTCAACATTAAATATTCAACAATAGTTATGTGGGTCTTAGGAAAAATCTATATTAGGGGCCTATGTGGAATTTAGGGTAGAAAAAAAGAGCTTCAATAATTCAATAATATTTTAACTATTAAAATATTTTATTAAAGTTTTAATTTTAAAAATTAATTTTATTAGAGTGTTTGCTAGTTAAAAGTTATTATGATTCACTAAAAACCTGCCATGGGAGGCTAAACATTTTGTAACATGTGGCACAGGATAATGCAAAAGCAGGAAGGAGCCAAGGAGCCCTTTAAGATAAGCAGCAAGCAGCATTCCAAACTGGGAGGTGGGGTCCTTATCAGTTCACCTGTTTTATCAACATGAGGCTTTATTGCTTGACTAGCTTACCAGTTCTACAGACCATGCAAGGGAATTGTAAAAACAAACTCTTGCCTGACACTCTTACAGAGAAGTAAATACTACTGCTTTGTGTTAAAGATTAAAGGAATAGTTGTTGAAAGATTAAAGGAATTCTTCTTTGTTCTTTTAGATTAAAGGAATAAGTTACTAGTAACTACACTGTATCACAACGTTGTGTCATTAGTGTTTATAAAAATATGCAAATTAGTAGATGACAGATCTCGGTCCCAACAAAGCTACAATCAAAAACATAATTAGAGCACTTATTGTGTGATAGAACAATGTAGAACCCCACCCTTCCTGTGTAGAGTAATGTGGCAATTACTTGGACAGGAGACAGATTGTACCATCATGTGAGCCTTCATTAGACATCTGGACAGAACTGTCATTCTAAAACTCAGCTCAAGAAAACCTATTGTGGTAAAATAATTCAAAACTCTAATGAACTAATCTGAATGAAAAAGATTGAGGAAATCATTCCATTAAGGGTACACTTTTTTTTAAATGCTTATTAAATAATTTCTATAGACCGAGAGCTAAAATACCAAATATACCGTAAATATAAAGCCCTCGTAAATGTTCTACAATCAATGTTATTTCGGATTAATAATTGAGTGAGCAAAATTAATTTAAAGTTTTCAATTATGAACTTAATACAAACATTTTTAATGGATAGGTTAGTAATAGTTATACACACTCATGGTAAAATTTGAAAAAAAATTTTCATTTGATCGATTATAGTAGCCTATATCAGACCAAAGGAGGTGCAGTTGCAAGTGAGTGTCTGCCGTGAGAGTGTGGGTGTCGGGTGCCTAGGTGTGGGACAACCGTGGGTTGAACCTGTTCTCCCACACACACTTTGACATCCCATTCAACTGTTGGGCCTACACCCATCAGTCTGGCCAAACTATCCCACATTCACCAGCAGAATAGATAGTGTTGGTAAAAATTAACAGTATTTTAAAATAAAAAAAGTTGTTAATTTATTTTATTTTATTTTATGGGGTTTAGAATTACAAATTCCGCTAGGCTAGCATAAGTATTTTTTAACGTTAAAGTTGCTTGAGTTCAGCATATTTATTTGGGCCACAGACTGATTTATTATAATTACAGTAGGCCTTCTGATTTTTTATGTTAAAAAATGTAAATACTTTAACCTATAATAAAGTAGAACCTTGATAAATTCGACAACCTCAATAATAGTCTAATCTTCAAATCCCCTTGAAATTGCCTTAACACTCAATGTTAAAACCTCCATAACTCGAACAACTTTCGTCCAATCGACCTCGATAATAAGCCTTTATCCTGATTCACATCGTAGCTCTGGACTTCAGTAACACGACGTTTTTAGGAACCAACCTAGATGTGGCAACTCCAAACTTCATTTTGCACAGTTCTCACTCTTTTATGGGAAATGGTTTCTCACAGACCTTACCCAAATCACCAGGACAGATGTTTCAGGGTAAACAACAAACGTTAAAATTGATCCATGACCCAACCTGGAAACCATCATCAGACAACTTTGACAAATTAAAGGTCTGTTATGTGTTTGTTATAAATATTTGTCAGTGTTTTGCAATCGTGTTGAAACTGTTGCAAATGAGAATAATGTTTGTTACATAAACAGAACAAAATTTGATTGTTAATTTTAAATAATAAGTTATCAACATAACACAACTGTTAGCCAAAGAAACCTTAATATCACTAGAGCCCCAAGACAAGAAGTTTTTTTTTAATCCTCTAGAAAGTTGCCTTTCTACGATTCTACTGTAGCCTAATTTTTTTTTTCCTGAATCAAAATAAATCAAAAACCTGGATGTACATATGAGTTTCACTATAAAATAACATCTAAGAAATCACTTGAAGAGCTAATTTAGTACTGAGATTAAGTAGGCTATTTCGCTGCCTAACCAATCTCAGACAGGGAAATTACTAAATTCTGAACCATCATACAACCAAACTTAAAAAACATTTGTTTTTGTTTTGTAACTAGGCTTGTACGAGCACTCAAACATCGAGCATTTTTGAAAGTATCGAATTAACAAGTCGAGTAGTTATTCCCTCAGTTTTATCTTTGTATGCGCAATCAAATTTTACGTCTGTTTTTCATATCATGTTAGCCCTATCTTCAACCACCACTATAAATCGATTGATGTTATGTTTTACTTGAGGTACAAAAAACAAGGCACTAAATTTATGTCATGTTATTCCTTGCTATAATTTGATATTTTTACTTATTCTCTATAGAAGTAGGGCTAGCTGAACACAAAAACGTACAACCAAGGTAATAGAAGTGGAAACAGAGAAGTTCTAAAACTCATATTTTTTAATATTTAGGGTTTATTCTGTAAAACTGAAAAGCTAAAGATATTAAAAAACAAATTAAATTACTCGGTAATATGCTTAGCTGAGCACTGATCAAGGGCTCAAGGAATCAACTTTTGTGTGCCAGCAGGACTTATAATTGGCAACAGTTTTTGTTGTATTCAACATGGCAGGGTGTGTATTTTTCAAAGTAATCTGTTGGTATTCAGAACACTTGATTTAAATAAATTTTGCACTGAATTAGAGTTTGTGTATCTGGAGTTGTACTATATAAGAGCTCAGTCTGGTTATTGTTTCTCTTTACAGATCTCCCAGATTGTAATCCTTACAATACTTTTCCAATAATTAATTCCGATAAAGTGTGAATAATTGCATGTGATATTGATTAATGCTGAATTAACGAGATAGCCCAACAGAAAAGAGTGGGCCTACCATGAAATATTTTCTTAACAATCTCAGGCAATTTAATATTTATTGTTCCAATAATAAAGCAATAAGGGATAAATCTGAGCCTATCTGAATAAAATTTTTCACTAATTTGAATGTGCACGATTAAAATAATTCCTCAAACGAAAATGCTCAGATCATGATTCCTTGCACTTCGAGATCAGTTGTGAGCATTTAAATGTGAATCCAAAATATAAAGTTTTGGGGAGAACTAGACCTACTACTAAAAGTAAAATGGAAGACTTTAAGAGTATGTAATGTTTCATTCGCCTCATTCATATCTGTTATTGTAAATATTATTATTTCCTTGTTTCCTTAAATCATTTATCACAAGTTCCATAATTTATTTAATATGTAACTAAATAAGATAAGTACACATGATAGTTAATTAATTAATGAGTTTCAATGTCAATACCTGTTATTATTTAATTTGTCATTTTATTCATCACCCCTCAGAAAATCATCTATTCATTATAAGTTAATAATATTAAAAATCATAATTATTATTTAAAATTAATTGTTGGAAAATTTATATTCTTAAAAGATGAAAATGATATATTAATACTAGCCCTACCCAAAAATAACATACCCCTTTAGTAATAATATAATGTAAGAGAGTTGTAATTAAAAATAATTTCATATAATATTAAATTCAAATGAAGTCTCATAATTGATACAAAATTCCAGTGACCAGTGAAGTATATTTCTTTATCCTACAAGACCATCTGGACAACAATACTATTGTGTACTTGGACACATACCTGAGCTTCATTCAGCCTCCAGCATCATCAAGAAAAGTGTTAAAATGAATTTATAAATTCTGGGGATATAATTCTCCATTTCAAGATTAGGCCCAGTTGAACTAGAATTTGCATAGTCTAGTTCTGTTTTAACTAGGGAAATTTGCCTGGGTACCATTTAGAGTCAAACCCTTTGCTTAACATCAAGATTCAGGTGAAGAAATTTTGTGAGCAGATTGGTAACCACCATTTTGATTCCAACAAAGACTATCATACTTTCAATCTATCTATTTGATCAAGCCTAATTAATTATTTCAAGTAACCTACCTGAAGATTTTATCCATGTGAACTTTCTTATATATATAAGGTGTGAACTCAAATTGATTCAACTTTTATTAGGCCTATTTCAATTTTGAGACCATTGGCATATTTTATATCTGTATTCAAAATTCAAACAAAATTGGCTTTACTTTGTTACTTACCAAAAGAGCTAAGGTTATTTACCAGCACGAACCTTTCCCTGAGAATTTAAGAGTCCATGTCCATTGTATTTCTATTTCATTAATAAATATTCTTTACTTATGTGAATACATAACAGACTTCTTTATTTCAATAGTATTAGAAATAGGTAAATAGGATTTAGCATCATCAGAGAGCCGAGGCGTCCCTTTGGCTGCACACGGCACCAACGACAAGAGCACCGTCGTGGCAGAGGAGAAGATAAAAAATAGAATAAGGCATTCCTTTATGAATACAATAAATAAATAAACAATAATAATAATAAAATATATAGAGATGTGTATTTGTAATTGGCACAACCAACCTGTGGCAAATAATCTTAGCTCTTGGTCAAAAGATTACAACTCTCAATAAATCTAGGCTACTGTTTAGTCAAATAAGATATTCGTAATTTTAAGATATTTATTTATTAAGTTGTCCCGTAATTTATTCCCCCATAAATCAATGTCATATAATTTACGACGACCGAAACGATATCCAGTAAATATGAATCATAACGAAAATACAGTTAATCCGAACATAAACACAACCGGCATTAATACTGAAAACACAAACACTGTCGGCCATGACAGCAGCTTCGTAACGAATCCGACAACATCGCCACAAAGCCATACATCATCAAATACGCAAACAGCAGACGAGACAAACAGCCAATTAAATTCTCGCATTCACCACAGTCCCGTCACCATGGCAACGCCAAGCGACACGAACCCCTTAATCGTACAACTACAACAGACTGCCGACTGGCTAGTATCAATAGAAAGTCACACGAGCGACCCGAGCGAATCCGAAGGTTCCCGATCGGACGGCAACGAGCTAATAGCTGATCAGACAGTCGAAACTCGACACACCTGCATTCCGATGACAAGTGTACCAACTACGGCGGCAAATTCAAATGTCACGAACACCGAAACTACACCAAACACTGATTTGAATGTAATTTTAAATTATCTACAACAAATCAAAATAGAAATAAAAGAAATCAATGCTAACTTAAAAGAAACTAATGCTAACTTACACTCAAAATTAGACGAAACTAATGCCAATTTAAATGCTAAACTAAACGAAACTAACCAAGAAATTAAAGCATGCCGTCACACATTAGAAAACCAAATCCATGAAATGCGTGAAACTCAATCAAAATTTCAAAATGAATTGAGTGAAATCAAATCCACACAACAAGTTCAGGCCGCAGAAATGACTCAAATCGAACAAAAATTCAACTATCAGATTAATGAAACCCAACAAAACACAAAATTCTATATCGACAACATAATCACTGAACAAAAATCTAACCTAGAAGACAAATTACGACAAAACCAACACAACACGATAGAGATCATCGAACAAAAATTGGAATCTACAGAACAAAATATTAAAGAACAAGACCACTCAAGGGAAAACCATCAACAGAGACCATACAGCCCACAAAACGGACGGAACTCTCCATATGAAACGAAGATAAACCATCAAGCGTACCAGCCGAAATGGAATTCGAACAACCATCACCAGAATCGAAACCAAGGATATAACGAAACGGAAACCGAGGCAATTATCACGAACGACACCAGAATAACTACAAATCAGAAAACAAAAACAGACAACAAAGAGAGTATAAACCATACCCCAGAGATCGGGAATTCCAAAGAAGAAGCGGAAAAAAACAGCAAGATCGACGCTATCCGTCAAGCGAACAAGCGCAAGTGCTAGCAATCATCGGACAGAGCGACAGATTCACCGAAGCGATGAGTCATCCTCCACCAAATATATCCAACACTCCAGCCAATGACAGCGGCACTCCCCAATCGCCACAGCCGGGAAATGCCAACGCGCTGTGATTGCAAACCGAGGTCAAATAAATACTGTACATACAAATAATGCAACCGTAGCGCAAATAATCGATCAACACCTCGGACTTCATTTCATTGACACAGAGTATAATTGTGAAATTAATAACATTATGTGCGATAAGGATTTTCTTTTAAATGAAACACCAGATATTAAACCTAATACAAAATCGATTCAAATAACTTGTCCTGAAATTATAGTTAAGATAAATAACACAAAAATTAACGGTTTAATCGACACAGGTTCCTCAGTTACATGTATTTCAGAATCGTGGTTTAAGGAGAATCAACAAAACTTAAATCCATTCGAAGAACTTCCTCTTACAAACACTATCATTAAAACCGCAACCGGTGATAAATCAAAAAGGATATCTCGCATTATTTATGCCCCAGTCAACATAGAAGGACAAACTATATTCTTGCAATTTTTAACAGTGCCCAATTTAATTAAACCAGTGATATTAGGAGTAGATACGTTAGCTATTATGAAGATGGATATAAACTTTGATTATAATACTATAAATATGTTGATAAATAACACAAATATTATATTGAAGTTTGACATGGTACTACATGAAGGTCGATTATCACTACAAATCCCCGCCATAGGCTAAATAAAGACGAAATGTCAACCCATAATAATATTGATAAGGATGATGATAATTTGATGTATGATGAATATAACTATGTAAATAATGAACATTATGTAATCGGGTACAAAACAAATTGCAACAACACAACGTCCTTAACTAAGGAATCTATCTATGATGCGATATCACCGAACCAACATATAAATGAACGACAAGAGGAATTTGCTATGTAATTTATTATTTAAATACAACCACGTATTCTCAGAAAAGCCAGGTCTTTGTAACAAATATCAACATGAACTTCGTGTAGAAAAGCCCCAAAACTTCAAGTCAGTAGTATATTGAACCTCTAGATCAATGAAATGAAGAACGAAACAAAGAAGTTGTATTATGAGTATGACAGTATATAAATAATTCCCTTATAAACTATGATAGAACACTCTTATCCAGTGAAATACCATTTTGTGAAACCTTATGCAAATATTCACCATTAATAATTTTATATATTTAATATCTGTCTGTGTAAAATTATAAAGACAATAATGTATTTAAAACAATCGTTAATATTCAATTCTAAGTGTTTGAGGGGATAACAACTAAAAGACTATAATCGCGAGTGCGTAAACCTTTATATGAACCTATGTAATCATCAGGTATCTATAAAATTATGTAAAATGTGAACTGGTTGAAACCCAAAGTGACCTATAGTTAATGTCAATGTTAAATAATATATTAGATTTAAGTTAATTGTAATTTTAATTCATTTAATGTATTTCATAATAGCTTTAAGATTCATTCATTTTATTGTGCCTCATTCAACATTAAGTCGAAATTTGCCTGAATCCACCTCATACAAATTTCTGAGGGGATAATTGTAATGTTTCATTCGCCTCATTCATATCTGTTATTGTAAATATTATTATTTCCTTGTTTCCTTAAATCATTTATCACAAGTTCCATAAGTTATTTAATATGTAACTAAATAAGATAAGTACACATGATAGTTAAATTAATTAATGAGTTTCAATGTCAATACCTGTTATTATTTAATTTGTCATTTTATTCATCACCCCTCAGAAAATCATCCATTCATTATAAGTTAAGAATATTAAAAATCATAATTATTATTTAAAATTAATTGTTAGAAAATTTATATTCTTAAAAGATGAAAATGATTTATTAATACTAGCCCTACCCAAAAATAACATACCCCTTTAGTAATAATATAATGTAAGAGAGTTGTAATTAAAAATAATTTCAAATAATATTAAATTCAAATTAAGTCTCATAATTGATACAAAATTCCAGTGACCAGTGAAGTATATTTCTTTATCCTACAAGACCATCTGGACAACAATACTATTGTGTACTTGGACACATACCTGAGCTTCATTCAGCCTCCAGCATCATCAAGAAAAGTGTTAAAATGAATTTATAAATTCTGGGGATATAATTCTCCATTTCAAGATTAGGCCCAGTTGAACTAGAATTTGCATAGTCTAGTTCTGTTTTAACAAGGGAAATTTGCCTGGGTACCATTTAGAGTCACACCATTTGCTTAACATCAAGATTCAATAAGTACCAGGTGAAGAAATTTTTCAGTTCTTTCGGCATTGTGTAGAAGTGGAAGTATACTGTGTTTCCTTGTGCTTGATTAACCATACGACAATATTTCCGCCATTCTCATCGGTGCTGGTAATCGTCATGTAAATTAGCCATTCCATTCCTTTTCTTTCTCATCTATTTGAAACTATTATTTACGTTTATTCTCTCTCTCTGTCCTAACCTTCATCACACAAATTGCAATCGGCCACACGTGCAGGAACGGCTGGTCCTGACATGTCAGGTCCAGCCGCAAATGCGACTTTGTCGCAAGACAATCAAATGGAAATAGAAAAAGCGGTCAGTTCAATTTTGCCACCCAGTAATGAAAATAAACGAAAACATGGAGAGGTATCTCCAGATCACAATTTATCAACTGAAAATCTAAACATCCACAAACCCACTAAGAAAATGAATTTGACAAGGTTTTACAAACCTGACAATAAAGGACCATTTGAGGTCATAATTCAGGACAAAAATAAAGCTAAACTAAACCCCTTTCAAATAGGTAAAATAATCAAAACTCACCACAATGACATTGATTACATAAAGCGATCAGGGAAAAATATCTCAGTTTTTTGCAAAACCTATCTGTCTGCTAACTTACTGGTCCAATCCCAACACCTCACCCAATATAGTGTCTTCATTCCCTCTATCAGAGTATACAGTACAGGGGTAGTTTACATTGAACCTTGTGTATCTGAAACCGAAATACTTAAAGAAACTGACTGTGATGTCACTCTAATAGAAGTTCAAAGATTAAAAAGCGCGTGAATAACGAATTAAAGGACACTTACTTTGCTAAAATAGTTTTCGATTCAGACGCTCTCCCAGACTACATTAGTATAAACTTTGTAAGAGTTAAGGTAGAACCTTACATTATCCCGGTAAAACAGTGTTTCCGTTGTTTCTCTTATGGGCACGTTGCCAACTCCCCATGTAACAACAAAAGGGTCTGTAGGGAATGTGGTGAAGATTACCACTCCGATTCCTGTCAAAAACCCCGTAAATGCGTTCACTGCCATGGGCCCCACAGCAGCAATTCAAAATCCTGTCCAGAGTTTACAAGACAAAAAAACATTAAAAATAGGATGAGTCTAAACAAAGAGGACTATTTCACCGCTAGTGCCTTATTCCCTGTAACTTACAAAAAAACCCGAGATTCTGTCAGAACACCTCGATCTTTTGCTGAGGTTGTTCAAGTAGTGGATTTAAAAAATAAATCAGAATTCCCAGACCTCCCCACTCATCAAATACAACAACACACTATTCAAACACAAAACAAATACTCACCTTTAAGTACAATTGATGATACACCCTCTAGGGATGAACAAACAACCCTTGTAAATATTAGGAAACCATATTCAGGAAACTCTCAGGCTAAGGGCAATAATAAGGCTCCTGTCCAAAACAACCGAACAAATCAAAAACCAAATGTACCAAAACAAACCCCTCCTCAAACCCCAAGCAAGCAAAACACATTGCCTAACATTGACAGAAACCAACTTAAAACACTACTAAATGCTAAAATTAATGAAATAAGAAACAAGGTTCAAAGCAATACATTGACAACAAAAAAACAAGTGGATGAATTATTGGCATCATTCATGATTACGGATGATAATATAAATAACATGACACCCTCAAACATAAATCTTGGCAAAACCGATAAAAGCAATGGCACCACTTCCTTACCTCCTGACAAAAATGTTAGTTAACAAACTCAACCTACTTCAGTGGAATGCACGATCGATTAAACCAAAGTGGTCAGAAATCACACATTATTTCAACAAAAATGAAATACATGTTGGGATCATACAAGAAACTTGGTTAAACAGCAAAGATAATATTTCAGATGTAAACTATAATCTAGTCAAATTAAACAGAAACGATGGTTATGGTGGTGTAGCTTTTATAGTACACAAGGCCATACCTTTTAAAAAGGTTCAAGAAATAAATAATAATACAGTACAGTTATTAGCTATAGAAATAAGTATTTTCAACAGAAATGTATCCATATGTAATGTTTACTGCAGTCCAGCAGATACAAATATGAATCCTAATTTCTGGAAGGATAATTTATTCAATAGCAAAAACCATTATTCTATTATCTGTGGCGATATGAATGCACACCATCCCTTTTGGAACTGTCAGAGTGCAAATAAAAGAGGAAATGATATATTTAAAGAATATTCTCAATCTCAATTTATTCTTACTAATGATAATTCTTACACTACAATACCAAATCTCTACCATAGGCAATCAGTCATTGATTTAACATTCATATCACCAAACCTATATGCCTTTATGGAAAAGTGGGAGGTGCAAAAAGATCCAATGGGAAGCAATCACTTTCCAATTTTGATAAATTTAAAATTCACAGACCAAACAACTGTGAACCAAACAAACCATAACATTACAGGCTTAAGAAAAAACACAAAAAAAGCAAACTGGAGTTTATATACAAATTCAATACAAGAAAGTCTAGAAAATCATGAAAACTTACCTTTCTCGAATGACATAGATAACCTATATGAAATAATAAATAGAGTGTCTGAAAAGGCAATCCCTAATTTTGTCCCACCGAATTTATCACACAAGGGCTTTAAACCCAAACCTTGGTGGACCAACGAATGTTCTAAGGCAATCGCTCTTAGGCGCCTTGCTTTTAAAACCTTTAGATTAAACATGAGTGCACTTAACTACCATAAGTATCAGCTTGCCCAATTCAAAGCAAAGGAAATTATCAATGAAGCTAAAAGAAAGGGCTGGGCAGATATTTGCCAGAGAATAGGCGAGAAAGCTTCATCTCCACATGCCTGGAAAATAATTAAAAAAATAAAAAACCCAAATACTACACTACCTTTGCCAGTAATGAGAGATGACAAAGAGTTATGTCAAAAATTTATGCAGCACATAATCCCTGACTATGTTCCACAGATTACTGAACTCCAACCTCCTATATTAAGAATCAAAGATCAACACCCACTTGAAAATAATTTTACCTTAAATGAACTACACAAGGCCCTAGCATGCAAAAAAAGAGACACAGCACCTGGTCTAGACGGGATAACTTACTCCATGATCAAAAAACTTCCCTCAAATGCAATGAATATGCTCCTGAATATCTATAATAATGTTTGGAACAATGTTATAGAGATCCCCAACCAATGGAAAGAATTTAAGGTTATTGCTCTATTGAAACATGGTAAAGACCAATACTCAGAAACATCATACAGACCTATATCACTGATCCCTGTTCTTATAAAAATACTAAACACAATGATAAAAAACAGGCTAGAATGGTTTGTGGAGAAAAACAAAATAATACCTGATACACAGTACGCATTTAGAAAGAATCGGGGATGCACGGATTACCTAGTTACGCTTACGTCAAAACTACACATAGCCTTAAGTCACAATGAGACATCCATCTTAACTGCCCTAGATATATCAGGTGCATACGACAATGTACACCTCCCGACCCTATATAGTAAGATGTTTGCAAAAGGAATCCCGGCCAAGTTTATAATGCACTGCCAAAGATGGCTGACAGACAGGAAATTAACAATTATCTTCCCTAAACACACCCTCACTCGTAGTACGAGCAGAGGCTTGCCCCAAGGAAGTGTAATGAGTCCCTTGCTTTTTGCAATCTACATTTCTGATATAAATAAATGCCTACCGACAGAAGTATCGTCATTACAATTTGCGGACGACATAACACTGCTTTCATCTAACCGTAATTATGACAATATCAAACCTCAAATGCAACTAGCCTTAGACAATATCAAGACAAATTTCCAAACATTATCCCTTGAGCTTAATCCTAGCAAAAGTCAGGTCATAATATTCTCAAGGATGCGATCACTCGAAAGGCTAAATAAAGAATTCAAACTCGATAATCAAATAATAACAGTGACAACAGAACTGAGGTTACTGGGTGTTACATTAGACCACAAACTCTCTTTCAAACATCACATCCAAAACACATTTTCTCAGTGCCAAAAAGACTTAAATATACTGAAGATGGTAGCGTGTGGAAAGAATGGAGCGAATCCAGATTTTGTCCTTAGCATTTATAAATCTTTGATTAGATCCCGAATGGATTACTGTTCAAGTATCTATGGACATGCTACAGAAAACCACTTAAAAAAGCTAGACACTATACAAAACCATGCCTTGAGAATCGCCACAGGAGCATTTAGAACCACACCAATAATAGGCTTACATGTTGAATGTGCCATCGAATCACTTGAAATAAGGAGAAAAACCTTAGCTGAAAGAATATCATACAAAGTACTCACAGACTTTGACCACCCTAGTCACGGTATTCTATATTACCTGAAAATGCTAGTAGATACCAATGGTTATTGGCGAAAAAAGAAAACTCCTTTATATATCCATGCCATCAATCTTTTCCAAGAAATTAATCCTATCACCAAAAACTATGAGGGTTGGGTAAAGCCCACTCACTTTGACATGCCACTAGAGATGATCCATTCAAAAGTTACAACCAACACACAATTAACTAATGAAATACAAGGAAAACAAAAGACAAATGAGGCAATATTAAAACAATATTTTAATGAACTTATAAACATAACCTCAAATGACAAACTGATTGTTTACACTGACGGTTCCAAAACGTCAGAGGGCACAGGCGCGGCCTTCTATATTCCAGCGCTAGAAATCGGAGCCATATATAACCTTGATCACAAAGTATCCAATTTTACTGCAGAATCATATGCTATATACAAAGCCATTGAAACTATCGACACGAACAAAGGTATCTTAATATGTTCCGATTCTCAAGCGGCGATAAAGGCTATAGAATCAACCTCTCTAGGCCTGAGAGGTGATGGGATCAGCCTTTGCACCCTAAAGAAAATATATGAAAGTCCTGCTGAGTCATTCCTTATTCAGTGGGTACCTGGTCACTCCGGTATTGCCAACAATGAAATAGTGGATAGGCTAGCGAAGGAGGCTTCTGGTCTTAATGACCCATCTTTTGATTTTCACTTGCCATTTAATGATTTCAAAGCATTTCAAGCTAAAAGAAACAAAGAAAGTATGACCAATCGTCTTTTACTTTCCGATAAAGCTCTTTGGTACAAAAAAGTTACCCAAAACAATACACCAAGATTCCCATGGTTTAAACTATTCAAAGGCAGCAGAAAAGACACTATTAATATTATCAGACTTCGATTGGGACATGCAAATGTAAATAAACACCTCTTTAGAATGAAGATCTACTTCACACCGCTATGTTTGAATTGTACTATGAATGTAAATGAAACTCTAGACCATGTAATCCTCGAGTGCCCCAGGTACGGCTTTGAAAGAGATAGGTACTTCAAGGATATCAAAACAATTCTAATCACAAACCCTGGCATAGGTTTAACAGAAATATTGAACAGGAGCGATATCAAGGAATTTTATGAAATCAGCAATTTTCTCAAAGCAGTGCAAAGAATCCTATGACACAATTTCAAAGACCCAACTTCAACTCTGATCACATTAACTTTTCACGAATTCACACAAAACATGTATGTCTTTCCAATCCTGGGCTTCTTCTTCCGTGGTCGACCCTTTTTCGGGTTAGGACATTGCCTGGCAGACCCCTGGCAGAGAAGACACCTTGAAACCTACCGTTCCATGACAATCCTATCTCTGATTAGTTTTCCTTATCTTTTTACTAACTGAAACATTAAACACAAACATAAATTCTTACAGTTATACTCATACATAAATGTGTCACTAACTAACTATTGTCTATTTCTTATCTTTTATTTCACAGATTACCAACCAAAAGCCAGCCTACTCCCTACCGATTACTAACAATCAAGGAATGGAATGAGCAACAGAGAACCATGTGGCTTCATGGATATAATCCAAGCCGCCAATTTTGGCACCTAGAAAAAAAAAAAGAAGAAATTTTGTGAGCAGATTGGTAACCACCATTTTGATTCCAACAAAGACTATCATACTTTCAATCTATCTATTTGATCAAGCCTAAATAAATTATTTCAAGTAACCTACCTGAAGATTTTATCCATGTGAACTTTCTTATATAAGGTGTGAACTCAAATTGATTCAACTTTTATTAGGCCTATTTCAATTTTGAGACCATTGGCATATTTTATATCTGTATTCAAAATTCAAACAAAATTGGCTTTACTTTGTTACTTACCAAAAGAGCTAAGGTTATTTACCAGCACGAACCTTTCCCTGAGAATTTAAGAGTCCATGTCCATTGTATTTCTATTTCATTAATAAATATTCTTTACTTATGTGAATACATAACAGACTTCTTTATTTCAATAGTATTAGAAATAGGTAAATAGGTTTTAGCATCATCAGAGAGCCGAGGCGTCCCTTTTGCTGCACACGGCACCAACGACAAGAGCACCGTTGTGGCAGAGGAGAAGATAAAAAAAAGAATAAGGCATTTCTTTATGAGTACAATTTTTTTTTTTTTTTTTTTTTTTTTTTGGTAGGAGGTGGAATGCGTTTACGCACACTGAGGGGCTCGTTGTCCCCTCAGTAGTGTCGGACTCCCACGAGCTCGATGTCCCGTGAACTACCGACTAAACCACCTCCCTCGGCACCGAGGACACTAGCCTGGAACTGTTTCACACATTACTTCGGGCTAGGCCTTTGATATTACGCCACTAGGGCAACCTCCTTGGGGAAAAGCTGAGGATTAAGGCCGATCGAGGTCGACCTTTTTCGCCCGAAGAATGGCCTGGACGTAGTGCTTGACACAGTTCCAGTTGCCCTCTCCCTGGAGCATAGCTCCGACGATGTTGTTTGGGCTGACGATCACGCCGATCTCAGATGAGAGCGAGGCTCGGCGGACGTGCCAACGGTCGCACTGAAAGAAAGTGTGCTCGGACGTGTCTGGGATGCCGGGGCAATACAGACAGTCCGGGCTGGCGACTTTGCCCATCCGGTGCAGATAGGCTCGGAAGTACCCGTGCCCAGAAAGAAACTGGGTCACGTAGTAATCGACCTCGCCGTGCTGCCGTTCCACCCATGGTCGGACGGAAGGTATGAGCTGGAAGGTCCAACGTCCCCTCAGCTCGGCTTCCCAGTCGCGCTGCCAAGAGTCGAAGCTGCGATCGCGCTCTTCCCTGGCAGCTGTTTCCGGGCCCACTTCAGGCCTCCTCCGGTAAATCGCCTGCCTCTCCCTCGCGAGGAAGAGGACGGGAATGACTCCGGCGATCACCATCACAGCAGGCTCGGAGACTGTGCGGTAGGCCGAAGCGACCCGCAGAGCTCCTCGGCGCTGGACTCGGGCAAGCCGGTCTCGGTAGACTCGCTTCTCGAGTGCGTGAGCCCATACCTCCGCCCCGTACAGCAAGACTGACTGGACGGCAGTCATGAGCAAGCGGCGCTTGCAGGAGCGAGGACCGCCGACATTGGGCATAAGCCTACCAAGGGCAGCGACACCCTTAGCGGCTTTGTCGGCGGCGCGCTGGATCTGCTCGCCGAAAGACAGTCTGCTATCGACCATGACTCCCAGGTACTTTGCAGCAGGCTTAGTCTCGAGTGTGACGTCACCTATCTGCACCGGGAACACGGTGTTAATCCTCTTTTTGGTGAGGACGACAATCTCCGTCTTACTGATAGCCAGGGACAAGCCGTGATCTCGCATCCACCCGTTGACCTTGGCCATCACTACGCTGAGCCTCAGTTTTGCCTGCTCGACGTTCCTCGCAGCGATCAAGGCAGCGACATCGTCAGCATAGCCAACGAGGCGGGTCTCATCGGGCATGTCTAGCCTCAGCAAGCTGTCGTAAGACACGTTCCAGAGATCTGGTCCGAGAATGGACCCCTGCGCAGCCCCGGAAGTGATGGGAATGCGCCGCTGACCTTCGGTCGTGTCGTACAACAGAACGCGGTCTGACAAATACGCCTCCAACATACGCAGGAGGTAGGAGGGAACTTGGAACGTATGCTCAAGCGCCCACAGCATATCGCTCCACCTGGCGGAGTTAAAAGCGTTCTTCACGTCGAGCGTGACGAGAAGGTCCACGCGGCGCGACCAGTGGTTGTGGTCCTCCGCCCTCCGCACTGCCTCAACTACCTCCTGGATAGCGTCGATGGTAGAGCGACCGGATCTGAAGCCGTACTGCTGCGGGGACAAGTCCCCCGCAGAGACGATGGCCTCGGTCAGCCTGACACGCAGGAGCTTCTCAAGCACTTTCCCGGCCGTGTCGAGCATACACAGGGGTCGGAAAGAAGAAGGGGTCCCCGGTGTGCTCTTCGCCTTCGAAATAAGAACAAGGCGGGCAACCTTCCACGAAGAAAAGAAAACGCCTTCCGCCAGACACGCGTTGAACATATCGAGCAGAAGCCTTGGATTCACCTCCGCAGCGAGCTTGAGCACCTCCGCCGGAATGCCATCGGGACCGGGCGCTCTTCTGGGTCGTAGGGATCGGACGGCGGCGGTGAGTTCCTCTTCCCGGAAAACTGGGAAGGCGCCTACCTCTCCGAATTCCCTGACTGGCCGGACTGGGTGGCTGGGAAACAGTGTATCTACGACGACGGCCATGGCTTGTGGTTCCATGACCGCAGGTGGTGAGCGAGCCCCTAGCTTCTGGGTTACAAGTTTGTAGCCCATCCCCCAGGGGTCGTTGTCGATATCCTGACACAGCTGCTTCCAGCACCTGACTTTACTCCGGTTGATGGCACCGCGGAGCTCTCAGCGGGCCGCTCTGTGCTCAGCCGATCTGGCATTTGCATCAGGGCGGTTCCTTGCTCGCTGCGCAACTCGTCGGAGACCAAGGCATCTCCTCCGGAGTTCCGCGATTTCAGGCGTCCACCAGTAAACCGGCTTCTTCCTGTGGCGGCGGGAAACTCCGGGCATCGACTGCTCACACGCGGTCGCGATGAGACGCATCGTCGATGCTGCCAGATCTTCAGCACCTGTGAAATTCACAATGCTCTGGTCTTTGATTACTTCTTTAAAAGTGTCTTTGCTCAGACGACTGGTGTTCCAGCGTCGAGCCAGAGGAGCAGGTTCAGCGCGCAAGCGCGCACCCTCGGGAAGGACCTTGAAGAGGATCCCCTGATGGTCGCTAGAGGAATACTCCTCGCAGACACGCCAGTCGGAGATCCGCTGGACAATCCCTTCAGAGGCAAGGGATATGTCAGGGATCGTCTCTCTGCACCCTGGACGGCGAAAGGTGGAAATGCCGCCCGTGTTAAGGATACAGAGGCCCGACCTGGCAGCCGACTCGAGGACGTAACGACCTCGAGTGTCGGTCCGCGGGGAACCCCATTCCACGGCTTTTGCGTTAAAATCGCCACCGACTATGACCCCGCCAGAGATTTTCATGATCTCATCCTCAATGGAATCGACCATGTGGCGGTAGTCTCCGATCGGTTGATTTGGCGTGAGGTAACAGGAGAAGACTGTGAAACCCCTGCTCCTCACCCAAACGAAGCCGTTGCCCGATCCGGAATCGAGAACAGGCACCTTCCCGAGGTCCAAGATCCATATCGCCGCAGTGCCGGAGGGATCCGAGAACCACTGCGCGGAGCGTCGGTTCTGGTACTGCTCACTGAGAAGCAGTAGGTCAGCACCCTGCTCCGTGGCGAATTGGAACAGCAAGTCGTTTGCTGTCCTGCTCCTCTGCATATTAAGTTGCAGAACACTGATCATTTTTGTTGTTTCTGGCGAAGCTCCTGGATGGCCCGCCTGTACTGCCCGCAACGACCAGACCCAGCGGAATGCTTGACCTGGTCGCCCTTCAAGCCGGCTTCTGTACACAGGACACAGGACAGCGCTGCATTGCACGCGCTGGCCCTGTGGTCCTGGCCGCCGCACTTGAAGCAGAGCTTGCTTCTATCGGGTCCAGAGCAGCGATTAGCGACGTGACCGAACCCCAGACATTTAAAACATCTGGAAGCCACGAGCTTCTCACGCACCCGACAGCTCACGTACCATACCTTAAGGTGGCCCTTCTCCAGGAGCTTCGCAGCAGCTCTGGCTCCCAGCGTCAGGATTGCCACCTTCTGACCCCGAGCATTTGCCTTCGAGACGAAGGTTTTCACCTCGACGTTTTCTCCGAGGACAGCTTTGACGGCAGCGGTCACCTCCTCCTCGGTTGTCAACTCGTCGAGGTCTCTCACCTCCAGCGTAGACTTGGGCTCGAGAACGCGGACTGTCGCGTTCGCCCCCAAGATGGTCTTCAGGTCTTCGCTGAAGGCGAACTTACTCTGAGAGGTGTCCCCGAGTTCGACTAGTAGGTCGCCGGTTCGGGTCTTCCTCATACCCTTGATAACGGCGCCCTTCTCATCGGGCTTCGCTTTGCTGCGAATCTCGCCCAGCACGTCGGCGTAGGATTTCCCCTCCGACGGCTTGATGAGAAGAGCGTCCGGCCGCTGCTTGCGGGGCTTCTTCCTCGGTGCCTTCTTGCTTTCCTGTCCGCCGGGCTGGCTTCCAGGATTTTGACGAGGGTCTCTCTTTTTCCCCTTTCTTTTAACAACCTCGGTCCACGTTTCGGTTTCCGACCGCTTCGCTAAACCGTCTCCCCTAGGCTTCTTCTCAGCCTCCGGATGGGCGGGGCTGGAAGCGGCCCGCTTCCCACCGGCTGGCTGAGCCTTCACCCGCATTGATGGCGTCGTCTGTGTTGACGCGGCAACCGTCTCGCATGATTGCCACGACCTCCTCAGCTGGATGATGTGGTGCAGACTGGCCTCCAATTGGACGATGCCATCCTGCACATCCTTGCTGATATTCTTTTGCCGGGTGGTCGCGGCCTTCATTACAGCGAGGGTGTCGAAGCACTTTTTAAGGTGCTCCTCCTCCTGCTGCCTGGCGAGCGCGATGACCGCGTCAAAGGGAGACGAGTCGGCGTCCATCGGCTCGTTGTTCTCAGCGGGTGCCTTTTCGGCGGCCACGGATGTTCTGGCCACCGATGATGCAGGTGTCTTGACCCGGACTGGGGGCGATCTCGTGAGACGGGATCTTCTTTCGAAGGGGCTTGCCACCCCTTCGTCGAGCCCGCTCAGAGAAGAACGCTGCTGGGAGTTTTGTGGGGTTAGGGTACCCCGCTTTGATTCGTGCACCTTTTGAATCGTTTTTCCTTCTGCCGTGTCCATGGTGTCTGGCTTAGCCCCCGAGACTGGGCATTGACCCCCCCAAAAAAATTTTTTCCCCTATGAGAATGTCAGACCGACCCATCACCGGAGCAACTATACCTGCGTTCAGCCGCCTCCAAAACATCGGCGGCCCCAGACGAGCAGTGGCCTCGGCAGAGCCCCCCCGTGACCGTAGCAGGGCCCTATCCGGTCGCCAACCGGCACCGCCACGGCCAAGGGGATTTTCGCCGGCTGATAGGGCAGCCAGGTCAGTTGGCTGAGCTGACCCGGGCCCCTGTACTATCCGGCAGCCTGGGAGGTGCAGAACCCAGTTTTTAAGCTGTACCCTCTGCTCGTCCTAGACCTCCAGCGCAATGGAGGCTGAAGAACACAGAGTCACCCCGGCAAGTAGGCCGGAATGATTTAGAAAAACAACCGGGCTATTGAAATGAAACGGAGAATTAAGTTGTGAAAAGGAGACGCGAAAAAGGACCAGTGCGCCCCCCTCCCCTTTTAGTCGGCTCTTACGACAAGCAGGGGATACTGTTGGACATTCTGTCCCGGCCCAACACGGGAATTTATGAGTACAATAAATAAATAAACAATAATAATAATAAAATATATCGAGATGTCTATTTTTAAGTAATTATCAGTGGAAGACCGGATCTATCTTTATGTTATCAGTAAATCTGCTAGTGCTTGTTTCGAACTATTTTATATAGATTTCTTTTTTACACTATTTGAATACTACTTTCCAAATAGCCTATATTTATTGATGAATGAAGCGAAAAGAAGGCAAAGATTGGAATAATCTAAATTGGTATATACAACTGAACTAGCACAAATGAAAAAAATCTAATTTCTAAAAACATACACAAATACTAAAGATCTTCAATTCCTATTGTGAGGCTAAGAACTCCAAGACATCTCTTCATGTCAGCCATAAGAGAAGCAAAGAGACAAAAATACCCCTGTTCGTTGCAGCAGACCTGCATAAGTAATCAAAGAATTTTAAATGTTTAAATAAATCGTTCAGTTGGAGCCTCAAATCAAGTAAAATCAACTTAAATGCTAAAATGAGCAGGCGACAATTTTTTCCATAAGGATAACATGAGAAATGAGTATATGCAGGTTTACTGCCATAGAAATATAGAATTTAGAGATATTTTTCAATAATCCAGTATATATGAACTAGGTTAAGCCATACACCGATTTTTATTGAGATGTTTTAAGAATCAAGCAAGATATCAAATTTTAATTATTTCCCATAAGGTTAACATTGGGACAATGTTCTGTGTTTACCACTAGGGATATCTCGGTAACCAATGGACATAAAGCAACAATTCAAAATACTCAATTATTTGTTTTTTAAGCTGAATTCATTGGTTCAAACCAGAATTTTATAATTCTTATTTTTCTACTAGCTGACCCAACAGACGTTGTCCTGTCTTATGTAGGTATGAATAATTTGTTTTAGTCTGAATAAATAGCAAAAATAGTTATATCAACAGCATATTTTTTTATTCTAAAGCTTTTTTAATAAATAACATTGTTAGTTTTGTTTTCTGGCGCAAAAATAATTTGCGTGCGTGTGTGCGTGCGTGCGTGCGTGTGTGTGTGTGTGTGTGTATGTATGTGTGGATGTAAACAAAGCTAGAGACGACACCAGTGGACCTATTTTCATGAAATTTGGCATGGAGGTATAAAGCCATGGTATCTCCAGGCGTATTTTTCATTTATTTGAACTTTTGATTTTTAAGGGTATTTACCCCATATAAAAACCCATAAAAAATTATAAAAATCCAAATTTCTCAAAAACGGCTCTAACAATTTTTATAAAAATTTCATGGTTTTTAGTGCTTAATATGACAAACAAAATGACACCACCCGAATGTCTGTAAAAATTCAGGTTCAGAAGTTATGGGGGTTTAAGTGTAAAAAAATTCATATTTTTCAAATTTCACAAAATCTGTATCCTTAATGAAAATATACTTGCAACCATTAAATTTGACATGAAAAATTAAATAATCCAGTATTTTGAATCATTAGTTTACATCAACTGGTTGCGGAGATAATTGATATTTTAGTTCGGCGATAAACGCAGTACGTTGTACAATGTTATTCTTATGGCAAATATTCAAAAACCGATATTTCCGTTATTTACCAACCTATTTTGATAAAATTTTGTACATATTTGTTTGATAATTAATTGTTAATTTGTTTATTTCACTACATATGTTTTCTGGTTTTAAATTACTTGAAGGGAGAAAGTATGTGTCAGTTTCCTGATACCGTTTATTTAAATGACTTTTGCCTGTTCCGGCGGTGTTTGACTCACGACTGTGAAAAAGGTATCAATTTTCGCGGCAAATCGTATTTCGTAGGTCTTTGGAAAGTTTGAAAACACCTGTTTCTATGGCTCGTTCCCACACCGTCTGTTGAAACTGCTAAGCATAGACGTAAGAGAAATAAGTTATCAGTATTAAAGTTATGAAATTACTGTTATAAAAACTATGTTTTATTACTTTGAAATATCATTACTTTAGTTAACAATACTTAAAATAGCATAATTCGTCATGGAATTATTAATGCCAACTTACCGGCGTTTGGGTATTAACAACACACGCATTTCTTAATTCCGGTAGCCATTACCGGTAGTTTGGAAATAGCTTTCCCTAACGCCGGTATACTCATATTGTAAACCAGTACGAATATATTATTAGTATTTTGTACAAATATTGAGTGGTTGACACATTACTCTATGACAAAATGTTGTGTTTGACAGTATATCGATATTTTTTAAAATACTGAACAGCAAAATTGTTTGTAAATATATATAACATTTCTAATTATTAATAACAAAACAGCAATAAAAAAGCCAAAACATTTTCAAACTATTTTATCAGCGAATAACTTAAGGTAAAGTTTTTTAACTTTAACTTGACAACAAAATTGAAAATATTTTCACACATAGCCTCCTTTTATGCATACGTTTTTGTACGGACGACAAAAAAACGGACGTTTCCAAATACATGGGAACAGATGAGCGCATTTATGCATTGTCGTCCGTTTTGCATGAATTCTCTCATTTGATTCAATGTATTTAGAAACGTCCGTTTTTAGTCGTCCGTACGAAAACGCATGCATAAAAGGTGCCTTGTCTGACAGTTAAATTTTTCCCTGTGGTGTTAAGATTATTTGTCCACAGGAAAAATGCCGACGCCGACATGGCCTGTGAAGAAGAAATATACTTCGGAAGACCTCCAAAAGGCAATTGATGCTGTGAGACGTGATGGGATGTCGGTGAATGCTGCAGCAAAATCTTACGGGATCCCACAGTCATCCCTCCAGGACAAAATAAGTGGAAAATATGCCGTCCAGTCAAAAACAGGCCGCCCATCAGTTCTAACACCTGAAGAAGAATCAATTATAGTTCAGTGAGTGATGGAAGTGGCAAAATCGGGGTTCCCGATTAGTAAAGAACAATTAATTTCTTCAGTTGCAAAACTAGTAAAAGATCTTAACAGGGATACGCCATTTGTTGACTCGACCCCAGGAAATAAGTGGTACCACTTGTTCCTGAAGCGTCATCCTGAGATAAGCCTACGGGTGTCACAGGCTTTGACCACCGCAAGAGGCAACGTGACAGAAGGTCAGATTCGGGAGTGGTTCAAGGAAGTGAAAAACTACATGGCGCAGAAGAACCTCTTGCCAATCTTCAAGGATCCCAAGAGGATTTACAACACTAATGAGACAGCTTTTTACCTTTGCCCGAAAGGGAAGTCAGTTCTTGCTCGGAAAGGAGAGAAAAATATTCATGCCGTTTCGGGCAATGATGAAAAGGAAAGCTTAACCGTTTTGGTAACGGCTAATGCAGAGGGGGACTTGGCACCACCGATGGTGGTGTACCCCTACGAAAGGATTCCCGCAGCGATAGTCAACAGCACCCCTGAATCTTGGGGAATAGGCAAATCCGATTCTGAGTGGATGACTGCCGAAAAATTCTTTGAGTAGGCCTATGTGACGAACGTCTTCCATCCATGGCTTGAATCGAATAACATCCCACTGCCAGTAATTTTGTTCTTAGATGGACACACCTCACATTTGACCTACCACTTGACAAAGTTCTGCCAACAAAAGCAAATAGAGCTCGTGGCGCTCTACCCGAATGCCACAAACGTTATGCAGCCAATGGATGTAGCGGTATTTCACCCGATGAAATCGGCGTGGAGGAAGCATGTCCAAAGGTGGCGCCTTGAAAACAATGGCAGGAAGATGAAGAGGGAGGAATTCTCTCCACTCCTGCAACAAGTGTTCAAAGAGATGAAGAAAGAAACCATCGCAAGTGGGTTTTCGGCCACAGGCTTGAAAGATCTGGACCCAGAAAAGATCAAGTATAATAAACTTATACAGAAGAGTACCACTTTTGGGCAGACCACCGCAACCATGGAGTACAAAGCCAACGAGATAAGAAGCCACCTAAATTACGTCGAGGGTAAGATTGGCAAGGAAAAGGTCAGAATGTTTGTATCAGGAAACTTCCAAAATCCTGACGAAAGCCTTTTCCAACTGTGGCAGGCAATCGACAAAGATCTGGCAGACCTTGTCACTGCCATTGAGGGAAAGAAGGCCGATAAAAATAGAGTAGTTAATAATGAAGTAGTTGCAGAACAAAACGAACTTGAGATACGAAGAAATGAAAATGGAAACCATGATGATAGGGTGGAGAATAGGAGAGAAGATGATTTTGAAGAAGATGTTGACGGGGACCTGCAGGAGATCGAGCACTTTGAGAATGAGACTGAAAATGAAGGGGATGAGATTGAGAATGGTTTGGACGTCATTAAAGAAATAGAAGACCTGTTGGAAATCGGCAGTGGTTGGCATCAATCAACCCCAGCCTAAATGTGTGCCCATAGTGAACAATGACAATGAGGTCAATGATAATGCCGTTATTGATGGAGTAATTGACTTAGAAACTAATTCAAATTAAATATTGTTTTGCGGTGAAAACGACGTGGTAGAGTTAGCCGTTGAAGTTCATTCAGAACCATTTGAAAATGCCTTTCTTCCAAGTCAAAGTGAAAATCTGCCAAGTTGCTCAAAACCATACACGACACCAGAAAAGAACGCCAGTTTGATTGAAGACGAGCCTAAAATTCACAGTGTGATTCCATAACTGTTCAAACAAAGTTTATTGTGGCCGGAAGAAAACACCTCAACCAAAAAACGGAAGTTAAAGGAAAAAATCCCAGCAGTGGTCACGAGTGCACGAATACAAGGCATAGGCCTACTTAAAAAAGAAAGAAGACGAGAAGAAGAAGAAAGAACAGGAGAAGGAGTTAAGAAGACTACAAAGGGAAGCCAAGAAAATAGTCAAAAAAGAAAGTACAGAAACTAACAAGAAATCGACAAAAAGGAAGAAGAAAGAAGAAGAAATATCATCTAATTCAGAAGATGAAGATGATGAAATATCCTCAAGTCCCATACCTCTACCTCAAAACGAACTGGACAATTTATCGGTGAATACCTGGGTCGCGGTCCCCTATGTTGTCTATGAAAAGAAGGAGTTGTTTGTTGAGCAGATTAAAGCCATTCAGGGAGAAACAGTTGCAATAAAATTCCTGACAAAAAGAGGGAACAAGTTTTCATGGCCTGAAAAACCAGATATTGATAATGAAATACCTATTACTGAAATCGTACAGATTTTGTCTCCACCAAATATTGAACGGAGGGGTTTTTTCACTTTTTTTGAGAAGATTATGGCTTAATATACATCAGCTTGGATAGACCTTCAAAATATTATGCCTTAAATGTTCAAAGTTCCTCTTAGCTGTGGGGGTGTGTGCAAGGTTATGTATACTGTATTTTTATAAATATTCAAAGTTCCTCTTAGCTACGGGTGTGTGCAGTTATATTTATGAATCTATATTATTAATTCTGTAAGCGATTTTTTTCAATCAAAATTGTGAGAGTTTGACAGCTTGCAGGATGATGGGAGAGGGCTCAAATTAAAGGTCTTGGTCCCAGGGGGTCGGGAAAAATATCAGATTATGTCCAAATCTACCAGAAAATGAGAAATAACGAAAAATTCCTTCCATTTAAAATGCATTGGGATTGAAAAACGTCTGCTTTGTTTACATTAAACATGTGGTGCTAATGCTTGATTCAAAGCCATATGGTAGATGTTGACATGTGGGATTTGTTTCAAAATGCAGCTAACTATGCACGTTCAATGTACTATAACAAAAATATTTTAAATTTAAGGGTTTCTGATTTTAAAATAATTAGGGGTTTGAGTTTTTCATAATTTAAAATTATAGAAAGTTAAGTACGTTTGTTTAGTTTATGTTATAACGATGCAGATTTAATACCAAATGATCTATACATATATATATATATAGCCTATATATATATATAATTACGTAAGCGAAATTTTTGCGAAGAAATTGTGGGCGTTTGGAAGATCGCAGGATGATGGGGGGGGGGGGGGCTAAAACCGAAAGTCTCCATCTCAGGGACTCGGGGAAAATACTGAAATTGCTTTAAGCTTACCATAAAATGAGAAATAACGTAAAATAGCTGTCATTTAAAAACCATTAGGATATTAAAAGGTCTGATTTGTTTAGTTAAAACCAAATGCTAGAAATAATCATAATTTTGTGGATCCAAAAGCCTATTTTCTAAGAAGGTATTTTGTACTATATTAAGAAGGATTATGTTTAGGGGCTATTAGCCCCTTCAAGCCTCTAGTATTGTTATAAAGTTTTAACATAGTTTTAAGTCTGCCATTTAATGTATTTTATCTTTCCTTGAGTATATTTGCCAGTATTTTATGTTTATTGAAATATTTTATTGTATATTGTTATGAAGTTTTAACATTGTTTTAAGACTTCAATTTGCCGTTTTAATGTATTTTAACTTATGTTTTAACTTGAATATATTTGCCAGTATTTTATGTAACTTATCTTAATGATAAGTTTATGTTTATGTTATTTTAGGTTTGATTGTAAGTTATGTATTCACAAATTTTACATGTTTTGTTTTTGTGGCTGTGTTTTCATACATTATTCATTGAGGAAATATGTATTATATAACTCAATCTGTTTATGATAACAATAAGTTGCAACAGCAAGAACTCTGTGTAAAATGTGTTACTGTTTTAGTCTTTGTGTTGTGGGTTTTATTAAACGAACAACAAACCAGATGGTGAGTAATTTTTTTACCATTTTGCACAGCCACAGGCTGTGATACCTCGAAAACTTATTCTTTTTTTTATTTTGAAGCATAATTTAGACGAAAAGAAGATTCTTGTACTAATTTACACCAATCAAAATAAAGTTGAGATAACCCACAATCTTTTTTCCATTCATTTTTAGCAGACAACAACATCATTTTTTACTTTTTCGTACTGAATTATTTTCTTGTTTCTTAAAATGTTTATGGAGGTTAAACATGGTTTATCAATCGGAGAAACCAATTTTTCAGCATAAAACTGCTTGGAACACGGTTACCGGGAATTAGGAATGCAATAACTGGAGTTAGGGTGGCCATTACCGGGAGTTGGGATTTTGGTGGTTTTTGTAAAGTAGGACTGCAACAAAATAACACAACACAAGCTCAATTTTATGAATATATTCAGTAAAGTTGTCGTCATCTAACTCCTTAGAGACTGTAAAAAAGAGAAAACCCATTAAACACCATTATTAAATTAAGAGTATAACCTTAACTAGCAATAACCTCCTGGATAGCCTTGACCTACCGGAATTTGGGTAGTTTACCTTATGTGACTTTTCCGGCACTTTTCCGACCATAACTCCGTTATTCATATCCATCTGATCTTGAAAATTCTTGCATATTCTTGTTCAGCTCATTCTCCCGATTAATTTGAGTACCCACATGACCTACTTCCGAGTCAAAAAATATTTTTCCGTTTTTCCGATTTTCGGGCATTTTCCGACGTTTTCCGTGGAAAACGGCTATCATTTCCGGAATCAGGGCATTATTTCCTACATTTTGAAAAAAAAATTGTCAATTTCGGGAGGAGTACCGTAAAGTGTACAATTACCTGAGCTTGCAATGCCGCTTAAACTTAAGTAATTAGAGTCCTACCCACATGATAAGTTATTTTTTGGACAAAGTTTTTCTTCGACTTTTCCGATAGTTTCCTGATGCTTTTCTGGCCGTAACTCCGTTGATATCCATCGGATCTTAAAAATTGTATATTCTTATTCTGCTCGCTCTCCCGGTTAATTTGAGAATCCACATGACCAATTTTGAAATTTTTTTTCAATTTTCCGGGGTTTTCCGGCCGTGACCACCAGAAAAAACTAGCCTATCATTTCCGAATTCAGCGTAAAATTTCCTACATTTTGGAAAAAAATTGATTTCCAGACCAATTCTGGACAATCAGGGCTTGTAACAGTTCTTGAGGTTGAAAAAAATAAAAAAATAACTAAAATAAGAAAAAAAATAACCAAAAAATAACCTTTTGTAAGCAAAAATTTTGCTTAAAATTAGAAAACCGGCGTTATATTGGGGATAATACATTCTTAACATTGGTAAAAAAGAAAATCTCGACAGACTAATCACAAATCTGCCTAGATTTGATGGTGAAACTTGGTTTTCACGCAACGAGACTTGGTTCTCAGACTTGGTTTTCACGCAATGTAGGATGACGAGATTCGTCTGCCGCGATGCTGCTGCGAGATCGTCTGACAGATGAATAGTGTGAACAGGGCTACTAGCAGTTCTTGAGGTTGAAAAAATTAAAAAAAATAACCAAAATTCCAAAACAAATAACAAAAATAACCAAATTCCAAAAAAATAACAAAAAATAACCAAGAGCAAAAAAATAACGAAAAAATAAAAAAATAACCTGTTACAAGCCCTGGACAATGCATATTTACCCTTTGAGGTGTGTAAATAGTTAGGCTAACCAATGAATTCTTAAGTGTAAATAGATTCAGGAACCTAACACGCAAGTTCAACATATGCAAGCGGAACTTATCACCAACGGTGCCTTTTTCGGAAAGGGTAGGCCTATCCAGAAAATAAATATTGTAAGCATGACTTACTTTAAAACCTAAAACTTAAGTTAAACATTAAGAAATGTTGAATGGCCTAGGATGAGACTTCCACACACTTAAACACTTAATAAGTTAGGCCTATATATAGGCCTACCTATATCATGTATTGTGCTATTGTCCTTCTAATTTTGAGACTTTGCTGAACTTAAGTGTTTATCGATTTGTTTATATGTTTCGGTATGAATAGAGCCTATAATAAAAAGGAATTCATTTTATGTTAGAGAATCATGAGATCATTCTGAGAAAAGTGGGATCGTCAAGTGACTAGAGTTCTGAAAATAGAACATCTTAAAGACACCAAATGCTACATACTCATCTTAGTTTAAAAACTGTTTTTACTTACACTTGAATTTAACTTTCCTGGTTGTTTATCCACACATGAAACTACCTAAAACTGATAGTTTACCTCACAAAAAACCGCACATTCATACACTCACTCATAACCCCTCATTGAGTCACAACAAAATCTCCCGAAATGGAAACAAGGCAACACCTCAAACGTATGTTGATCGTGACGTAGAGGGATTTCTTGGCCAATCAGAGAGCTACCATACCGTTACACAGCAGAGCAGAATACAGCCGTAAGAGGGCTTGTCCTGAACTCTACCGGCAAATTATGAAACAATCCAAACTCTTTTAAAGGCAGACAATAAGCAACAATTATTGACTTTTTTATGATTTATTTAATGTGGGGTCTTCCATAAATTAAGTCATCCAAAAATAGGGGGAAGGGGCTCAGATTGAAAATGACGGTTGACGGTTGGACAGGATGATTTGTATGGGGGAAGAAGTTTTGAAGACATTATAATAATAATAATATTTATTTGCTTTGACAAGATTTTGAAGTTGTGCAGATTACTAATCAGGGGCGGACTGGCCATGTGGGCATTCGGGCAAATGCCAGAAGGGCCGGCCTCTTTAGGTCAGAAAAAGTGGGCCTAAACCAAAATAAAAATCAACCTCTTTAGTTACTGAGCTGAGGCCGGCCCTTGTGGAACTACTTGACCGATGGCTCATCTAATGAACTGTTCGATAAAAGTTACTGTGAGAGAGAGGCCGCAGCACCAGTGCCGGAATTACATCCGCCGCCCTTCTGTACGGCCCCCTTGAGCACCCCGACGGCCTCGTCAAAAGGGAGGCCTTTCTTGGCTCAAAATTTTGCAGCCTAATTATGGCCTCATATGTTCACTAAAAATTCCCTATTTCCAACCGCTTCGGCCCCTATCGGCGCGCGGCCCTAAGCCCGGCCCGGGATTTGTGATTTGTCATTCATACTTAGCTTAAAATACCTACCTGGGTAGGTCGCCATTTTATGCGATGTATAATGTATAACGTGTGCCTAATGGTAAATCTGGCCATAGAGTAATAATGAACTTCGTAAAGAGATGGCACTCCCATGTTAACTCGGTGGTAAGGGAATAGCAGCGCTATCTGAATAAAGTGCAACGAACTAAAAAGATCGATGCGATATATCGATCGTTGTCGATGCGATATATCGATCGTCGTCGATGCGACATATCGATCGTCGTCGTCTGCTTTGTTTATATTTTCGTTTTCTTGTTTTGTTTGTTAGACTTTCAATTTTAATGACTTTACCGATTTGTTTTGATTAGGTACGTTTGCCGCTAGTGCAAGTTTTGTTTCGCGAAATACTGTACTGAGTGATTCTTATTGTGCTTAAAGCGATTGATAGAAAATAAATACGTAGATCTTTACATAAAAGCACTTAATAAAAATTTACTTAGTTAATTTTTATTAAGTGCTTTTATGTAAACATCTACGTATTTATTTTCCATCAATAGCTTTAAGTACAACATGAATCACACAGTACAGTATTTCGCGAAACAACTTACACTAGAACTACTTTCTGCAAACGTACTTTAGGTATTTTCCCACACTCAAATTAATTCCAACTCGTTATGGTTGTGTACACGTCGCGTCGTGACAGAAAATCAGGGGAAACGGAACGGGAAGTTAGCAGATCGTTATCGTCGTTCTGATTGGCTGAATCAGTGAAGAAGAAGAAAGTCATGTTTTTACAACGCCATCTGAATAAAGTGCATCGAATTAACCCGCTGCAATAAGCTTACCACTTGGCTCCATTTAAGTGTCAGACCGGTGATCTGGCACTGCGCAAGCATAGCATCATTGACTATGAATGTATAAGTCAATGACATAATTTTTATATAATTTGTAAATAAATGTTATTTCCCTAAGCTGTTATCTTGCATTTTTATTTGTACCTTTGAATAGACAAATTGTATTAAAAAATTATTTTCTGAGGATTAACAATTTCAGTTGTAAGCAATACATTTTTTGCTTACAACTGAATTTTTTGATAAATGGCAACCTATGAATCTCAAGGTGGTATTAGATTAGAAATAATTTTCGACGTGCTTTTAGGCATTTGTAGGAGTTCAGATAGCTATAAAACACGATTTTAGGTTTTACATTTTGTAAATTTTCCCGGGGGTGGGCCCCTGGACCCCCTGGGAGTTTTCCCCCTTCTTTTCTGTCTGGGGCCGGTTGTCTGAAGAATGTCAGGGCCGTTTTGTCCTCCCGGTCCGCCCCTGTTACTAATGCAATACAGGAAAGTTTAAAGCACCACAACTGCCACAACTCATAAGAGCCCGGCTGAGCTAATGCTAAGAGGTAATCTACAAACAAAACTCAACCTCATCAAGAGAGATTTCACATCGGAGCAGAGAGATAGGCAGTTTGAGAAAACCACTGTGTTTCAAACACCAATAAGAGAATTTAAAGTAGGAGACACTGTTCAAGTTCGGTCATACCGCGCAAGGGGTAATAAATGGAGTTTTGGTAAGATTACTGATAGGGATGGATTACTTCATTACTGGGTCGCAGTTGAAGGCCAGATGTGGAGGAGGCACGTTGATCAGATACGACGATGCAACGTTTCTGAATCGGACGAAACTATGCCATACTAAATGTCACATTCACAACAGTTTCATGAATGTGTGAATTGTCCACTAAAAGAGACTCCACCTCCGCAGATTCCAACCCCACAGACTCCATCTACTTCAACTCCACCTACGCAGACTCCATCTACGCCAACTCCACCTACGCCGACTCCATCTACTCAGGCTCCACCTACGCAGACTCCACCTACGCAAACTCCACCTACGCAAACATTGAATCAACCTCCAATACCGAGTACTGGAGTATTGAGCCGATCTAGCAGAAAACGAAACCCTCCTACGAGATTGGATTTATGAGGGGACTAGCAGATATACCCGCAGCTTCTCCCGCTGAAAGGATAGTTCATTTTAATTCAATTATACGAACAACCCCCTCCAACCCCCCCCCCCTCCACAAACCCCCTTCCTTGTGCAATTTTTAGGAATAATTAACAAATGGACTGATTTATTTGGGTCATGTGCATGCAATTAAACCCTTAAGATGCAGCTGATAATTCCACTCTAGATGAAAATGAGAAAGTGTAACGCTTCCTCTAAACATGTTTCCCTCATGATTATAGCAAATGGTATAAATTAACTTCCTTCAATTTCCCAATCCAGAGAATGAGGATAACCCGGAATATAAAACAAAGAAGACACTAAGGATGGATTTTTGACTTGACATCAATCTGAATTTAGCATGTTTTTGAAAATAAACCGAAAACTGTAAGAAAGAGTAGGAGGTAAATATCTTGGCCAAAAACCTATTTCCCCAAAAAGTTTCTCATTAAATTTTTTAATTTTATTCTTTCAGTAGATAAGTTCTCGTACCTTTTCTGTTCCCTGAAAATATTCTACAGGACTCCCATCCATAGTTAGGAAAAACTAAAATGGCCACCATTTTTTTCAAATAATCTATTTTAGCCGTCTGAGAAAGAATATTTTTAAAACCTTTCTTTTTTCGCATCTAAAGCCTATAAAGAATAGTTGTGCCAAGTTTCATGGCCCAAAGTCTTGTGGTTTTTGAGAAATTAAGCTTTGAAAGCTAAAAGTGGCCGCCATATTGTATTTTATAATATACCATATTTAGGCCTTTAGAAACAAAATATTGCAAAATCCTTTCTTAGTACGCATCTAGAGCCTGTAAGGAATATTTGTGCCGAGTTTCATGGCTCTAAGCCTTATAGTTTTAGAGAAACTGTGATCAGTCAGTCAATGGGGTTTGGCTTCTATGTATATAGAAGACTGTTGTGTGTTTCAATACAACTGAACATATAAGATAATTTATAGAAATAAATTACAACCTTCTTACTCCATTGAGTAAGTTGCTACATACAAAGGATATCATAAAATATTAAATTTAATTAAAACTATGATTTTTTATCTTCATTAGTTGTATAAATGGTTTCTCAATATTTCTATTGAGTTTTTTAATGTCACTATGGAAATTTTCTTCAGAATGTTTTTGTCCAGATTAAACCTTCGCCAAAATGTATACATAAAATTTGTGATGGTCCCTCTTGAGCCAATAAACAAACCAATTACTTCAATTTTTTTAATTTGTATTTTTCCTTAAAAAAATTAATTGTGGGTTCATAAATCTTTTTTTTCGATATCGACTTCTGAAGGTTGTTCCTTACTTATTTCAAATCTAATTGTTGGATCTATAATATATCCATCATTTGTTTCTTGGTCAATAATCAAAATGTTGATCCTTCTCTGTGACCCGTTTTCAGCTGTACATGTCACTTCTTCATATACTGTCATCTTTAAATTACGGAACGAGTCAGCTAAACTTTTCCTGATAGTGTGATGCCTTTTATTCCTGAGAAGTTCCCCAAATGGGCAGAATCCAAGGATATGTGGCAAAGACTCAAAAGTGTAATGCTCAGTGCTGCAGCTACGCCTGCACTGGTTGCCATCCTTGGATCTGCCCGGGATCGATCTCACCGGTGCTACATCACCTATCATTTTCAATGCTTCTTTATATTCTGAATTCGTTATTCCTTCCATTAGGTGTAATGCTAAATTAGGGGGAGAGTATTCTTCAAAAAGGATAACACCTCGTCTTTTATATGGAAGGGAGCACCATTTAATATATTCCCTTTTTTGTAATTCTCGCCTGATTTGTCTTGAGGATTTAAATTTTAAAGGGTCAATATCATTCAACAGCAGATTTTTAAAACAAATATCCTTTTCTTTTTCAAAATTTTGAAAATTGTTTACATATATATTATTGCTGTCTTTTAACACGTTGCAAATGTTGATCTGCTGGATTGGTGCTTCCCAGATAGCTTTAATCAGCCCAAGTCCTTTGTATTCTTTTAAGGAATATAACATTGCATTTGGTATGTCAGATGGTAGATCCAGTATTTCTTTAACAGACGACCTGATAACTTTGTCGATATCATCAAGAAATGTTTTTTTCAATTTATTTAAGGGTGCTGTTTGAAATGGATATATGAGTGTCGGCCATATATACTTATTCAATACAAATAGTTTTTGATGAGGTTGTAAAAATGGAGAAGAGCCAACGTGGTCCAGAGTCAACGTGCCGTGTTGCTTACAGCACAGTACGGAGAAGTGTTCGCCAGTGGATGGGAAGTGAACATCGAAAGAGCTGAGAACGAGTAAAAGGATATATACAGTCAAAGAGGTTACTGCGAGCACCATCAGGCGTGGTAGCAGTTGATGCCCTTAGACTGAATAGAAGGACTTTGCAAAAGTGGTCGGCTTCATCAACGGCCCACTGGGAATTCTCTGGACACCTACATAAGGTGGGAATCCCTGATGATAGCCTACTGTGTAGGAAGTGTGGTGAGGAAGAGGAAACAGCCTTTCACATGCTATTTGAGTGCCCGGCCCTGCAAGGTCTGGTTGGTGTAGTGGTTATAGTGCCCGCCTACAAACTTGTAGGTAGCCGGATCGATCCCGAGAAAAGTTAGTAGCTTTTTGAAGGGCTGTTTCTGGAGCCAGCTGCCATTGGTTGTTGGGCTATTAATTAACAATCCTGTCTATGTGCCAACCTTAGTCAGTAACAAGGCTACAAGATCGCGCCACTATCATCACACTCATCCTTCACTCATATTCAGGGTAACGTCCTCCATGAGGTACCTGTCTTATTAAGAATGATAAAGAATGAATGAATGATAAATGATACTAGACTCCTTGGCCTACCTATAAGTGATGACCTAAGGAAAGAGCAGGTAAACATCATCAAGAGGATCTCTCGGTTCATTAAGGACCTGGGATTTGATGGAGACCTATGTTTGAGGATGCACAATATGCTGACTTAGCTGCGATGCAATACCGTGTTTCACTGAAGCCTGGCCCTCTTTGAAAAAACCAAGTACCTCAAGTCACTACTGTATAACTTAGATTATTTATTTTATCTCCGGCGCAGAGTCAGCTGGTTGCATGGTGCGTGGAGAGAGGGGGTACTTTTCTGAAAAATTGTTCTTCAGCCCCACTGTTTATCAAACGTTGTGTTTACCAATGTCATATGATGAAAATATCACATAGTGCATTAGTAGGATAACAGCCATAGCCAGAGATATTATGCACCAACTGTAAGTCATATTGTGATGACTTATTTAATAAATCTTTCAGCTTTGAATGCTTACTGTATTTATTTACAGTTTTATAATAATACTCAATTCCACATTCACCTTTCAGTACAGACCTTATGGGGCAATGCAATTCTATTACCTGCATTGGGTATATTTGTTTAATAATACTCTTAACATATTACCATAAAATTATCAGCTGATTATAACATTATTTGGCTAGTACAACTTAAATTGCCATTTGAAATATATGGCTTATGGAAATTCCATACTGAAGGGTGAACGTGGAACCGAGTATATGCCCCCAGCCAAAATAATGTTGGTAGAGGTAGTGAGGTACAAGAAGAAGGTTGAGTTTGAAGTTTCAGCAGAGGAGGGGAGGAAATCATCAATGACGTGAAGTAAACAAAGCCATACATGACTACGCTACTAGTCTGGTAGACAAAAAATACTAAACCAAAACAAAATGTGGGTTGATATTAGAAACAATGTTTTGCTCTTTGAATAACAATCAATAAACAGGTGACATGTTTTTGGTTTAGCATGTAACACATGACTGACACAAGAAATTTGTAGTTAAATCAATTGATCATCTGTTAATATTTATTTCCCCTCCTTGAAAAATCCAAATTCATCTGGGTTTGTTTGTAAACACCCAAGCTTCTTCTTGAACCTCACTACCTCTAAATATATACTGAGCAATTGAGCATTTTTTATTAGTAAACTTAGCTTATCTGAAAACATATTCACATCTGAACTTTAACTAGGTGATCGATACATCCCTATCAACACAAATTGTACATTATTTATGCTAAACTTTGTTACAACATTAAAATACTTTGTCTTCAAGTAGCACATTAGTTATAGGTAATTCAATCCGACTCCACTCTAAGTGCTCCCTACTTAAAATCATAATGCCACCTCAATTTGTTAATTCACGGCAAAACTTGAAATTTTTCAATATTGGGTCTTTTAATTAAAAATTTGTTCACGTCATGTATCGTTAACATTATAATCCTTGCCTTAACATCCTCAAGGATAATTTGAAGTGATTTGATTCTTTTGTGATAAATTTTTAATATTATTGGTGAACAGTTATAATGCTTTCCAATTTTGATTTACTTGCTTGATCTGGTTGATTTACTGAATAAATTATAAATACTGTATAATTTACTGAATTACTTCTGCACAGTGATTTTACTGAATTACTGTGCATGATCAATAGATTATGAACAATGTACATGAATTGTATATAATGAATAACTATGTCCACCCCAACATATGCTAGGCGGTCCTATATTACAACATATTCACTAACTCTTCATAAACCATCCCCCACTGAGAGTTAAAAAATAGTTACCCTGCAAAAAGTAATAATATTAAAGATGGTGCGCAAGTTATGAATCTTGTAAAAATTTTATTTATAAAAATATATGGCCATTTCCAGACTTTTATCCAACTTTTTATATCTCTGCCCTAAGTCGAATCGCTTTTCAATTCCATAAAGAACTAAGTTTCAGGGTAAATATAAGTGTAACTAAAAATTAGACAATTATGGTATAAAAAGTAAATTTTGAAAAATAAATAAGTAGTTGTATTACAAAAAAATACTACAGCAATACATTCAGTTCAAGTAAGATGTAAGATGTCCTCATCTACCCGCAGTACACCTCCACAAAGGTAGCAGCCAGCTCCACAATCTTCCACTAGAATAAAAATGAAATGGATTAGAATAAAAGAAAATGACTTCTTGATTATCATGGTTTGTGGCCATCAATGTTTGGAAAAAAACAAAATAAGAACACTTAACCTTCCTATAACACTTTAAATTGTCTTCAAAAATATTTCAACCCAAAGCATAGAACGTTATGTTCTAGTGAATAGTTATTTTCCAAGGTTCTCAAAATATTTTATATCTTAGGTATAACCTTTCTCTTAGTTCTTCTGATGAAATTTAAGCTTCTGAGGTAAAAAAGCATCAAAAGTAAATTTCAAAATCTTGATAAGCTCGCGATGACAATCCTTAACAAATTGAAATGAAATATTACTTCATAGCAAGTCTGAATGACTGTTCTGTACAGAATAATCAAGTACATAAAACTTTTAGTTACGAAAACATTCATAAAACATACAAGTAAATTATTATTAAAGTTAGAAATAAGTAGAGTAGGAGTCACCTAAGTTGGCCAAAGCATGTACTAATCATCTCAAAAAAAAAATTGTACACAAGTTACATATAAAACATTGTCGGTTACACATGGTGTTTGTTTACATTTTCTTCGAACTGTCAAATTACCATGTTGCGTTTTTTTACAGTATTGTTATTTTTTCACTTTTGTAACTTCCGTATAGGTTATAGAATGTTTACAATATCGCCTAGTTTTCGAATTTTCCATTTTCATTCAACCTTTTTACATCATAAAGTTTTATTTGATTCAATTTCTGTATTTATATTCATTTTAGTTAATTTAGCTGCTTTGTTAATGTTTTCTTGGGCCCAATTTTGACACATTTTGAACGCAATATGAAACAATCATTTTTGTCAGATGTTAACTTGCTGCAAGTAATATAATGGCTATTCATAAACTTGCCAAAGAAACTCTAAGACTATTAATCCTGCCGCATCCATGACACACCCTCTCCGTGTTAATATATGCTTAGTTTGAAAAAGCCTATAAGTAATATTTTGAGTTGCACAAGAGAACTTCTGCTGCAATATTGTATCAGAACTTTCCCTTTACAAATGCTATACTTAAGCAAATGTTTGTTAAAAATATTTTCAGTACAGCTGGATTTTATGCTTGGAATCGTAGAAAGCTAATTAATAGTTTGTTTACTTTAGTTTTGGCCAACTTAAATGGCTCCTACCAGGGCCGGATTTCCCAATAGGCCCAGTAGGCCCAGGCCTATGGGCGCAAGCTTCCAGGGGGCGCATGGCCAAGAGAAAAAATGTATAAAATAATCCCGTTGTAGCAGACCTGCATACTCAGCGAATTTCAAATGCAAAACAACATATTTCAATCCAACATAGCGAGATTCAACATGTTTTTGTAAGCTCCATAAGAATAACATGGGGAATGAGTATGCAGGTTTGCTGCTACGGGTATATTAAAACTGGGAGGTTTTAATTCAATATTTAGTTGATCTGAACTAGAAGAAGCCATTTACCAAGTTTTATCAAGATATGTTGAGAAATAAGCGAGATATAGAATTTTCTTTATTTCCCATAAGGTTAACATTAGGACAACGTACTGTGTTTACCACTTTCAATATCTCGGAAACTAATGGACATAGAGCAGTAATTAAAAATACTAAATTGTTTGTTTTTTTGAGCTGGATTCAAAAATGCTAGCAAAAATTGGATAATTTTTAATTTTCTATGTAAAAAACTCAAAAAACCCATTTTTGGAGGGGTTTACCCCCCTTTACCCCCCCTTCCGGTGGTCCGATCGGGCTGGTTCACGAACTCGTCCGATTGATTACCACTTTACACATCTGTACCAAATTTCATTAAGATCGGATCATATTTACGGCCGCTATCATGTTAACAGACATATATATATTTATATATATAGATATATATATATATATATATAGATATAGATATATATATATAAATACCCCCGTTGCAGCAGACCTGCATACTCAGCGAATTTCAAACGCAAAACAAATTTTAATCCAACATAGCGAGATTTGACATGTTTTTTGTAAGCTCCATAAGAATAACATGGGGAATGAGTATGCAGGTGTGCTGCTACAGGTATATCAAAACTGGGTGGTTTTAATTCAATATTTAGTAGATCTGAACTAGGAGAAGCTATTTACCAAGTTTTATTGAGATATGTCGAGAAATAAGCGAGATATAGAATTTTAGTTATTTCCCATAAGGTTAACATTGGGACAACGTACTGTGTTTACCACTTTCAATATCTCGGTAACCAATGGACATAGAGCAGTGTTTCAAATACTAAATTGTTTGTTTTTTTGAGCTGAATTCAATGATGCCCACAAAAATTCGATAAATTTTATTTTTTTATATAAAAAACTCTAAAAACCCATTTTTGGGGGGGTTTATCCCCCTTTACCCCCCCTTCCGGTGGTCCGATCGGGCTGGTTCACGAACTCGTCCAATTGATTACCACTTTACATGTCCATACCAAATTTCATGAAGATCGGACCATTTTTGCGGCCGCTATCGTGCTAACAGACACATAGATATATATATATAGATATATATATATAGACTAGAAGAACCCGTGGCTTCGCTCACGATTAAAAAGTAAACATACCCTATCACCCATCAATTATATAGTTTTGCTTTCCCATTTATTTTTCTTGTTGTGAAATCTACTTCTTTGAACACATCAAATGTACTTCCATAAAGCAAAAAAAGTTTTTAGAAATTTGCTCTTAGTTCGCAGGTCTGCTACGATGGGGGTATTCTATCCCTGCATAAAGTGCCTGTCTATATAAAAAATGTGACCATATCTAACGCCCCACCGACAAAGCCCCAAATGGTGTTGCTGCCCTGGGTAGGCTCATGCCTAATATCGGCGGTTCTTCCTCTTGCAAGTGCTTTTTGCTTGTATCGGCTGTCCAGTCGATCTTGCTATCAGGTGAAGAGGATTGCGCTCACACACTCAAGAGGCCAATTTACAGAGACGAACGCCGAGAAGCATTTATGGTTGTTTCTGCTTAACGCACGGTATCTGAGCTTGCCCTGATGATGGTCATGGGGCACAATATAAGGGACGGCACCCTTGGCTTTTTCGACGGCAATTTGAATCTGCTCGCATATGTTACCCTTTAATAGAACTTTATTATGCACCCCCGTCGCAGTAGACCTGCGTATTAGAAATTCTATTTCTTATGAAGGCAAACGTGTTGGAGGAACCATAGAACATGGCTTGAAATTTTATTCACTGTAAGATCATTTTCTTAAGGTTTTAGGGCGTACCTTGAACAAAAAATTACAATGCCACTCCAGCAATTATTAAAAAGTGCTGTCTTACGTTTTTAGACTCTATATTGAACGAAAAGATTGAATGAGCCGTCCCGGCAATTTTTAAAGTGCTGTAGATAAAATTAATTCTTTACAGTAGCACATTCTTCCTCTTTAAATAGCAGCTAGTTGTCATAAAAAAAGAATTCCTTCAAGTATAAGTGATCATTGAACACTGGAGTCCTTCAGTAATCAGTTATTTATTTTATGTTATACTACATACCAGCATTTTATATAGTGTATTGCACTTTGAAAAAATGCAAATGTCTAATTCATTAACCACCTGGCACCAAGTAACAAATATTCATGTAAACAAATACAATTAAATAGCAGAAAGAAATGCCATTAATTTTCATCACCTGTTTTAAATTTTACTTTCATATGTTTTGTTAGTAAACAAATCTAACTTAAATTCTTTCAAAATCCCTGACATGGGTACCTTTAAGATGGTCCCAGGGCTAAGCCCTGAAAGTTATCACGAAATTGATGGTGTATAAACGTACTCAATGAAATTCTACATGTATCTACCAAGTTTTGTGGCCATCGGTCCAGCGGTTTCTGAGTTTATCAATGCTATATATATACTAGAAGAATGTTTATATATACTAGAAGAACCCGTGGCTTCGCTCACGATAAAAATTAAACATACACTATCACCCATCAATTATATCGTTTTGCTTTCCCATTTATTTTTTTGTTGTTGTAAAATCTAATTCTTTAAACATATAAAATAATGTACTTGCATAAAACAAAAAAAGTTTTTAGAAATTTGCTCTTAGTTCGCATATGCTACGACGGGGGTATTCTATTCCTGCCTAAAGTGCCTGTCTATATAAAAAATGTGACCATATCCAGCGCCCCACCGACAAAGCCCTAAATGGTGTTGCTGCCCTGGGTAGGCTCATGCCTAATATCGGCCGTCCTTCCTCTTGCAAGTGCTTTTTGCTTGTATCGGCTGTCCAGTCGATCTTGCTATCAGGTGAAGAGGATTGCGCTCACACACTCAAGAAGCGAATTTACAGAGACTGGCTCACCCAAGACAAACGCCGAGAAGAATTTATGGTTGTTTCTGCTTAACGCACGGTATCTGAGCTTGCCCTGATGATGATCATGGGGCACGATATAAGAAGTGGCACCCTTGGTTTTTTCGACGGCTTTGAATCTGCTCGCATATGTAGCATAGCAAGGCCACACTGTGGGGCCTTGAGCATAATTACCCTTAATTTGAAATTTATTGCACCCCCGTCGCAGCAGACCTGCGTATTAGAAATCCTATTTCTTTCTTTCATGAAGGCATCCGTGTTAAAGGAACCATAGAACATGACTTGAAATTTTATTCACTGTAAAAGATCATTTTCTTAAAGTTTTAGGGTCTACCTTGAACAAAAAATTACAATTCCACTCCAGCAATTATAAAAAAGTGCTGTCTTACGTTTTTAGGCTTTATATTGAACAAAGAGATTGAATTAGCCGTCCCGGCAATTTTTTTAAAGTGCTGTAGATAAAATTAATACTTTACAGTAGCACACTCTTCCTCTTTAAACAGCAGTTTGTTGTCATAAAAAAGAAGTCCTTCAAGTATAAGTGATCAGTGATCACAGAAGTCCTTCAGTAATATCAATTAATTATTTTATTTTATACTACATACCAGCATTTTATATAGTGTATTGCACTTAAAATATATTCAAAAGTTTTAATTCATTAACCATCTGGCACCAAGTAACAAATCTTCATGTAAACAAATACAATTAAATAGAAGAAAGAAATACCATTAATTTATATCACCTGTTTTAAATTTGACTTTCACATGTTTTGTTAGTAAACAAATCTAACTCAAATTCTTTCAAAATCCCTGACATGGGTACCTTTAAGACGGTCCCAGGGCTAAGCCCTGAAAGTTATCAAGAAATTGAAGGTGTATAAACCTACTCCATGAAATTCTACATGTATCTACCAAGTTTCGTGGCCATCGGTCCAGCGGTGTCTGAGTTTATCAATGCTCTATATATATATACCAACATCCTCTTTTATACTTATAGATATACCAACATCCTCTTTTATACTTATAGATATATATATATATATATATAGATATATATATATATATAAAAATTCGAACGAATAGTGTTTTTTGCTTCTGGGGGCCCCAAAACGAAAAGTTATAGTGGTCCCAAGCTTAGGTCTTACCATGAGACCTACGGTAATAGCTTCTTCCCTATTGGGGAAATTCGCTAAAATTCGAACGAATAGTGTTTTTTGCCTCTGGGGGCCCCAAAATGAAAAGTTAACATGGTCTCGGGCTTAGGTCTTACCATGAGACCTGCGGTAATAGCTTATTCCTTTAAGGAAATTCGCTAAAAATCTAGAAATAAAAATAAATAGCCATAACTGAACATATTTTTTTAATTGATTTAAAAGCAAGTCATAAATACATTCTCCCGGCAAAAAGCAAGAAGGAAGGCCCTACAAGATTAAAACATGTGTAGGAGTGCTTAATGGGAACTATTTACTTCTGTTTGCGCTAGTATTAGGCTAAACTTATATAGACAATTATTTATGTAAGTCACACTCGATGCATAATATTAATAGGGGTTACAAATTTTCATAGTTTCAGTTTTATTGTAGAATGAGAACATGTGTGGGAGTGCTTATATGATTAAAATAATGGGAAATATTTACTTCTTCTGTTTGCACTAGTAATACCTGATATAACTCGTAGCACCGGATATAACTTTATAATGATGGTTTTTAAGAAAGTAACTTCAACCAAACTAGGGGGTGGAAAAAATTATTGAGCCTATGGGCGCCAAAATGCTAAATCCGGCCCTGGCTCCTGCTCTACCTAACATTGGATTGGTTTGAAGGAAACATGAACGAATGAAAGAGGGAAATAATGATCTTGATTTATTCCTAAACATCTCGTATCTAGTGTTGGCATACCTGCCTGAGGATGACCGAGAGCGCCACACTGCACGCAGACGTAGTACGGCAGTTGGGAGCACTGTACAAGACTGAGGGAGCATCGGGGCATCCTGTGCTTCTTCTCACATTCAGCCATGAACAGCTTGGTTGATGCCAGCAAGGCAACATGTGTCTAACTGTTAAGGAACAAGCTAACACAGACAAGGATTATCATCAAGAAATGCATGAAACAAATCAATAGAATTTCTGTCTAATAGTAGCAGGTATTATAAAAAGCTTGATTTTTAACATTTTATAGGATGATATTATTAAGGGCAAAAATATCCTGATAAATAAGTACCATTGAAAAGCTACATAGCTTAATTGTATTGATAAAACTCATTGCATAATTCTCATACTTTGGAATTAAATTCATAGGGTGCAAATGAGAATAAATGACCTGCCTATTCACCTCAACTTTGCCCCTATATCTTGTTTTCTTCTTTCTTCTCAAGAACTCTGCCTTTAACTGTGTTCATTCTTTCTCTTTGACAAATAAGCAAGAAAGAAGGATTGATTCCCAAGACCCCATGAAGTTACCATATTTATTACTTTATTGATTATACAAGATTAATAGTCTAAGAGCCAGTGGCTGGCTGACGACACATATTTTAAGAAAGCCTATAATTTTCTCATTTACTCTATTCTACCTACCATTCATGAAAATGGGGCCCTTTAAGCCCACTTGCGGTAGGTTCGGGCTCACCCATGGGTGAAAGGGGTGACAATTTGACATGAAACGAACATATTTTAAGAAGGCTGCCGTTTTGATATGTCACAGTATTCACTTAAAGTAACTCGAAAACTGAAATGGCAGACGTCTACCGCGGTTGTGACATCACGGTAGACGCTTTGAAAATGGCCAAAAAATAAATTTTTTTCTGGCATAGTGTAAGAAAGCTGTCATTTTGGTTTGTCAAAATATACCACTATTGTAATATGAAAACGGACATGGCAGACGTTTACCATGGTTGTGACGTCACGGCTGACGTTTAAAAATGCAACATATTTAACAGAGTACAATGTAAAAGTGTATGGCTATAATCTTGAAATTATGCTAGATAATAACACGTTACTACCGTTGGTCATCATTGTTGAGCCATCTCCACCTGGTTTTGACCAAAACAAAACTTTCGGCCGCCATTTTGGATCCGCCATATTGAAATAAGAGAAGATATTTCAGATGTAAAGATAGTGTTGTGACCCATCATTTTGAACTAGTTTTTTACGCTGAATTCAATGCTACAACTCGTTTTCAATAAAACTATTTATTTTCTTATATAATGCCATTTTTTTGAGGTTATATAAAGAAAAATTACAATAACTCAAAAGTAAAAGGTCATAATTTAAATTGGGATGCAGCATTGAATTCAGCGTAAAAAAATAGTTCTAAATGATGGGTCACAACACTATCTTTACATCTGAAATAACTTCTCTAATTTCAATATGGCGGATCAAAGATGGCGGCCGAAAGCTTTGTTTTGGTCAAAACCAGGTGGAGATGGCTCAACAATGATCAACGGTAGTTACGTGTTATTATCTAGCATGATTTCAAGATTATAGCTATATACTTTACATTGTACTCTGTTAAATATGTTAAATTTTTAAACGTCTGCCGTGACGTCACAACCATGGTAAACGTCTGCCATGTCCGTTTTCATATTACAATAGTGGTATATTTTGACATATCAAAATGACAGCTTTCTTACACTATGTCAGAAAAAAATTTATTTTTTTGGCCATTTTCAAAGCGTCTGCTGTGACGTCACAACCGCGGTAGACGTCTGCCATTTCCGTTTTCGAGTTACTTTAAGTGTATACTGTGACATATCAAAACGGCAGCCTTCTTAAAATATGTTCGTTTCATGTCAAATTTTCATCCTTTTCACCCATGGGTGAGCCCGAACCTACCGCAAGTGGGCTTAAAGGGCCCCATTTTCATGAATGGTAGGTGGAATAGAGTAAATGAGAAAATTATAGGCTTTCTTAAAATATGTGTCGTCAGCCAGCCACTGGCTCTTAGACTATAACAGGAAATCTTTTTTAACAATAAAAGCAACATAAGGATATCAGAGCCACAGATGGCGCAATGTTCGTCTGCGGGGAAGTGTGGTTGCAGCGGCTCCAGCTGCTGCAGCAGCGTGCGAGCGGTGATCAGAGTGGTGGCGAACTCTGACGGCAGCGACTGCAACCAGCGCAGCCACTTGGTCACAAGCCCTGCACAAAACATAGATAAGACCTATCATATTCATGTGGCACACAAAACGACCGTTGTAGGGCCTGTTAAAAATGTTATATAATCAGAGAACGAATTACTATTGGTGAAAAGAGTGAGAATAATCTCTGTTATAGTTGAACGATCATTATTATAACCGAACCAGTTACTCTAAAGCCTGAAGATTTGAAATAGGCTGATGAAAACTTGTAACGGACATAACACAGTTGTTAGTTTTAATTTACCTAGGCTTTGAAGCTGAAACGATGTTAAAGAGTCAACGGGGCAGCTAAGTAGTGAGGCGATGCGTTTGAAGAAGTGACAAGACACCACAAGAGTCTCAACGTCTCCTCTTAGGCTCAGCTGAAACATCGGTTTGAATGAGTTTTCTGACTTAGAGAGGACTTAAAAATTAATCAAACCAAATTAAAAATAATACCCCGTTGCAGCAGACCTGCATACTCTGCGAATTTCAAATGCAAAACTTGTTTTTGTAAGCTCCTTAAGAATAACATGGGGAAAGAGTAAGAATAGGTTTGCTGCTACGGGCATTTAAAAACTGGGTGGTTTAAATTCAATATTTAGTAGATATGATCTATTAGAAGCCATTTACCAAGTTTTGTCAAGATATATTGAGAAATAAGTGAGATATAGAATTTTACTTATTGCCCATATGGTTAACATTGGGACAACGTACTATGTTTACCACTTTCAATATCTCGGTAACCAATGGACATAGAGCAGTGATTCAAAATTAGGTTCTTGAGCCATCATTGAGAGGTATAATATGTCCAGTTGGCCTACTTGTTAGTTTCATGTAGAAACACTGACCAGCGTCTGGTGTTTGGTGTCGTCGTCCTCTGCAGTGGCTGCGAAGGTCGTCCACCACAGGACGATGACGAGCTGATCAGTGGTCATGGTGTCCAGCGCGGTCCGGGGGTACGCCACATCCGACACCACTGTCTTCTGGAGAATCTGCACCCTGTACCAAACAAGCAAACAACTGTTTGAGAAATGGATACTTTTGCAACTAGAAAGAACGTTAACATGAACCTCAATAAGATGACAATTCCCATCTAGACTGTTTCTAGAATTTCACATGATGTTTCTGTAATTTAGCAATGTATTCTAATCCTTTAAGTAGGTACACTTTATGGATGAAAAGATAACTCCCACTGTCGAACAGGGGTGGATCCAGAGGGGGGGCTCAGGGGGCGCGCGCCCCCCCTCACGAGAAAAAATAGTTACACGTTTAATATATTAAATTATTGGTTTTGTTGGATTCAAAGATTTTTACGAACTTTTAATCCTGAAACTGCGGTCCGGTTACAATACTTTAATCAAACTACAAAAACTGTCAAACTAAATCCGGTGACATTTATATAGTATCACCATAAAAACAGCGCGCGTGCCACGTAATGTGTTGTGTTGGCTGCATTGTGGTCCCGCGAGTGTCCTTGAGCCACTCGCGATGCCTTGCCACTTGCCTGTGTTTCGTTGCTTTGCGAGTTGTTTCTTGATTGAGGTGCAGAGCATATTTTAAAGGAATTCCACTGGGCAACAAAGGTGCACCCAGTATTTTACTTTGGGGGAAACTAAACCACCGGGGGGCCTGGGGGGTATGGAATACCCCCCTGCGAAAAGGGGGGTCGGGGGATTCTCCCCCGAAAAAGTTTTGCAAAAATTGAAGTAAAAATCACAGAATTCTACGTATTTTTAAATGAATTTCCCATTATATTAGCTTGGAAACAGTCCATATAGTCCCACTAGATCACATATTCTTGAACGCTGTAATAGGCCAAGGCTGCTTTAATAGGTGCAACTTCCGCAGAAGGGTTACACCATTAGCTGATAGAATGTCACTTTAGTTTTTTCATATTTTAATACCTAGCTCTTGCAACCTTAAAAATCATCAAAGTGCTAAAATTATGCGTCAGAAATTTCATTTATCAACTTAAATCTGATTCAAAGTGTAGACAAAATGCCTGTTACCAATATCATCCTAATACATATCACAGTGTGTAAAAAAAGTCCTTCCCCCCCTCTTTAATTTTTTTGGTTGTTAAGACAAACAATTTACCTTAGAGAAATGATACTTACTCAACCCAAATTATTTTTGACGTTATCTAAAATTTTGAGTGTCCCCCAAAAATGGGGGATTTTGGGGGCAACTCAAAATTTTCAAATGCAAACCCCTTTTGAGTGACCCCTCATTTTAAAGAGCTTTCAAAAAGTAGATGAATAGTGAAGGTTGGAGGTCTCTAACGTGTGTATACCCAAATTGACAGCTTGTCAAAGTTTTGAATACAACATATCCTGAACGTCTAGGACGTTTGGAGTTTTAATTCACCTTTTGTCACTTAAAAATAAAATGATTCTGGGAAAAATATAATAAAATGAAAAAAGGTCTCTGTTGGTGATATTTAAAATTTTGAGTGTCCTCCAAAAAAGGGTGATTTTGGGAGCAACTCAAAATTTCCAAATGCAAACCCCTTTCGAGTGACCCGTCAAATTTAAATAGCTTTAAAAAAATAGGCGAATGGAGGAGGTTGGAGGTCGCTAACATGTTTCTATCAATATTGGCAGATTGTCAAAGTTTCAAGGAGTCGTATTCAGACAAGCTGCCAAATTTGACAAGCTCCAACTTTCACCATTCAACTACGTTTTGAAAGCTCTTTAAAATGAGGGGTCACTCAAAAGGGGTTTGCATTTGAGTTACCCCCAAAATCTCCCATTTTTGGGGGACACTTAAAAATGTTGGTAACGTCAAAAAATAATTTGGGTTAAGTTATTAACATTCCCCAGAGGTTAATTGTTTGTTTTAACAAACAAAAAAAATAAAGGGGGGGGGACAGACTTTTTTTACACACTATAGAAACTTTATTAATCAAAATATAATAAGTTTAAGGTTGGTTAAATTAATTTAAATCTGTAATAACTAAGCTATAACTAACTAAACTATAACTGAAATACCAACCACCTAGGCCAATAAACATTTTTATTCGCTGAGAATACTCTAAAAGCTTTACACAAAGTTATTTTTAAAGTAGTTTGTAAATTCCGATATATTTTAAATGTTAATCATAAAAAAATGCCGGGACTACCCATAGCCACAGGGCGACAAAATCTCAGCACTGGGCGACATTTGTGTCGCCTAGTTAACATGTTATTTTATGCCCTGCTCACGAAAGTATATCTACTTATTTGTCAAATACCCCTGACCTATCATAGCACAGCCCAAACTACTTAAACTTGACTTAGAACCTTGAAACTTCAAATGGACGTTCCTTTAGGGCGTGAGCATCCGCTGATAACGGGGTTTTCAAAATTTAAAGTTTTAAGGGTTTTTTCGGCGGGATAAAAGCTCTGAAAATTTTCCACATAAATTTAATGCCTGATCTTTAGTTTAAATTGTAAATTTTCATTCAATCAAGAGGTGGTTTAAGCGTCTTTACAGCTGATTTGTAATTTGGTTCCTTTCATCATTGTTTTATGGCTGTTTTTTCTTTTAGGTAATATTTACTATAAAAGTTCAAATAAAGTGATTATTAGTTTTTGTACCTTATCTGTTTAATCATATACTCAGTATGTGGCACCATCTTCATTAGGCAGCGGGTGTTGTTATCGTAGAAAAGCCACGGGCAACTGCTAGTTACCACTAAAAACGGGTTTAACAACCAAAATCAAAACGCCTGATATCCTACTATAATACAAGGTCAGCCGGAAAAAGTTCAAACAGAAATCTTAGTAAATTTTCACTGGCAGAATTTTAGAAACACTGCAGTGATGAGATGCATTTTCAACAGTTGGCTCATACCAAAAATTGGCGGGCTTTATTATATGAAGGCTGCTGTAGATAAGGTTTGACTTAGCTTGTAGGTAGGGTGACCAGATCGTTTCCAAATAAAAACGGGACACGTAAGAAAAACTCACCCCCCCGCATCCCTAATACAACACACCACACACCAAGGTGTTTAATTACACGGGGGTCTCTGTAATTTACAAATTTTGTAATTGAAGAAATTATAAGTATCAAATTGTTTTTGAAGATTTTAAACTATGAATTTTATTTTACATTTATATTATTGCACCGCACGATTTTTACTGTTTTTCTTTAAGAATACGATAAATGGCATGTAGCCATGAAAGGTAATTTTTTGAATCGCCACATACATAGGATTAAAAATAATCAAGTCACATTTTTAGGATCTTAAAATTTTATTATAAAATAATAATGATTTTCTTACAATAAATTATGTAAGTGATTATATTCATACTGTAAAATAGTATGATCAAAAAAGTATCATGATAATCTTAAACTTTAAGTTCTTATCGTTAATTATTATGCTGGGAAACAGCTATACAAAAATTAAACAATTAGTTCATTAAACGTTTCAATTTTTGTTATACTATACTTGTCACTTAGTCCAGTCCTTTTTCTCTATTATAATATAGTTGTAGTACTGGCAACAATCCATTTTGAAGTTATATGATACTTGAAGAAGAGCTTTTGAAGTACGTGGCGTAAAACTGTTTAGCTTTGGTAAAAGTCCGTAATATTCTTTTATAACCGTAAGTAATGTGATATGCCTCTAAATATTTAAGATTACGTTAGGTATGTTTTTAATTTATAGCCTACGTTTAAAAAAACGGGACATTTTGACGTCCCGACAAAGTTTTTCGGGACAACGAAACGCAAGGTGAAAAAACGGGACTTTTCCGTTTTTACGGGACGTCTGGTCACCCTACTCGTAGGGCGCCAACTCCGACAGGATCACTTTTAGTTCCTTAGCTAATTTATGATGATCTATCATTCATAATAAATTTCAGCATGATGTTTAAAAACCTTTTCTAGAATCTACATTTTGATAATATGTTGTTGGTAGTACAGTAATAACGTAATTATACGGATTTTACGTAAAGAAATCATTCATAGAGGAAACTACGATGATGCGAGAAACTCTGATAAATAATACTGCGAATTTGGTTAAATTTTTGTCTTTTTACATGTAGCGAATTCAGATAAATTACACTTTATCAGTTTTTTTGTGTTAAAACCCTAATTATAATATGCATTACTGTAAAGTATATGGCATTTTGTATCTTTTTGTTTTTAAAATGTTTCCATAAATCTTATGATTTTTAAGATATTAAGTTTTGAAAAGTTACAATGACCACCATTTTTTAGTGGTTTAAAGAAGAAACGTGATACTCCATATTACATGTATATATTATTAGTACTTGCTATTGTACAAAGTTTTAGGTTGATACCTTGTATTGTTGAAAAATTATGAATTAATATACAGGGTGGCAGTAAAAGTCTTCGGACGACTCTATAACATTGAAACGAAGAGAGATACCACGATCAAGTTTGGCACACTGTTATTGGTAATAGTAAGTTACCTTTCTGCGTGTACAATATGATCGGTTGTCACCTTATGGGGACGGCCCATTGGATTCATAAACCCTTTTTATAACAGATTAGGATATTGCCTGAGGACCAACGGGGACAATTTTGAACACCTACTTTGAATGGAGTTCAGAAAGAATTTCCTTTAAATTGTAACTTTCTGTTATTCATTAGTAAAATGTATTAAGCATTTTAAAACTTTGAACAACAATTACTTCCGACTGACGCAACCTTTTGAGGTCCGGTTTGCGGCATTGTTTTTAGTTCAACTAGACTTCTAATTAATGTAGATATTGACGTATACTTACAATACAGATTTTATTTTTACTCCCAGCAACGGCGATACTCCCGACCCCCAAAGGTGACACCCGATCACCTTATACATTGAATGGTAGAATACCATCAACGCCATAGTAGTACGCCATATTTGGTTGTGATATCTCTTTTCGTTTCAATGTTATGAAGTCCTAAGACTTAACTAAAAAAAAGTAAACTGCGCACAAACAAACAGTTCACAAGGAAACTGAGCTTTTTAGGACAACGAGATCTTTCTTTTTGGTTTTTTATTCAGTAATTATTTCCCGAAGTTTCTGTCCATCCCTGCAGTTTGACGAAGCCTATTGTACATTAATGTATTTTTATGGTACACTGTAATTATAATGGCCAATACATTCTTGATTCTTGATTCTTGAGAACGTGTTTAATTCACATAGCTTGGTCAAAAATAATAATAAAAAAATAAAGATCAATCAGCTTACTATATTAACACAGTATCTAATATATCCACTAAGCGAGATCACAAAACATCTTCAGGAAACGAGTAAAAACACAGGGTTATGAGTTGGTCACTAGGGCTATTTTCATTTTTTTGTTGGCAACAGTGGGAGCGGTTAACTAGCTCTGGGTCTATATAGTGCATCCGAGATAAGCAGCGATAAGAAGCATACAGAGCCAGTTAGGCGCTCTCAACTAGAAGCGCTTAACTGGCTGTGGGTACATCGTATATATCAGGAGCGTTTAATTGGTTCTGGCTATATATATATATATCGGGTGTCTCACCTAAAGTGAACCAATAGCTAACTTTTTTATTATAAATCTGACAAAGAACTTCTTATGGGGCACTTCCCTTCATTTTTAACGCTGCTTTTTGGAGTCACTTCGAAATTTAAAAATATGGCCGCCATTTTCCAATATGGCGGACAACTTTGATTTTTCTTATGGAACACCCTATATTTTAGGGCGTTTTTAGATTCAACGCTTAATTTTAGGAACTTTTTATTTCTTATAATTTTTTCCTAAACCCAATAGTTAAGGAGGTATGATCAGTTAAAGTTAGATTTTATCGCCATTTAAAATGCATTGGGAAACTGTTGGTAGTCTGGATATCGAAAACGGTTGGGTTTGATAAAAGATACCAAAGAATAAAAGTGCCTAAAAATGTTAGTTTAGTTGAGGTCTAATCATAAAATAATTTTTAGTCTAGATTTAATCATGGAAATATGTTATTTTGAATATGATTTTATTCCATAAGGAATACATGAGATGGCACAGTTAAATGGACACAATGCATTTTAAATGGGGAAAAATCAAACTTTAACTGCTCATATCTGCTGAACCATTGGATTTAGGAAAAAATTATAAAGAATAAAAAGTTCCTAAAGTTAAGCGTAGAATCAAAAAACGCCCTAAAATATAGGGTGTTCCATAAGAAAAATCAAAGTTGTCCGCCATACTGGAAAATGGCGGCCATATTTTTAATTTTCGAAGTAACTCCAAAAAGCAGCATTAAAAATTAAGGGAAGTGCCCCATAAGAAGTTCTTTGTCAGATTTATAATAAAAAAGTTAGCTATTGGTTCACTTTAGGTGAGACACCCGGTATATATAAATTCGAACGAATGGTGGTTTTTGCTTCTGGGGACCCCAAAATGAAAAGTTAACATGCTCTCAGACTTAAGTCTTACCGTGAGTACTACCGTAATAGCTTATTCCTTTAAGGAAATTTGCTAAAATTCAAATGAATGGTGTTTTTTGCTTCTGGGGACCCCAAAATGAAAAGTTAACATGGTCTCAGATTTAGGTCTTACCATGAGTACTACCGTAATAGCTTATTCCTTTAAGGAAATTCGCTAAAAGAGATGCTGCTATCTATCGGAAACAATATTGTACTATGACTTCAGTTCAATTTGATTTAAAATTCTTTATTTTTCAAAATTTTTACTATATATATTACATTTCCCCAAGTGCAAAACACATGCGTCGGGCTAGAAAAAATTACATGACAATTGTTTTTTATAATGAGAGTTAAGTTCTTTGAGGCCAGGCCTAACGTTTACGGAAAAAATATAGATACATACTTGCAGATAACAATAAAACAATTAACAATTAATGTTTGATTGATAATAAAATAACAATTAACATTTAAGTTAAATTGAATATCAACAAAAACAATTCAAATTTTAACAGAAATAAACATCCGAAAACAACAACAGATAATAATTTAGACAAGTAACAACCTTATTTAGTTTTGTTTCTTAACAAATTACGTCGAGGTGTACCTGAAGATTTGGTTAAGTCAATTTACAACAACATGTGATGTAGACCTCTGACCTCTGATTCTGATGTAGACCTCTGATTATGAAGCCCTCATATCATCTGAACTCAATCAATCATATTTTGATTAGGATTTTTGCGGACATTTGCCATCACTGATAAGTAAAAAATAAGTTTCACGACGTTTTGGGATCTGGAATCTGATCCCGTCTTCAGGTGGAAGAAAACCTAGAACATAACAGGATTAGTAACACATAGCCAGGAAAACCTGGACAAAAACACAGCTAAAACAGAGAACTGTAAAAGCAGTCACGAAAACAATAAGCTGAAAAGAAAAACAATAGCACAAAATAACACAGGTTTTCGCCACCGGTAGCGCGCTGTGATTTGGTTGGCTGTGCCCGCCGCCATTTCCGTCGCCGCCGCCATTTGCTTTCCTCCCACCAGTCTCAGCTCAGCTCTGATTGGGTGTGGACGTGCTCTCTCCTGTCTGGTGATTCTTGATACTTGTGATTCCTGTGTTATTTTGTGTTATTGTTTTTCTCTTCAGCTTATTGTTTTCGTGACCGCTTTTACAGTTCTCTGTTTTAGCTGTGTTTTTGTCCAGGTTATCCTGGCTATGTGTTGCTAATCTTGTTATGTTCTAGGTTTTCTTCCACCTGAAGACGGGATCAGATTCCAGATCCCGAAACGTCGTGAAACTTGTTTTTTACTAATCAGTGATGGCAAATGTCCGCAAAAATCCTAATCAAAATATAAAATCACCATCACCAACAATGAATTTCAAACAAAGAATCAATCAATCACTTTAACAAAATCAACTGAAAATTGAACACCTTACCTTTCACAGAGTATAACAATCCATATCACTAGACTAATTAAGTACATTTTTTACTAATCTATATCAAAATTTCCAAGAACATCAGCACATAGAACAGAGCACCTGAGCAGTTCCAGGCAATCCCAGAGCTCGGCCACAGGCCTGTGAGGGTCCTGCAGCACGGACTGTGGCTCCCGCAGCCCCGACACGGAGCAGATCACTACCTGGCTCGGCTCCCGCAGCCGAAGGTGGTCGTACGATTGGTTCACACTGCAATCACATCAAACTGTGAGGGTCCTGCAGCACGGACTGTGGCTCCCGCAGCCCCGACACGGAGCAGATCACCACCTGACTCGGCTCCCGCAGCCGCAGGTGGTCGTACGACTGGTTCACACTGCAATCACATCAAACTGTGCGGGTCCTGCAGCACGGACTGTGGCTCCCGCAGCCCCGACACGGAGCAGATCACCACCTGACTCGGCTCCCGCAGCCGCAGGTGGTCGTACGACTGGTTCACACTGCAATCACATCAAACTGTGCGGGTCCTGCAGCACGGACTGTGGCTCCCGCAGCCCCGACACGGAGCAGATCACCACCTGTCTCGGCTCCCACAGCCGCAGGTGGTCGTACGACTGGTTCACACTGCAATCACATCAAACTGTGCGGATCCTGCAGCACGGACTGTGGCTCCCGCAGCCCCGACACGGAGCAGATCACCACCTGGCTCGGCTCCAACAGCTGCAGGTTGTCGTACGATTGGTTCACACTGCAATCATATCAAACTGTGAGGGACCTGCAGTACGGACTGTGGCTCCCGCAGCCCTGACACAGAGCAGATCACCACCTGGCTCGGCTCCCACAGCTGCAGGTTGTCGTACGATTGGTTCACACTGCAATCATATCAAACTGTGAGGGACCTGCAGTACGGACTGTGGCTCCCGCAGCCCCGACACGGAGCAGATCACCACCTGGCTCGGCTCCCACAGCCGCAGGTGATCGTACGATTGGTTCACACTGCAATCATATCAAACTGTAAGGGTCCTGCAGCACGGACTGTGGCTCCCGCAGCCGCGACACGGAGCAGAGCACCACCTGACTCGGCTCCCGCAGCCGCAGGTGGTCGTACGACTGGTTCACACTGCAATCACATCAAACTGTGCGGGTCCTGCAGCACGGACTGTGGCTCCCGCAGCCCCGACACGGAGCAGATCACCACCTGGCTCGGCTCCCACAGCTGCAGGTTGTCGTACGATTGGTTCACACTGCAATCACATCAAACTGTGAGGGTCCTGCAGTACGGACTGTGGCTCCCGCAGCCCCGACACGGAGCAGATCACTACCTGGCTCGGCTCCCACAGCTGCAGGTTGTCGTACGATTGGTTCACACTGCAATTATATCAAACTGTGAGGGTCCTGCAGCACGGACTGCGGCTCCCGCAGCCCCGACACGGAGCAGATCACCACCTGACTCGGCTTCTGCAGCTGCAGGTGGTCGTACGACTGGTTCACACTGCAATCACATCAAACTGTGCGGGTCCTGCAGCACGGACTGTGGCTCCCGCAGCCCCGGCACGGAGCAGATCACCACCTGGCTCGGCTCCCACAGCCGCAGGTGATCGTACGATTGGTTCACACTGCAATCATATCAAACTGTAAGGGTCCTGCAGCACGGACTGCGGCTCCCGCAGCCCTGACACGGAGCAGATCACCACCTGACTTGGCTTCCGCAGCCGCAGGTGGTCGTACGACTGGTTCACACTGAAATCACATCAAACTGTGAGGGTCCTGCAGCATGGACTGTGTTATTGTGTTTAGAAAACATGCGGCAATACGATGACCCATCTCACAAAGCTGGAAGCATGTTTTGTAACTGCTTAAGAGATGAGTTTTAGAGATCGTCCACTGTTTTGGAAGCTTTTTTTTTTAAATTTAGTTTAAGGGCTGGTTGAAGTTTAAGCTTATTGTTTTTAAGTTTAAGGGCTGCATGGCAATTATTGCACCTCGAAAAGTAGTTATTTAAGCTAGAGAATGTATTTTTATTAAGGTTACTCTCATTTTAATATACCAGAAAAACACATAGTGGAATACTAACAAAAAGAGAAAACACCCAACCTGAGTAAAATGAAGCAAATAACTTTGTTGAGTGTCATGTTTAGGCCGTAGCAGCCCATGTGAGCAACATTGATGTAGCTTTCCACTGGACTGGTGATGAGGTTTAAGGCTCCATTGTTGGTTAGAGAAACTGAGATTTGGGTCATCCGAGCACTTCTTGTTACGATCAACAACTCACTCTCTGACAACATTGACAAACCTAAAAAATATACATTGAAATACGGTAATAATTATTATAACAACAAGGTTATTTCAGTTATTTTAATTTCAAATACTACATTAAATTAATATTTCTATTAAATTACTGGTGTTTTTTCACACAATGATTCTATCAGGCACTCAGGAGTGTCCCCCCCCAAACTTTAAAATATTTGTATTAAAAATGTAGAAAGCATTCGTTCTGCAGCCTGACCTTGAAGATTCACCACCACATGCCACTTTAGAGGATCAACCTGTTTTACCAGGTTTCAGGGGATCAATTTTTGCCAGTGTGCAGAGATAGCTTCCACGATGTGTCGTGTTACTGTAAATAAGTTTTGTATTTACTAACTTAATAACATAGTTTACTTAACTTTGTAACTTTTAACTAAGTTTTGTAAGTATTTTGATCAAAACTGTATTTTTAGTTTGCTTTTGATTTTTATTTGTCTTTAAACCACATTGTATATTGCTTTAGTTTATAATTGATATTATAAAATGTTTTGTGCCCTACAAACACAATCCAACTTTCTTAATCACCTGCTATAACTTATCAATTTTATGATTGATTCTGCAGAACAAAGGATTGAAAGACATTGATTTGACATGTTGTATGAAAGAAAAACCTAAAAGTCTAAGCTTTAAGGATGCTGTGATATTACAGTACGAGGACTTGAAAGCAAACTGAAAACTTCAGTACAGTTCGCACTTTATATCAGAGTCAGCTGGTTGCAAGGCGCGGGGGAGAGAGGGAGTACTTTTCTGAAAACATTGTTCTACAGCTCCGCTGCTTATCAAACATTGTGTTTACCAATATCATATGTTGGAAGTATGATATGATACAGTAGAGCGCCGATTATCCGAACTAATTGAGGACAAGGCGTTCGGATAACTGAATATTCGGATAATAGAACATGAAAAGACAAAATTTAAAAATTATATATGTAACATAATTCTTACTAGTAAAAAGGCTAAAAAATGATCAAACAAAAATTATTCACGTAATTTTATTATGAAATCAATCAAAATACGTGGGTATAAATTTTTAAAGAACAATTTATCATACATAGATATAGTACACTGAATACTTTTTATTTAGAGAAAAAGTCCAAAATTTGTTTTTGCTTTAGCCTTGACACTTTTTTTTGCGCACGAAATTGAACTGCTCGAGAATCATGTTCAAAATATGAATTATTATGGCGTTCGGTTAACCGACGGTTCGGATGACCGACGTTCGGATAATCGGCACTCTACTGTACCATTATTGGCATAGTAGCCATAGCCGAAGATGTAATGCGTGAACTGTAACAATTATTTTACATTATAAATCTTTCTATTTTTCTGACCAACTTAGAATTTACATTCTTTTTACAGTTTATGGTACAGTCTCTATAATTATAATTTTAAATATTTAAATTCTTACTTCATGACAGCTTAAGTTTTAATTTTTCCTATATATAACATAAAGTATCCTGATATTTTTATTAGAACAAATAAATGAAATGTAATTGTTTCCAAATGAAAAGTATGTTTATGTAGTAAATCACGTTGAAAAATATATTTTACCTCCTGATTTCGTTAACATAAGCAAGCGCCCAATGAGGAGTTTAAATAAGGCATTGATGTCTGTACCATCAAAGGAGAGAACAATCTGTAAAGGATTATATTGATTATTATTCTTACCATTCAAAGAGATATCTGAGCACCGGTAAGCGCAGTATGACAGTTTGTTGCCTTGCTTGTCCACATAGAATGCCAAGAGGAAAGCCCCTTTCACAGCTATTAGCAAAAATCCATCATTCCACGGCCAGCTTGCCAGGTGGGTAGGGGCTATCTTGTCCTCCTCTCCCCAGATGTCAAGTTTTGTGGGTGCTATCATGATAAAGTTTTCAGAATTGTAGGAAGATTTTATCAGTGGAAATTTGAATCCTTGTACACGTCCATCGATACTCCCCACCACCAACATGTCTGCACAAATATTACCATATATCAATTAAGTTTTCCATATGTCAATTTAATGTGTTAAAAAAAATTTGTTCAACTTTTGGATTATTGTCATGATTAATTTAATGCTTTAAATGACAAATGTTTTTGTCCAGGTCCTCTGTTATGGGTTCTTTTCTACCAATACTAATGTTGGGATTAGATTCCAGATCCCGAAACGTCGTGAAACTTGTTTTTACTAATCAGTGATGGCAAATGTCCACAAAAATCAAAAACAAAGCAAACTTAAGATCACCAACAAGGAATTAAAAAAAAAATCTGTCTTTTTTGTAACGGTAACAAATGACAAATCTTTATTGTACAAGCTACATCTCTTTCAGCTATTGCAAAATTAATACACAGACTTGTACATTGTCAGGTTTTTAAGCACAAAGGCTTCTTAAATTCTTAAATTATTGGTTATTGGCATTTCAACTTATTAGCTAGAAAAAATAAAGATAATAAAATCATGCTCAGGCCTGTTACCGAGAGTTGCTTAAAAACTCCTCAATTTTTCGGAATTGATGGATGGTTTTATAATAGGAAATGTGAATCCCACACACACATCCATTGATACTCCCACCTGGAAAACAACTAACTACTATCCTCTGGAAAAGAAAAGGTGACACTACTACTTAGACTTTCAATCATTACACTGATCCTTCATTCATATTCTGGTTGAAATAGGTTACAGCCAATGCTGCATCACAGTTTCAAAGTATTTATTGAGTATATCCACTTACAGGATTCTGGCAAAAGATCTATCCACCGTAGCACAGTAACATTGAGGAGTCCACAATCAAATTTAGCAGCAAGAGAAACCTTGAGTTTCTTGGAGGTGGTATCACTGGATTGAACTTTCCACACTGCTACCAACCCACTCTTGGAGACAGTGACCAACTCTTCTCCACCATCCCGCCAACACATTGCTGCCAATATTTGTTATTGGTAAGGTGATAGTAAAACACTGTTGGAATATTGGAATGCTAAAGGCTGTAAGTATGCAATTGTACAATTGTCTAGCAATAAAATAAATGTTATTATTATTATTATATTATTATTATTACATTAGTAAACATCAATCTCCTAACATGATATCTCAAAATGTTAATCAGTAAGGAATATTACTGAAACATACAACTGGCAACTTAGCTAGTAACTGTCAGACTCAGTAATTAGTCTTCTCCAGAGATTCTTGTAAAATGAAAATCATGAGAGATTTTTCAGCACTATTGCACTTTTGGTATAATTTGCAATTCAACTTAAGAATATTGTAGTACGGATATGTTATTGGTATAAACTGTATTGTTAGACAGCGCCTAACTTAGTTGGTAGTATTCTGAGTTCTCACTCAGCTGGCCCGGGTTCAACTCCCGGCCACGGCTCTAAGCAATTTTATCATACGGAAGCGCTGTGACATGAGGTACCTTTGTCAAGAAGATCTCAAGGTTCGTTAAGATCCTTGGGATTTGACGGAGAGTGAAGGCCTGATAACCCTTCTAAGGTAAGGGCAGAGGGTGCACAATAAGCTAATTCTGCTGCGTTGCAACACAATGGTCAAGTAAAGCCATGGCCCTCTTTAAAAAAAAAAAAAAAACTATATTATTGTCTCGTGTAGGTTTGTAAGTAATAACTTATAATAATGAGGGTTTTCCAGAAAGCCAGAAAGGAATAGATATTTTGCCGTTACGTCTTGTGTTTTAGCCCCATCCCAGCGATCGAATGACTAGCAGAAAAACAGTCATTAAACTAATTAAGTCGCTTCTTTCAGTTTCGTATTATTGGCAAACACACTCCTACCTAAACATTGTGTTAACTTTGAAAAGAAAAGGTAACCACTTGATACCAAGTAAGCAGGGTAATAAGGATTTGTCAAAAAACAACCCATTTTAGCGACAAAGTTCTGGTGAGTTGCTGCTGTCGCATGGCGGTGTGTTGTCGTCAGTGCCAGATTTACCACTAGGCCCACAAGGCCCTGGCCTAGGGCCACGCGCTGACAGGGGGTCGCACACCGGCGAAAATAAGGCATTCAGAATGAATCAGACCTAGGGGGGCCTAGGGCCTGGCGACGATAAACCCGGTACTAGTTGTCAGGAAAACTTATTAGGAAAATTTTTACAGACTGTTATCTGTTTTCTTCAATGACAATTGTTTTATCGAGCTTTTGAAGGGTCTCAAAACAGGTTTGAAATCAACATGGAGGCAATTTGTATGGTCCCAGAACACTGTTTTCATCAGTTTATTTGGATTTGGCGTGATTAATAAGCACTGCCATTGAGAAACGCTAATAGCAGTGCTTATTATGTAAAAAATTACATCAGTCAGCAGCGAGACTTGGCTCACATAGCGGCCGGAGTGGAGCTTTTGCAAGGATGTTGTCTTAAATCGAAGGGGTGGACAACAGTGCTAGACATCTGTTACTTTGTGGACGGACCTCACATATAGGCCCATCATACAACTTTAAGACAAGGCTAATCACCTGTTTTAGCAGTTATGTGCCTGTGCTTCATAAATTTAAATCAATTCAATGTTACATTGATATAAATTAAATTAAATTTAAAACTGCTGTCTTAAACAGACAAAACCATTCAAGCGCCCAACGCAGAATGGTCATTAATTGACAACTCAATTACAATATTAACAACTTAGCATTCTTATTTAAATAGCTAGATTCCCCTACTGAGATTTAAAGAAAGGAACAAAATTTTTATTTGTTAATTAAATAAAGCAAGCAAACATTAATTTTGAGTGAACTTAAACAAACCTGTGATTTTAACCATTTCAGCCCTAATGCGTAGTTCACGCAGCAGTTGACACACAGGATCTGAGGTGTTGGGTTTGGTCCACGAGGCCTGACAATGTTTTAGCCACAGTGTGCTCACGTCTGTTGCTGTTTCATTAACTGTATGCAAAGCCAAACCTCCCATGTTGTTCAGCACTGACAAAATACACCTGCAACCCAAATCTATTAGCTTTGTAAATTTGTAAAGACTAACATTTTAGTTCATAATGGTAAAAAATGTTTAAAATACGTTAAACATTTGTGCTCGGTGCAATTAACTGGTGGCATTAGCATCAGTAGCGGCTCATGTGTAGGTTCAATGGTTCAGTAAACCCCCTAAAAACAGTATATATTTTTTTTAAGTAAGTAGTAGAAAACGTTATTCTTAAACATATTTTTGTATGAAAAAGGCAAAAAATGATTTTTGCATTCGGGGCAAAGCTCTCACGCGGCGCTGTTGCGCCGGCAGAACGAGGTTCAATTCGCCGAGTGAACACAGTGGGCTAGGCACGGGGTGCGCGGGGAGCGGAGGGGGTCTTGTTTGAAAACAATGGAGCTACCCCTAGTGCTCTCTGCTAGCGGCGAGCCGACCACTGATGACGTTGGCCGAACTCTTCCAAAAAAGTAGTTTCTTTACTAGCCGCTATATGTTCAGTAGCACCTTATCGAATGCGCGCTGTGAGGCTCAATAGCTCTTTTCATTGTTTAGGTGATGTTTAAGTTTATTTCCTTAAATATTGTGTGATTCCTATGTGGTTTTAAGTGATAAATATGTTTATTTCAGTTATGGAACTATGCGTTTTATTTCAAGCTCTGATTATTAAAAGGAAACAATTGGCATAGTGGCCGCGCGATAGCTGACTTTCTGTAAGAACACTGCTGTACACTTTCTGTACACTATTGAGCAATAGTAATGACGTTATTGAATTTATTCTGGATTATTAACATTTTAATGTACAGTAGCATCAAAATTCCCGGGGCTGCGCAGGGGTCCATCCTCGGACCAGATCTCTGGAACGTGTCTTACGACAGCTTGCTGAGGCTAGATAAGCCCGAAGAGACCCGCCTCGTTGGCTATGCTAAAGACGTCGCTGCCTTGATGCGAGGAACGTCGAGCAGGCAAAACTGAGGCTTAGCGTAGTAATGGCAAAGGTCAACGGGTGGATGCGAGATCACGGCTTGTCCCTGGCTACCAGTAAGACGGAGATCGTCGTCCTCACCAAAAAGAGGATAAACACCTAGTTCCCAGCAGTGGCGGTTCGTGCATAGGAGCACATGAGCAGGTGAGCCCGCTATGAAAAACCACAAATAATGTTATTTATTAAAATACTTCTATATAAACACAGAATATCCCAAACAATTAAAATTACAGTAATAAGCAACAGCGAAGCGCGCGCGTCGTACTCGACGTTGTCACTAAAGCCAGAAGGCGAGACTGTGTTTGGAGTACAGCGCTCCGCGGCTATAGGCGTAGGACGAGTCCATTTGTGGCAGCAGCGAGGGAGGAACCATGATTGCATGGTGCCTTATGGAGCTTCCCTCGGAGCTGCTTCCTCGTGTGCCCATGTGCGTTTTAACGAGGCTTGACACTTGCTTTTTGGTTCGGATGATGTTAAAGTTTATTGATATAAATATTGTGTGTTTTAATGTTGTTTTTAGTGATAAATATGTTTATTTCAGTGATGTAGTTTGGTGTTTTATGATATACTCTGATAATTGAAAGAAAAAATTGGCGTAGCGGCCGCACGATAGCTGAGGCTCTGCAAGAATATTTATTACACGCCCGACTAATTTACTAAAAGCGTGTACAATTATTTAAATAATTGTACATGCCAACAAATTTTGAATTGCAATTATTGCAACAAATTGCAATTATTTAAATAATTGTTGTTTTTGTAATTGTTGTTGTATTTATTTTTTTATTTTTTATTATTTTTTTGTGACCAAAAAAATGACCCTGTTCAGTTATTAAAAGAAAATTTTCTTTGTTACTCACCGCTGGTTTCGAAGTATGCCTCGAGGCGACCATTCTATGGAGCGGGGAGTTGGAGTGGGTGTTATCGTCCGCACCAGTTTTGGACTCAAAGTCACATCGCTGATAAGGGCGTAGGCATCCTCCTTATCTAGGTGGGGCAGCAGGTCGCTGGGGTCTATGCCCAGGTGTGCTGTCGGGAGGCTTGTCGGGGTCTTTATAAAGTAACGTTGACATCCGAGACTGGGAGACCGACTTCTCGGGTTAGGGACCAGCTCCTTTACAACAATAGTATTGAAAACCCTACTAGTTTGTTTCAATTAGATTACAACTATTAAGGTTATAATTGGGTTACAACTTAGGTTACAGTGGTTTTTTTAATGAGAAGGTGAATAAAAAATAAATAAAAACGAGGTCTTTGCTCATTTAACATTGGTTTTTTGGACTGCCGTTAAAAAACCTAGAATAAAATAAAAACTTTTTCGCTGCACTATGAAATCACCGGTTCAGTCATGTGTTTTGTTGACTATAAAAATTCAGCATACGGTAATACTGATTCCTATGCAAAAGAAAACGTTTTCCCCACCTATGTTTCGACGCTTTCTACCACTTGTAAAGAGTGAGTCAAATAATATTTTGTCTCCCGGCGGTAAACAAAATAAACTCATAAGAATAACATTGAGATCAATAATTCAAAAATCTAGCACCTTCAAATTTCTATGCAGATGTGCAAATATGTTGAAGTTCAAGAGGTTGCAGATAACAGCTGATTTAGTGGCAGGAATAATCACATAAAAATAACATTGACAACAATCAGCTGTAAGAACGACTAAAAATTAAGCGTGTAAGAATGTTGCAACAATTAGCTGATCGCTGGTGCATGAATGGTTGCAGCTACTCAGATGCAGGCAGTAATTGCAGATCCAAACAAAATGGATATTGTTTGTTAATTACGAGGTAAAATAAATGTTAAAAGATTGGGTATTTATTATTGCAGGTGGGGGAAAAATGCTGTGATTATTTCAAGAATAAACACTTTGTTTCCCTCGTGAAAACTGTCGCCCTCGAAAGCCCGGGCAACAACTTTTTCACTCTTGAGACAATGTTATACTTTACACACAAATTACTATTACTACGCTAAAATAACAATAATGTTTATTATCTTTTTTTTTAGATTTTCCCTATATGAAAAGCATATATTTGTATATTTGTAACCTTGTAGCTACAGGTTCCATTATAAACAATACCCTCGTTACAGCAGACCTGCATACTCAGTGAATTTCAAATGCAAAACAACATATTTCAATCCAACATAGCGAGATTTTACATGTTTTTGTAAGCTCCATAAGAATAACATGGGGACTGAGTATGCAGATTTGCTGCTAAGGGTATATTAAAACTGGGTGGTTTGAATTCAATATTTAGTAGATCTGAACTATACCCTGATTAACGAAAGAAGGTGAGCGGCGCGGCAGTAAAAACATTCTTATTCATAACTCAGTAGAAACGTAAAAAACGCTGTTAAAATAAGATTAAGAGATAAAAATTTTCTGAAAAAGTACATTAGTTTCTACCATCCAACCTACTAACTGACATGCAACCGGCAGGGCCGATGACGGGGGGGGGGGGGGGGGGTGCAAATGCACAGGGGCCTGGACTCACAGGGGGTCCGGATCCACGCGAGATTAGTAGAATGGGGCCAAAAATCAAGATGAGCAAAAAAAGGCGAGTTTCTCAATTGCACAGGGGCCCGAAAATCCTGTCACCGGGCTTGGCAACCGGAGTACAAATGGACACATTATATTCAAATTTTGTTTTTATTGGTGGATAATGGGTAAAAATATATATTACATTTTAGTGATAATAATAGGAAAAGAGGGAAGGAGGGAAAAAGTTCCAAATGGTAGGAAAGAAGGGAGGAGAGATGGTAAGAAGAGAATGAAGGAGAAAAGGAGGGAAAAGTGGAAAGAAGGTCGGAAGTAGAGAGTGAGGAATTAATGGAGGGAGGGAGAGAACTGTGGTAAGAGGTGTACAGGATAAACTGATTTGATGACTGAAGTTTTACTTTTCTCTGATTCAATAATTATTCTTAAGAAAATAAACATGTTATCTTAATAAAATAGTTATTATCTTAATAAAATACTAATTACTAAAAACCATGCCATAAGCCAGAAATGAAGTAAAATAATTAGTCAAGGACTGAGTCTTTCTCTTTTGTTTTTGGGCCCTCAGTTTGGTTGTATTATGTGTTTACATGGAAAATATGTACTATATGAAATGTATTTAGAAATGCATTGGTTTACGCGGGGATTATTTATAAAATTAGCTATCCCTAATTGTCACTTTGAAAATTGGTTGAATTTTCGACCACTGGCGATCTCTAGTATTACTAAAAACACGATTTACGAATTAAAAAAGTCATTTCTTTGTGTTTGATTTATGATAACTCTGCTTAGAAGCATCGGGGGGAAAAATCCTATAGAGAACCTTTAGTCGACTTTCTTGTGAACAATATATCAAAATTTGAGAGTCTTGCGATTAATATTTACGTCGTTATTAATTTATTTCTAAAGGACTGATAACTATATTGTTAATTGAGATTTTCATTTCATTTTTCCTTTAATGACATTAAATAATTTCCACAATCAATATTCAGTCAATAAAATACTTCAATACTACTAGATAAAACCGTAATCAGTTGATAATTGAAATTAATTATCAACATTGCTTGGGCGAGTGCGGTACAGACGAGGTACAGCAACTGGCCAACAACAACGGAGCACATGCTTCCAACAAACACTGCACATGCAGTTCGGAGGAACTGAAAGGTTCCTTATTGTTCAATTTTGGTAAATCGGCATTGTTTTTACAATGAATTCTACATCTGGAAGCAGGCATTGTTTATAAGAGAAAAACTGAGACATGCAGAGGCGCACGAATAAAATGGGTCCACTAGGTCCAGACTGTACTTCAACAGTCATTGTTGCGCTCTGCTTCGCAGTGATACAATCGTTTATATATTAATCAATTATGAGAAACTATTCCAATAAAAACATAAAACTGTGACGGAATTAACCTATATTTCATTCAAAGACATTGTTTACTGAATTTCATTCATCAAAGTAGTTTAATAGCTGAGATAACAGTACTTTAGAAATAAATGAATAACAACGTAGGTAAATATTAATCACAAGACTCTCAAATTTTGATATACTGTTCCCAAGAAAGTCGACTAAAGGTTCTCTATGGGAATTTTTTCCCCAACGCTTCTAAGCAGAGTTGTGATAAATCAAACACAAAGAATTGACTTTTTTAATTCGCAAATCGTGTTTTTAGTAATATAACTCAAAGTATAAACTAAACGATGTATGTTAAAATTATTTGAAAACAGTGCTGATAACGTAATTTACTGGCCATTGGAATAAAATAGACTGCAAATTTTTAACAGCGTTTGTTACGTTTCTACAGCGTTTTAAATAAGAATGTTTTGACTGCCGCTCGCTCGCTCTGCCGCCGCCGCGCCGCTCACCTTCTTTCAATAATCAGGGTATAGAAGAAGCCATTTACTAAGTTTTATCAAGATATGTTGAGAAATGAGCGAGATATAGAATTTTACTTATTTCCCATAAGGTTAACATTGGGACAACGTACTGTTTACCACTTTCAATATCTCGGTAACCAATGGAATAGAGCAGTGATTCAAAACACTAAATTGTTTGTTTTTTTTAGCTGAATTCAATGATGCTAGCAAAAATTGGATTATTTTTATTTTTTTATGTAAAAATCTCAAAAAACCCATTTTTGGGGGGTTTACCCCCCTTTACCCCCCCTTCCGGTAGTCCGATCAGGCTGGTTTACGAACTCATCCAAATAATTACTACTTTACACATCCATGCCAAATTTCATTAGGATCGGACCATTTTTACACGAGTTATCGTGCTTAAAGACACATAGATTTATATATATATATGAAAATGAACTAATAGTATTTTTTGCTTCTGGGGGCCAATAAACGTTATCATGGTCTCGGGCTTAGGTCTTACCATGAGTACTACGGTAACAGCTTCTTCCCTGTAGGGAAAATTCGCTAAAAGTGAAAAAGCTCTGCATATTCTCAACCGTTTGAAGTGACACTTAAATATATGGTCTCGAATATGCAATGACCCATTTCCCACTCTTTGTTGCTATGTACATTTTAAGGCTTGATATCCTACACAGCGTCAGCTCGCTCAGCACCGACGTCAACGTCAATTCGCTAGAGTCAAATGTGAAGTGGACAATGGTGATTGCTGACATGTCAACAATCAGCGTACACAGCGTCTACCAACCACCATTGCCAGCTTCACATTTGACTCTGGCACAAATACGTTTATGTCGAAGCTGAGCGCACTTGACGCTACGTAAGGAATCAAGCCTTTAACGAATTTCCTTTACAGGGAAGAAGCTTTTACAGTAGGTCTTATATGGTAAGACTTAAGCCTGAGACCATAACATTTTGTTTGACCCCAGAAGCAAATACACCATTCCTTTGAATTTATACATATACACATATAATATATGTGTCTGTTAACACTACAGCGGTTTGCACTAATGAATTCAGCTCAAAAAACCAAACGATATGGTATTTTGAGTCATTGCACTATGTCCATCAGTTACCAAGATATTGAAAGCAGTAAACACAGTACACTATCCCTATGTTATCCTTATTAAGGGGAGTCTCTACTAAAAATCCTAAAATCGTTATTAAAGGTAATTTTAAGTATATAACCGTGTATTATACTTCATATGGACTTAAAACCACTATTCCCAATGTCATTTATTGAAAAATTTTTTATAGGACCTAAAATTTGATTTTACCGATTTTTTCAAGGTTTTTTTTTAAATCGTTATTCCAAGAAAAGTATTTGACCTACACAATGTTCAAAGGTATGATTTTGTTCAGCATTAAATTTAGTTAAATATCACGTATTTTTAGTTATGTAAGCCAAAAATTACTATTTTTAATTTTCCTTCAAACTTTGTACTTTTTTTCATTTTTACTTTCTCCCCCCTATACATAGTATATGGAGAAAGTATTGTTTTTGTCAAAATTTTCGAATTTGAGTTGTTAGTGGATATATTCGTTTTAGTGCTCCCTGAATCCAAAAAAGTGGTTTTTGGCGTGGTGTCTGTCTGTCTGTCTCTGTGTGTGTGTGTGTGTGTGTGTGTGTGTCTGTGTGTGTGTGTCTGTGTGTGTCTGTGTCTGTGTCTGTGTCTGTGTGTGTGTGTGTGTGTGTGTGTGTGTGTGTGTGTGTGTGTGTGTGTGTGTGTGTGTGTGTGTGGATGGATGGATGGATGTAAACAAAGCTAGAGAGGACACCAGTGGACCGATTTTCATGAAATTTGGCATGTAGGTATAAAGCCGTGGTATCTCCAGGCGTATTTTTCATTTTTTTAAATTTTTGATTTTTAAGGGTATTTCCACCATAAAAACTCATAAAAAATGACAAAAATCCAAATTTCTCAAAAACGGCTCTAACGATTTTGATAAAAATTTCATGGTTTTTAGTGCTTAAGATGACAAACAAAAAGACACCACCCGCATGTCTGTAAAAATTCAGGTTCAGAAGTTATGGGGGTTTAAGAGTTTAAAAATTCATATTTTTCAAATTTCACAAAATTTGTAACTTTTAACCCTTCAACATGGTTTGCCGTAGGTACTACGCCGTTGCCGACGGGTGCTGTTACCGACGGCTTGGCCTAGTAGTTCACTGATTTGCCACCACGCCGGTTGCTCACTCGGTTCAATGAATCGCCGCCAGAGCCGTAGGCTTTAAGACTCAAACAAGCACTGGTCTGACGGTACTGTGCGGCCGTGTGGTCTAAATCATTGACTCACGAGCCAATGTTTAGGACTTACGCCGCGGCGTGCGTTCAATTCCCGCACCATGCGCAATCCCAATTAGGCTTGCAATTGTGTGGCTTAGTTGGTGGGGGGCCTACCTAAAATAAACGGTGACCGGCTTGGGTGGAAGTTGACGGCAATTGTAGGTTTAATAGGGATTGCAGTGGACACCTGTTTTGCTTCTTTTTACCCTTGTATAGAGGAGGAGGACACACTTTTTTATTTTTTATTAATTAATTAAGCATATTGTCAATACATATTGACAATCACAAAGGTCATAACCAAAATATAGACAAAATTAAAATATTACCATTAAAAATTGAGATGTGTAAAAAAATTGCCACGTCGAAGGGTTAAAGAAAATATACTTGCAACCATTAAACTTGGCTTGAAAAACTAAATAATCTAGTATTTTGAATCATTAGTCTACGCCAACTGGTTGCAAAGATAATTGATATTTTAGTTTGGCAGTAAACGCAGTACGTTGTCCAATGTTATTCTTATGGCAAATATTCAAAAACCGATATCTCCGTTATTTACTAACCGATTTTGATAAAATTTGGTATATATTTGTTTGATGATTAATTGTTAATTTGTTTCATTTTACTTTAAATGTTTTCTGGTTTTAAATGACTTGAAGGGAGAAAATATGTGTCAGTTTCCTGATACCGTTTATTTTAAAAAATTTAAGATTTTTAAATTTTTTATACACTGATCCAAACTTATTCAAAATGCGTGATTATTTAGATAATTTATCTTAGATGACCCAAAAAAAAATTTTGAAGACTGTAGCTTCAGTAGTTTTTGTGGAATATCAAAAGTTATATGCTCGATACAGTCAAAATGCTACTTTCGGTAATCGCGAGTTTTCTAAAGAAGTGTTTATTTCATGGAAATATGCAAAAATAATGCAAAAAATTATAATTATTGATACGTTTACAATTTATATAATTGTTATATATTAAACATGACACAGTAACAATATAAGAGTGTCAAAATAATAATTTGACATTTTTTGACGGTGTGGTGAATACGAAAACCGCAAATTTTGTTTGTTTGCATAGCAACGTATAATATGAATTTTATGCCATAATAAAGTTGATAAAAACTCTATGAAATGTGGGTTTTTGTAATCAGGAATAAACAAGTAATAAACAGTATCAGGAAACTGACACATACTTTCTCCCTTCAAGTCAATTAAAACCAGAAAACATATAAAGTATAGTGAAATAAAACAAATTAACAACGAATTATCACACAAATATATACCAAATTTTATCAAAACCGGTTAGCAAATAACGGATATATCAGTTTTTAAATATTTTCCTTAAGAATAACATTGGACAACATACTGCTTTTACCGCCAAACTAAAATATCAATTAATTATCTCCGTAACCAGTTATCGTAAACTAGTGATTCAAAATACTGGATTATTTAGCTTTTCAAGTCAAATTTAATGGTTGCAAGTATATTTTCTTTAGAGGTTACCAATTTTGTGAAATTTGAAAAATATGAATTTTTTAACACTTAAAGTCCCATAACTTCTGAACCTGAATTTTTACAGACATGCGGGTGGTGTCATTTTGTTTGTCATCTTAAGCACTAAAAACCATGAAATTTTTATCAAAATCGTTAGAGCCGTTTTTGATAAATTTGGAATTTTGTCATTTTTCATGGGTTTTTATGGGGTAAATACCCTTAAAAATCAAAAATTCAGAAAAATGAAAAATACACCTGGAGATACCATGGCTTTATACGTACATGCCAAATTTCATGAAAATCGGACCACTGGTGTCGTCTCTAGCTTTGTTCACACACACACACACACACACACACACACACACACATACACACACACACACACACGCACGCACACGCACGCACGCACGCACGCACGCACGCACGCACGCAGACAGACAGACAGACAGACAGACAGACAGACAGACAGACAGACAGACAGACAGACAGACACACAGACAGACAGACAGACAGGTGGTTGGCCGAAGCCCGCGATCCCTCCTCCACCCCTGGCTTAAGTCGGAGACTTATTCGCCACGCCTCTTTCCTGAAATAGACTTCTTTCTTCAGTCCTCTTCTGTCTTCTTATCCTAACCGGGCACTCTTCTAGTGCCCACCCAACACACCTGTCCCCTCCCCTAGCACCATAGCACTAGGATCATCGGATTTTTGCTTTTTCTTCTTTCTTCTTTTTTTTCCTCCTACTTTCCTTTTTTCTAGTGTTTCAAGTTTCAGTCTATCCTCTTACATTTTCAAACTCGTGTTTCCTACTTCCAATTCGTCTGCACATTCTTGAGAACACCTCAGCTGCTTTCTTACACCGTAGAAAGTTTTGCTTCTCCCAATTCCAATTCTTACCTCGGAGGAATTCCCTCATTTCATTTCTTTCTTCCTCGTAGAAAGGACACACCATCAGAACATGTGTCGAGGTCTCCAACTGTCCACAGTGTGTGCATCTGTCATCTTCCACTAGGTTGAATCCCCTCAGCTTCGCCTTGAAGTTTCCATGGCCGCTCACGAACTGTGTTGTGTAGTGGTCGGTCTCCCATTTCACCTTCTTTCTCTGTCGAACATCCGGAACAAACTCGAAGGTTTCTCTTCCTTTGGTGCTGGTTTCCCATCTTCTTTGCCATTCGACGAGTGTTTCCTCTCTTCGGGTTTGCTTGCTTTCCCTGCTGTCGATTCCTTCCTCTTTATCTCTTCTTCTTTTCAGCCTTTCTTCCACCATCAAATCCAGTGGGATCACTCCAGCGATCACTCTCACGGCTTCGTGGGAAATAGTGCTGTATCCCTTGATCACTCCTAACAACAGTTTCCTCTGTAGGCTCATCAGCTTCGTCTTCTCTCCTCGACCTCTCATTCTTTGTCCCCACATTTCACATCCGTACAGCACCATCGGCTCCAACGCCCCTATGTACAGCCTTCTCAAGTTTTCACATTTCATCCCGTTGTTTGCCTTCGCCAGTCCTTTCAGCTTTCCGAATACCTTCATCGTCTTCTCGACCACATACTCGTAGTGTCCTGCAAACTTCATTCCACTTTTAACCACTACCCCTAGGTACTTAGTTTTCTCTGAGCAGCGTACCGTGACTTCACCCATGTTCACTCTGATGAATCTTTCGACCAACTTTCCCTTGAGTAGCACCATCACTGTCTTCTCCTTCGAGAACGTCATCTTCCTCTCTTCTCCCCACCTGGTGACCAGATCCAAGGCTCTTGACGCCTTCCTCATCAGCTCAGGACTTGAATCCGCCTTCACCAGGAGCAGTCCGTCGTCCGCGTAGGCTCTGGCAGAGATGCCGTTGCCAAACTGCAGCCGCAAAAACCCGTCGAAAAGGACGTTCCACAGCAGAGGGCCCACAACGGATCCCTGTGGACAACCTTTTGTGATGGTCTTGCTCACTTCTCCGTTGCCAGCTTTCAAAGTCACTGTCCTGCCTCGGAAGTAGTCCCTGACCAGTCGGTAGATGTTGTTTGGGCACCGCCATTCCCTCAAAACTCTCAGGATCTCTGGCCACCAGGCAGAGTCGAACGCCCCGGAGATGTCCAAGAACAATCCAACGACGTACTTCTCTTCGGTCTCCTCAACTTCTCTTCTCATGTCCAACAGCGCATCAACCGTTCCTACACCTTCTGTGAATCCATACTGTGCAGTGTTTATCCTATTTTCCCTTTCCATCCACTGTGTCATCCTCCTGACTATCATCCTCTCGCCTACCTTTCCCAGTACCGGCAGAAGGGTTACCGGCCTGTACGACTTCACCTTACTTGGATCTTTATCATCGCCCTTCAGAAACACTTTCACAATTCCTTTCTTCCAAACGTCTGGGAACACGCCCTCTCGCAACATCTTGTTGTAGAGGCTCAGCAAAGTACCTTTAATTCTTCCATACATCCTCTTCACCACTTCTCCCTTAATCCCATCATATCCCGGTGCTTTCTTATCCTTCAGTTCTTTGATGCTTGTGGTCAGCTCCTGCTCCGTGAAGTCCCCCTCATCTGGTCCGGTGCTCTCTTCCGTCACCAATCTTCTGATTACTTCCTGGTCCTCTTCTTCCCTGTCATCCGGCAATAGTCCTGTAATCATTCTCTCCAAAGTCTCCTCTACAGTTTCAGTCAACGTGCCGTCTTCCTTCTCCAAACCGACCAACAGAGTTTCCTTCTTCAACTTACCTGCTACAATTTTGTAGACCTTACCCCAAGGGTCGCCTTCCTCTTCAGCAATCAGCTTTTCCCACATGATCCTTTTCTGCTTCCTAATTCCCCAGATGTAATCTGTCCTAGCCCGCACGAATCTTCTTCTATCTACTTCCATTCCCGTTCTCCCCCATATCCTATGGTTTCTTCTCATAGCTATTCTCAATTCATCCAGTTCCGTGCACCACCAGTATACCTTCTTCGTTCCTTTTGTTGCCTTCGGAAACAGCTCCTCCATGAGGGTACACGTCAGTTCAGTCATTCTCGCGGCACGTTCCTGAGCCCCCATTACATCAAACTCTTCATTCTGTACGCTTCTCTGCAGTGCCTGATCAAAGCTCTTCCAGTTCACTTTCCTCAAGCAATAGGTTCCTTCCTTCTGTTCGTTCTGCAACCCCCTGCTGCCCTGTACACCTAACAACTTGACTGTTATCAACCTATGATCACTAATAGTTTCGTCATGCACCTTCCAGTCTTCCACAAACCTTGATAAGTCCCTGGTTACAATGGTAACATCAATATTTGACTTGCCTCCTTGCGTGTTTTCATAGGTTGTCCACCTACTGAACCTGTTCAGAACCTGCAAATCCCAAGCCATGATTACATCTTCCACTTTAGAGCCTCTATCATCAGTTGAACCACTTAGCCACATCCCTGATCCCGCGTTTACATCTCCACCACACAAGAATGCCTTATTTCCCTTCTTCCTGATAATGTCTGCTAACCGTGCGAGATGCCCTTCAATCGGTTCAGACGGCCTGCAATACAAGCTTATCACATGTAAGGTCTTTCCTTCAATCACTAATCTGACGGTGACACAAGATCCATTTGTTTCCGCCGAATGCATTAATGCCCCAATCTTCTCATTCATGACGAGAACCGCACTCCAAATATCCTCTCTTCCACTCCTATCATAATACACTCTGCAACCTGACACTACCATTCTTCTGTTTACTGTATAGGGCTCTTGGACCAGGAGGACATCAATCTTCTCTACAATACACCTCCTAATTTCCTCATCTGTTGCCGTTTTTCCCCTTCCTAAATTCCACTGGGCGATTCTACAGTCCATAGTCTATCTTTTCATTTTGCCTCTTCACCGCTTTCTCATACGCCGGACATACTCTGGAACCAGCTTCATGTTTTGTGTCCGAGCGGCCTTCTCTCTTACAATTTGCACAGCATGCTGCAGCTTTATTCTTCTTCTTCTCGCAGTCCTTATATTCATGCTCTCCAGCACAATGTGAGCAGCATGGCTTCACAGCAGTGCAATGTTTGGCAATATGCCCAAACCTTTGACACTTGTAGCATCGAGCTACATCCACATAATCTTTGACTCTGCAGCATTGCCACTCGACAAAGATCTTCTCCTGTCTTCGCAACCAGTTCCTAACCCTAACCGAGCATTCCACAACAATATGTATTTTTCTTCCTGCTGACTTCACATCCTTATACTGATGTTTCACCTCGAACTCCTGGCTGAACTCCTCTTCCTTTATGTCACTCCCTCGCATATTCCTCATGACCACCTCCTGTCTGATCTCTTCGTCCTTCAGGCTTGAATTTACATCATAGATCATTATAACCGGCCTCTTCCTCTGTGGTTTTTCAACTTTCAGCCCTGCATCCTTCAGGGCTTCCTGCTTGATGAGGTTTTCGACTCCTTCCTCGTTCTCCGCCTCCACCATGACTCCATTTCTAATGTTGATCAGCCTCCTAACTTTGAGTCCTATCTCAGAAGGTTTAACCAACCTCTTTAGAGTTGTCTTCACCTCCTCACTGTCCTTAGACTCATGTCTTACCAGGACAACTTTCGGGGCCGGGAGCACGGGTCCTTTTACACCAGTTACCTTAGGTATCGCTGTAGTTCTGCGGGATGCAACCTCAGCAAACGTAGTCCCCTCTTTCCTCGGTTCTTCCACCTTGGGTCGTTCCTTGTTTAGTTCCGTCTTCACAATTCTCATGAACTCTGCCCGCTCTTCAGCTTGAATCTCAGTTGTCAACCTTTCTCGCTCGTTCACTCTAATTATTTCCACTTGAAACTGGTCCAGGTACCTCATAAATTTCTCTGTCTGGGGCTTGGTCACCATCTTTGTAATGGTTGGCTGTTTAAACCAAGCCTTCATTTTTTTCAAAATTCCATTCAGCTTCGCTGACGTGTCACTCTGATCTTCATCCACTTCTTCATCATCAGACTCTAAATCCTCAGCCTTCTTCGTTTTCTTCTTCTTCTCCTTGTCCTCAGGACTGCTTCTTGCTCTTTTCTTCCTTTCTGCCTCCGACTCCGACTCCGGATGGCTACTAGTGGCAGAAGAATAACCAGTTGCCATATCCGTAGACAGTTTTCTCTGACTGCTTAGTCTTCGTTCCCTTTCGTGTCTTTCCATAAACTCCTTCTCTGCCTCAATCCTTTCCTCCTCGGCCCTTCTTCTCGCCTCCTCTTCCATCTTTTTCTGATTTGCGTCACCCATGATGAAATAATTCAGAAACAATTATCAAAAATTTTTGCTAATTGACAGATAATTACTTTATCACCTGAATGCTATCTGCATGCAACCTGAAACAATCAATCAAAATCATGTGTTGGGGTTTTTAGAGGTCCCCGGTTCATGGGAGTCTCTTGCCAATGACTCCAACGTCATCCACCGACCGAGACCCTACATTTCACCAATCAGGTCAAACCTCCTCGGACACCCTGTACATGCCTAGCACAGTCGCATGCACAAGAATATGCCCATGGTTCCTGAGCCAGTTTCTGACAATTTTGAACAACGTCTTCAGCGTGGCGGGGGTGCTTACTAACGGCGGCCACCCACTGATGTCAATTTCACAACAGTGGCTGCCAACAAGCAAAGGTCCGGAGATCACATGTGAGAGGTCCCCACTAAGCGTCCCCCAGCACCCCGACCAGAGTGAAGGGGGAGGTCTGGACAGACAGACAGACAGACAGACAGACAGACAGACAGACAGACACCACGCCAAAAACCGCTTTTTTGGATTCAGGGAGCACTAAAACGAATATATCAACTAACAACTCAAATTTGGAAATTTTGACGAAAACAATACTTTCTCCATATACTATGTATAGGGGGGAGAAAGTAAAAATTAGGTGTAAAATTTTTTTTGATATTTTCAAGATTTTGGCCATTTTTTGTAGAGACTCCCCTTAAAGCATTATCCTATACTCTTATATGAGTAATGTTATCGTGCTTACTTGCTTGTATGCTTGCACATTTATCTCAAAAACGGCTCCAAGGATTTCTTTCAAAGTCTGGAAATAAGTAATTTATGACTCAAAAACGTCTTTTACGCAGATTACTTGGCCAGAGAAAATCTAATAACGTAATAAATCAAATTTTAAAGTTGTAAAATTTTAACATTGGCCTTATGGATTGCTGTGATAGCAAAGAAAATAAACAAGGAAAGTGTAAACAAATTAAGTAATCGTAACAGCTGTTTGGAATCTACAGCTATCAAGGGAAAATACAGCAGATGGGATGAAGAGTCAATGGAGCAATAAAAAAGGTTTATACTGATAAATGTTATGGCATTGAAATATTTTATAGTAACTGGATGAACTGGTAAACATGAAATAACACCGAGCAAGGCTCGGTCCACCAGGTACTTATATAGTAAATTGTATACCTCGCTTGTTCCTCAACATATCTTGATTAAATTTGGTATATGGCTTCTTACATTTCAGATCCACTGGAAATAGATTTAAAACCATCAAACTTTTGCATTTTTGTTGCAGCAGACCTGCATACTCTTTCCCCAGACCGCAACTCTAATGTTACTCTGGTAGGTTAGCCCAGTAGATTTTTATATTGCAAAAAAGAGCAGTTAGATGCATGTTAAAACTGAAACCGACCGATTCTTGTTTAGACCATTTCAAAAATCTAGGATTTTTAACTGTACCTAGCATTTACATGTTTGAGGTTATTTCATATGTCAAAGAACATAATCTTGTAAAGGCACATCACATGATTATAATACCAGAAACAGAAATTTAAATCCATCAGTATCACATAACTTAAAGGTTTTTGAATGCAAGCCAGAATACATTGGACTCAAGCTCTTCTCTCAACTCCCTTCTCAATTCTCTCAAATAGATAATTTAAATAAGTTTAAAAAAGAGCTCAAAAAGTATTTAATTGATCAATGTTTTTACCAACTTCCGACTTACCTCACCTAACTACCTGGCACTGCACCCACCTATTCCAACCTAACCTAACTGCCTATCGACAACATCCATGAAGGATGGCTGCTAGCATTAAGGATAGGAAGCTTTTGACTGGTCTCATGCCATGAATATGGTCAACCGGGACGACGTGGGAGTCTTCAAGTCTTCAAGTATGTTACTCATATGGAGGAAATAAAATCAATGTATCGCATATGTTGTGTTGAAATCTAAGAATCAGGAATTCTCTGAGTATGCAGGTCTGCTGCAACGGGGGTGTTGTGAATTTAAGACCATTCATAATTAGACCAGTTTGTAATTGAAGTTGGTGAAATGTGGTTCGGATCTAACGTTAAACTGTAGGCCCCCATAGATCACATGGTTAAGTTTAACCCACCATAATCATAGATTTAGTTCAATTTGGCTTCAACAAAAACCAGGTAAATTTTTTTAATGAAAAATAACTGAACCCCTCGAATAACTGAATACTCTTTTCCTATTACCCAACGAGTATAAACACAAATATTTTTAATTTTAATTCTTAATGATGTACTAAAAATAACAAATCGAAACTGAACATTATATCAACCTGTTGGCTAACATTTGTCCCATTATAATATGTGACACAATGTTAAAAAGTTAAAATAGACCAGCAACCCATTTACGTGACACTAAGTCTGAATCTAGTGGATTGACGACACAAGTACGGGACGCTCGGGCCAAAACCCATTGGACCGACGACACATATATGGGACACAGTCACCGTTCAGGTAAATGACTTACTACATCCATTCGGTACACTACATCGATCTGAAGCCTGTTTATCGGTCTACCGGTATAGGATCATTTGATACACATGCGTGTCGCTTAGTCTCAGGTTATGACCTTAATTTTTTTTACAGATCTTTTTGAGTTGGTCATCATGTCTGCCCACATATTTCAGTAGCATTTGTTGTAGTCATATACCTTTTGTAACCTAATTCAGTTCGTTCTCAATAAAAGAAGTAAAAAATCTGTTTTTTTTATTTTCTACCTATTTAAATTTGAAAACTCACGTCACGTAAGTGAGACAGTCAGCCTATCGCAAAACACATCAGATAAAATGTTACTATAGACCAACGTCACACACATGTGACACAAAAAAAGCTAATTTAGGACTGAAATAGTGTTTTATCGATTATTTTATGAATAAATGAATAAACATAAATATATTCTACTTCAAAAGACGTAAAAATACCGGTAACATTTTTTTGGGTCCCTGGGTTACCATAGGTCACAATGACTTAGTTAGTCTGTGGCGGGAGTTTCATGAATTGGGTTCGGTCTGCTGGCAACTCCTGCCACCCCAAACTCCGGACTGTCGGTAGCCAACATGTTAAAAATAGGGATTAATATCAAAACTCAACATAATATTAGAAATAGGCTATTACAACTTTATTTTGACTTTTTTTGATAACTACAACACATCAATAAATAGCTATATGTATATAAATAATCTATAGCTCTTATTACTACATCACAATAAACTTATTTAAACAAATTATAAGTATGAAAAAATATACACTAGGCCTAATATATTATATAACAAGACTGGAAAGTGAGACTTTGAATCTTCGAGACCATATATTTGAAGTGAAGGATTTACCGTGAATATGGTCTAGAATATGCGAAACCCTTTCACTCATGTTTTGAACAACATTTTTGACTACAATACATTGAAATCAGCAGTATAATGAAAAGAACATATTCAACACTCGTCACGAAAGTAATCAAGTGTAGAAGGTTGTGTTTTATGCACAAGCTATGGCGAGTGTGGAAAACTATATCGAGCCTAAAAGCGATGAGCGATGAACGATGTTTCTCATCACGATGCAAATCACCACTTAGTTAAAAAAAATAACACTGCCTAGTAATCTTACCATAGGGTAAACACTACTAAATGTTCTAAATTTTTTTTTAGTTTAGTAGTTAGCTTGAGATGGAAAAATTTTGTTTGAGAATTATTAGCAAAGCAATGTTTGGGTAAGGAAAATAATATTTAAGCAGGAAATGTCAGTTAATCATTATTTGTTTTGACGTAAGGAAATAAATAGTTTTTGTAGGTCACAACTGAACAGTAACGGGCTCTTTTCGTAAACTGAGAGATAACAAAAAATTGAAAAAGATAGTAAACAATTATTTTTTGTTATAAACATTATTTTTCTGACATAATTTATTTTTTATTTTAAATTATATTTTATTTATATCTATCAAGTTGTACACATTCAAATATCAATTAAAAGAAAACAACTCAAGCAAAGAATTGTGATTGTAATTTGCCTTTCCATCATAAAAAATGTTCTTAAACTCTTTAAAATCAAATATTTAAGGCCATTACACACTGATATTGGACCTTTGGCGGACAAGAAGTTTGAAAAAGTCCACATTGAAAAAATGTAAAGTTGAAGTTTCAAAGTGATAAACATAGTACAGTAAAAACTAACTTTGTCTGAAAAAACATTAGCCCCACCTTGAAACTTGGTATGTAGGTCATCTATACCCTCTAGTTGAAGAATCCGATGAGTCCATAAAAATTCAGGGGGTGGAAGGCCCCTTTTTCGAGGGGGGAAGGGGGGGAAGGTTGTATTTTTTTATAAATGCAATAACTCCGGTGAAAAAGGTCCGATCCATATAAAATTTGGTGTGAGCTTTTAAAACTGTATATTTTAACACTACATAAAAAATAAATTCGATCGAGCCATCCTAAGGGGTCCAAAGGGGGGATTTAACACCTCGAAAATGGGTTTTTTTAATTTTTGGCACCCAAAAATTAAATTTATGAAAATTTTGTTTTTATTTTTGAATTCAGCTCAAAAAATCAAACAATTTAGTATTTTAAATTATTACTCTATGACCACTGGTTACCGAGATATGGTAATTGGTAAACACAATACGTTGTACCAACATAACCTCAAAATATACAGAAACTTAAAATCTAGCTTATTTTTTATAATTTATTAACGATATTCCGTATTTGGCTTCCTATAGTTAAGTTTTACTGGATTAGGGCTCATAAGTCCCACTTTTCTTCATCCCCTTGTCAGCAAACCTACATACTCATTTCCTATGTTATTTAAATGGGGAAAAAATTATGAAAGTCAATTTCTCTTATATTTTCGGTTCTAATGACAATAATGAAACTGTTTTTGACTTATTTTATTGGGAAAATCTTTGGCTTTCAGATTAACCATTAACAGCTCAATTTGGTTGGGTTTAAGGCTAGTTGAAATGCTATTATCAATGTTGTATATTTTTTAATTATTTTTCTTTTTAATTGTTAATAGTGAATATCTCAGCTCTTAAGAGAGAGAATGCATTTGTTATGGTCTCGAATTGCTCTGTAAATAATTTTCTTTCATTCGACCTATAAATCGTTTATACTGGTTGATATTGAGGGGAATTGTAATGTTTTATCGACATAAAAAACAAAATTTTTCAAAACTTTTATTTTTAATTAAAGGTTCATAGCTCCTCTTAAAATTAACGGTTTCAAATTATCTATAGCTCCAATGAAAGCCACTGGTTCACTGAATGATTTTAGACCTTAACAAACGTTTTATCTCCTTTAGAACCGGAGACATCATCCTTTCACTGTGAGTAAAACTTTAAAAAAATTAATTTTAACCAATTTTATCGAATAATAGCTCATATTAAAGCTGATGAATTTCTGTTTAATTTGAGATCAAAACTAACATTTTATCTCTTTTAGAACCGGAGATATCATCCTTTCACTGTGAGTAAAACTTTAAAAAAATATCTATTTTTCTTGAACTAAGCATTATAACTGAGCCAAACCAAAACCAATTTTATCGAATAATAGCTCATATTAAAGCTGATACATTCCTGTTTAATTTGAGTCCAAAACTAACTTTTTATCTCCTTTAGAACCGGAGGTATCGCCCTTTCACTGTAAGTAAAACTTAAAAAAAATATCAATTTTTATTTAACGAAGCATTATAACTGAGCCAAACCAAAACCAATTTTATCGAATAAATTGATTATTTTAGTCTTAAATCGCTAATGGGTCATTAGCTTTCATTTGATCAATTGATTGTTTAAATCGGTCGATGTTGAGACGAGTTAACTAGCTATCATCAGCATAAAATCAATTTCCAAAAAAATTAGTTTTTTACTTATATAGTAATATCTCCGGTTCTAAAGGAGATAAAAAGTTAGTTTTAGTCTCAAATTAAACAGTAATGTATCAGCTTTAATATAAGCTATTATTCGATAAAATAGGTTTTTGTTTGGCTCAGTTATAATGCGTAATCCAATGAAAACATATATTTGTTTTAAAGTTTTACTTACAGTGAAAGGGTGATATCTCCGGTTCTAAAGGAGATAAAAAGCTAGTTTTGGACTCAAATTAAACAAGAATGTATCAGGTTTAATATGAGCTATTATTCGATAAAATTGCTTTTTGTTTGGCTCAGTTATAATGCTTAATTCAATAAAAATTGATATTTTTTTAAAGTTTTTCTTACAGTGAAAGGGTGATACCTTCGGTTCTAAAGGAGATAAAATGTTAGTTTTGATCTTAAATTAAACAGAAATTCATCAGCTTTAATATGAGCTATTATTCGATAAAATTGGTTTTGGTTTGGCTCAGTTATAATGCTTAATTCAATAAAAAAATTAATTTTTTTAAAGTTTTACTCACAGTAAAAGGATGATGTCTCCGGTTCTAAAGGAGATAAAACGTTTGTTATGGTCTTAAATCATTCAGTGAACCAGTGGCTTTCATTGGAGCTATAGATAATTTGAAACTGTTAATTTTAAGAGGAGCTATGAACCTTTAATTAAAAATAAAAGTTTTGAAAAATTTTGTTTTTTATGTCGATAAAACATTACAATTCCCCTCAATATCAACCAATATAAACGATTTATAGGTCGAATGAAAGAAAATTATTTACAGAGCAATTCGAGACCATAACAAATGCATTCTCTCTCTTAAGAGCTGAGATATTCACTATTAACAATTAAAAAGAAAAATAATTAAAAAATATACAACATTGATAATAGCATTTCAACTAGCCTTAAACCCAACCAAATTGAGCTGTTAATGGTTAATCTGAAAGCCAAAGATTTTCCCAATAAAATAAGTCAAAAACAGTTTCATTATTGTCATTAGAACCGAAAATATAAGAGAAATTGACTTATCATAATTTTTCCCCCATTTAAATAACATAGGAAATGAGTATGTAGGTTTGCTGAAAAGGGAATGAAGAAAAGTGGGACTTATGAGCCCTAATCCAGTAAAACTCAACTATAGGAAGCCAAATACGGAATATCGTTAATAAATTATAAAAAATAAGCTAGATTTATAAGTTTCTGTATATTTTGAGGTTATGTTGGTACAACGTACTGTGTTTACCAATTACCATATCTCGGTAACTAGTGGTCATAGAGTAATAATTTAAGATACTAAATTGTTTGATTTTTTGGGCTGAATTCAAAAATAAAAACAAAATTTTCATAAATTTAATTTTTGGGTGCCAAAAATTAAAAAAACCCCTTTTCGAGGTATTAAATCCCCCCTTTGGACCCCTTAGGATGGCTCAATCGAATTTATTTTTTATGTATTGTTAAAATATACAGTTTTAAAAGCCCACACCAAATTTTATATGGATCGGACCTTTTTCACCGGAGTTATTGCATTTATAAAAAAATACAACCTTCCCCCCCTTCCCCCCTCGAAAACGGGGCCTTCCACCCCTTGAATTTTTATGGACTCATCGGATTCTTCAACTAGAGCCTAAAGATGACCTCTACACCAAATTTCAAGGTGGGGCTAATTTTTTTTCAGTTTGGTCTTTTTTTGGACAAATTTTACTGTACTAAACACATAAAGAAAAAAAAATGATTCCATAATGTAGTAAAAAAAGGATATTTCAAAACAAGAGTGGAAGAGGGAATTTCATTCACGTTTTGAATGATAATTTTCACAACATTACATTGAAATCATCATAAGAAAAATTTATAAAACATATAAACATAGTAAACATTACTTTTCAGAAGTAAAAAGACATAAAGAAATTGACACAATATTAGCTTAAATTCATCTATTAATTCTTGAATCAAAATTTAGTTGTATACTTTCTATATAAAAAATGACAGTTAAGTGATTTATTTGTGAAGCCAAAAACGTAGCACGATTTCTTTTGTGGTTTCTTAGATGAAAGCAAACACCCAACTAGCAACTCCTCCCTCCTGCATCCTCTTGCCAAGACATAATCACCTTATTATTACTTTTGAATATTAAATTATGCAATAGAAACAACTTATCTTATTTGTATGCATTGAATCATAACATTTCAACATATGAGAGAAATTCATACTATTACCAAAGTTAACCATACAATTACATTTTCTTTGAGTAAATGTCAATAATGTTTTCTGTACACTTCTTCCTATTTCTAAATTTTAATAAAAAAGAAATTCAAGTAACAATAAATAAAACTATGCACCTCAAGAGGAAAATTCAGTTCACACAGCCAGACTGTCAAGATGACTCGTTTGTAACCATTAAATATTTACACAAATCAATAACGTAATCGTAGATACACGTGACTCATAACTTTATTTAATACAGTATAATTTAACAACACTAAATCAGTTAAAAAAGTAATATTAAAAATTTTGTTAATGAAAATTGTAGTTGTATATATTTTTGGCGATTCAAAAGGTAAGTAAAAATTGCTTTTATAAACCCAGTGGATCAGATTGTCTTTCCATCAGATTTCAGTATACCAATTGAGAACTACAAAATAGTTAGTTGTACTTAATTTAATCTTTTTCCTATGACATTATGACAATTTTATTCATTTGCCAATCCATCTTCTACTTACATTGCATCAAAATGAAACCTATGTGCTTCTTGCAACTTCTCTAGATGATCTTCCTTTCGTTCTTTCCAGTAAAGACCACCAATTATCAATGAAATAAGGACACAAGTAGCCAAGAGAGCCAGAACACTTTGGAAAATAAGTTTACTCGGAGTGACAAACAATTGCACCTTCCAGCTGTAGGGTTCTTCGATCGGCCAAGGAATAACGACCATCTGGGAATTGGGGATCAGTTGAGTCCACTGACGGGATTTCCCATAGACCTGAACGGTTAACGTATCGATGAAGTTTGGTGTTCGGCCGAGGCCGAAGATAGTGTAAGGGAGGTTGAGTGTAAAGTGGGCAGACTGAGGGATCTGAGTGGCAACTGCTGAGCGAGGATCTCCTTCTTGAGTTGTGGTTTGGTACATGACTTTGGGGCCGGGGAGGTTGGTACCGTACACCCCTGCGGACTTCCTGAGTGGACCAGGGTTCAGCGGATGCTCGGCATTGGTCAAGCCAGTGACTACCATAACTTTGACGAAGTTGGCATCATAGTCCAAAGTGTTCCTGTAAGCTGACACATTAAACATGGTGTTCTGAGAATGGACAAAGATCAAGTCGAGAACACCATCTTGTAGGAAATCAAAGAAAACCCCTAAAACAGTATTGTTATTGTAAGGACTCAAAGTATTCCACTGAACTTCGAATGTTCGAGAAAACTCAGAGCATCCTGACTTGCATGGAACATTTTTCAGGAAAAAAGATTTGAACTCTTGAGAGTTTGCTCTGTTTAGAGTGACCATCACATCTGGATAGCCATCCATGTTGAAATCGCCCCCTCTTAAGGTTATAGTTTCCATGTACGGTCTTGTGTTGACTGTAAATTTCCATTTGTTGGCTGTTCCATCTTCGTGGAAATTAACATGTAAGTCATGCCACTTGCCATCAGCCTCTGTATAGACATATATTCTACTGTTATCACAATTCATATTGTCACAAACAGGTACAATATGATCAAGCTTGCCTTCAAGTTCCATATCTAAAAAGACCGTTTGCCCAATAATATCTTGTTTGTTTTTGTTAACGCCTGGAGGCAGATCGATTGTTTTCCAAGGTGAAAAGCCACTTGAAATATCTTTATTTCCAGTCCAAATTTCAAACTTATCCTCAGTGGTGATATAAAGGTCAGCCAGATCATCGTCATTTAAGTCAAGAAAAGCATGGGAATGTGGTCTTCTTATTTTTCCCTTGAACCCTTCAGATTCATTATTCATTGGGATTTTTTTTGGAAACGAGCTATTTCTATTAAACAACCAAAAAGCTCTATTGTTATCTTCATCGACTCCAAATAAATCAATGACCATATTTTTATCATAATCTATTGCTAATGGTTGACCAACTGTTTTTAGCAACGATTTATGAGTACAATTCAAACGAGTCATTTCTCCCCACAACACCATTACCTGATTGTGACTTTTATCATCACCAACAATCAAAGTAACCATGACGTCCATCAAAGCGTCTCCATTAAAGTCTCCTGGAACCACACTGGTGATTATAGAGTTGGCCGGGAACTGGCATTTGATTCCTGCTGAGTGCATTACAGGTTCCTTGTCTTGCCCTAGCAAAACTTCAACTGTTCTGCCGCCATCCCTGATGACAAAGAGGTCGGTGATTTCATCAGAGTTGAAATCCCCAAATGCCGCTGGTAGTCCATCAGTACGGTCACCAAACATCTGTTGAGTGGCATCATCGGCGAACACGGGAACCAAGGTCGAAACCAGCCAAAGGCAGATCATCCAGCGCAACAACCCAGTCTTGCCAGCCCTTCTCTGCCAACAAACCACAATAGAAAATTAAGAAATCGCCAAATAAACAATGAATAAATAACGGAGAAGATTGAGCAAATTCTTCATAAACTTTACTTACATAAACAGCCTTGAGGTGTCAAGATTATTATTTATTAACACTGTTACAAAGAAAAGAGTGATAAGAAATTATAATTCTGACACCTCAAGGCAGTTTATATAAGTAAACGGCTTTAAAAAATATTTATTGGGTGACAAGGCAGTTTTTGAAAGGTCTATTAAAACACTTACTGTACATTTTAATTGAAAAGGACTGAAGGCATTGCCCTTTAATCTAAACAAGCTTAGTGATTTGTAGGCAGGTGGGGCAAGGCAAGTTGGTTAAAAGGTTTGATTCTGCATTGAATCAAACAACTGTTTTAGGAATTATATTATAAGTGATCAAGTTACTGTAAATTTCTCAATAATCTTGAATGATACCCATCTATATATATAAAGCCCAAACTATCCGTAACTTTTGATAAAACCATGTCTGGCCCTCATCAACCCTGTACTTGAATGAAAGGTTTGGGTGAGAAAATCATGGGAAAAATATTAGTTTTTGATAAAATTCCATGATGGCACAATTATAAAGAGAAAAAAATGTGGAAAATGAAAAGGGACCTCAAGTCGCTGGAGTAAATTTTACTACAGTAAGGGCAATCAAATTGGGTAAAAAATATAGAATTTTAGGTTTTGATTCCTTTATCTCTCCTGTACAGATTTATCCTGTTAATTTTGGCAAAAAGAATCCCAGAAATATTAAGAAATAGTCGATTTAGCAGTCTATGTCATGCACACGAAAAGGGACCTCAAGTCACTTAAATGGAGAATAACATGGCCAGTGACTTTAGGTTCCTTTTTCCTAATGCGCAATCCTGTGTATGAGTGAGTAGTCAGGGGCATTACACAACTAGTCTCTCCTGACATCTCTCAGCGGATGACTGAACTACTTCAAGTTAATCATTTTAAAAGAATAAAGCCCAAAAATCACTATCTCGACAGTGAACTTCTCTTAACTCCTCAGTATTCTGCCTTCCGACTTGAGGTCCCTTTTCTAACTTCTCACTTACTCATTAATTTTAACGATGAAATTGTAAGTGTATCATGTCTTTTTGAGTTTATATTTAAAGATCTAGTTTTTTCAGCTTTATTTTGATAACCATTACATTTCTTAAATATGAATAAAATATTCTGTCAACGTTTGAAGTTTTGGGCCTTGATTACCTGAATACTTGTTTTGATTAGTTATAATTCAAATGCCAGTAACCCAAAGACAAAAATCATAGCACTTTAAATTATTTTACAAATTGTTATTTTGATAGGAATTATATAGGAAAACAACTGGCTTACCTGAAAATGAGTAGGCCTGTAGTCACAAACAATTTTAACACACAAGAAAAATGTCCTATATTTCGGTTCATTGTTTTGAACCTTTTTCAAGGATTGAAAGAGTAGAAAGAAAGACAGTTAAAATGGTGGAAATTTGAATCAGAGAGTTTTGCAGTTTTGCCAACACAACACAGGGGAAATTGTTATTACTGTACACTTATTCACACATATATACATGTATAAGTGTACATGTGTATTTGTATAAGTGTACAGTAATAACAATTTCCCCTGTGTTGTGTTGGCAAAACTGCAAAACTCTCTGATTCAAATTTCCACCATTTTAACTGTCTTTCTTTCTACTCTTTCAATCCTTGAAAAAGGTTCAAAACAATGAACCGAAATATAGGACATTTTTCTTGTGTGTTAAAATTGTTTGTGACTACAGGCCTACTCATTTTCAGGTAAGCCAGTTGTTTTCCTATATAATTCCTATCAAAATACCAACCCCTTGAGGGATTTCCTTCAAAAAATAACTTTACAAATTGTTAAAAATTTAACGCTGAATTTCAGGATTTTAATAAACCCAAAACCATAAAAATTCCAACCTGAGGTCCCTTTTCATATTCTTCATTATATTTAAAACAGAAGAATAATTTAGGATAAATGGACAAATTACTAACTATATTAATGGGCACTGGCCCTAATAAAATAATCCTTTGGTTCAATGTACCAAGAATAAAAAACCATTCAATTAATTCACGTCTCGATGGGCCATCAAACCCATATCACATTATTACCTTGTTAACTTCAAACATGTTGTAAATTTCAATCAATGTGCAATTGGCCCTCTCTAAGATTTATAAAATCTTATTGATCCGATTCCCTATAATAATATTACATTTAAAATACAAAATCATTAAACTCCAAGGAAAATTAGGCCTACACATCAGATCAACTGTGCTATCAACACTCCACTACACCAAGCCTAACCTTGCCCGACCTGGCCTGGCCTCTAAGCTAACCCGGTAGCCTACTCACTTATTGAGTCTCACCAATTGAAGGTAAAATGGGTTCAATGTTCCATCAATATGATGGGCAATCGGTCAGGTAAGATTTAATGAGTTACAAGAGGGTAATGTCACATCAATCTGTTGTAAAATCTGGTGATTTTATTTTACAACTTTTATAAACGAATAGTTCTACCCAGTGCTTGATTTGCGGCGGAACGGCGTTCTGGGACCTCTTTCTGCCGCAAAAGTTGATCGTGTATAATCGGCCGGAGTATTTTTTGCAAGAGACGATCGCGTGTAATCGGATGGATAATTTGCCTCACAAGACAATTGCGTTTAATCGGCTGGAGAATTTGCCGGAAAAGACGATTGCGTATGATCGGCCGAAGAATTCGCCGCAGAAGACAATCGCGTGTAATCGGCCAGGGAATTTGGCGCAAAAGACGATCGCGTGTATGATCGGTCGAAGAATTTGCCACATAAGACGATCGCATATAATCGGCCGAAGAATTTGACGCAGAAGACAATCGCGTGTAATCGGCCAAGAATTTGTCGCAAATACGATCGCGTGTATGATCTGTCGAAGAATTTGCCGCAAAAGACGATCGCGTATGACCGGCCGGAGAATTCGCTATAAGAGAGGATTATGTGTAACCGGCCGGAGTACCGAAAATGTACGGAAATTACGCGCGGAATTTCGGCCTGAAATTAGCGCTCTCTCTCCTAATGCTCTTTTTATTGAGCTAAGCCGAATCGAAAACTCCAAAAAGACCTGAATACTCTCATAAGGCGTCATAAAAAACTAGATGTTTTAGACAATTTATTTTTTGGTAAAATAATGCAATAATGCTTTGTTAGTTTTTAATTTACTTATCAAAAAATTTGAGTCGGATAAAATGTGACTTTTTAAATCGACCTAATTAATCACATAGCCATAAACAATACTTTATTAAGGAAAAAATGATAAAGGGGGGGTTATGTACAAATTGTCAAATTACAGTTCCGGTACCTCAATTTTTACAAATCAAGCACTGGTTCTACCAGAGCTGTTGAGAAAATCGAGAAACTAATTTTTAAACTTCTGCAGGGCTGGTAGCAAATATAAAAGCCTTGCTATAAAAACTCATGCAAAATTTTGTCTGAAAACTAATTCTAAAATGAAAGATCAATCTCAAATTTTCCACATTCAGGCTACCATTAAACATTACCATTACCATTAAACATTGTTTTAAATTTGGATAGAAAAAGTATAGTTTTTTGACCTAAGATTAAACTTAATCAAGAAGGAATTTTATTTCATAACTTTATCTTCTCTCATTTATAGTACCGTGTAACACATTTGGTCATAGCATAGTTAATTATTAGAGGTATAATTTGTTAATGAATTTTGTACAAGGGCATAATATTGTATATAGCATAATATTGACGTTGTCTATAACCTGCATTGTGTTGATGACAATAAATATTCATTGTTCGTTATTCATTACCAGGCCACTCACCAATATGTCTATTCCTTTCTCTGTCATGAAAGCAAAGCAATGGTCGACAGACACAGATGATGAAAACGGTGCATTGGCCAAATGAGTCAAAGAATAAGTTTGCACTTCGTTCAGCAGCATTTTATGCACCCTGAAAAAATAAAATAGGATGTCAGTATTAGAGAAGTATGAAACATATTTATGAAATTTACCAAAACTAATGGATAGGGATATTATTTGGAGGGATAAAGATCGGACAAAAAGTCCCTACTCACTGCATCAAAGTTTTACTGGCATATCAGGAGCGAGTGGAGGTTGGATACAGGGGGACAAGAGGTCTTTGGCTATGGATATGAGTGGGTCTGGGAGGAATTCTCTACTGCAGTAAAAGTTTTATATCTGATCTTCTGCTGTTCTTTTCCGCATTTACCGGTATCGATTTTTTGTTACTCTAGAAAGTATTAGTTTATCAGTTATCGATAGTATCTAAGTCCAAGAAGTCGGATGATGGGAAATAAGGTAGGCTAGAGTGTTTTGTTGTTTTGGTACTTAAGTATTATATGGAGGCCACCTTTATGCAGCGCGCTGCAGCAGTTATGTTCAGGTTAGATTATAAATAAACGGTTTGATATAAATATGTTAGTGGGACTTCCCTCGTTTCGTTAATAATCGGACGAAACTAGATGAGTCATACTTTTGCTTGCAAAGTCCCATTATAAATGATGCAGCACTTGAGTCAACAACTGATCTTGGCCTACTTGGAGGGGACTTGGCAGGCTAAAGCATAACTCATCTGGTGTCTTCAGATTCGTAACAATACAAGAAAAGTCCTACTAACATGTGAATGATATTCTAGCCTAACCTAACTGCTGCAGCGCACTATATTGGGGTGGTGATCAGGTAACGGCGGAAGCGACTAGTTCAACTCAATCCTTGCCGACATCGCTGTCTTCTGGGAAGCAGAACACAGTAAAATGCTCATCATAATTATTTCAAATTAGGACATTATGTCAATTAAAGTACGTTCTTTCCGGTATTTATTTTAGTGTCCATAAAAAAAACTCTCTAAAAATAGTGGCCTCCATATAATACTAAAGAAGCCTACCCTTGTTTTAAGGGAGTAACGTTTTAATTAAGTTTTTCGGACATTTTTAGCCCTTAAAGTGCCGAGGATCTCGTAGAGCGAGATGCGCTGTCTAAGTACCGCTAGTACCAAGGATCTCCTTAGCGAAAATATTTTAAGTTTAGTGATGAAATGTAACAGGAAAAACATAAACAAATAAGGAATATTTGACAATTAGAAAGCCTTAAAATGTAAACATAGGATGTTAGTTCGCTGCCTACTTGTGTGACGTGGCGCAGCACTTGTATTACTGCAGCATGGCCTGTTTTTTTCAGTGTGGCCTTGCTCCTAGCGAGACATTTACATTTTTATACTTATAAATATATAATTTTGCTTTTACTGGTTGGAATTTGTGCTAAGCGCCTTTCTATACAACCTAGCAATCTTTCGTTTCATGTGACTTATCTCCTGAACTGTCTTTATACTAGTTGGCTGAAACAATATAGGCGTACTGAAATACAAACAGCTGTATTTCATGAACCAAATTGCATAAACCAAGTATTTCTTTCTAGCAGTTGCCCGTGGCTTTGCTAACGATAAAAATTACTGCTGATCTTCCTTCTGCTCATTAAACTGTCAAATATTAGTATTCACAGCTGTTTACAATTAATTCAGTATTTGAATGTTTACATCCTTATACAGCAGAGTCCCAAAAACCCGGACTAATGTGGACCGAACGGTGTCCGGGTTTGTGAAAATTCCGAGTTATCGGGAAATGAGTAAAAATAAGAAAAAATAAGAATAGTTTCTGTTATTTCTATAAGAAATCATTTGTTTATTACATATAAAAAATATAAAAACTATATTAGTTACAAAAAAAACTTAAAGAAAAACTAAAACTGTTTTGAGTGTTTCACACCGTGCTCTGGCCTTGAATCTCAATGCACTTTATTGCTCTGGCAGGCTTTCCGAGTTATCCAGAATTCCGGGTTATCGAAGTCCGGGTTTGCAGGACTCTACTGTACAATGAAACATTGAAGCTAAGGACGTTCACGGGGCGTAGCCCAAGGGGATTTTAAGGAAGTAAATAGGCCCATGTCCTTTTCTGATATAGTGGCTCTATTCCTGCAAAATTTCAGCTCAGTTGGTCCAGAATTTTTCACGTGGTTGAAAGACAGATATTCACACAAACATCCATACAGTGGAACCTCTGTTAACCATCACCCTTGGGACCGAGAGTACGACGGTTAAGAGAATAGACGGATAACAGAAATGTCATTATAAACCTGCACAGTAAGTGTAGATTTAAATGGTTTTGGAAGAAATGATAACCTGTTTAAGTGGATAATACATATTTCTTATTAAACTGCACACAAAAAATAGTAAATGACACAGAACTGCTATGCTGTAAGTTGTACTTGTTCATTGTTTTTATGGCGCCTCTTAGGCCACATCACAATTACAATAGCGGTGACGGATAACAGAGAGTGAAGGTTAAAAGAGTGACGGTTGATCGAGGTTCTACTGTACTTCCACATTTATAATATTATAATAGGATGGTGGCGATGCAACTACGTTTGTGTAATGTTTAAGCTATGTTTTTGTGTTGCCTATTGGGTTATTATTGAAATATAGTTTGTATTTTGATTTTGAGAATCTTTTTAAGTGTTAAATGAAGTTTCTAGTGTAAAAATGGAATACAAATACTTAAGTAGGTTGCTTAGTGACTTTGATCAACTCTGCATTACATTTTGTCAATTCATAACCTATAAAAGTAAACTGATGTATTATAGTTTTATCTATGGTTTTTACTTGTTTTTTAGGTAGTTTCATACAAAACTAATAAAAATTTCAAAAGTGTAATACCTAATTTATAAAGAATTTAAATGACTTTTTATTCTCCAAAAAAATCTATTAGAATTATTGGCAAGTTAAAAATTGGGGAATCTTGTAAAACTGTATTCAGGGATTTTGGAATTTTAACCCTGCCATGTCTGTACATATTTCATACTATATTACATTCCAAATTCAAATAAATGTGAAAAAATTATATGAGAAGAGATATTCACAATTATAACACTAGAAACTGTCATAACTTTCGTCCACAACAACATAGCCTAGATTGAAACTTTTCTAAACTTCCAGCATGTGCAGGTATAACATTAATGAATAAATTACCAAACTATTTCAATAATGAAATGAATTTTAAAAAATATAAAAAAGAGTTGAAACAATTTCTAATAAATAATACTTTTTATCAAGTTCCTGAGTTTATGGACTTTTCTAAATTTTAAATAGGCCTATATTACAAATACCCCCGTTGCAGCAGACCTGCATACTCAGCGAATTTCAAATTCAAAACAACATATTTGAGTCCAACATAGCGATATTTGACATGTTTTGGTAAGCTCCATAAGAATAACATGGGCATTGAGTATGCAAGTTTGCTGCTAAAGTATATTAAAAATGGGTGGTTTTAATTCAATATTTAGTATATCTGAACTAGAAGAAGCCATTTACCAAGTTTTGTCAAGATATGTTGAGAAATAACCGAGATATAGAATTTTACTTTTTTCCCATAAGGTTAACATTGGGACAACGTGCTGTGTTTACCACTTTCAATATCTCGGTAAGAAATAAATAAATAAATAAATAAATTCTTTATTGTAGGAAAATACAAGTAAAAACATTAAAGGAAATATACTGCAAAAAATAAACTTAACATACTCAATATACTCCTTAGTATAGGTATAATTAATACAAAGTAAATAATTCTCCTACAAAAGCCGCCCCAACAGGTACTAAACCCAATTACTGGGGAAGCCAGCCAAAAATTATTTTTCGCCATTATTAGAATAAAATCAAACAATTATATCAAATATGAAAACTGAACTGAACAATATTTGACAATTTAAATTTAAAAATACTAAAGAGATTACAGAGGAAAAAATATATCATAGAGAGAGAAAATCGACTAAATTGAAATTTAAATTTATTTTTCTTGGATGTTTACTGAATTATAAGTAAAGTTAAAACCTCTACAAAATTAAGTTTATAAAACAGGATGAAGAAACGTAATCATTATGGATATTTATGTTTAATTGAGAACTTTTAATAATTCAAAGCATGTTTTCTTAAACATGTTCCGGCTCATGGTAACATCTAGCTCATCTCCCAAACTATTAAAAAGAGATACGGTGGAAACAAGGAAGGAATTAGCATGAAAACAAGTTCGAGCAAAGAGCGGGTAGAACGGTCGGCTCGCCCGCCCTCCTCTCGCCGGCACATGCCACGCGACACTGGCCAAGGTCAAGGGGTCGTCAACGACACCAGATAAGACGTCCCTTAGATAACACAGTCTAGCTAGCTTCCTTCTGTTCCCTAATGACTCGAAATCAAACAATTCCAACATTTCATTATATCTCACAAGCCAAATAGGAAACTGAAGTGGGCCAAACGATTTGTGATAAAGCGAACGCAGAAAGCGTTTTTGGACCTTCTCAATAATACTTATATGAATGAAAGTGTACGGTGACCAAATTATGACCAAAAATGGACATAGAGCAGTGATTTAAAATACTAAATTGTTTGTTTTTTCGAGCTGAATTCAATAATGCAAACAAAAATTCGATAAATTTAATTTTTCTATGTAAAAAAATCAAAAACCCTATTTTTAGGGGAGTTTATCCCCCTTTACCCCCCTTTCCAGTGGTCCGATCGGGCTGGTTCACGAACTCGTCCAATTGATTACCACTTTACATGTCCGTACCAAACTTCATAAAGATCAGACCATTTTTGCGGCTGCTATAGTGCTAACAGACACATATATATATGTGATGCGGAAAGTGAAAAGGGACCTCAAGTCGCTGGAGTAAATTTTAGAGTACGGGCATTTTAGTCGAATCGGGTCAAAAATATCGATTTTTAGGTTTCAATCGGATACGATTCTTTAATCTTTCCTGTACATATATTCATTCAGTTATTTTAGCGATAAGAATCCGATAAATATTAAAAAATAATCCATTTAGTAGCCAATGTCATACAAACGAAAAGGGACCTTAAGTCGCTTATATGGAAAATAACATGGCGGGCGACTTCAGGTCCCATTCCCCAAATGTGCAGGCCCGTATATACTGACAGTGTCGCCAGGGGCATTACAAAACTAGTCTCTCCTGACATCTATCGGCGGATAAGTGAGCACTTTGAGTTTTTCGCTGTAGAAGAACATTGTCTGAGTCCAAAAATCACCGTATTGACAGTGTATTTCCCTTTTATTCCTCAGTATTCTGCCCTCTGACTTGAAGTCCCTTTTCAAACTTCTCACTTTCTCGTTTTTTAAACAATGAAATTGTGAGTGTATCTTGTCTGTTTCGGTTTAGATTTAAAGATCTAGTTTTCAGCTTTATTTTGATACCAAATTCATTTCTTAAATATCAATAATAAGTTTTCTGTGAACGTTTGAAGTTTTGGGCCTTGATTTCCTAAAATGCCCGTTTTGACTATTTAAAATTCAAACGCCAATAATTCAAAGACAAAAAATCATAGCGCTATATATTATATGTCAAATTATTCACAATTTAATGCAGAATTTCAGGATGTTAATAACTCAAAACCTGAAAATTGCGACTTGAGGTCCCTTTTCACTTTCCACATCACATATATATATATACAGGGTGTTTTTTTTAAAACTTGCTTCTTAATTTATTCAGAAACAAAAATAAATTTTGGTATTCTGTTTTCTGGAAACGTCTACCAACGCAGGGGGAAGTCAATTTCACAGGAAAACTTTATTCCCCCAACTACCCCCTTCTCACCCCAACCCCTAACTTAAAATTTTCAAATGGCAACATACCCTTTGTGACATATCAAATTAAAGAGCACAAAAAAAGAAAAATTTTGGTGGAAGAAAAATTAAAATTGCCTCATGCGTTCTCGAGATATTCAGTTTTTAAGGGTGTTTTTCATTTAACTTCAAATTTTTATCATTTAAAAATTAACACAGACACAGGGGTTAATTTCAGCCGGAGCACACCGGAGCGCAGCTTCGCTACTTTTTAGGAAACCGGAGCTCACCTGAGCGCGGTTTCTAAACTCAACGGTACGGGTTCGGACCCTTTTTCTGCCACGTAATTTATTAATACTGTTTTAAAAGCGATTTTATAAAAGTGTTCTAATTTGGGAATCCTCTAAATCAATTTAACAACTCTATTTTTCTTTACATAGTTTCACGCAAGGTAATATATGGTAGTTTTTTAACCTCCGTTATGGATACTGATCTCTTGATAAACTCGAGATAGACTTTAGAAAGTGATGGTAGAAGTTTAGTATCTTCAATCAAGGGCAAATCCAATCCGGGCCAATACAAGCGTGTACTGGGTGCGTTCGGCATTACCATACTCATTTCTAGGTCAATATTATAAGGCCTCTTGCGGCAAATAGTGCGTCAAATGTTTGGACAAATCAGGTGCGCCCTTGTTCGACAATAGTAAATTCCCACCATGAGTCATGCGGGGCACTAAACACACGTAGCGCTGGAGATCACAACCTTCACGACCAATATGGCACAAGTACACTCTAGCCGCGGCAGGGCAAACCTAGCTAGCGCGAAAGTGAACACGGCCTAATTGTTAAACTGTGGTCATAAACATTAAAAAGGCATCAAATTTAATCACAATTTAAAAAATTCCGGGGGAGGGCCCCTGGACCGCCCCTTCTGCTGGGAGGTTTTCCATACCCTCCCAGCGGCCACTCGTTGTGCCATAGCTCCGGTACTTTTTTCTTTACAAATTAAGCCCTGCACAGACATAAATATGAGGTTAGCAGGAAACATCTAATTAATGACAGGGGAATGTGTGGTGAACTCAAAATCAACCCTTATTTCACCCCCTTCCCCCAAATCCTATGTTGAAGATAGAGACTTACCCCAAGTAATATATCAAATTAAAGGGTATGAAAAAACTAGATTTATTGCAAAAACTAAACTGAGATCCAATACAGAATATTTATATCCTCGTATTTTACAATCTGACAGTCAATTTAAGTGCAAATTATTTTAAATTCTGTAGCTATCCAGTATTGAAGAGATTTATCTAGCCAGCAATAATTTTTTTGCAGGAAGAATGAATTTAAAATAATTTGCACTTAAATTGATTGTCAAATTGTAAAATACGAGGATATCAAAAATTCTATTTGATCTCAGTTTAGTTTTTGCAATAAATATAGTTTTTTTCATACCCTTTAATTTGATACATCACTTGGGGTAAGTCTCTATCTTCAACATAGGATTTGGGGGAAGGGGGTGAAATAGGGGTTGATTTTGAGTTCACCACACATTCCCCTGTCATTAATTACATGTTTCCCGCTAACTTCATATTTATGTCTGTATTAATTTTTTAATAATAAATACCCCCGTTGCAGCAGACCTGCATACTCAGCGAATTTCAAATGCAAAACAACATATTTTAATCCAATATAGCGAGATTCAACATGTTTTTGTAAGCTCCATAAGAATAACATGGGGAATGAGTATGCAGGTTTGCTGCTACAGGTATATTAAAACTGGCTGGTTTCAATTCAATATTTAGTAGATCTGAACTAGAAGAAGCTATTTACCAAGTTTTATCAAGATATGTTGACAAATAAGCGAGATATAGAATTTTACTTATTTCCCATAAGGTTAACATTGGGACAACGTACTGTGTTTACCACCTTCAATATCTCGACAACCAATGGACATAGAGCAATGATTCAAATTACTAAATTGTTTGTTTTTTCGAGCTGAATTCAATGGTGCCAACAAAAATTTGATAAAATTTATTTTTCTATGTAAAAAACACAAAAAAACACATTTTTGGGGGGGTTTATCCCCCTTTACCCCCCCTTCCAATGGTCCGATCGGGCTGGTTTACGAACTCGTCCGAATAATGACTACTTTACACATCTGTGCCAAATTTCATTCCAATCGGACCATTTTTGCGAGCGCTATCGTGCTCACAGACACATATATATATATAAAATTTTGAACGAATGGTGTTTTTGGCTTCTGGGGGCCCCAAAACGAAAAGTTATAGTGGTCCCGGGCTTAGATCTTACCATGAGACCTACGGTAATAGCTTCTTCCCTACAGGGGAAATTCGCTAAAATTTGAAGTTAAACGAAAAACACCCTTAAAAACTGAATATCTCGAGAACGCATGAGGCAATTTTAATTTTTCTTCCACCAACATTTTTCTTTTTTTGTGCTCTTTAATTTGATATGTCACTAAGGGTATATTGCCATTTGTAAATTTTAAGTTAGGGGTTGGGGTGAGAAGGGGGTAGTTGGAGGGATAAAGTTTTCCTGTGAAATTGACTTCCCCCTGCGTTAGTAGACGTTTCCAGAAAACAGAATACTAAAATTTATTTTTGTTTCTGAATAAATTAAGAATCAAGTTTTTAAAAAAACACCCTATATATATACATATATATATATATATACAGATAGACATATATATAGGCTATATATATACATATAGCCTATAATAAACTGTAGATCAGGAAACTGACACATACTTTCTCCCTTAATGTCATTTAAAACCAGAAAATGTATATAGTGAAAGAAAACAAATTAACAATTAAATATCAACACAAATACTTACCAAATTTTATCAAAATCCGTTGATAAATAACGGAGATATCGGTTTTTAAATATTTGCCATAAGAATAACATTGGACAACGTACTGCGTTTACCACCGAACTAAAATATCAATTATCTCCGCAACCGGTTGACGTGAACTAATGATTCCAAATACTAGATTATTTAGTTTTTCAAGTCAAATTTAATGGTTGCAAGTAACTTATATTTTCATTAAGGATACAGATTTTGTGAAATTTGAAAAATATGAATTTTTTTACACTTAAACCCCCATAACTTCTGAACCTGAATTTTTACAGACATGCGGGTGGTGTCATTTTGTTTGTCATCTTAAGCACTAAAAACCATGAAGTTTTTATAAAAATCGTTAGAGCCGTTTTTGAGAAATTTGGATTTTTGTAATTTTTTATGTATGGGGTAAATACCCTTAAAAATCAAAAATTAAAAAAATGAAAAATAGGCCTGGAGATACCACGGCTTTATACTCCATGCCATTTTTTATGAAAATAGGTCCACTGGTGTCGTCTCTAGCTTTGTTCACTCACACACACACACTCACACACACACACACACACACACACACACACACACACACACACACACGCACGCACACACGCACGCGCACGCGCACACACAGACACACGGACACACGGACACAAGGACACAAGGACACACGGACACACGGACACACGGACACACGGACGGACGGACGGACGGACGGACGGACGGACGGACGGACATACGGATACACGGACGGACGGACGGACACACGGACGGACGGACACATGAACACACGGACACACGGACGGACGGACGGACGGACGGACAGACGGACAGACAGACTGACAGACAGACACCACGCCAAAAACCTTTTTTTTTGGATTCAGGGAGCACTAAAACGATTATATCCACTAACAACTCAAATTCAAATTTTTTGATGAAAACAATACTTTCTCCATATACTATGCAATAGGGGGGAGAAAGTAAAAATTCGAATGAAAGGTGTTTTTTTGCTTCTGGGGACCCCAAAACGAAAAGTTATAATGGTCCCGAGCTTAGGCCTTACTATGAGACCTACGTTAATAGCTTCTACAAAGCCGTAGCCAGGGAATTATTTTGGGGGGGGGGGTTTGGCCAGGCACGGCGGCAGGATTTTCGGGCCCACAAATCTGGCGACCTGTTTTCTTTTTTTTTACTTCATACATGTGCTTTTGGGTCCCTTTGTTGCCATTTTGGACCCTTTTTGGGCTGTTCCCGAGCCCCCCTGCGAGCCCAGGCCCCTATGCATTTGCCCCCCCCCCCCTCGCCCCTGGATTCCTTTCATTTCAAGGCTATTTCAACTATTTCGAGGGGGGTTTTCACCCCCTAATCCCCAATTCGCTACAATTTCAAGGCTATTTCAACAATTTCAGGGGGGGGGGTTTGACCCCTAACCCCCCCCATTGGCTACGGCCTTGAGCTTCTACCCTTTAGGGGAAATTCGCTAATAAAACTAAATAACTAATGAAACAATAATCAAGTTGTATTATTAATTGATATGTTGTGAAAGTTTTGAGAATTTTACTTCTTTTATACCTATTATAAATTTATAATCATATGTATTAAGTTATTCTAAATGTATTTGATTTTCAAAATTTATGTATTGTTAACAGGTGTTAACAATACATAAATTGTATCCTCTGGCCCATGGCCTCCAGCCTCCGATATGACCAATTAAGAAATTAATCTAAGTTAACCTGACCAATTAAGAAATTAATCTAAGTTAACCTAACTTTACTTGAACCTAACCTAACCTAACCTAACCCAACCTATCCTAACCTTACCCAACCTATCCTAACCTAACCTAACATAACCTAACCTGCCGTTCCTTTGACCTCCTTCATAACTGAATACATTTGGATAGTTTAGGTTGATTGTTTCGCTTTTAAAAATTCCCACTTTTTGGGAATTTTTCCAAAATGGGAAATTTTCCCACACAATGGGAAAATGGCCCTGAAATACCCTGAAATCCCACCTGGTCCCCTAGATAGTCAAGATTTTTCAAAATGGTTCAATCTGAAAACAAACTTTATATTCGTGTTCAGGACAAAAATCCGCACAATTTGAGTACCCACAATGTAATATTTGAAGAAAAAAAATTTTCTCCCATTTTCCCAGTTTTTTTTATTTTACCACTTTTCCCAGTGTTTCCGCGGAAAAATTTGTGTTGATTCTGTAATAAAATAGTGAAAGGAACACATTAAGACAGTTTTCATCAAAATCCGTGAGGTTAACGTATACGGAACATTTACCCGGGTGGCCTCCATACAATACCAAAAAGTACCATCCAACGAAGACAGCATCACATTAGTTGAGATAGGCCTAGGCCTACCTGGGGATTCACTAATAATTTTTTCAGCCTCTCAATCGCCAAAAAATTGTGGGTAAACAGTTCTAATTTTAACAAATTTCCCACTGAAGGACCCCCAAACCCCCCCTGCTGGGGTGTGTGGACTCGATACCCCAGGTCCCCCCATTTTTGCTATCTCCATCTAAATATTCTATGTTACAGCCCGCGACAGGCTCATTATTAAAAATGGACCTACATTCAAAGTAATAGGGGGTTTCAACAAAGCTGAGGGGCTACACTGGGTAAAGTAATAAATTAAGTAAATTAAGGTTGCTTGTGGCTTAGGCCCTAGAATTTATTATTTAGCCCTACCCTATTGAAAATCAAATTTTAAGCCAGGAGGTAAAAGAGTAGGGTGGTAAAAACAGCTTAAGTAGATATTTACCAAGTGGCTCTCGTTTTGACAGAGTAAAGTCCACGGTCATAAAAGGCCTTTAAAGCTTATTAAAAAATCCTAGCCTGAGTTTCAGTTGGATTTCTCATAATTGCACGTCACACGTCACAAACACAATTATAACATAGTACTGCAAAACCACATTAATTGGCACAATGCTAATTATTGAAATATTCAGTACAATAATAAAATGTCTTATTAAAAATAAAGTATTATGATATTTTAATTTGACATATCACATCTCATCTCATCAACATTGATATAACGTTTCGAAAAACATCCACCATCCACAAATTTCGTCCCCCTCCCTTTCCGACTTTCCGAATTTCCAAGCACGTTCCAAGTACGGTTCCAAGTTCATAGCTCGCAATCCTTTTTATAAATCACAATATCCGAACCATAGAGTAATAATAATAACTTCGTTAAGAGTTGCCAGTCCCTTGTTAACTCCGTGGCTCAATCAGCAGCGCTGTCTGGCAACTAGGCCACGAACTAATCTAGCAAAAAATAAAAAAAAACGGTGCCTCTTGTCATCTGTCGTCTGCCTTTGCCTAGCTTCATTTTATTTGTTTACTTTTGATTTTTGAATTTGATTTTCGAACCAAATTACAATTTCAAATTCAATAGCATAAAATATTTTAGATCTAGATTTAAATTTCCTTCAGTGAGTTTAATCAATAAAATACTTGTGCAAATTTGTACGTATTTTGTGACGGAATTTTTGCAATTAGCCAACCTACGTGCTAGATGGGCTTCAGGCACTGACTGAGGCCCTTCTAGCACGCTCCCAATAATTCACTAGCCAGTATCTATGCCAACAGTGCATGTGACTGAGATTATATTAGCACAAAGCGAAGGAGCTATCTTTCTAGATTCGATTTTCACCAATAACTCAATTTATGGTTTTTTTACTGAGGCCCTTTTAGCATGTGCCGATTCAATTTGCCTACAAACATTTTCCGCCGTTTACACTCAACAGTTATAATGGTCTGGATGGTGCGATCAGGCAGGGCCTCACTAGTGTGGCCTTGGTTCAGGTCGTTGCAAAATATCCTTGCGTATGGGCCTTTTCGCGATCGGTAAAATGGTATGATTGTCTTTCACAGTGTTTGTGTCTTCGCCAAGTACAACCCCCACAATTTATGCAATTTGTGGAAGATACTAACAAAACCTTAAGAGAACAAATTAAGATGTCAAAAAATAAGAGAGATAAAAAAAGCAGCTTTCATAAGTCCGCAGATGTTTTTTCTTCCGCCTAGATTAAAAGAAAACATTGGTAATTTTTGACTACCAACATAATAATAGGTGTAAAATAACTTTATTTTTTGGGGACTCATTGGATCTTTAATTATTGTGCTCAAAAGAAGCTCTAATTAAATTTTCGTGAATGTACATCGGTTGCCGATTTAAAGGGTATTCAGGGTGTCCACAAAAATTTCATAATAATTTTTCCTGACTTTCCCTGACCACAGGCTACTAATTTCCCTGACTCACGAACTTTTTACCAAGAATTTTTGGCAAACATTCAAAACGATACTATGAAGTTTTACATGTTATAATGAAAAAACACTATATCACTGAGGGTTTTTTTCTATTTCATTGTATGAACACTATAAAATCTAAACAGAAGTACAATTTCTCTGTTTGAAAAATATAAAATTCCGGGTGCTTTGATTTTGAATAACCTGTTTTCGGTTGTTAATGCACGCTTCAGAACGATGTAAGCTACTTTGATTTTTGTAACTATGGATCAAGAATAAGGAGGTCTTAAGTTTCCCATGTATTTCTAATGATTCTTGACGATGATGATGATTCTAATGAATGATGATTTCTAATGATTCTTGATGATTCTTCGTTTATTACCGATATTAGTACAATGATAATTAATAAGATATTTATTGTATCAGTATATTACAGCCTTCTGCTACAATAATAAAACTTCTGCTTGAGTGTTTACAAAACTCCCAAAATATAACATAAGGTTTTACACAATCACATGATCTGTAGTAAAGACAGAACAAGAAACCAGCACATCCTCCCTACTCAAGTCGAACGTCTGGCATCAGTTTGAGCTTCATCTTTAATATTTGATAAATGAACTCGGTTTCTTCTTAATCTCCCCCCCGTTCTCCGTTTCCACTTTGTAAGACCTGGGTTGATCGAGCTTTTGGATGATTTTTCCTTGTACTTGCTTGTCCCTGACATAAACCATTTGTCCATATTGTAGGTCTTCTCTTTCCCTCGTTGCATGCCTCTTATCGAACCGGATTTTCCTTTTACTTCTGATCTGTTCTTCTTTGGCTCTCAGTGTTTTGAGATCGGGTGTTTTCGGGACAAGGTTAACAGGAGCAATGGGCACAGTCCCTCTTAATTTCCTGCTCATAAGTAACTCTGAAGGAGAATAACCATTCTCTAAAGGTGTCGAGCGGAAAGCCAAGAGGTCCTCATGTATGTCTTTGCACTTGAGCATAATCTTCTTACCAGTTGCTACTGCTGACTCGGCCAGGCCATTGGACTGGGGATAATGAGGACTACTAGTGATAATAGTAAATCCCCAGTCCTTTCCAAAACTCGTAAAATCTTCACTATCAAAAGGGGGACCGTTATCACACCGAAGTGTGTGTGGAATACCAAATTGTGAAAAGATCCTCTTCAGAATTGCGATAGTGTGTATTGCAGCAGTCGACTTTGTTGGTATCACATCCAGATACATTGAGTAGTAATCCTGTATCACAAGAAACAATTGACCCTTGACTTTGGCAAAGTCACATCCAACTAGGGACCATGGGAGTTCAGGGAATGGAGTATTAATGAAGGGTTCTTTTTTCTGAGTCCGGTGGAGCAAGCAAGTATAGCAATCCATAACCTTTTGTTTGATATCATTGGATATCCCAGGCCACCACACGGTGTCTTGTGCAAGACGTCGACATTTTTTAACTCCTAGGTGGCCAGAGTGAAGTTTGTTTAAAATCATTGGTCTTAAACCTTGAGGAATAACTATTCTGTTCGCCATCATGAGTAAGCCATTGATCCAAGATAAAGAGTCACGGAACTTGTAGAAGGGAGTTATTTTCGGATCTATTTTACCATCAGAAACCCAGCCATTTTCAATGGCATGTTTGATCATTTTTATAGTCGAATCAGACTCTGACGTTTTTTCAATTTCTCTATGAAGAACATCTGTTACGGGTAAATTTTCCTGAACACTTGTTACTTCTTCTTCCAAAAGTTCACAAGCAGATAATTCTACATCGTTAACATTTAAACCTTCCACTCTGGAGAGAGTGTCTGGTACGAAAAACTTCTTGCCTGACACATGTTTCAAATCATAATCAAAAGCTAGTAACCGAAGGCGAAATCGCAATATTCTTGGTGAGAGAGTCTTTAAGAGTTTACTTCCCAATAAAGAGACCAGTGGTGGGATTTGTGAAAATTTCGAACCTTTTACCCAAGATGTACAAATAGAGTCTTTCACAAGCCCAAGTAACTGCTAGGGCTTCTTTCTCTATCTGGGCGTACGCTTGTTCAGTTGGCGTCAAAGCTCTGGAAATATACATCACAGGACGAAATGTCCCGCCATGCTTCTGCTCCAAACATCCCCCCAACGCGAAAGAGCTAGCATCAGCAAGCACTCTAGTTTCAGCATTGGGATCATACATTGAGAGAACAGGTGGTGATACAAGTACTTCCTTCATACTGTCGAAGGCTTTCTGTTGTTGTGCACCCCAGTAAAGATTTACATCATCTTTCAGGAGTTCACGTAAAGGCTGTGATTTACTTGAAATATCTTTCACAAACTTAGTTAAATAATTATACATACCAAAAAAACTCCTCAATTCATGGACGTTGTTTGGACGAGGCATGTTCAGCACCGCTCTTACCTTACTTTCATCAGGCCGTATACCCTCGCTGCTAATTTGGTGTCCTAGAAAGATAACAGAATTTTTTTTAACTCACACTTCTCTTTATTTAACGTGATGTTGTTCTCTCGTAGTCTGGTTAGCACGTCATTTAAACATTTGTCATGTTCTTCTAGCGTACGTCCATAAACAAGTATATCATCCATCATGTTTACGCAGCCCTCTACTCCATTGAGAATTTCACATAAGCGTCGCTGGAAATGTTCTGGTGCAGAGCATATTCCGAATGGCAAACGCGTGAAACGATATCTCCCAAATGGCGTGAGAAATGTTGTCAGGTTACGAGATTCTTTAACTAGAGGTATTTGCCAGAATCCCATCCGTGTATCCAGTTTAGAAAAAACGACGCCCCCCCCTTATTTTAGCTAAACATTCATCCGTTGAGGGCAAGATTAATCGTTCTCTTACAACATGCATGTTGAGCGTAGTAAAATCAACACAAATTCGTACCGATCCGTCTTTCTTAGGAGCAACTACGATTGATGAACACCATTTAGTCCCCTCAGTTACCTTTTCAATGATACGCAACCCTTCCATTTTAACTAACTCTGTTTTTACTTTATCGACAAGGGGAAATGGAATGCGTCTGGGCGTTGCCACAGTGTAGGGTTGTGCTTCGGCTCTCATTTTTATGACACAGGGCTCCCCCTTTAAAATTCCCGGATAGGTCGCAAATAAATCAGAAAAGTCTAAGGACGCAACCTTCAAAGGTTGTTCGTACCCAAGCTCAGTGTATTTAATCAGAGATAACGCTTTAATGGCAGTACGACCCAGTAAGCGTTGCTTAAGGCCACGAATGACATAGAGTTCTTCTTCGCACTTCCTATTGCGCAGTTTTAAAGGAGATACTAATTTCCCAAGGCAGCTATGAGTATATTGGCTAGCGGACTTGATACATCCATTAAAAGGCTGTAATGACAAACATGAAAAACTCTTTTTCCACATGGTTTCCGGTATACAGGAAACATCCGCTCCTGTATCAATTTTAAAAACTACTGGAGTTTCATTTACATGTAAACATACCTCATATGGTGGAGTGGTGGATAAGCTATGCACCGAGAACTCAACAGTGCCTAACAAAGCACTTATTGTGTCACTACCAGAACATCCTTCCTCAGATGCCTCAACCTCTTTAATTTCTTTCTTCTTTTTTTGCAACATCGTTCAAAATGTCCCACAATATTACAATACCCACACCGTACTTTATTTCCTGGGCAGTTTTCTCTGGAGTGATAGTTATTGTCCCCGCAACGAATTCATTTGAAATTTCTTACTTCCTTGAATTTAGAACCTGAACCTGAGGACAATGACTTCGAGGGCTTACCATATCGGGCTGAAAGAACGTCAATGTTATTTGATTCACACCCCTAATCGTTTCTTGCTGTGTTTTAACTGATTCCCATAATTTAGCTTTTTCCACTGCTTCATTCAACGTCAGGTTTCTATTCATCTGCAACGATTCAGAGAGTTTGCTGTCACGTACCCCAACTACGATGCGGTCACGTAGCATCTCGTCTTTAAGTGTCCCAAAGTTACAATTTTTTACCAATTTGTGAAGAGATGTCAAGTATAGATTCACCTTCAAGTTGATTTCTCTTATTAAACCGTGCTCTTTCATAAACAATGTTAACGGCTTTGTTAAAGTAATTATTGAAATTGCGTACAACTTCATCATAAGAGGCGTTAGCCAACCCAAATGAATCAAAAATATACTCAGCATCATCACCCATGGCAAGTAATAAAGAACTAATCTGATTAGCCTGAGGTTCATGGTTTAAAAGTGAAGTAACCCTATACCGTTACTTGGACATCTTTCTTTATCCAAGATGTCCAATCAGACTCCCGGTTTTCAAAAAAACGTTCAAAAGGTGGTGTTACGTAAATGTACCTGCCATGAGAAGCCTTGTCAGATTTGTCGGTCACTGTATAACTCTGCTGGTTACCTGTATTTTCATCTACTTCCGTTTCTACATCAGCCTGGTACCTTTGTGACTTTCTGATCCTCCTGATGTTCGGCATGGTTAGTTCTTTTCTGACACCATCGTTTATTACCGATATTAGTGCAATGATAATGAGATATTTATTGTATCAATATCTTACAGCCTTCTGCTACAATAATAACTTGTTTACAAAACACCCAAAATATAACATAAGGTTTTACACAATCACATGATCTGTAGTAAAGACAGAACAAGAGACCAGCACAATTCTAACGATTCTTGTTTAGATTTTCAATACTGCAAGTATGGCAGTTAGTTAGCTTCGCTGATCAATACAGTACATACACAGATGAGTGAAAATTGTTTATCGTGCCTTTTTAGGAAAAACATTTGCGAAAATTATTTTTCTTTTTTGTTCAAAACGTTTTTGATTTTTTTTATCGATTGACAATTGAAGATTCATAGATTAGCCAAGGTAACGCAAAATCTTGCGTGTATATTCAATGATACAGCATCTTTCATGAAAGAACACGAATCTTTGTCACTGACCGTAACCAACATAAAAATGAAGATTAAAAATATTTAATGTGGTTTGATAAATATGATTTGCTGTAAATAGATTTAGTTTTAGGGCAATATTGCAATAAACAGCTCATTAAGCCTTTAGTAAACTTGGTATTTCTAAAAAAATTCGAAAAACTAAAAAAAATCGAGAAAAAGCAAAAAATCTCTTAAAGTTTGTCTAGCTCCAAGCAATCGTTTCTGTTATATGAAAAACCTTTATATCCTCATAGGGGCGTCTGTTTTGTGTGTGATTATAGATTTACATGATGATATATCAATTTTTGTACTTTTATAACCCAAATCATGATAGATACGGTCAGGGACAAGGGGTACGGTCTAGGACAAACGAGAATCGCCGGTCGATTTACTCAATTTATTTAATGCCTTTGTTTTAAATTATCATTTTAAATTATCCTTGGCACTTTAATGGGCCAATGCCCTGGTTATTTGGGAGTTGACTGTACTCTATTCCACAAAAATTTATAATAAAATATATGCATTACCTTCAATATTTACAAATTTCAAAAACTACAATTTTACTTTTTCATAAATCCTTCAATTGTACTGTTATAAGATAAAATTGTCTTTCACTTCAACTGAATAGTGCAATTTACAACGAAATTTATAATGATTGTCACGACCGTACCCCCGTACAATCGATATGGTCGTGACAAAAATGGTTTCGGTCGTGACAAATATGGTCAGTGACTTTACAATTATTCGTCCCTATTCTTGTGGTAGCCCTGCACCTCGTGTTTGAGAAGACAAAGTGGACTTCTAGGTTTCCGAAGCAATTAAAATATCATATCAACAAAAATTAACACCATGTCTACTGTAACAAACGACTAGTACGGTCTTGGACACATCAAAATTACCAAAAACACAAAATTACCTTTATCAACCTTGATAAGTTTAAAAACAACGAAAAATCTCTGGAGCAACGTAAAACACTCCCGTTCACCTCTGTCTCTTCAAACCAACTGACTCTATCGCCACCAGGCTCGCCACTGTCGTGTTCAAAAGTTCCAAATTTTGCCGTTACGGTCGGGACTTAAAATCGAGGGACAGACTTATTTTGTCGTAATACTCAGTTTGCAATAAATAAACAATTATTAAATACTCTTTTTTTGTAAGTTTAATAATTAGTGTTGATATAAAAAATAGCATTATTTATTTAAGCACGCATAATTGTTCTAAAAATAGCACGATATTTGAAGAATGGACCCTAGGGACAAGTTACGGTCATGACATTCGTGACTTTGAAAATAAGGAAAAAATACCTAGAAATCATTAACAACCAAATAAATATTTGCAAAATGTTGCCCCCGTCCCAAAAAATATTAAAACACATAATATGATACTAAAAAAACAGTATCTACGAAATAAGAGGCCAGGGACATTAAAGGGCACGATAAAAAATTTTCACTCACCTGTTCCATTCCCATTGTTAGAGATTACGTTTATATTTTTGTTTACTTATTTTAAAAAATGAGTAACTGTTACATAGAATTTAAATTTTATTTAGGCTTGAATATCCCTTTTGTTAAGGATGGACACTCAGCTAGTCAGAATAATTTAAAATAAACATCAAAAACAGGGGAAGAAAAAACCTAGCTTCCTCCTTCCCATAGCTGGCCTACTACTCCCCCACTTTCTTTTTCCTTCATTGATTTACTATATTTATTTATTTTATATTTATTTAAAGTACACATTAACAACATGTTTTCAATATAATTTATTAAATTTACTCTTGAGAATGTTTAGATATATTTTCAATATTATATAATTGTCTAGATCTAGAATAAGTCAAGATGTTGTGACTTAAAAAGGAATTCTTGTTGAAGCAATAAAAGATTGTTCATCGAATAGTAACACTTGATTACACTGTTTGATTATTAGTAATTTTAAATCAAATGAATGCCAATTACAATTAAATTCATATAACGGTGAAACAATGGTAACACAGAGATAGAAAACATTCATCTAACGGCCACAAATTGATGGGGGGTATAGTTTTGCAATAAATCGAATTTAGAAAATGAATAAGCGTCGGATTTGAAGTTGTGATTTGTTGACATTGAGCAGACGACGACGCGGGTTGGAAATAATAGAAACAGCGGTCAGCTTGTCTCGGTAGTTGCAGTAGCGGCCGCGCCTTGCGGAGAGCGCTGGCGTCGCCGGCAGGTGGGAGGCGAGACAGGAGTGGGGATGGATTCCCACTGCACAAATTAGCTTCGGTGGAGCGTCATTCTCTGGCTGCGCGGTGTGTGGTGTGTGAGCCAGACCTTCTCTCCCGACGCTCTCTCATTGGTACGACTTAGAAAATTTTCGCCGATCTTGGGACCTAGAAAATTTCGCCATTGTGGGACTCAGAATATTTTGCTATAGTTGTGTTGGGTAGTAATAAACTTGATAATCTACTTGAGGTGGTATCAAGCGTTTTATTACTATAATCGCTCTGGCTATTGAAGCGGTTTGCAGGGGTGCCGATCCCCCCCCCAAGAGCTATGACGCCAATCCCCCCCAAAAATTTCCAGAATCTTTCAAATATCCCCCCCCCGTCCGCTCAACATAAATTTATGACATCCTGTTTAAGCAGAGGACATTAAATATAATTTAAGTTACATCACATTTAAATTTTAAACATTTTTCCGACTAAAAGTAATAATATCGATTACTTAAATATTATTATTTTATTAAACTTCGATTTTATTAGTCGTCATTTATTTCCGGAACATCGTCTGGGGGAAGAAGACAAGTGTAGCCTTTTACCATTCTTAAGCCTTGGCCCGAAAACTCGAGGCATTTCGTCTTATCACAAATACTAACTAAAATGTACACGTAAACGAGGACATTAGGTAGCTACCTCCAAAAAAGTCAATATCCTTCTATCATAAGCTTCACTCCAACCGTTCACTAAACCACTGTCCCAATACACGACTGACGCTCTCATTTGTACTACAAGGCCAGGATTTAACCCATAGGCCCGCATTACACTATCATATGTTTTATAAAAGATATTTAAAAAAAGATTTATTTGACCAATCAAAATTTAAGTTTTTGTTTAGAAAATCAGCTGGCTTGAATTTTGATTGATCAAATAAATATTTTACAAAAGATCTTTTATCAAATATTTGATGGTGTAATAACTGGATAGCGCGCTCCCCGTAAGGCTCGTGTTCTGATTTCTGAGCCAACACAGCTGTGCGTTGGGGTTGCAGCCGGGCCGAATTGAAGGGGCGTTGGGGGAAAAAGCGCGAAACTGTAATGTTAACCTCATTGAAACCGCACGGATTTGGGATCAGTTTTACGGGTAAAGCTTGCTATAATAGATGAATTGCTATAACTATTAATTAATTACAATTAATATTTAACTAGACGGTCAGTACAAGTTGGTTTAAAAGATGCGTTCCCCCATCGCCCCTGCAAAATCTTAAACGCAACCACTGCCGGCAGCTCGCGTCGCGGGGCCTGAGTTACCAAGATGGGTGTAATGCGGGCCTTAATCATAAACACCCATCACATGTCCAACAATGTTTCTACGATGTTGATTCATTCATTCATTCTTTTCTTTTATCTTAGTTATAGTCCTCATATTATTCTTTGCTTGTGACCTACTTTGTTAGGCACCCTGACAATTCCAATTTCCCTGATACCATCATGGAGAAGGACACCACGGATTCTACGGGGATGTAAGATTTAAGATGTAGGCCTATACAGCAGGCAACTTGACAACATGTCAACATATCAACACCCACAATAACTGACCCTGCCAATATCCACTATCCTAAGTTTTTCCCGCTTACGAAAAGCACTAAAATTCTGAATTTTTTTGGAGTTCATTCCACATTACGTAGCTGGTCGATAATTTAGTTGAATAAATTAAGAATTGGTTCATCCTTTTTTGGTGAAAATATGTCATTCTGTCATGAAGCTGTTATTACTGCATTTTTAAATTGAAGTTTTACAATATTTAAAATCCCCTGCTCCTAAATATTTAAAAACTTTTTAACACCCCCTTCGCTCCTAGAAATAATCTTTAAAAATTCAACGCGATATTGGGGGGGATAATTAATTTTGCTAATGGATGACCCATTAAATTTTTAATTATTAAAATCTTAATAATTTTTAAGATTTTATTAAAAATCTTAATAAAATAAATGGTGAAGATAAATCACCATTTTTTCTCCCCCCCCCCCTAAAATGTGATGGTTCTTTTCAAAGCCCCCCTCTAGAAATAACCTGTGAAACGTCAAGGCTCTATGGAAGGGGGGATAATTCGTTTTGCTATTACTACTGTAGTTGACTGATTGAAGTTTTAGTTGTATTACTGTACCATTTTTCATTTCATTTCTAGAAAGGACCTGTTCATTTAAGCACACCCATCCCACCCAAAAATAATCTTTATAACGTCAAAGCTATATTGAGGGGGGATCAATAATGTTGCTATTAGGTGACCGATTGAAGACTTTGTTGTGTTACCAGTTTTAAATTTCCTCGCTGAAAAGTAACTGTCCATTTCAACGCAACCTTCCCCCCTAAAAATAATTCTTAAAACGTCAATGCTGTATTGGGGGGAAACATTTTGTTATAAGATAACAGAATGAAGATTTTGTTGTGTTGCCACTTTTACATTTCCCCGGTACAAAGTAATTACTGTATACATTTCAATGCACCCTCCCTCCTCAAAATAACTTTTAAATCGTCAAAGCTAAACGGGCGCCGGCATTAGATCGAAAGTCATAAGATCGAATGGCACTGGATCGACACTTTTGTCGGTCCAGTGCCGTTCGATCTACTGCCTGTCGGAGCAGTGCCTTTCGATCTAGTGACTGTCGATGCAGTGCCTTTCGAAGATACATCTGTATTAAGTTTGGGAAGTCGTGATTATTTTAAAATTATTGTAAACAAATTTTCGTCTTTTGAAAGTTTTATCGTCGAACGGCACTGGACCGACAGACATTGGATCGAACGGCACTGCACCGACAGGCAGTAGATCGAAAGGCACTGCATTGACAGTCACTAGATCGAAAGGCATTGCATCGACAGTCACTAGATCGAAAGGCACTGCTCCGACAGGCAGTAGGTCGAACGGCACTGGATCGACAGTCACTAGATCGAAAGGCACTGCTCCGACAGTTACACAGTACACCTCGGATTATCCGGACCCCACATTATCCGGATCTCGGATGATCCGGACCGGTCCATCCGAGAAATAAAAAAATAAATATCACGGCAAAAACATGATTTTAGCGAGTTTACGGGTGAAATGCACCTGCTAAAATGAAATGCAAATGCAATATATTACTGTACGCATTTGGAATCACATTAATTGAAGGAACCGCATTGCCTAGACAGTACATTACAGCATTTTCGTGAACGTAGTTTTCTGGATTGCTACTTGGAGCTCTAGCAGTAATCAACAAAGGCGTAGCCTACGGCTATTTTGCGAGTTTTGGCAATTAATTGCTGTCATTTGAGGTGTTATGTTATTTCTTAAAAAGAGTTACTGTAATAAATTTTGAGCCGCGTTTCATAGGCTTGATACGCAGTTTGCAGCATCAATTTAACAGGGGCTAAGGTATGCGATCGCTATTTAGGCGATATTGTAATGACCTCGGATTATCCTGATTTTTTGTTATCCGGCTCGGTGTTCCGCCACATTAATCCGGATAATCCGAGGTGTACTGTACTTCTAAATTCAGTGTTCCGTCAATACTGTCCCCACAAGTTTCGCAACGGAGAAAACATCAAATTGAATCGTTAAATTCAAAATACCCTTGATAAAAAATGGGAAAAACTATTGAGTTAAATAATAGTTTATTACCTTTGGGATATTCACATTCCAGTGCAAACGTAACATGAACATGTTTACTGCGAGGAAAATAACGGGGGTATTATTAGACTGGTTTTTTTAAGTATTAAAATATTGGTGACATTTTGATCACACTGAATTAGTTTACTCCGAATAAAAAAATAATATCACGAATGGCATTGTTTTGACGTACGTATTCAAACGACACTGGATCGACAGGCATTAGATCGAAAGGCAATGCACCGACAGTCACTAGATCGAACGGCACTGGATCGACAGGCATAAGATCGAAAGGCACTGGACCGACAGGCATTAGATCGAAATGCACTGTTCCGACAGTGTCGGAGCTATGCCTGTCGGTGCAGTGCCTTTCGATCTAATGACTTTATTTTGTGTCGGTCCAGTGCCTTTCGATCTTATGACTTACGATGCAATGACCGGATCTCCAAAGCTAAATTGGGGGGGGGGAATTATTAATTTTATTTTTTCAAGTGTACCAAAGCAAATTTGCATTTCTCCCCTAGGAGTAGTTGAGTAATTTATCGATAGCAAACATCAGGACAGGCTGAAAGAATTAATTTGTTTTTGTCCGGTTGAAGAGAGTCTCGTGGACTGAGCCAGTGCGGCTGCTTGCGTGCCGCGGCCGCCACGGAAGAAACAAGTGTACAGGAACGCTGCCGGTATACACTGGACATCGTGCCGTGCGAGCATGTTCATGTTGTATATCCCTATTTCGTACATTGAAAATAAAAATTTTAACTTATATACAAATTTAAATAGTGTAGCAATTAATTCATTTTTGACGATTTATTGGTAAAATTAGTTGTGGTACGTTTTACCTGTACAGTAAACAAAACAAAAAAAAATCCCCCCCAAAAAATTCTATGACGCCATTTGGCGTCATAATCCCCCCCTGTAGGCACCCCTGGCGGTTTGGAATATTAGCATTTTATTTGGGATTTAGTGAAATAATACACACTCCTCTGGCTTGGCGTGATTTTTCGAAATTAGTTGTTTTTTATAGGAGCTGACCAGAAAGTGGGTCAGCATAGAAACAATATAAGAGATTTTATTTGGATTTACAAATTAGGCGTTGCCCAGGAATTGGGGCGACAAGGATTTTGGATTTTCGAATTGAATTTGACTTTTGATTTTAATCGTTCCATAGTCGGGACTTAGGCCAATGAATACGTGCTTAGGCTTGTGATAGGCGCTGACAATCAGTTTTTGTCGGCTAGCAATTGGATATATTTCTGAACTGAATTTAAGGATTAGGTGTTGACCCGGAGTGGGTTAACTGAAGGATTTTAGGCTTTTAGAGATTGATTTAATTCGACTTATACTAAATCTAGAGGATTTGTATGGTCGTTGGTCTTAGTAAATATCTTGAAGAGAGAGATAAAATGTGTATTAGATCATTGTAAGTTGTACTAATTAGTGTGATTCCTCTTTTCCAGATTTAGCCTTGATTTGGAATTATTTTACCCCAGGTGAGGGAGTTGATGGTTTTTTTAGTTGTTGTCGGCCAAGTGTGTGCCAGGACTTGGGAGTTGCGGTGAGTACCAGGATTTATTATCAGCATAAGCTTGCAAATATTTCTTATGCACCTTTGATTAATTTTGCTTGTGCTTGTATGTGCTCACACTTGTGTATTGTTTAGAATTAGTGATTGGGAAAGTAACAATGATTAATGAGTTTGCTGCTTGAGTGTTAATGTACGTAGGCTTAAGCTAGGTGCCGACCAGTAGTTGGGTCGAGTTGGGTGTTAGGCATCGGCCAGAAGTTAGGCCGACTAGGGAATTTTATTTAGTTTTGGGTGTAGACTCGACCAGTAGTTGGGTTGAGTTGGGTGTTAGGCGTCGGCCAGCAGTAGGGCCGACTAGGATTTTTGGTTTTTAGTTGTGGGAGTAGGTTCGGCCAGGAGGTTGGTCGAGTTAGGTGTTAGGCGTCGGCCAGAAGTAGGGCGGACTAGGATTTTTGGTTTTTAGTTGTGGGAGTAGGTTCGGCCAGGAGTTTGGTCGAGTGGGGTTTGGCGTTGACCAGGAGTTTGGTCGAGTGGGGTTTGGCGTTGACCAGGAGTTGGTCAACACAGGGTCTTTGATTTTGATAATCGCAAGCCCCTTTGTCCCCGATACCCGTGTGTGCGATGATGAGTGGATCCCCATTGTGTTGAGGCAGCTGTGCCATAAAAGGGCCCACTGAGCGCACACGGAACAAATATAGATTGGTATAAAACGTACATTTAAATCCCTGGTATTGAGCTATCCGAGGCGTAACCGAGAGTGAACCTGCGTTCGGTACCCCTACCCCGTGGGCACCCCTTACACATTATTGATACGAATTACCATCGTAATTTTTCAGCATAATTTCTTATTTCCCTGACTTTCCCTGACCAAACCTCAAATTCCCTGACTTTCCGTGATTATCCCTGACTTTCCAGAATGTGGACACCCTGGATCGCCTTATTTTACTGTACTATCAGTGCCGGCCTTAGGCAACGCGAGGCCCTGGGCAAAATATCCTCGCGAGGCCCTCCCTTATCAGTGACTATCCCTCCCCAACCATTGTATCTGCCCCCGATTTCACTCCCTTTTCCCCTCCCCTCCTCCTCCTCCAACAAAGCTGCCCACTTCGCCGGGTCAAAAGATAAGTGACCCATCATGTGACCAGTGTTCCCTCTGAATTGTAAACATCGCACAGGAAAATACTGAACCTAAATTAAAACATATTTTTATTATTACACAAGTAGTAGGTCTACATGTTAGATTACCTAATAAGACAATGGTTTTGTAAATTAATCACTATGATGTCATCTAAAATTACTTATGTTTTATATCTTAAACTCTAATTTAAAAAAAAACTTGCCTCAAAAACTTCTCAAAGGCCGCTGTGCCGCACTGAGAATCGAGACACTGAACATGCTTTTCTTTTTTCTTTCGTTTTTCATTACTGAATTCGAATTTTCTAAATTTATCACGCTCTTTTGACATGATTAACCTAATTTAGAATGTGATTATAACATCAACGATTATATGAATAAACAAACCACCCAAACCACAAAGATTAAAAGTTAGGATGATGTTTTACTTAAACAACAGTTTGGTAAAATTTAACTATAAAACTCATCACATTCACTAATTATAAACGAATAGTAATCGCGATCACTACTATCAGTACCATCAGTGTCATGGGTACGCCACTTGTCTGCTCCGGCAGATTGAGATTACTGATCTTATCAAGGGAAATACTGTGTTGATAACTGAGGTAAAAACGCAACAATGATGTGTTTACAATGATTACGTTGATGACTGCATTTTTTTTCTTTTTTTTTATCCACGCTGGAAGGGAGGTTAAAAATAGCCCTTACCCGCACCGAAATGCGGGCCCTCTACGCCGCTCGCCCAAGAGGGCAAAGCGACGAGCAGGGGTCTCCAACCTCTGACAGACAGCATCAGTGTCAGAGGCCCCGCCTCGAGGCTCGAGGCGGCTAGGAGCGTACAGTTGTCTGTACGTCTCCTTGGGCATACCTGCTAAAAAAAACCCCTCGCGTGCTGTCACCACATCATTGCGATCGACCCGAGCATCTGCTCATTGCGACATCGCAATGCGTGGCCTCTGGTCCCTTTCAGGACTCCTCAGTTGGTGTTCAACCGATCTTCTGCTGTCCTCGGTTCTGGAGTCACTCGAGACACCCGTCTGTCCTCTTCTGGCGCAGGACGGACATGACAAAGTCAGCCACTGCGTTCCAGCTGACGCTGCCCTGCAGCATCTTCCCCACGTTGTTGCCCGGGGTCAGATGACCGCCGACCGAGTCGGCGAGGGCAGTCCGTTCTTCGTCAAAGCGACGGCACACGAAGAAAGTGTGATGCACGTCGTCTCCGTCGTGTCCGCAGAACTTGCACCTGGGCGAGTCGACCTTGCCCATTCGGTGGAGGCACAGACGGAAGTAGCCTGTCAAGAACTGGGTGAGGTAAAATTTCACCTCCCCGTGGTCGCGGCAAACCCACGGCTCCAGGTTCCTGATGAGTCGCCATGTCCACCTTCCGGTCGTGTCTTCGTCCCATCGACGCTGCCAGGCGGCCATTGTTTGGCCACAGGCCAGCTCGGCAGCCTCTTCCCGATTCATCTCGGGAGCACGCTCCCAGATGGTCTTCTTCTCTTGCGCCAGCAGGTCGATTGGGATGACTCCCGCAATGACCAGCACCGCCGCCTGGGAGACCGTGCGGTACGAGGACGCGACTCTGAGCGCGCCGCGTATCTGCACCGCCAGCATGCGAGTCCGGTATTTCTTCACCTTCGTCGCATCTGCCCAGATCTCCGCCCTGTAGAGCATGATGGCCTGTGCCGTCGACAGCAACAGCCTCCGTTTCCCCTGACTCGGTCCTCTGATGTTGGCCATCAGTCTTCCGAGGCAGGACGTCACTTTGGCCACCTTGTCGCACACGCTTCTGATGTGGTCCCAGTAGGTGAGCTTGTTGTCCAGCACCACCCCCAGGTACCTGGCCATCCTCTGCGTCTCGATCACTTCGGTACCCACCCGCATCGGAATGATCGTGGGTATCCGCCTCCTCGATGACTGCACTTGCCATTGACAGAGCCGTAGACAATGCCTCTCGCCCATAATTCACTAGCGCGTGTACCAGTTTACAAATTCCTTGCCATAACTTAACGTCTTAAAAAAAGTCCTCTTAGCGCGAGGCCCTCAGGAGCGCGAGGCCCTGGGCGGCCGCCCCTCTTGCCCCCCCCCCTAAGGCCGGCACTGTGTACTATAACAAGATATTGATAGTGGTAAACACAGGACATTGTCCTGTGTATAACTATATGGCAAATAAATAAAATTCTATATCTTGCTTATTTCTCAACATATTTTAATAAATATCTTTGTTAGAAATTCATTGTTGGTTGTTGGAGCTGTCTGTTTGTCCAGGTTATCCTGGCCATGTGTTACTAATCTTGTTTTGTTCCACCTGAAGACGGGATCAGATTCCAGATCCTGAAACTTCGTGAAACTTGTTTTTTACTAATCAGTGATGGCAAATGTCCGCAATAATTCAAATAAAAATATTTAAAAAACTTGCTATGTGGTTTCATTTGGTTGAGATCCACTGGAATTTAGCTGTAAATCACTAATTTTAACATTCCTGCGGCAGCAAACCCGCATGCTCACTTCCCAATGTTAATGGGAAATTTAAAAAATAACCCTGTTGCAGCAGACCTGCATACTCAGCGAATTTCAAATGCAAAACAACATATTTTAGTCCAATATAGCGAGATTTGACATGTGGGTTTGTAAGCTCCATAAGAACAACATGGGGAATGAGACTGCAGGTTTGCTGCTACAGGTTTGTTTAAACTGGTTGGTTTTAATTCAATTTTTAGTAGATCTGAACTAGAAGAAGCCATTTACCAAGTTTTATCAAGATATGTTGAGAAATAAGCGAGATATAGAATTTTACTAATTTCCCATAAGGTTAACATTGAGACAACGTATTGTGTTGTATTGTGTTGTGTTGCCTTTCAATGTCTCGGTAACCAATGGACATAGAGCAATGATTCAAGATACTAAATTGTTTTTTTTGAGCTGAATTCAATGGTGCCAACAAAAAGTTGATAAATTTTATTTTTCTTTGTGAAAAATAAAAAAAAACATTTTTGCGGGTTTTTCCCCCTTTACCCCCCCTTCCGGTGGTCCGATCGGGCTGGTTCACAAACTCGTCTGAGTGATTGATTACCACTCAAACCAAATTTGAGTGGTACATCTGTACCAAATTTTATTAAGATTGGACCATATTTACGGCCGCTATCGTGTTAACAGACATATCATATATTTAATTTCGTAAGGCGATTCTTTGCGTCAAAATTGTGAACGTCTGGTAAGTCGTAGAAAGATGGGAGAGGGCTCAAATTAAAGGTCTCTATTCCGAGATGGCGGGAAAAATACTGAAATTGCTTGAAATTCACCAGAAAACGAGAAATAACGTAAAATATCTGCCATTTAAAAAGCATTGGGATCTAAAAACGTCTGTTTTGTTGACATTCAAACATGTGGTGCTGATGCTTGATTCAAAGCCATATGATAGATGTTGACTATGGGGTTTTTTTCAAAAGGCAGCTAACTATGTTCAATGTAGGCCTACTATAACAAATAAATATTTTAATTTTAAGATTTCAGACTTTATAATTACGCGTTTGAGTATATATTTACAATATAAAATTATAAAGAGTTAAGTGTTTCTTTTACGTTATAACGATGCCGATTTAATGCCAAATGATCGATATAAATATATTATGTAAGCGAAATTTTTGCGCCGAAATTATGGGCATTTGGCAAGTCACAGGCCTTGCACTTGCAAGATAATGGGAAAGGGCTCAAATAGAAGGTCTTGGTGCCAGGGACTGAGGAAAAATACAAAAATGTCTTTAATTTTATCAAGAAATAAGATATTACGTTAAATATCTGCCATTTAAAATCATTGTAATCTAAAAACGTCTAACAGTGTAGATCAGCTGAGTGTAACATCAGCTTTAAATTTGATTCCACCAAAAAGGTTCACCTTTAAATTTGGCCAATCAAAAGTATATTCAATCTTGAATCTACCAAGACAAAGCAGTATTTATTCACGGGCAACCATAAAAAAAGTGTTGAACGTAGGGTACCAGAGGTGGAGTGTGGAGTCGTTAACGGGAGGCCATTTTCGGATTTAATGCTTATTTATTTATTTATTTGCTTAGTGTGTACAATGTAGCCTCAAACGGAGAATTCCATAACAAGTACCCTTTAACTGTCCAATATAATATTCTTTTGAACTAGGTGGAGGCTATAGACATTTGTTTACATTTTTGAGTTAACTTAAATGTCACGACTTTCTTTGGCAAATAAATTAATTTCACAGTCTGTGGTTAACCTTAAGAATTGTTTTAAACCATGTCCATATTTTTAATAATTGTAAACGATGTGAACTGAGTTGTTTTGAGAACGACATCCATAGCGCCATTGTTTCAAAAATTTAGCCGTTTACTACTGAAGTAGGCCAACGCCCTTTCTTAAAATTCTGATACGCACTAGCAAATGTCAAAGTATAATTAACATTTCACTTTACACATTTAATTCCGCCAAACAGTTACTGAGTTTTGAGTGTGAAGGAAACATTAAATATATATTTTACTAAGCATTTGTATTTTATTTATAGGGGCTTTTGCCCCTACAAGCCACTAGTATATATATATATAGTTAAATAAAGATCACTGTTAATAGTGAGGTGGCTTAGCGAAATTACTGTTACCTGGCGGATAAAAGCATAAAATTTGATGTGAAGGTACCTTATGGTGTACTAATAAATTTTAGCTTAGGAGCCCTTTTGAATTTTTAAAAATTTCCACACCCGGCACCAAAATCCGAATGTGGTATGTAAAATAACAATTAACATGGGATCATTTTTGAAAAAAAGTTACTTAAGTGCATTTTTTACATGTATTTTTTTAGATATTGACTTGGAAACAACGCCAATCGTTGTTTAGTGGTTAATCCTTTATTTTGACAGGATAATAATTTTCGGCCGCCATCTTGGATCCGCCATTTTGGATATAAACTCAATTTTTTTAAATGTAAAGGTGGTGTGGTGACGCATAATTTTAAACTAGATTTTCACGCTGATTACAATGCTGAAATCCGTTTTTGAAAATATGCATTCGTTAAAAAGATATACTCAAATAAAAATTTATCCCTATACATTTCTTATAGGCGTTTCATATTTTTAGCATATTTTTATTATTTTTCTTCTATCTCTCATTATAATTAAGATATGTACTTAGTTTTAGTCTTAGAATACTCAGTGGAATAGCGGCTCTCATTTGAAATATTAATCATCAACTTCGGACGAGTGACAGATGAGCTATAAGGCATAATATGAACTTAAAAATAAATTTTCGGTATTTCTTTTTTAATGAATTATCTATATCTCCGGGTTTAAATAAGGTATTAAGTTCTTTTTGGTCTTAAATCACTCAGTAAACCATTAGCTTTCAAGTGAGCTAACTCTCAATAAAATCGTATTCAAGTTTAAGTGACTCATGAGCTTTCAATTCGTTTTACTTACATAATTTTACAGTTCTTGAAGGATTTCTCTAGTTCCAAAGAAGACTCAAAAATCTTAAAGGTCTTAATTGACTCTGTAGATTATTGGCTTTCATCTGAGTCATAATTATTTTAATAGATTGCATTTCAGGTGAGTTGTGGTCCAAAAACACGCATAAAATTGAATTTTTCAGAAATTTGTTCATATAAAGACTGTTATCTCCATTTCTATGACAGGTATAAAGTTCTGAATGCTTTTAAAAGACTCAATAAAATATCAGCTTTATTTTGAGACTATGATCATTTAATTTGGACAAGTTCGTGGTGAGATATAAACCACTATTAAGCGTAAAATTTAAAAATAACTAATCTTTATGTCGTAATGAGCCTTAAAATCCATTAAAAACTTAACCAAATTTACATAGCAATATATCAAACAAAAGCCAAAGTATCACTGCATATGTTAAGACCAAAATGATTTAAATACCTAATTTGGAACCCGAGATACAAATACTTAATTAAAAACAAATTTCCGAAAAATTGACTTTTAAGTTTCATTGAGGCTCATAGCTCATCTGTTACTTGTCTGATGTTGATAATTAATATCTCAAATGAAAGCTGCCATTTCACTAAATATTTACAAGACTAAAACTATCTGCATATGTTAATTATAATGAGAGATATAAGAAAAATAATAAAAAAATGCTAAAATATGTCAGAAAACGCCCATAAGAAATGTATAGGGATAAATTTTTATTTGAGTATATCTTTTTAAGGAATGCATATTTTCAAAAAAGAATTTCAGCATTGTAATCATTGTGAAAATCTAGTCTGCAATGATGTGTCGCAATACTACACTCATATTAAAAAATACCCCCGTTGCAGCAGACCTGCATACTCAGCAAATTTCAAATGCAAAAGAACATAGTTCAAGCCAATATAGCTAGATTTGACATGTTTTTGTAAGCCCCATAAGAATAACATGGAGAATGAGTATGCAGGTTTGCTGCCACAAAAATGGAAATATCGGGGATTTTAGACTATTAAACATTAGATCTCATCTAGATGTCTAGATGAAACCACAAACCAAGTTTTATCAAGATATATTGACAAATAAGCAAGATATAGAATTTTACTTATTTCCCATAAGGTTAACATTGGGACAACGTACTGTGTTTACCACTTTCAATATCTCGGTAACCAATGGACATAGGGCATGGGGGGGTTTGGTATAAACCAAATAATATACTAAATTATTTGTTTTTTGAGCGAAATTCAATGGTGCCATCGAAAATTCGATAAATTTTATTTTTCAATGTAAAAAACTCATAAAAACCCATTTGTGAGGGGTTTACCCCCTTTACTCCCCCTTCCGTGGACCGATCGGGCTGGTTCACGAACTCGTCCGAGTGATTACCACTTTACACGTCCGTACAAAATTTTACTAAGATCGGACCATATTTACGGCCGCTATCGTGTTAAAAGATATATATATATGTGTGTGTGTGTGTGTGTGTGTATATATATATATATTTATATATGTTTGTATATATATGAACAATAGTTATTTGTGCATCTAGGGACTAAAGTGCAACTTTTTCTCCCTGAGGGAAACTGTTGTCGCCCGATGGCGGAGCCGAGGGCGACAATTTCCCAAGGGAGAAAAATTACTTTAGTCCCGTGATGCACACAAAATTTTTCCTCCACCTACACCATTAACAATAACTAGGTATAACACTGTAACTTTACCTTCAGATGATCCTTTGCTTCAACAAACTGCATTACAATCACATAGCCTATTTAAATAAATAATGCAAAGTATTTAGGCTTTAATTTAACCACTTTATTCACACTCTTCTTTAAAAATACCCTAGGCCTAACTTATTTGTTCACAAATATGCAGGATTATAGCCTAAACTACAGCAAACTCAAAATGGATACGCTAATACGCTGTCCTGTAGACAACGGAAACGGATGCTCGTATGCTGTGACACTCTCTTCAACATAGAGAAACAAATTGAAATCGACAGTGTTGCCATATTTTCTCACTGTCCACCGCGGCGTTGCCGGATTTCTTCCCATGTATTTCTTATGAGATTACTTTTAGTCCCGTGGGACTAAAAGAAGTGAGTAAATCCCATGGAGTATAAACTAGTACTTTAGTATTATATTCCAGGGACTAAAAGACGACTATAGATAGTAGGTGGAGGAAAATGGTGTTTTTTGCTTCTAGGGGCCCAAAAACAAAAAGTTATCATGGTCTGGGTCTTTGGTCTTACCATGAGTACTACGGTAAAAGCTTCTTCCCTATAGGGGAAATTCGCTAAAACTATCTTGTATCCAATATGGCGGATCCAAGATGGCGGCTAAAATTTAATACCCAATCAGATTGAAGTATTTACTACTCAGCAAGTAAGGCGGTGGTTCCAAATCGATATATTGGGAGATATTAGTTTGGATACACATAAATAAAATTGTTTCAATATATATTTCTGTATTTGTTGGCCATTTTGGATTATGGTGCCGTGTATTAAAAATTAAAAAATAAATAAAAATTTGTGAGGGCTCCTAAGCTAAAATTGATTAGTATACCCTAAGGTACCTTCATGCCAAATTTGGTGCTTTTATCCACCTGGTAACGGTGTTCTTAAAATACAGCCCTAAGCAACCGGACTATAAGGGCTACTATTAAATAAATATTTAAAATTAACATGAGTACCCTTTTGTTTTAAAACAATTTTATTTCACTGACGCGTTTAGACTATATAGTCATCTTCAAAGTGTGACATGTTTTACATAACCTCTTATCAACTATAAATAAATTCAATATTTAAAACTTAAACAATATTCAGCTGTCCGTTATTCCATTGTGGTGCAATCGGATTCTGTTTTATATTCACGATTTTATCAAATATGGAGTTCTTGTTTTCTACTAGCTACTACTACTTCTACTGGTATTTAAAATATTATTTTTATCTTTTTTATGGTTTTCATAAATATGATACTCTTCTTGAATGTTCATTTTGTTGCCTTTCTGCACTATGTCAAGAATAAACATGTGATTTTCGTAATATTTGTATTTATGGGCTGTTTTTAATATGTGGTCGGCAAAAGTAGATTTTTGTGTAGTTTTATTGTTTGATTTTATTGCCTGTATGTGTTCATTATATCTTTGTTTGAAACTTCTGCCAGTCTGGCCTATATATAATATTTTGGGCAATCACTACACTTTATTTTATAAATGCCACATTTTTCATATTTGTTTGAACTGTTGTTTATTTTTTTAAATTTATTGACTAACTCAAAGGTGTTGATTCTTGTTCTAAACACTATCTTAAAATTTGATTTTTCAAAAGTTTTTCTGATGGCTTTATTTATTGTGCTATAAGGTAGACATAAGTAATCATTTTTTGATTCTTTCAAATTGAAGTTGTTATGGTTGTTTTTCTTGATTTTCTTTCTTAGCATGTTGTCTATTATGTTTGTTTTATAACCATTAACTCTTGCTAGCATTTTTTATTGTTTTCTTTTCATCATCATAGTCTTTTTTGTTCATAGGAATATTAATCATTCTGTTAAGTAGACTGAAAAGTTGCCATCTTATGTTGCCATGGATGGTTAGAACTCGCTGGAATTATTAGATTCATTTGTGTTGGTTTTCTACAAATTTTAAATATATGTTTATTATTTTCATTTTTGATAGTTATATCCAAAAAGTTGATTTCAGACTTTTGTTCCTCCATTGTAAATTTTATGGAGTTAGAAATGGTATTTAAGTATGTAAGCAGGTCATTTGGAGTTTGTTCGTCATTTTTGTATAAACAAATAATGTATCCACGTATCTATACCAGTATATTATTTTATTTTTTTGAGGATTTGTTGAGTTCATTATTTTATTTGATTCTAAGTATGTTAAATAAATATTAGCTAAAAGACCTGACATAGGTGAGCCCATGGCTAATCCTTTTTATTGGTAGAATTCTGATTTATATTTCTCAGAAACAATGAAAATTCTCGAAGACAATTTATTAAAAAATATCAACGCATCCAAGAGAGATGTTCAAGATATCATGTCTCTTACAAAAATAACGGTGAAACAAAACTATTTCAAATATAAATAGTTCCTTCTTATGGAGCTTACAAACCCACATGTCAAATCTCGCTATATTGGACTAAAATATGTTGTTTTGCATTTGAAATTCTCTGAGTATGCAGGTCTGCTGCAACAGGGGTATTTTTTAAATTTCCCATTAACATTGGGAAGTGAGCATGCAGGTTTGCTGCAGCAGGAATGTTAAAATTAGTGATTTACAGCTAAATTCCGGTGAATCTCAACCAGATGAAACCACATAGCAAGTTTATTAAATATTTTTATTTGAATTATTGCGGACATTTGCCATCACTAATTAGTAAAAAACAAGTTTCACGACGTTTCGGGATCTGGAATCTGATCCCGTCTTCAGGTGGAACAAAACCTAGAACATAACAAGATTAATAACACATGGCCAGGATAACCTGGACAAACAGACAGCTCCAACAGCCAACAATGAATTTCAAACAAAGATGTTTGTTAAGATATGTTGAGAAATAAGCAAGGTATAGAATTTTATTTATTTGCCATATGGTTAAAATACACGGGACAATGTCCTGTGTTTACCACTATCAATATCTTGTTATAGTACAGTAAACTGAGGCGAAAATACCCTTTAAATCGGTAAATGCAACCGATGTACATTCACGAAAATTTAATTAGAGCTTCTTTTGAGCACAATAATTAAATATCCAATGAGTCCCCAAAAAATAAAGTTGTTTTACACCTAAAATCACGTTTCAAAATGGTAGGTTTTTGGTAATGGGATAAATTTTGAAAAATCTTCCCTTTTTAATTTTTTACCTCAATTTATCAATATAATGTCTTGGGACCACCTCCAATACTTTTTGGGTGGTAAATACTTCATTTTAACTGATTGTTAATTTTTGGCTGTCATATTGGATATAAGTTATTTTTTCTAATGTAAAGATAAGTGTTGTGACACATCATTTCAAAGTAAATTTTTACGCTGATTAAAATGCCGCAATCTGTTTTTGAAAATCTTGATTCGATATGAAAATTCGTCTTGAAAATCTGCTTAAAGAATCACTATGTATTGAGAATAGGGAATGCCAGTCTTAGATATGTTATTCTTTGGCTGCAGGTAAGTATACATTGTTCAGTATACAAAAAGGAATAAAGAATTTTTTTAATGAACTGAATCATATGTTATTAGGCTACCTAACCATGGACATGGTCCCATCATAGAGGGTGACGCTGTACAGCACACAACTGTAATGTTCTAAAACATTCCGCATATTGTAAGTATAAGTATAGATAAATTAAATACATTTTTAGAATCAAAATAACATGACATTGGATCAAACTATTTCATTACAGAAAACTGGGTGAATAAAAAATATTGGCAGATTAAAAAGTACTATATTACATTTGTCCACACTGGGATATAACCACAGGTATCTTTGGTTTGTTATTAGGTCCTGTTGGAACATTTTCAATTTTTCGCATTACAAGAAGTCCATCAATTACACGTCCAAAAACCACATGTTTGCCATCCAGGAAATTACACTTGGCGCATGTGATGAAAAACTGACACCCATTTGTGTCTTTGCCACTGTTTGCCTGAAAAAAAGGAAAACATAAATTTCTTAATTTCACAGCAATAGCAAAGGATGTTCATATGAAGAGGATGGTTTCCTTCGGATGTGAAAAGTTTTGAAAACCAATTGAACCAGGAAAGACGGAACGTTCTCTTAGGGGGTACAATCTTTTGTCCCAAGTTTAGTTTGTCCCGAGTTCTTCAAAAATTAAAAAAAATATTAAGCAAATCAATTTTATTAGATTCATTTGTCCCAGGTTTCATTAGTCTATGATGGAAGAGTCATTTTTGGAAACGGTGATACCTTGGGCAAAAGAACCTGGGTCATGTGATGTGGTGTGTTTTATTTTAAAATAAGGCACCTGGGACAAGTTAATCTGGGGGCAAGTGATTTACCTTGATATTGGTTGACTATTTTATTTAACATTCCTGGGACTAATGAAACCAGGAACAAATGATTTGACAAAGTTTAAAATGATTATTAGCCTGGGACAAATGGATCTGGAACATTTGATCTTTTATAACTTTTTTAACAACCTGAGAAATCAGAAACACACCCTTCTCTTAACCGCTCCTCATGGGACTGGACCAAGATATGCCTTTATAATACGATGCCTTTATAATACGATGCCTTTATAATACAATGGAAGTGAGTCTTGAAGGATATATGGCCTTCATCTTAAGTCGCCAGTACACCCCCACCCACCCTGCCTTCCATGGTGGGGAAATGAAGTTCTTCACTGAAAATCAGCTATAACACTGCCTCCAATTAGTTGTGGTAACTTTGGTTGCAGCACCCAATATTGGTACCTAAACTAGTGAAAGCTAGTAAGGTTCCCATTGGTTACTACACAACTAACATTGATAATTCAAAGCATATTAAGAACTAGGGGTGGGCGAGTAGTGGATTTTGAAGTCGAGTCGAGTATTAAGCCAAATACTCGAGTATCAAGTCGAGTCGAGTAGTTGTTTGTGAAAAGTAATGAGATCTTCATTTTTTAAAGTATTTAGGTATTTGAATTACAGTTAATTAAAATATTTCTTTAATTTTACTTATAAAATTGGTCTACTTTATTTAAGCTAATCTTTTAAAATTTTTCTTGGAAAAACAAAACTCTGATATTCTAATACCCCTACACTGCATAAACCCTACCTTTAAATGAATAAGTTGACTATGCTAAATCACTTAAAATAACAAATCACTTAATGAAACTAGATCACAAAATAAATTTATGTAGAATATGCATAGTTGTAAAATTCAAGCAGAAATAAGATTTAATTATTAGCCTATTATTTTAAAAATAAATACCCCCGTTGCAGCAGACCTGCATACTCAGCGAATTTCCAGTACAAAACAACATATTTCAATCCAACATAGCGAGATTTTACAGGTTTTTGAAAGCTCCATAAGAATAACATGGGGAATGAGTATGCAGGTTTGCTGCTACGGGTATATTAAAACTGGGTGGTTTTAATTCAATATGTAGTAGATCTGAACTAGAAGAAGCCACTTACCAAGTTTTATCAAGATGTGTTGAGAAATAAGCGAGATATAGAATTTTACTTATTTCCCATAAGGTTAACATTGGGACAACGTACTGTGTTTACCACTTTCAATATCTCGGTAACCAATTGACATAGAGCAGTGATTCAAAATACTAAATTGTTTGTTTTTTTGAGCTGAATTCAATGGTGCCAACAAAAATTGGTTTATTTTTATTTTTCCATGTAAAAAACTCAAAAAACCCATTTTTGGGGGGTTTACCCCCCTTTACCCCCCTTTCCGGTAGTCGGATTGGGCTGGATTACGAACTAGTCCGAATAATTACTACTTTACATATCCATGCCAAATTTCATTAAGACTGGACCATTTTTACGCGAGTTATCGTGCTTAAAGACACATAGATATATATATATATAGATATATATATATCTATATATATAGATATATATATATATTTATGAAAATGAACGAATAGTGTTTTTTGCTTCTGGGGGCCCCAAAACGAAAAGTTATCATGGTCTCGTGCTCAGGTCTTACCCTGAGTACGACGGTAACAGCTTCTTCCCTATAGGGGAAATTCGCTAAAAACAGGTTTATATTTTCCTTAAAAATAATTTTTGGTCCTAATTAAAACCTTATCCAAGAAATTGTGGAAGAAAGAATTAAAAACTTCGGGAGGAGAGCTATGCCTAGTTATTTGTTTACTTCTCTACACCCAACCCCATCCCCTTGCCTGACTGCTGATCTATTGTTTTTTGACATCCAGTCACTTGAGCAGAGTGACACAGCTGCGACCAGATAAGAATAACCACCCCAATACAAAACCTTAACTAATTGTTTTTTAAAGTCCACTTTACCAATGAAGCCCACAATTTTCTTCTCATTTTTACGAATCAAATGAGATAGAGATGAAGGCTGTGTACCATTCAAAAGATAAAATATGATTACAAATTTGAAGTTGTTAAGTGTAAGGTCAGAGCTAGGCTAAATATAGCTGTAAGTTTGCAATTTCCAAAATCTGAAACATCTCTCAGAATCTGGTATTTATAGATAGAACTATGAATAAATTAATGAATAAATGATTTTATTTCCACAATAAACATAAGTAAACATGGTACAAGAATGGTTGGGAATAAAACTGACCACTTAAACCAGTTGTGTGGTCAGGAAAAGAAAAACAATTTATAAGCATAATTAATTATTTCAGTCTAGCTCAATATGTTAAGTCGCTCTCTATGATGCCTGCCCTGTATTACTTAGTGAGTAATTAAAACAATATTACAGTAGACGCCCTCTAGTTCGGCTTCGGATGGGTCGGCCGCCGGATGGTCCGGCCGGTCCTAGGATGGTGACTCATATCCGTCATATCGCTACGCTGCACCGCGGGGGAATGACCTTCGACAGGATTTATCCTGAATTTTTGGTTTCCGGCCGTAGAATAAACTATTTACGTCAGTTTAGTTTACAGGCAAGCTTGAAATTGAACACATTTGACCTCAAATAACAAACGATGTTGTTATCCTTTCAATGTAAGGACTTTACAGTAAGATTTGATCTTGGATTTTGTTTGCGTAACAGAAGAAAATTACAGGTTTCTTTAAATTTGTATAGGTTATGATTCAAGTAATACATGTAAATTAATTCGATCAAATAAATTGTTGGTGTATTTTTATAGTACATAATGAGTTTTTCTGCTCAATTTAGATCCTCAGTACGATATCGGTAAAAACGTACCTATCGACGAGTGACACAATATGATAGTTTTGACAAGAGACGTCAAAATATTTTCTTTGGCAATCAAGCGCTGTAAATATGTTTAAATATTGTGTTTTGTTGATTTTTAGGCATAGGGTTATGTTTTGATGAATTTAATAGGGTTAATTATTTTACATTTTGATAGTACATCCGGATAGTCCGGCCATTTTGTAGTTCGGCCGATGGTCCGGTCCCGAGGTGGCCGAACTAGAGGGCGTCTACTGTACTTACAATCAAAAAGATAAATCACATAACAATATAGGTTACTACCTGTGCAACTTACTGAACATATTGCAAAACAAAATATATTTACCCTAGGATAGAAGAAAAAAATATAATCAAAAGATACCAGGACAAAATCAAACTAAGACTTTAAATTAAATTTTTAATGAAGTATTTTCAACATTTTTAAGGTTGAAGAAAATTTATAGAGTGAGTAATAGAGAGGCCAATTGATAATATATCATCATACACACACGCACACACGTACACCGGAAGGACCCTCGACCCCAGATAGTCTGCTAAAAGGCAAGTACCACTGGAGTCAACGCTACCTCGCAACCGTGACCATCAGGCGGCTGTTAGCCCCTACTATTCATAGGGGCCGTCAAAGCTCTGTCCCTGTATGGCCAAGCAGCGAGAAGTCCTACCAAACAGGAATCCTAATGGATTCATCCTAACATTCATACAGCATTCAAACCATTATGCCAATACCAAAAGCAAATAATTAACGTCATTTTGTTCCAAAAGCCATCCAAATAATTTTTTGCAGAAGAGTTTACTATTCTTAATTACCCTAATATTTTTTGGGATTTGATTATATAATTTTGGGCCAAGATATACTAAGGAACGCCTGAAGATTGCTTTTTTTACCTGGGGAAGTCTAAATAAGCCGTGTAAAAAATTTCTTGTTGTGTAATACCTGTTATCGTTACCCTTGTTTCCACTTCGGATGTAAAAAATTCTTAATACTTTATATATGAAAAGGTGTTGTATTAGTAAAATTTGTAATTCTTTATATAACGGATATGAGCTTTCCCTAACATTTTTATTTAAAATAATTCGTAAAAAAAAAGTTTTGTGTTACTTTAAGTCTGTCAATCAAGGTTTTGTACGCCCCACCCCAGCAAGTTATTCCGTATTCTAATCTAGAATTTACTAAAGCAAAATATAATGTGCGAAGAACTGAAGTTTTACAAATGTTTTAAAAAAAATAAAAAGTTCGGGCCGAGGATCTTATTTTTCTATGCAATTCCGTAATATGACTTTCCCAGTTTAATTTTTCATCCAAGGCAACACGCAGATACTTAAAACTGGCTACTTTTTCAATAATTTGACAGTTAAAGATAATAGTGTCACAATTCAAAGTGTGATACTTAATATGGCAAGGAAAAGTAAACCCTATAAAGTCAAAATTTATGTATTTTGTTTTACTTACATTTATCTCCATACAATTTTGTACGCACCAGTTCCTTAATAGGACTAAGTCGTATGCAATACTATCTTTTATTACATTCTCACGTTCTTGGGAATAAAATAAAGCAATGTCGTCAGCAAAAGCATTGATTTTTCCTCTGAACGGTAGTTTTAATAAATCGTTAATAAATATAAGAAACAAGGTAGCAGATGTTACTGATCCTTGTGGAACTCCAGAGTTAACAATTAGAGGATCACTAAGATGATTCCCTATCTTGACTCTTTGCCTTCTCTGATTAAAAAAACTTCTAAACCATTCCAAGGCAACTCCTCTAATGCCAGCTGCTTCTAACTTATTTAAAAGAATGTTGTGATTCACGAAGTCAAACGCTTTCTTAAAGTCAATAAAGAGACCCGTATTTTTAAGGCTTAAATTTAAGTTATTGTAAATCTGATATGTGACTGTAATAAGAGCATCTTCTGTTGTATTTCCTATGATAAAACCGTATTGCCTATCACTAAAAAACTTAAAGCTATTTAAATAGTTCAATAAGCAAATTTTAATTATTTTCTCTATAATTTTAGAAAAAATAGATAACAGGCTTATTGGTCTAAGATTATCAAGTTTTAAATTATTATTCTTCTTCCAAATTGGCACCACAATAATACTCAACTTTATCAGGAAAAACACCTTCGACAAAACTTAAATTTATTATATAGACTAAAGTCGGAGCAATTTCATCAACAACATGTTTTATAAGATCGACAGTAAAACTATCAAAGCCCGTTGATCGCTTGTTCTTTAAACTAGCAATAACTTTTTTTACTTCATCTACTGTTGTCGGTATACTAAAAAAAGAATGAGGATGATTGTAAAGCGACGGTAGTGCACCATCAGCGACTGTACCTGCGTTGGTCACCTGACCAGACTGTACAGCGATAAGATGCTCATTGATACTTTGAGCGACAATAACTGGATCTGTAACTATTCTACTGTCACTTACCTCCACTTTGTCTACGTTATTATTGCTTACTCTACCTGTCAACCCATTAATTATTCTCCATTGTTGTGACGTATCCCCTTTACACCCGTCTATTTTATTTTCATAATATTGGTTTTTTGTACCGTCTATTTCATTACTCAGTTTAGTACAATAACTTCTATAATAATTATTAAAATTGATATCGTATGGCCTCTTTTAAAGGATTTTATATGATTTTTTTCTTTTTTAAATTTAACTTAAAATGTTTGATGTTATCCAAGGTGAAACACTCTTCGCCCTACTTAACTTACTGATATATTTAATATTTTTCTTAGAACTTTCTAATGCATGTGTAAATAAATTGTGGAATTTGTTATAACAGATATTAACATCTCTACTTTCATAAATATCATTCCAGTTAATATCTCTTAACTTAGTTTTAACTAAATAAACATCATAAATGCATTTTTCCATCTCATTTACATTTTGTTTAATCAGCTTTTCGGCTGTCTCAGTGCTACTATTTACAAACCTTAAACCTAAAATACAATGATCCGTTACACCAATATCAAAAATCGCACTTTTAAATTGGTTTATCTCCTTAAACCTTAAAAAAATATGGTCAATGCATGACTCTGAAGTATTTGTAACCTGTGTTGGACTGTTAATTAAAGATAAAAACCCATTGTTATTTAACAAACTGTGATATATTTGAGTTGAGTTTTCCTTACTTAATAAATATATATTGGCATCACCTATATAAATAACATTCCCTCTAATATTCTCTAACAATGAAGCTAACTCATTTGAAAATTCACCCTCAGAAAATAACAAAATAACTTGAAAGCCATTTTATTTAATTTAATATTTAACAATAATATGTCGGCAGTTTTCATTTCAAATTGTAATTCATCAACAACAAACGAGTCGTAACTTGAAAGCCATTTTATTTAATTTAATATTTAACAATAATATGTCGGCAGTTTTCATTTAAAATTGTAATTCATCAACAACAAACGAGTCGTGTACAAAGCATAGAACACCACCCGCTCTATAACTATCATTACAGTTATAATGAATTTTATATCCAGGAATATTAAACAGCTTAACCTCATCCGATCCTATCCATATTTCACTTAGAATAATAAATTGAACCTTGGCAGTAACTTTATGTAACTCTAGTAAAAAACTATTGAAGTTCTCCCTCATACGTCTGATGTTGGCATATATTAAATTAAAATGCAACTTTTCCCCTTGGTCATAAAAAAATGTATCTAAATTCAAGTTGGAAAAATAAATCAAACTGTCAGTATTCATAAATATAAATTATGTGGCAAAATAATCATTATATTAATAAAGCTACATTTCCTACCCAGCTCATATTCACTTTCGACCTTTGTTTTATTTGATACCATTGAGATCATCATAACTATTTATTTTTTTGCAGCTGTCCCCTGATGTTTTCCTGATAAGAATTTGCCATCCCGGCACCATACATAACTATAGCCTAAGTCTTTACACTTCCTTTTCAGAGTCGCCAGGAACACTTTGTTTTCAGGTGACAAGTGCTCGTTGATGTATATCTTTTGAGGAGAAAATGAAGCATTTACCTCGTTAGCAGAAAGAGTTTTCTTTTCCTTGTACTTAGCCAACCACAACTCCTTTTCACTACGGGCGGTGAACTGCACAATAATTGACTGCTGACGGTCCTTCTTAACCCTCGAGCGGGCGCATGCGGAGTTTGCCTCCACACGTGTTTTTATATTAAAATAAACAGACATAATGGGTGTTGGCGGTCATGTCCGGCTCCATACTCTACACCTCTCATTCCAGGAATCTCCTAAAGCTATTTACTCCCCCCCCCATTGGTACCTAATTGTTTGCAATTCAGAGATGCCGCAGTTTGCGGAGCGCCCTCTCCCGTAACAGAGACAGTGATACCTATTTTTAAAATTCATAATAGCGAAGGATTTGTAATTGTTACCTATTTAATTTTTGGACTTTTCCTATCGCTTTTGAAAAAAAAGAAGCAAAAAGAAAAGTCCAAAAAATTCAATAATAATTAACATCTATTTTATACTAGAAAATTACTTCCTATGTTCAATTGAAATATTACACTTATTAAGCTGAACAATTAATTGTAATTGTTCATGATGAAATGTGATTCCTAATGAAGTTTTGTCAACATTAGAATACAAAATTTTGTTATAAAACAAGTAAAATGGGTTAAATTTGTGCGATTTAGTGTTGTAGAGTAAAACTCTGCATGCGCCCGCTACCGTTTTACCAGTGAAGCGCCCGCTCAAAGGTTAAAGCTAGGGATTCTATGCGCAGCTGAGATCTGGCTGTCATACACCTCCAACCCCAGAACAGCTCCCGCGTCCTTGATGATGTTGGAAATGTTCTCTTTCGGTGTGTCAGGAATACCACTGATTTCAATGTTGTTCTTTCTTGTATATTGTTCCAATGTCCGCATTCTATCTTTTAGTATTCCTACCTCATTGGTTAGGTTAGTGTTCTCTGCCTTAAGACGCTCATTTTCTTTTTTAACTGCTGCAATTTCAGTTTTAATTTCTGACATCAGTACATTGACACTGTCCAACTTATCTGAGATAAACTGTACAGATGACGACAGGCCAGTCATCTCATTTTGGAAAACCTTAAGTTCGTCGAAGACTTGTTTTTTAAACTGTTCCATCACTGTAACTAGAAATTCTTTTGTAAGCACAGTTGATGAGTTTACACTACTTGTAAATGAAGTGTTACGGCAATTTCTGCACTTCCGCTCGCGACTTGACCGCGTTTTTTTACCTTCCACGTCATCCTTGATGCGAGTGAAAAAGTTTTTCACAACCTCCGATGCACTTCACTACCGGATCGCTCGTATCAGATGATGCACAGGCTTGATTACAGACACCACAGGTCGACATTGTTAATTAAAACACAGCTTTAATAGCGAAAAAAGGAACTAAAATTCTCAAAATCATGAAACACGTTAGGTACAAGCACGATGCGACTTGAAACGCTTATCTGCGGAGCGGCGTACAAGAGCTCTTATCGTCTCGGCTGACTGAGCTAGACTGATATAATCTAGATATAATCTGGTATCTGATATTCTGGTATTTATAGATATCTGAAAATAGGTATAGAAATCTGGATAGATAGGTTCTATAAGGATAGAAATCTGGTATTTATAGATAGTTATAGTGTGTCGGTGGCGCAGTTGGTAGCGCACTCGGCCTCGGAACTGTGGCCTCAAAGCGTCGCAGGTTCGAGACTCGGGCTTGTCGCATACTTTTAACAGTACTGTTCACCCTTGTACTGTACCGGCTCACTCCTTGACTATGCTTGAGTCCACGCACAGATCAATAATCTATGTGGGCGGGGTAAAGGCAAGGTGAAAAAGAGGCCGCCACCCTCGTTTTAAAACAAAAAAACTGTCAAAATCCATTCTTCTATGAGTTTATAAAATATTTTCAAGGTTATTGTTATGAAAAACTCGTGGACAGCTGCGAAAAACGATAGTGCATATCTGTCGGTCACGGATAAACGGCAGTTGTAGCTTTTCAAAACTCGCGATCTGCCGCGAAATACGATCGCGCGTATTTACCGATTGCCGAAAATCGGCAAATGTAGCCTTGCAAAAGTCGCGATCAGCTGCGAAAAACGATCGTGTGTATTTGCCGATCGTAACTAAACGAAATGCAACTTTGAGAAACTAGCGATCGGCCGTAAAAAACAGTCGCGCGTATTTGCTGGCCACAAATGAACAGAAAATGCTGCTTATTGTGAAACTAGCGAGCGGCCGCGATAAACAATCCGCCGATTGCGGATACACGGCAGATGTAGCTTTGCGTAACTCGCGAACGGCTGTAAAATATGATCGCACAACGTAAATCGCACTTAAATTCAACCTCCGCGGCGGGAATAACTAACTACTCGACTCGAGTAATTACTCGACTGTCGAGTACTCGCCCACCCCTATTAAGAACTTGAGATGGTCATATTTTACTTTCATAGAATTTAGAGGTGAATTATACAATAAGCTGATATAAAATAATGCAAAATATTACCATGGATAGAAGACCCGGAGCATCATGTTTCATGATGAAATTCTCGTCTGTGAAAGTACCACCACCATATATACTCATGACACCCGTTCCATCTCCCTGAAAAAATATCATAATTATTGCCATAAAATTTTTATGTTTACTTGTATTATTTTTTTAAAATGTTGACACTATACAAGCAAATTTTAAAGCTAGTATGAATTTTAAAGGATGAGTGTGTATTGTGTGTTCATTTGTCAGTAATTAATGGCAGCCAATAATCAATAGCAACTGGGTCTAGAGTGAATTTTGACTTGAATTTGAGTTGAAAATATCTTCAATTGATTGGAATCTTCACAAAATGTTGACACCAGTGAAGTTGGTGTTGATTATAAATGATGCATGCAGAGGTTAAGTTTTGTAAATTTCATTAGTTAACCGAGTTAAGAAAATAACTAAATGTATAAAACCTTAGATGAGTAAGAAAATAAACTAAACTGTATAAAACCTTGAATCATTCCTCTGAAAAAGATTACTAGAATCTGCTGTCTCTGTCACACAATAACTTAAAGCAAAAATATTACTTTCTCACCAACAATAAAACTCTCAGCCAGCTAAAAAGTAGGACATGCTACAGATTGTTTTGGAAATCAGAAGTTAAAAAAGTATCGGCTCTGGGTGAAATTACCACCTCTATAAAGTGTGCTGAAGTCGTCAATAGAGTCTTGGCATATGAATAAAAAGTTGGGCCCATTTATGTGTGTTGGTTTATGTAGGTTTATGTTTATATAAATATTTATATATTTATTTACATATTAAATAAAATAAAAATAAATTCTTTGAATAGAACACAATGCCGCAAAATTAAATTTGACCTTTCTTTGAATTATGTGATGTGAGAAGTAAATAGGGATCTCAAGTCTGAATTTTCCAGTTCTGAGTTATTAACGTTCTGAAATTCAGCTTTAAATGATGAACAATTTGACATGGAATTTATGATGCTATGATTTTTTTCTTGATTGAGTTACTGGCATTTTAATTTCAACTAATCAAAATGGGTATTTTGGGAAACCAAGGCCCAAAACGTCAAGCTTCCACAAAATATTGATTACTCATTTAGGACTAAAGAAATGAATTAGGAAGATATCAAAATAAAACTGATAACTAGATCTTGATATCTCAAACTAAAAATAAATAAGTTACATGTTGGAAACGGTGACACTTTCAGTGTTAAAATTAAGCATTTCTAGTGAAAAGTTCAGCAGATGGAAAAGGGGACCCGAGTCAAAAGGCAGAATATTAGAAGAATGATGAGAAATACACTATCAGGACAGTGATTTTTGGACTTAGACAATAATCTTGTATATTAGAATAAATTTGTAGTAGTTCACTCATTGATCGATAGATCAAGAGTCAGGAGAGACTTGTCTTGTGGTGCAATTGACTCTTCTGTCGGTACAGGTTTGGAATATGGGATCTCAAGTCGCCGGCCATCTTATTTCTCATAAGTATAAGCGATAAGGTAGCCTACCCTTATTGTACGCATAATTAGGTTGCTAAATATATTATTTTTTAATGCAAGTTATCTCGAATCATTGGAAAATTGCCAAATAAATATGTAGAGGAAAGACTGAAGAATCGTATTCAATCAAAACCTAAAAATCAATATTTTTGACAGGATTCTACTAATATCCCAGAATGTAAAATTTACTTTAGTGACTTGAGGTCCCTTTCCACTTTCCGCATTACATGTAATGTCTGACCATTAGTTCATTTTAAGGGATATCATAAGCTTTACTCAAAATGTACATTGTTCCATATACCATTAATATTACGAAACTGAACACAATGTCACATTATTCTACAGTAATCAAAAAGATCTTAAGGGAAGCATGTTGGTAAAATGCTTGCTTAATAGTAACAGGTAGTATAAAGATTAAGAGCTTTAGTTTTTAGTTTGCATAACATGCCTAGAGAGTATTGGTGTTATAAATAAAAATTAGGCTAGATAAATAGTACGTTGGTGTGTTGGTGTCATGAAACATCATTAAAACTGTTCCAATAAACAGAGGCGGATTTGGAAATTTGCCGCTCCTGGGCTACATGGGGAGAATAGGCCTGCCGGCGAGATTTCCGGCTCGCCGAAAGTGGTGACCTTTTTTTTTTTTACTCACGCGTGTGTTTTTTAATCCCGTTGTGGTCCTTTATGGGCCGTTTTTACCTGTTCCGGGCCCTAACCTAGGCTATTTCTACGATTTTCAGACCGGGTCGTGGCTTTTCTTTCTAATTTGCCGCCCCCCGAATTCTGCCGCCCTGGGCTATAGTCCTTTAAGCCCATATGTAAATCCACCCCTGCCAATAAAGTACTTACATTAACAAAATCACCGCCCTGAATCATGAAATCCTTAATTACTCTGTGAAAAGTAGCTCCTTTATACCCAAGAGGCACACCATCCCTGCGATATTCTCCTGTACAAAACTGTCTGAAGTTTTCACTTGTTTTTGGCACAACATCAGCAAATAATTCCATTACCATCCGACCAATTTCCTGAAAAACATGAGTACATTTTAATAAAAGCCTAAAATCAATACATTTCATTTTTAATACACTGTCAAATTGAAAAATTTCAGATTGTTTTCAAATTGTAGTCTGTAATCACATCTGAGGAGGCATTTTAAATCTTTGGATCAGGAACGATCTAAACCCAGATCTTGTTACTTATGTGATGGTGATAAGCCTACAATTAAAGCGCCATGTATAAGCGAAGAGTGGGCATATATTTTGTAGAAGCAAAGAGTGGGCTTGTATTTTTTCACTGTCACATTTATGATTTTTATCCTTACTATTCGTCCATCACACGAGGTACAGTCAAAAAGTTCCCGGAATGAATTTTTTGTAGTCATAAAGCGCGATCACCAGCAGGAAATTCGTCTTGCAATAGTTGGTACGACTCCTGGGTAGGGCATATCGGTAGTGGGGGTATAGCTAACTTTCCGTAGTGCAGCACTGGAAAGCCCTTTTCATGTTCCTACAAGTCTACATTGTCAGTTTTTGAAAAATGGCATTTCATGACCAGCGCGCGAACATTAAGTTCTGTATTTTACTTAAAAATCACATAGTGAGACTCTTGAGTTGATAATTCAAGCTTATGAAGAAGAGGCGATGAAGAGAAGCCAAGTTTAAGAGTGTCACAAATGGTTCCGTGAAGGCCGTAAAAGCATTGAGGATGACCCTCGTAGCGGATGATCTACAACATCAGTCAATGACGAAAACATTGAGCGAGTACTACAAGTTGTGCATGAAACACAAAAATTAATGATCGATGAATTAAGGGGGCGGTCTACCTCAAGTTCCGAGCGCTAAAACAGGGTTTTGTATCTTATTCATTGATAGCTGGATTTTCATATGATTTCCAATATTTTGGTGTCATTTTAAAAAGGATATGTTTTTGTAGGCCGCTATAATTTTAGAATTTTTGATTTTAACCCCGTTTATTTACAGGAATTGTGTAAATCTTTCAAAAAAAGGTAGTTTTTTGATATATTTTAAAGTCACATAACTAACGACAGAAACACTTTATAGAAAAATAAAAATTGTAGAGACCTATAAAATATTCTGAGGAACGTGAACCCACTCTCATTTTTATTAAATCTTAAAAAATAAAGCTTTTGTCGTGCAGATACGAAACGTCTGCAATCGTACTTCAGCGCGCGTTAGCCCTATCTTTACAATGTTATTTCGCTCTGTGACGCAGATTTTTCTGTCAAGGTAGACCGCCCCCTTAATTGCATTTCAGGTAAATTTATCACATGGAAGTGTTCACACCATCCTTCATGATCATTTGAACATTCATCGAAATTGTTCACTCAACAAACAAAATCGACAACGTGGACTTGCACGTACACAAAACGCACTTTCCAATGCTGGACTACGGCAAGTCAGCTATACCCAAATTACCGATATGCCCTCCGCAGGAGTCATGCCAACTACTATAAGGCGAATTTCCCGCTAGCGATCGCGCCAAATGTCTACAAAAATTCATTCCGGGAACTTTTTGACTGTGCCTTGTATACATACTCTATAGGCCAGGTTTTACTTGTAATGATTTGCTAGCTGAAGTAATCTAAGGTTCACTTAATTTGCTATAAAAAATTTTGTGGATGACGTTAGTTTTAAGTTATTTTGTAGTTAAATTTTTAGTGATAAACTGAACTTTGGACGCAGAACTTTGGACAGGGAAACCTTTACGAAGACCGCTGATTTGGACTCATTCCCCGATCACAGATTCATAGTCTTTTCAGGGAAGTAATTCTATTCATTGTTATCCAGTTTATTTATGCTGTAATTTTGTATGGAATAAGTCATTTTGAATTTGAATCTAAGAAAGAAAAAAATTCAGAACAGTACCTAACTTAACTTTGCTAGTTCAGGTACCAGTGTTCGGAACAGTGTCACAAGCAATTATTGTTGGAGGCTGTACCTTTCTTGTACCATAAAAAACCATATTTTTAACACTGAAAAATCAATTCTCTAACACCAAAGGCCAAACGTTAGGCACACCTTAAGCTTCGTTAGTTGAATTAAAACATGGTACCTAGGCCCAATGAGGAATATAAACTTTTGAGCAACATGAATTATTATGAAAATTTTCCAAGCTGTCCGGGTGATTAGGCTAATGCAAAACTGAGCAACGATGCTTACAGCTCGCCAGATGTGTTGTTCCGTTGTTTGAAACAAGGAGGTTAGCCTAGAGTCTTTCCTAGAGATACCGTGACAATGCTTTTGTTGATGAAAAAGTGGCCCTTTCAAATTGTCAAGTCTTTGGTACTGTAATATGAGAGAGTGATTAAGTTACCGTAGTAAATTAGTGATGAAATAACATTCTTTGAACGGCAACTTAAAATGATTCCAATCTTGACCAGAAGTGAGTTATCGCCTGCGACTTGTTACTCCCACCCGAGGCTGAAGGGTGTAAGAGGGGCCCAGTTTCAATATGGTCCAATATGTCAACTTCATAAAAAAGGCTAGAGTTTCTTTTCCGTACCACACCTCCTAACCTCTAATAACTTTAGGGCTGGGCGACAATCGATATATCGCACTCATTCGATATATAGGCCTATTTCGATAGATCAATATTTCCATTCAAAATATTGACTCATTAGGTATTGATATCGGGGGATGCATTAATGTCAGCAGTCATGCAATGACGTCAATGACTTGACCCGGCTGCACATTTCCCGCATTGAAATTTAGGCCCAATGCGGGGTTTTTCTGGACGTTTTCAATCGGATACCTATGCTAGGTCCGCACTTAAATTTACAATTGACCTGGAAGTTTTTGATATATCGACCTGGAAATTCGATTGAAATATCGATATATCATTCGGATGACGTGTTACCCGATTGAAGTATTCGATAGGACCATCGATATTCCTTATCGGATACTCTCACAGACAACATCACGTAAGCACCATATATCACAGTTTTCGACCTTTTACTTCAATTGTGTACTTTATTTAACATTGTCTTCAATTTTGACACTGCTTCCCTCACCCAATACACCGACATCTCATCCTCTCCCCTAGATTGACTTGATAAATATATTAAGTTATTGGTGGTAGTAGGTTTGGGACTGAAAGGAAACTCCATCCGTAGAGAAAGGGGTTCCGATACATTAATTTTACCTTATATGTGCCTAAATATGTCCCTCCCTCCAATTAAAAGAATATACCGGTAACTCCTTCATTCTAACCTACATAACCTATTCATAAACAGTCATATTACACGACATATACACACCGTGGCTCCAACACTAATATCAAAAAATACAACTGGGTTGTTTGGGTTTCTTAACTGGGACTGGATTTGGTTCCAAGTCGGCATTATAAAGACAAAAATAGAGGCTTTCGCAAAAGAACGCAAACCCTACGAAACTCCTCTAATCCAACTGTCACATGTATGTCAACAGAACAAGTAAACAAACTAAAACACAAATAGTAAGGTTGCAAACCAAACAAAACAAATAAAATAAAACAGTCTTCCCAACACAACGATGTTAACACATCCCAGCCACCGGTCTGACACTTAAATGGAGCCAAGTGGTAAGCTTGATTGGAGCGGGTTAGTTCGATGCAATTTATTCAGATGGCGTTGTAAAAACATGACTTTCTTCTTCTTCACTGATTCAGCCAATTAGAACGACGATAACGATCTGCTTCCCGTTCCGTTTCCCCTGATTTTCTGTCACGACGCGACGTGTACACAACCATAACGAGTTGGAATTAATTTGAGTGTGGGAAAATACCTAAAGTACGTTTGCAGAAAGTTGTTCTAGTGTAAGTCGTTTCGTGAAATACTGTACTGCGTGATTCATGTTGTGCTTGAAGCTATTGATGGAAAACAAATACGTAGATGTTTACATAAAAGCACTTAATAAAAATCAACTAAGTTAATTTTTATTAAGTGCTTTTATGTAAAGATCTAAGTATTTATTTTCTATCAATCGCTTTAAGCACAATAAGAATCACTCAGTACAGTATTTTGCGAAACAACTTGCACTAGCGGCAAACGCACTTAATCTAAACAAACCGGTAAAGTAATTAAAATTGAAAGTCTAGCAAACAAAACAAGAAAACGAAAATATAAGCAAAGCGACGACGACGATCGATATGTCGCATCGACGACGATCGATATGTCGCATCGATGACCATCGATATATCGCATCGATCTTTTTAGTTCGTTGCACATTATTCAGATAGCGCTGCTGTCTCCTTACCACCGAGTTAACATGGGAGTGCCATCTCTTTACGAAGTTCATTATTACTCTATGTCCCAGCATTGATAAAAACATCCAAATGGATGTCTTTATCTATGTCCACGGTCTGTAGAAAAAGATATATAAAACCCCCACCTCAAAGATATATATATAAATAACCTTTCCCAAAATACTCTAGTCAATAATAGGAGTCAAATCAACTTTAACTTGATTTTATGCCAGATAATGAGTTAAAAATTGATTAATTTACATCTTACATCTTACATCTTCTTCCCTTCTCCATGGGTTCGCGGAAATTGGATTTGTCAAGGTGCCTTTAAAAGTAGGTCACCAGTGTAGGCAAAGAATAAATTAGTTGGCCTATATCGGCTTCCAAATAAAATGAAAAAGAAAGCCAGTTGTAATAACTAGGCTAAGCTACTTGTTGTCATTATTATTAGTAAATGATTCAATATCGTAAAAACAATTTTGGACCGAGATCCGGTCATTGCATCGAAAGTCATAAGATCGAAAGGCACTGGACCGACACAAAATAAAGTCATTAGATCGAAGGGCACTGCACCGACAGTCACTGGATCGAAAGGCACTGGACCGACAGACATTAGATCGAAAGGCACTGCACCGACCGGCATAGCTCCGACACTGTCGGAACAGTGCATTCGATCTAATGCCTGTTGGTCCAGTGCCTTTCGATCTAATGCCTGTCGGTCCAGTGCCTTTCGATTTTATGCCTGTCGATCCAGTGCCGTTCGATCCAGTGACGGACGATGCAGTGCCTTTCGATCTAATGCCTGTAGATCCAGTGTCGTTTGAATACGTACGTCAAAACAATGCCATTCGTGATATTATTTTTTTATTAGGAGTAAACTAATTCAGTGTGATCAAAATGTCACCAATATTTTAATACTTAAAAAAACCAGTCTAATAATACCCCCGTTATTTTTCCTCGCAGTAAAGAAGCTAGTTTTAGCGAATTTCCCCTATAGGGAAGAAGCTGTTACCGTAGTACTCATGGTAAGACCTAAGCCCGAGACAATGCGGTTCCTTCAATTAATGTGATTCCAAATGCGTACAGTAATGTATTGCATTTGCATTTCATTTTAGCAGGTGCATTTCACCCGTAAACTCGCTAAAATCATGTTTTTGCCGTTATATTTATTTTTTCATTTCTCGGATGGACCGGTCCGGATCATCCGGGATCCGGATAATGTGGGGTCCGGATAATCCGAGGTGTACTGTATAACTGTCGGAGCAGTGCCTTTCGATCTAGTGACTGTCGATCCAGTGCCGTTCGATCTACTGCCTGTCGGAGCAGTGCCTTTCGATCTATTGCCTGTCGGTGCAGTGCCGTTCGATCCAATGCCTGTCGGTCCAGTGCCGTTCGACGATAAAACTTTCAAAAGACGAAAATTTGATTACAATAATTTTAAAATAATCACGACTTCCCAAACTTAATACGGATGTATCTTCAAAAGGCACTGCATCGACAGTCACTAGATCGAAAGGCACTGCTCCGACAGGCAGTAGATCGAACGGCACTGGACCGACAAAAGTGTCGATCCAGTGCCATTCGATCTTATGACTTTCGATCTAACGCCGGCGCCCGTGTTGGACCAGGTAAAGTTTAAGCCGGTTTTTAAAAACAGAAATATTGACAATGTTTTTTTAAATCTTTGGGGAGAAATTGCATAAGTTTGAGCACTGCGTAGATTGGTTTTTGTTCGGAAAGTGACAATCTGTGATATTCAGCGAAGTTTTCTTTATTCCTTGTTAGGTATGGATGATGTTTTTGGGGTGGTTGAATGTTGTGAGTTTTTATATAAATTAAAAGTTCAAAAATGTAAAGTGAAGGAACTGTCATTAGTCCCAGCTGAACAAAAGCATCTTTACAGCTGGCTTTGGGGGGAAGGCCCAACAGTGTTCTGACGGCTTTTTTTTTTAGATCTTAATACTAAATCTAAATTCCCTTTTTTGCCCCCCATAAGATTACTGAATACCTAATGGTCTGCTCAAACAGACCAAAGTAGACTAATTTTGACAGTGAGATGTTGCCTAAAATGATACTATTCTACGAAGAATGAAAAGATTTTTAGAAAGGGACCTTTCCAGACTTTGAATTTGTTTATCCCATTTAAAGTTCTCGTCCAGTTCTACTCCCAGTAATTTTGCACTTTTTTATTGAGTCAGGTTGTTACCTTTAATTTGTAAAACAGGTGCTGCAAATTTTTTTGATTTCATTTTTTGGCACGTTTGAAAACACGTGCAGCCAGTTTTTTCAGAGTTCAGCACTAGGCCACTCTCCTCAAAAAACCTACTCATGTCATTTATTTTTTGATTAGACTCCGCTTCCAGTTCCCCTACCTCCCTTCCACCGAGAAACCGTAGTGTTATCGGATGGAACAAAGTCTGTAATGTTGTTCATGTACACTAAAAAAAACAGCAGAGGCCCTAATACCGAGCCCTGCGGCACTCCACTTTGAATTTTTCTTTTTGAAGATTGAACAGTTTTTATTTTGGAGTCTATTTCAGTTTTGATTTCTGTGATTTGAAACCTGTTTGAGAGATATGATTCGAACCATTTGAACGGTGTGTTACAAATTCCAAGAGCTGATATTTTTTCCAGAAGAATGATCGTATCGACACAGTCGAAGGCTATGGACAGGTCAGCGAAACAGCCGACTAATGTACCCCCGCCCTCGACTGTGTCGATACAATCATTCACAAAATCTATGAGAGCTAGTTTGGTTGAGTGATATCTCCTAAAACCATATCGCTTTTCACAGAGCAGATTGTTGCTCTCGAGGAACTCGACAACCTGCTCGAAAGCAACTTTTTCGATGATTTTTGAGATCGCCGGGAGTAATGATACTGGTCGATAATTATTCATGTTCAATTTATCGTTTTTCTTGAAAAGGGTATTAACTTTTGAAATTTTACAACTGTCTGGAAAATTCCTTCCGAAAGAGAACTATTGACTATATATGTAACAGAGGCTGGATAATTTCCTCCTTGCATTGCCTTAACAGAAACATACTAATACCATCCACACCAACAGAGTGTTTTTGGGCAAAATTACTAACAAGATTCAGAAGTTCACTTTATGTTACATTTTTAAAACTAGAAAATTTTAAATTACTATTTTTTTAGAGAAACCTGAAAAAACATGACTATTGTAATTATGGTTTACTATTTGCCTGACTTCCACAAAAAAGTTGTTGAAAACGTCATAGTTGTATGATTAATTTCTAATACTATTACAATTGCTTAGGAGAAGAAAACGGTACCGTAAAAGGGGGGAGGAGCATTTTTTGGGGATTTTCCGTTACTTTGCTTGGGATATTAACTTCCGTCAATTGGAGACACTGGTCTTGCGTTTTACCATAGATAAAAAATACCCAGGAGTATTTTTATCTATGGTTTTACGCAAGGAGGTTTACTCCTAGGTATAGTAATATAACCTCCTTGGTTTTACGTTGTCACCACTGAGCTGTTGTCACGTCATGTCACAAAGATGCAGACGACGAACTTTCCCTTTTCCTAACCAAGAATTTCTTGGCTCAGTGAAGTGTGTTGTTTATAAGTTGTTGCATATGGTAACATGGGATTAATGAGTGGAATATCTTGCTTGTACGCCATAATACTTTTAATATTGATATTCTTTGATACTACAGAACAACAAGCACAAAATGCTGTCAATTGGTTCGAAAATTTACCGGCAGTTGCAATGGACTACAAAGTTCACATAGACCCTGGAAAAGAAGATTGCTACTTTCAGTATGTGAATCCTGGTGCAACATTTTATGTTAGTTTTCAGGTGAGTTGACCAATATAAAAATCTTGGTGCTTTAATCCTAGTACAAATTTAATGTTAGTTGACTGATATACATATTATGGTAGATCTGCTTGTTATTCCATGACTTTTATTCCAGTCTAGGGATACCATACATCCTCTTTTCCCAGGACATGTCCTCTTTTTTAGACTATGTCCGGGCGGATTTCTATAAAAGCTGCTAAATGTCCGGGTTTTTAAAGGAACGTAATATAAGAATATATAATTAGTGTAAAAGATGTTTTTTATGTTTGTCCTATGAAAATGCAGTACTTATTTAAGAAAACAATTTTCTTATATTCTACATGTTATTTTTATATTCTGGAATATAACATTTTTTAATTTTAAATCTCATTCTTTACAACTGTTGTCATTTCGTTATTCTTTAAAGCAATAGTTATTACTTTATGTACAAGCACCGGCGTTGCATCCTTTCCTTTTTTTCTACTAACAACTGTCTGCCATCTGAGATTGAAATTAGTGCGGTAGCGGTGGCACAGCCGGAGAGGTTATGTTTTTGTTGTTATGTTCCAAGTTTAACATATGTCAAGTTGTTTAAACCCGACCTATTAAAGCTGTTCAAGTAAATGTAATGCCTAAAAGGAAGTGCACTTTTAATGAATATCTGATAAAAACGCTTTAATAGCTTTGAAATTGGAAGAAATGAATTTGAAGCCAAGTGTCTAAAGTGTGCCCTGCCGGCACTTATGTTTCTATTGCCAATAATGATAATGATAGCACATTTATTGCTTTAGAAAATTTAACTTAATAGATATTCTGTTTAACTATATTAATAATAATAAATTATATAGTTTGTGAAAAGTTATTTAGGCGTTTTTAATTGATTTAATTATGGATTAATTACTTTTTGCTTATCTCTCAAAATGATAGGTATCAAGTTAAATTAATCAAAAGTAGTTTGATTAAGAGCTTACATGTTTTTCCTACAGTTTACAAGCTTTAGGTACATTAATAACCTAAAGCTTTCTTCATGATTCTTAGAAGCCTGAAGAACGTTTCCAACTTTCACAACAATATATATAAAAATCTCTAACCATCAAAATAATTATGGGGGTGGGGAAGGACTCTTCATTTCCCTTCCACCGGGTCCATATGCCAATGTGTCCCTTTTTTCACCCTCCCCCATATGGTAACCCTATTCCAGTCCATCATGAGCAACAAACTAGGGTTATTTGGGCCTAGTTGTAATTGTGTGTTACATTTTTGAATTGATAGCCTTTGGATACTGATAAATTCTAATAATGGTGTAAATACCTGCTTCACTGGTATCCAATAGTTGACGAGCAAGTAGTTTAGACTTTTAATAACTTACTTATTCATCTTCAGGCTCCTACAAGGATATCGTCATATAATCTTCAGTTGAAGAGTTGTCAATTTACATAAAACGCCTCGACAGACACGATGAATACAAAACACGGATATAACACAACACAAAAACGAGTACCGGTACATTAAAAACAAACTTATTTAGGAGGCGGCACAAACCTGGCGATGTTCAGTCGAGACATAGATATCAGAGTCTAGACTGAACCATTCACATCAATACCCTTAAAACTAATAATACCATGTTTGATAAATATCACACTAACTACCACCTCCCTGCAATATTTTCTTACAGTTAGGCCTATTATTCCCTACACTAAACCCATATGGTACATATAGAGAGGTTCCATCATTATGTAACCAGTGTTCATTTAGTGTTAAAATAAGACAATTTAAGCTACTTAAAAATAAATCTAATGAATCCAATTTATTTCTAATTGATCGAATATTTAAAAAATATTCAAAAGAGTTAATGCTGCTGTGGCCTGACCTGGATGCTTCTCTGGTTGCAAGGGATAACCAAACTTGCAAGGGATTTTCTGACCCAGAGTCTCTCACAGTAGGGCCTACAGGTAGTGAGTGTGTTAAATCACAAGGGCTAAAGAATAATTAGGCCTAACGATAACCACAATATTTGTGCAACAGTAGAAGTTTGTTCAAAAGTAGCAGCCAATTAATTGAAAAAAAACACTGTTTTTTCTTCTCAAAGCAATTAACTGATAAATTGTATCCTAATTGAAAGAATCTAATTTGGCATTAGTAGTAAAAAATACTTTAAAAACTGGTTTGAATTTCAGTGCTATAAACTTTTTGTCTCGTGTCACAGGTTTTGAGAGGAGGAGACGGTATGGCTGGGTTTGCAGTGAGGCACCCGAATGGTCAGATAGTGCATCCTTATCAGTGGCGAGCTCACTCTGATTACCAAGATCATCAGTCTACTGGTGGATATTACAGTGTTTGCATCGATAACCAGTTCAGCCGATTTGCTGACAAATTAGTGAACCTGTACATTACTGTCATCAGGTACGTTAATGTAGCCCAACAGTAGGCTTAGTGTTCACTGAAAAATATGAATACAAAGAACAGACATGTACATTGGTAATTGAGTTAAGCTTTTTAGACGTCTCTCATCATCTTTGACTGAAGAACCAATACATAATATATTTCGTTAAGCGTTAAATAGGCCTATTATACAAACATAAAATTTATAAACAAGCATATTTCCACGGACACGCTAATCCGTGGGTGGTGTGTTTTAAGGCTCATTCGCACTCATTCCCCGCATAGCCGTGCAATGCACCTGATGCAAAGTCTACATCATTTATCTTAAGAGCTAAAGCCACGTCGTACGTTTGTGGCTTCACCACGCACCATGTGCAGCACGTCATACATTTGTTCATAAGGCCAATGATATAGATAGACTTTGCATGACGTGCAATACACGGATTGCGGGGCATGAGTGTGAATGTTTCCCTTTAGGGAAGTAAAATCTCGTCCCAAATTTTACAGAGAAGAATAAAATCCTACCCCTCCTTTAAAGTTCAATCCTAACAATGACTAATTTATCCTAATAATAATAAATGAATATATGATCACAGTCTTTGAAGTTAGAGTATCCCACGGAAGTCCTAAACAGGCTAAACAAAAGAGATTATTATACTCAACGGGAAGGAAGATCATTGAGTAAAGGATTGCCATCATCCATTTCCTTCCAAACCTAAAGTAAAGTTTGGTTAAAACCTAGCTGATCAGAAGAACGACTTTAACAGAAAGGCTGGTTAATGCAGTTGCCAGTTAAAAGTTGATGGGTTAGAGAATGTCTCCTGTACTATTCAACCAAGATTAAACCATTAGTAATCAAACGAGTGGGTACAAACTTTAGTTAGGTACCTACCTTAGTGTGCAATTACTTAATAAATTACTCCATCTGCATCTCCTATGACCATAGGAGTTTCCAAATTGTGATACAATTGATTTGATTTTCTAATTTTAGAAATTACTCAGGTAATTAAGTATAAAAGATTTACTGTAATTCATTGTACTTTTTGACAGTGTCGATTTATTTGTGCTGAAAGATATATTCATCAAACTCTAGATGAAATGCTTCAAAAAATTGATTCTTGGTGTCTGGCAAATGGCTTGAAATTGAATCCTTCTAAAACACAGTTCATCAACTTCCATGTCATCAAAACACCTCAGTCTGACTCCTCTTATTTACCTCCACATTTCAATTCTGTAACAACTACCAAATTCTTAGGATTAGAAATTGATTCAACCTTTTCTTGGCATCGGCATGTGAACACTTTGCTTCCTAAGTTAGGCAAAGCATATTATGCTCTGCTTTCTTTGTCCGAGACAGTTGATCTGGAAGTCCAAAGACAAGTGTTTCTTCGCATATTTCCACTCTCTAATTTCTTATGAACTTTCACTCTGGGGAAACTCCTCTGAATCAATTAGAGTATTTAGAATGCAGAAGAGAGTAATTAGGCTGCTATCTGGTACAGGACCCAGAGTCTCATGTAGACAACACTTCAAACAGCTCCGTATTCTACCGCTTCCCTCTTTAAACAATCTGTAGTGCCTTTTGTTTGTTAAATCCAACTCCCAAAAATTTTTCAACAACAATCATGTACGTCAGTATTCCACTAGAAACTCAAATATTCTTCAGTACCCAATTCACAGAACAGCATTTCTGGAAAAGTCTCCATCATGTATCTGCTTAAAGCCATAACAGCTGTCCTAGTCATTTCAAAGACGAACAGTCTTTCAAAAAGTTCAAAAAACTGGTCACTGGGTACTTGTCTCATAACCAAAGCCGTAGCCAGGAAATTTTTTCGGGGGGGGGGGAGGTTGAGCCAGGGCCGGCGGCCGAATTTCCAGCTCGGCAAAAGTGGTGGCCTTTTTTTTTACACGCATGTGTGCTTTTCGGCGCCTTTATCGTCAATTTGGGCCCTTTTTAACTGTTTCCGGGCCCCTCTACGTTTACTCGGAGGCTTTTGGGGGGGTTTCGGCTGTTTCGGGGGGGGGGTTTCACCCCCGTTTACCACGTTTTCAATGCTATATCTACTCTTTCGGGGGGGTTCTGACCCCCTAACCCCCCCCATTGGCTACGCCCTTGCTCATAACTGCTTTTATAGCCTCTCTGAGTACCTGAGTCACAACACTCAGGGGCATGGATGAGTTGTGCTCTTTTTCAGCCAATTTTAGTTTTCCCAGATGGTAGTGTTAATTTTTTTTCCTAACCCATACAGTAGTTTTAAGCCAATTTGTATAGTTAAAAGGGTTTTGGCTAGTCTACTGCCCAAGCAGACACTGCATGTAAGGGCGTTTTTAGACATTGTAAATAGATAAAAATAAAATAAAACAATAAGAGATTCTAATTTTGATTGAAGATACAATAGACTCGCTCATCCGGATCGGCCTTGTCCGGACTCTCGCTAGTCTGGATCGGCAATCGTGATTTTTTTTGGGCACAGTAGTATCTAGGGGTGTGGGAGTATGCAACCGGTCGAGCTTTTCAGTATTCGAGTTGGCTCGACTTTTTCAAAAAAGCCCGACACTCGAGCCGAGCTTTAGATAAGAGAGTTCTTATCAGAAAGATAATTATTGCGATCTATTTTTTGGACACGGTAAACCGGAAGAGCATTTCCCTCCCAAGAAAAATATAAACAAAAAATATTCCCTAGTGATAAGGAAAGGACATTGACAGGTAACAAGAAATATTATCTGTATTTAGACGGAAATTGGAGCTATTTTTAGTTGACCTTGGAGAGCCGAAAAATACAGCAATGAAGTCTATTGTTTTATCATGGCTTATCTCTTTAACGGCATATCGTACAAGTTTCATTTTGGTGTCATTTGATTTATAAAAATAAGACAAAAAATATGAGCCGTCATTTATAGGTATATGACAAGTAGTTTGTATTTTTGCACTTTGTGGTAAGGATTCCTTATCTCCTAATTAACTCACGCACGCTCACACTGAGTCAGACAATGACAAAAAACCGGGACAGGGGCTTGGAGTAAACAACCTCCACCCCCTCTCTCCCTGGCCACTGATAAGGAGTGTGAGAGAGGTAGCTGTTTCTTTCTTTCTCTCTATTCTGTCCTAATTTCTGATATTTCTTCTTTCTAATTTATTAAACTGTACATTATTTTCTTCACAAAAGCTTCATGTCACTAACCTCTGTCAGACAGTCTGCTACCTGTCAGTCTGACTGTTGCGTCGCGCGCATATTTAATGAGTTCTGCATTGTTGATGAGTTCAGCATTGTTGATGAGTTCAGTTGTAATTTATTACGATGAGTTTTAACTTGTTTTAGACGCTCCTGTTTGTATTAGCGCGTGTTTTGACGAAACCGCTCGCCGTAACAGCAAAATTTACAAATATTTGCATGACTCTCGATAGTCCGGATTTTTCGTAATCCGGACTGGACGACCGCCACATTAGTCCGGATGAGCGAGAGTCTACTGTACCTGTTTCTTCACTAGAGTATTTGTATTTTGTTTTAGATACGATCAGTGGGACCAGTATACCAAGGAAATGACAGATTTAAATGTCAGCGTTGAAAATTTCACTGTAAGTAAAAAAAATCTGCTTAGACTTACTTTTGTGTCTGGTGAGTTTTTAATGAGAAGATTTTGAGTTTGAAGTTTTGCTTTAGTGAACTTTTAGCGAATTTCCCCCATAGGGAAGAAGCTATTACCGTAGGTCTCATGGTAAGACCTAAGCTCGGGACCATTTTAACTTTTTGTTTTGGGGCCCCAAGAAGTAAAAAACACCATTCGTTCGAATTTATATATATCTATATAAATAAAATTAGAGTTTTGTCTGTACATTGCTTGGAATTATGAAATTATTGGTTATTTTTGCGTTTTGAAGGTCAGAGAATCCGAATCAAGCCTTATCTCAATTTATGTCACGATGTGTGTTGGTAACGCTCAACGTCACACTTTAGACCGCTTTTCACGCAAAAACTAGAGAACTGTTATGGCTGTAACTTTTTTTCTGTGTTGTATGCACATATGAGAAGGTTTTAGATGGATTAAAACTAGCGTAAGTCCTTTTTAAATTAAACAGCAAGCTTCTAAAAACCCAGTCTTATTTGATTTCGACCAAGTTTGTTTTGAATTTCCCCATAATTCAAGGGGATGACGTTTTGTTTACATTTTCAGTGTTCCAAGCAGATGGTAGTTACCTTCACTGATGGATTCGTCGTTACAGATGTTTTATGAGTTCATTCAGTTTTATGTTTTGGTTTGTAATATTTTTTTATGTACTATATAAAAGTAGCATTTAATCCATCGTTTTTTCGTATATAATCAATTTACTCATGGAATCTTCTCATCAAGTATAAAAGGTTTGATATTTAGGCCATTTATCAAATCACAAGTATTTTTTTAAATCAAACTGCAAAATGCTAAAAAACTTATTTTATTTTATCTCGCCTAAGTTTGGCTTGTGGCAGAATACAAATTGATGAAATGAAATGTTTATATTTAAACAGATGAAAAAAATCTAAAAAAATAGTAGAATGTCAAACCAGCTGCCAGGAATAGAACATAAAATGAATCACTGACTAGAGATAATTCAAAGACCTTTCTTCCCTGTAACAGCTGTTATAAAGAGCTAATTTAAACCATTTATTTTATCTACATCATTAGAAAAAAGACTTTGCTTTTGTCTTTTAGCGAATTTTATTGACGGAATCAGCGAATTTCCTTAAAGGAATAAACTATTACCAGAGGTCTCATGGCAAGATCTAAGCCAAAGGTCATGTTAACTTTTCATTTTCTGGCTCCAGAAGCAAAAAACACCATTTAAACGATATTTAAAGCGGAAAACACAGTACATTGTCCCTGTGTTATCCTCATGAGAAATAACAACAATTCTATATCTCGGTCATTACTCAAAATCTACTATATATTTGTCAAATACCACTCAGTGGAAACATCGTACAGCCCAAACTGCTTGACCTAGAACCTTGAAACCTTGCATGGATGTTCCTCTTAGGGCGTAGGCATCCGCTAAGAACGGATTTTACAAAATTCGTAGTATAAAGGGGTTTTTGGCGAGGCCGAAGTTTTCAAATTTTCCCATTTAAAAGCATGTTGGACGATTTTTGTTTACATTTTTAATGTTCATAAAACAATCAGCTGGTAGTTAGCTTCGGAAATGTATACGTTGATACAGATGATAATAAATTGATTTCTTTGATCATGGCTTCATTGAATTTTGTTGATTTGTTTCAAGGACATAATTATGTACTATATAAAAGTTACATTTAGTTTAGATAAAATCCACCATTAATTAGTTAAGTGGCACCATCTATATTTCGGTAGCGGGAGTTACGCAGTTTTAAACGTGAAGAGCATACTGCCTTTTGTGGCGAGTCTTGAGACTAAATCCCGGTAAGATGGAAAGAGAAAAGAACAGTGGTTTTTCAGTCACAAATAGAATGTGCTGAAATGATATGATTCTTTGATCTACTTATGTAAAAATTTATAAATTATACAAATCCCTGATTGTAAGTTATATTTATACTATCTTTTCTACTGTATTTTTGTCAAATACCACTGACCTACCCGATGTACAGCCAAAACTACTTAACCTAGAACCTTGAAAATTTGCATGGACGTTCCTTACAGAGTGTTGACATTCACCAAGAACGGGGTTTTTTAATTCGAGGTTTTTAGAGGTTTTTCGTGGAGCTGAAGCTTTGAAAATGCCTCATGTTAATGTAATGGATGATCTTTTGTTTAAATTTCCAATTTTATTCAATCAAGCATACATTTTTTTCGTATATTTTTAGCTTCACAAACGGATATGTTGTTACAGCTGATTTATAATTTGATTCCTTTTATCATGGTTTTATGGTTGTTTTGATGATTTTGTTAGGTTATTCGCACTATATAAAAGTTACATTTTGTTTAGTTTCGTACCTTATACGTTCAGTAATGTGGTACCAGCTCATTATGTGGTACCATCTTTTTAGGCAGCGGGAGCTATAGTTATTTCCTTAGGCCGTCCTTCATGTTTTTAATTACAATCATGCCAGTTACAATAATTTGGCAAATTCCTTTTTCATCTAATTCGACGGTGTCCCGGCTTTTCACGGAAAAATAAATGCTGCAATCAGTGGTTGATCTTAAATTATTCCTACCCGTCCATATTTTAAGTTAAAAACTAAAGTGAATAGAGTTTGAAATACTGCCCACGGATAGCACCATAACTGTTTCGAACATTCAGCCCTTTACTGTACTTAATTGATGCCCTACTAGGCAATCCAGGGACGAAATGGTAAATCTACAAAGAAGTACCTTAAAATCGACACATTTGGTGTAAAATCGGTCCGGCCGTTTTCGAGTTATAACGGTGAAAAGAAAACCTTCACTATCTACTGTGGTATCCTACATACTACTGTGGTATCTACATTTTATGCTACATTCCGCCATAAAACAAACATATCTCTACATGACATATTCCTTGATATAAATATTTTCTATTCAGTCCTCTAGATTCTTTATATCAAGGTTAGACGATAATTTTTATCGTGAGCGAAGCCACGGGTTCTGCTAGTATCTTAATAAAACCTGGTATGTTGCTTTTTTGGTTCAGATTCACATGATATTGTTTTAAAACCACAAAATTTCTGCATGACTGTTGCAGTAGACCTGCATACTCATTCCCCATGTTATTCTTATGGAAGAAATAAAATAAGGGCATGCACATAGTCTGGAGGTCTGCTGCAATGGGGGTATTTTTGCTCAAGATAGATCCTAAAAACCTTAGAACTTTATTTGACATTAAATCAAGTAGTGGAGTTCCTGGAGCGTCAAAATCACCAAAACCTCGTAATACACCAAATCAGAATGAATTTTTTAGATTGAGGCGTAATTCTCTTTTTCAAACTATAAATGAAAATCTTTACCCATTTATTTGTTGTGCTTTTGATTTTTTCACTGTTTAATCAAAATTTAAATTTATCACATATTTACCATCAAAAATGAACTGATATTGTCTTATATCATTATTTTTCCCTTATGTTTCTCAATATAACAATTTTAGACCACCTTTATGCATCATTGGACGGCAAAAACTTCATTTCTAACGAGTTTTAATTTTCGGCCGCCATCTTGGATCCGCCATAATGGTTACCAAATTTTTTTTTTTCAAATCGAAAGGTAGTGTTGTGACCCATCATTTCAAGCTAAAATTCAACGATAAATGCAATGTTGAAATCCGATTTCGAAAATTTTGACTCGTTTTCGAGATATTAGGTGTTTAAAATTTGTATTTTACTAGATTTTACAAGTTATTTTCTCCTAACGATAATACTTACTAATTCATAATTATTTTTCATAAAAGTAACAAGGAATAACCGTAGGCTATTGCTAAATAATTATTACTTAGATATAATTAATTATCAACAGCCGCCATCTTGGATCCGCCATATTGAATGCGCCATATTGGTTACCATAATTTTTTTCAAATGCAAAGATAGTGTTGTGGCCCATCATTTAAAGCTAAAATTCAACGCTGATTGTCATGGCAAAGTCCGATCTGAAAGGTTTTGACTCGTTTTCGAGATATTATATATTTAAAATATGTATTTTACTAGTTTTTACAGATTTTTTTCTCCGAACGATAATACGTGCTGATATATAAGTTTTTTACTAAATTAAAAATGAATAACCGTCGGCTATTACAAATTATATCATTACTTAGTTGGACAATTGTAACCAATAAAGGTAAAGGTTTTGTAACCAATATGGCGGATCCAAGATGGCGTCTTACTTATAATTAATTATCAGCCTCCATACTGGATTCGCCATCTTGGATCCTCCATATTGGTTACCAGTTTTAAAACTTAAGTGGTAATTTTTTAGGACATTGTATGGTATTGATAGGTCTCAAAATTAACATAGTTTTTTAAGAAAAAAATTTCAAATTGAGGAGAAAACAGTATATTTTACTAGTCACAAAAATGATCCATTTCGGTAGAGATATTGTGGTACTTGTGATATGTAAGCCAAACATGTAAAAGACTATCGAGTCCCGAAATGGTACTTTTGTGACGACTTTTCAACACGATGTAAATAAGTAACTGAACATTGAAAAAAATCTGACATTTCATAATATAGACTTTTTTTATATGTAAACATAATACGGCTGTACAGTCTATTTTTTAAAGACAGCTGATAGAACGATATAACATAGAACAGTCAAAATAGGAACTTCGTTTGTTTGAGTACAGAAAGGTTTTTTTGAGTACGGAAAAGCAATATTAGGGTAACGAAAGCAATGTTTAGATCAGGAAAAGTCAGCTGATCATGATTTGTTTTGATTTAAGGAAATCGAGGATCTTCGTAGATCGTAGCTGTACGGGTATCGAGCTATTTTTGAATGAAGGGCGATTAAAATATAATTACTGAAGCATAAAAATACATGTTAATATTTTTATGTTATGTTCTAAACAATAATTAATCATGAAAATTCCCCAATAAACAGTCCTGACAGATCAAGCGGGTTGCCCTGTGAAGTTATACCAACATTGAATTTTTTTGTATGTTTTTGGCACATTGAATCGCTGATTCTCTCACAGTTCACATTTAAAAAAATCATAAAGATCCCCTGTAATGGTTCAACATAACCAATAGAGGAAAAATATTTTGACCAATCTCCCTTAATAGTCAAGTTATTATGTAATGCTAGAACTGTAAAAGGGTCTGGCGTTAAAGACGTGACAAAAAGAAGAGTTTTATTTGCCTAGCCTGGCTAGGCAATTTGTATACTAAATATTTAGTTTTGTCTATACAAAATAATTTAATGTTAATTATAACGGATGACTAGAAATATTCGTCGCCAGGTAATTTCTAGCGTGACGTAATATGCGCATGATTGCAAACGTCAATGTTGACCTTTAAGAGAATTTAAAAGTAATTGTAATTTTTAATTATAGGTTGTAAATATTTTTCCGATAAAACTTTGTTAAAAAAATAAGTGGAATCCAATATGGCATATTCAAGATGGCGAATTTAAGATGGCGGATTTGAGATGGCAGATCTAAGATGGCGGCTAATAAGTAGGCCCTACAACTATAAATAGTCGTTGAGTAGTAATAACCCACGGTTATTCAATGTCATTATAGTACAACCTTATTATACATCAGTACTATCAGTACGTTTTATTGTTACTAGATACAAAACTGTAAAATATTCTTAAACACACATTTTAAATATGTTATATCTCAAAAACGAGACAAAATCTTTTAAATCGGACTGTATCATTGCAATCACCGTTGAATATTGGCTGAAATGATGAGTCACAACACTGTCTATGTATTTGAAAAAACTGGTAACCAATATGGCGGATTAAAGATGGCGGATCCAGTATGGCGGCTGATAATTAATTATAACAAAGTAATTATACTTTGTAAAATCCTACGGTTATTCACTGTTACTTTTGTAAGAAAGTATTATACATCAGGACGTATTACCGTTCGGAGAAAAAAACCTGTGGAAACTAGTAAACTACATATATTTTAAATATATAATATCTCGAAAACGATTCAAAACCTTTCAGATCAGACTTCACCATTGCAATCAGCATTGAATTTTAGCTTGAAATGACGGGTCACAACACAGTCTTTGAATTTGAAAAACAAATTTTGTAACCAATATGGCGGATTCAAGATGGCGTATCCAGGATGGCGGCGGTTGATAATTTATCTAGCAATAGTCTACGGTTATTCCTTGTTATTTTATGAAAAATAATTATGAATCAATACGTACTATCATTAGGAGAAAAAACCTGTAAAATCTAGCAAAATACAAATTTTAAATATATAATATCTCGAAAACGAGTCAAAATGTTTAAAATACGATTTCGCCATTGCATTTAGCGTTGAATTTTAGCTTGAAATGATGGGTCACAACCCTATCTTTGCTTTGAAAAAAAATTGTTGTAACCAATATGGCGGATCCAAGATGGCGGCTGAAAATAAAAATTCATTGGAAATGAAGTTTTTGCCTTCCACTGACGCATAAAGGTGGTCTAAAATTGTTATATTGAGAAACGTGAGGGAAAATAATGATATAAGGCAATAACAGTTCATTTTTAATGGTAAATACATGTGATAAATTAAATTTTTGATTAAAAATAGTGAAAAAATCAAAAGCACAACATATAAATGGGTAAAGATTTTCATTTATAGTATAAAAAAGAGAATTACGCCTCAATCTAAAAAATTCATTCTGATTTGGTGTATTCCGAGGTTTTAACCCATAGGCACTCCACTAAAGGGAAAATTCTACGTTTTGCGTACAAATACTTTATGAAACAGAAAACTGTTCTTGGTCTGCTGCGATGGGGGTATTTATATCCTGCCTAAGGGCCACTCTATGCCGTACATGCGAGCATATCTGACGATATTGGGCGTAAGCCTTCCCAGGGCAGTGACACACTTGAGGGCTTTGTCGGCGGGGCGCTGAATCTGCTCGCATGTATAGTACAGAATATACCAAGTAGAAATACCTCCTGCGGGGGCAGTAATAGAATAACTCCAGTCGCAGCAGACCTGCGGTCTTTGCATGCGGATTCCTGAAAACATCTTTCTGTTTAATGAAAGTTTATCTTCTTTACACTTGTCCAATACCACTGACCTATCACTGCACAGCCTAAACTTGACTTACAACCTTGGACCTTTGCATGGTCGTTCTTTATGGCGTAAGCATCCGCTAAGAACGTTTTTTTTATTTGAACTTTTAAGGGGTTTTTGGCGAGGTCGAAGTTTATAAGTTTTCCCTAAGTAAATGGAATGGATGATCTTTTGTTTAGTTTTCAATGTTCAACAAGCAGATGGTTCAAGCTTCACATACGGATACATTTTACAGCTGATTTACAATTTGGTTACTTTCATCATGGTGTTATGGTTGTTTTGTTGATTGATCATTTAAGTAATATGTACTACATAAAAGTTAGATTTAGTTTAGTTAGTTAACTTAAAGTCATCATTCGTTTTTGTACCTAATCTGTGTAATCATAAACTGAGTATGTTGCCCTATCTTCATTTAGGCAGCGGGAGTTACAAAATTAATTTTTATCGTGAGCGAAGCCACGGGCAACTGCTAGTATACATATATCTATGTGTCTGTTAGCACGATAGCGGCCGCAAAAATGGTCCGATCTTTATGAAATTTGGTACAGACTTGTAAAGAGGTAATCAATTGAACGAGTTCGTGAACCAGCCCGATCGGACCACTGGAAAGGGAGGTAAAGGGGGATAAACACCCCTAAAAATTGGTTTTTGAGTTTTTTACATAGAACAATAAAATTTATCGAATTTTTGTTTGCACCATTGAATTCAGCTCAAATAAACAAACAATTTAGTATTTTGAATCTTTGCTCTATGTCCATTGGTTACCGAGATATTGAAAGTGGTAAACACAGTACGTTGTCCCAATGTTAACCTTATGGGAAATAATTAAAATTCTATATCTCGGTTATTTCTCAACATATCTTGATAAAACTTGATAAATGGCTTCTTCTAGTTCAGATCTACTAAATATTGAATTAAAACCACCCATTTTTAATATACCTGTAGCAGCAAACCTGCATACTCATTCCCCATGTTATTTTTATGGAGCTTACCAAAACATGTCAAATCTCGCTATGTTGGATTGAAATATGTTGTTTTGCATTTCAAATTCGCTGAGTATGCAGGTCTGCTGCAACGGGGGTATTCAACTATAAGCTTAAATGTAGAGAAATTCTATGATATCTCGGGAATGTAAGCTCTAGTAAAACCTTTAGACTTACATCCCTTGTAAACTTTTTTAATTTAGCAATCATAAATTTTTTAACAAAAAAAGTTTATCATGTTAATAACATTTATTGTTTAAAATATCATATACTGGGTATTCAGAAAGTAGTGAGCTGGCTTTGTATTCATTCTGTACATGCCTATAATTACCCTGATGGAAGTTTTTTGATTGTAGTCATAACTCGATAATGGGCGAACGGATATTAATATTCGAGGTGTCAAATCAAAGGTATTTTTATTTTTACAAGGACTTCACTAATAAGTCTCAAAGAAGCCATCACTTAAGTACAGTAACGGGCTGAATTTTTGGGACAGTGGTTTGTCGCTATCCGTTGACATTGTATCAAACTAATTTCGCTTTGTTTACAACGAAACATATTGTCTTGGTTTGAAACACAATAGATGTTAAACCACAGATGTAGGCTTGGTAATGGTTAGTCAGGTTGCAGCACCTATTATTCCCCGTGCTAAGTTGGGATCGCCAACTAGCTTTTCAAATACTAAAGATGGACCAACAAAACATAAGACATTAAATACTACTTATTTAAAGGCACTCTCTGTGTTCTACATCCACAAGGTGTTGGTTGGCCCACAAGGATTCTGAAGGAAGCCTGAAACAAAAACATGTGCTAATTTTAATATGCTCATAAAATTAATAGTCTCTCTGAGTAGAACACAATGCTCCTTAAAAATGATTCTAACACCCATTATCAAAATTTAAATTTTCACAATGCAAAATTTGTAGAAAAATTGATAGGTTATCATTGTCTACTTGATCACCCATCTTCAGGGCCGCCCCGAGGCTAATAGGCGCCCGGGGCGCAATTTTGATGTGCGCCTTTCAAACAACTAATTGGTCTAAATACTATATTTGTAAAAAAATTTAATTATATAATGGGGTTAAAGCTTGCACAATTATTTCTGATTCTTGTACTATTTTGTCGGTAGCAACGAATCAGGCAAATGGATAATTCATTTTCATTCATACCAGTTTGCACTAATTTTGTTTTGAATAACCGATTCTCTAGCATTATACCTTAAAACCTCGCTAATAGCAGTTCTGTACATTTTTTCAAATTGATTCTGTATTCAAATTCATCATCAGACAAAACAGAGGAAACGTACGTTCGATCAGTTCGTATGTCAGACAGACAGATCCGTCAAACAATAATATGGGCTTCATTTCAAAACGGGTTTCACGAGTACTATAAACCCACTACATAGTAAAAAGTCACTAACTAGGGTGTAAAGTAACGATATGAACAATATTTGTGATTGCCAATCGTACTAATTACAAAGTCAGTATGATTAATTCACCAACATCGTTTTGAAATCAGGTCCTAGCCCCCGTTTCAAAAAGATGGTGGTAGATCAATGATATCGATTTTGATATTTTCAAAACTGTCAATCAATAGCCCTAATATTTCCCAGAGTGTTAACTTCAGTTGCTGATAATGAATTGTTACATGAGATTTACTTTTAAAAACAGTTTATAAATGGGGACCTGGTCTAATGATTCAAGGTGACATTCGCCATCGTAATCATCACAACATCCACGTTAAAAGCACAGACTAAATGAATATAGTCTCCTAAAAAGAATCCAATAACGTACGTAGCCAGGGGACCGTCAGCCTACACATTTAGTAAAACTCAATACTATCATGATTTACGAGTTGATGTAATGTAATGCAATGACATGTTTTAATATTTACATGAATATGTGTGTAGGTACTCATCTGAGACTTACCTTATGGTGTTCCAGTTACAATTTGTGAATAGAAACAAAGTTATTGAACAATTTATTTTTTCAACAGCCATTTGATGAAATTTTTACGATTCTTGCCCATGAAATATTTTCGCCTGTGGGTCGGCGATATATTTTTTTCCCCTTAAACAGCCGCGGGTCCCTCCGGTCAGAGCGCCCCCTAGCCGCGGCGCCTGGGGTGACCGCCTCGGTCGCCCCGCCCTTGGGGCGGCCCTGCCCATCTTTGTATTTTGATTACAGACATTTTTACCTCATATACATTTCAAGCTGTGTCACATTCAAGATCTTCTCCCCTCACCCTATTAAGCCATCCTCCCCCTATTAAGTAGGGTTACGGTATCCCCTATTTTGATAAATGGTGTTATTTGTACTTACTAGTATGTCCATGGCTACTTTATCTTTTTCTCGTGTAGCTTATTTTTTCTATAGCATAAGTCACCAAAATGCCTCAGCCTTCCTTGTTAACAAAAATAAACTTTTTATGTTTTGCAGTCTTCTATCATGACGGTGGAGAAGAACATCAACGAGATGTTGCAACATCAGAATCACCTGCGTGGATCAGAGGCGCGCGATTTCAACCTGATTGCCGACAACAACAGCTACGTACTCAACTGGTCGATAGCTCAAATACTGGTCATCATTGGAACGACCGTTCTGCAAGTCCACTTTGTCCGTCGCTTGTTTGAGGTCAAACCTGGGAAAACAAGAGTGTAACCTGCACAGATACTTGTTTGTGTCTTTGTCTCTCGAACATCATTTTCAAGGTAAAAGCATCAGGAACGACTTGTACCTTCTAATTTTGTAGCTATATTGGAAGGTAAAACAAACTTTGAGCTGAAGACTGTTTATACAAATCAACTATTAACCCTACTGATGTGAAGAGGCTTAAAGTTTACCAGCTTCCTCATAAATATTTGGTCCCTAAAGAGAACTGAAAAATGAGTATGTGGTGAGCAGATACTATTTATAGTTTACCAAAACCTATTTCGTTCCATTTTTTCGAAGTTTTAACAACATGTAAATTTTTTGCATTGTCCATTGCATTAACCTGCTAATTCAATTTTGAACTGCTTGGCATGGTAGAAGAAATTAGTTAGACTAACAATGACTAAGTTTAGTAACTTTACCTGAAAAATCATGGTTTTCTCTGAACAGCCATGTAACAGTTTTTGTGAAAATAATTTGATCAATCTCTCAACCATCACAACACCACCATCCACTCATCATATAATAAGTTTGTTCTCCAAAAGGAGACATTGACATAAGTTAAGTATTTTTTACTAAAAGGCTGATTGTTTATGTATAGCATTTTTATACTGTCGTCCTGTCATTATTTATACAGTAGAGTCCCGCAAATCCGGACTTCGATAATCCGGAATTCTGGATAACTCGGAAAGCCTGCCAGAGCAATAAAGTGCACTGAGATTCAAGGCCAGAGCACGGTGTAACACATATAAAACAGTTTTGGTTTTTCTTTAAGTTTTTTCGTAACTGATAATGTAGTTTTTTATTTATTAAATAAATGATTTCTTATAGAAATAACATAAACTATTCTTCTTTTTTCTTATTTTTACTCATTTCCCGATAACTCGGAATTTTCACAAACCCGAACTCCGTTCGGTCCACATTAGTCCGGGTTTGTGGGACTCTACTGTAACTGTTTTTCCACAAAAAATATTATTAGTGGACTATATTTTTAGGGTTGTAATTTACTAATCGGAAAAATTCGCTTAATATACTACTGGTGTGTGTTTTAAATGTAGATATGGCAATTTTAAGTATTTTGGATGTTTGTTTCATAATATAGGAATGCTAAATGCAATTAGCCGTAAAATTTAAACCATAAGCTGAGAGTGTGCCCATGGATAAAGGATTGATAACAAACAATCCATGATATAAAAATTTAAATTCTTGGCACATGTATAACTACTGTCTGTGCCAGGATACCTATACCTGATCTTTGGGCCAGCTGTTTAGTGTTTCTTCTAAAAAGATTTCCAGTTCCACCCATTTTCAAGTATTTTCAGTTCTTTGGGAAATGAAAAGGATTTAAAGGTTACATTTTGATAAAATTAATATTACATTTTCTCTAAAAGATAAAGAACATGATAAAAGTCACGTTAATAGAAACACTGATCAGATAGTCAAAGGGCCAGGTATTTATTGCCGTACTTTGCAGGTTTGAGATGATCAATCATTATTCTGGTTTTGAAATACTTGTACAGTTGGTACACTATATCTTGAGATTTGGGAAAAGTTTGTACCTGAAGCAGTTGGAGCAAAGGGAAAGCAATGAGAAGATTGTTGTAGCCCGATATATTAACTTTTTCTATCAGCTGTCAGTTACAGTTCATTGATGTTTGTAGACAATAGGTCTTTGTTGCTATTTGCATAGCTTGTTAATCACCTCACATCATTGGATTTTCCGACTCCAGCAGTGAAGCAGGCCATCCTTATTTCATATAAAACACTACCAATTGTACTTGTTATGTGATCATTATAGTTGTACTTTTTACCCAACATACAACAATACATAACGAGTGGCGGCCATGGCCAATAATCATTCCTAATTTTTTTTGTGTAGTTGTAATGAATCTCAGTAGCCTATAATACATTCCAGGGAGCAGCAATCAGTAATAACATTTCTCCAAGAAAGCAGCAGAAATCACATGATTTTTTTAAATGAAAAGTAAATGAACTTACTTGTACGTAAGCCTTGCAACATAACTTGGTGGATGGATATTCAGTTTAAACACCTAATTCAGAAAAAAATCAAATATGTAACAATATGTTTATGGCAAACAGTAAATAAAACATGTCATGATCATATTCATCCATCAACAAAATCTTAAAACATGATGTTTTTTTAAAGGTATACCTGCTTCCATTTATTTGACATAAATATGAAAGTACCCATCCGTTTGATTTTAGGGCACCTGCCAAGTTGTTTGGAGATCCTTCTACTGTAGCCTATCTATTTTTACTATTTTATGGTGTTCATTTTAATTTAAAGCTAATCTGTGAGCATTTATTAATTTAAGTTGTATAAACTTTAACCAAGTACAGTTTGTGCATTGCATCTCCAGCTATGGCTACTATACTACTAACCATATCATGTGATATTTTAAACATATATGTTATTGGTAAACGAAACGTTTGACAAACAGCGGGGATGTAGAATAATGTTTTCAGAAAAGTACCCCCTCTCCCCCCGCGTCTAGCAACCAGCTCACTGTGACACAGCGGAGATATAATGCGCAAACTGTATTTAGAATAATTTTTGTAGATTGTTTTTTAAATTTTGTCACGGATTAAAAAAACCTCATTTAAATAATGGATTTTATTTATTTAAGGGATATGTTTTGTATGAAATCTATGTACATAATTTATGTAACTATGCATTTTGAATTACATGGATGTGGTACATTTAATTATAATTAGAAACCACCTAATCCATTAGAAAAAATTATTTCTCGTTACAAATAACAAAGGGAAATATTTCTTGAAATAAGAAAAGCTGTTTTCTCCGCAGTTACCAGTTTTCCTTATAAAGTAAAAACTAACTGCTTTAACAATATTTTTAAAATCTACTTAAAATTAGACAACAAATAAAAATATCTAATTGTGATCAAATTTGTAAATAGGAAAAGATATTATTTAACTTATTCATAGAGTATACAATGTGTATTTTTCTATATTGTTTATGTATGTTAAATATGTGTCTTTAAATATATTTTTCACTATTATTTATTTCTTTGTTAGCTGACTTTGGTTCCATCCTGAAGTGTCTCAATTCATTAATTTTACTCTTTACAATTGATGATTATAATAAAAACATCATACATCAAGAGATCAAGACTAACCCCCATGTATAAGGGCTGCTTCTAAATGGTTTTAATTCAAGTTGAATTTTAAAAGGGTGCCAGGAGACCGAATGAAAAATCTCAATTTGATTGTCAATACAGTGGTCCCAAAACTACTTCTTTGCCACAGGGGCGAACTGGTGGGTCTGGGGGCCCTCGGCTGAAGTCTGTTTGCCCCTCCTCCTTAAATTTGTGTCTCAACTTAAAAAATATATAAAGCTCGTTCAAAACCTATGAACTATAAGTTAGTGAAAGATAATTCAAAGGGTGATTTCAAATCATAAGATCAGATTTCAAATCATAAGATCATTCAGACTTAGCAAGTCCTGCATTTTTCTTTCATAACTCTTTGATTTTTTCAACTTCAAAGCATTAACTTAGCATTGGGGAAGTCAAGGTCCCTTTTCTCCGGATTGCAAGGGTTTAGGGAAAAATTAATTTAACCATGTTAAAATATAAACTCAAGTGTAAGATCGACCAAATATGTTTGGAAACATATATAGAGTAGGAAACAATAAAAATCAGAAAATGTGTTTTTTCACCCTAACCTCCTAAAACTTGCTGTCCTGTAAAATTCCATCTGGGAAGATAAGGTCCCTTTTTCCTTAGTGGGTCACTTATTTTCCTTATTTATCAATATACAGGGTGTTTTTTTTTAAACTTGCTTCTTAATTTATTCAGAAACAAAAATAAATTTTAGTATTCTGTTTTCTGGAAACGTCTACCAACGCAGGGGGAAGTCAATTTCACAGGAAAACTTTATCCCCCCAACTACCCCCTTCTCACCCCAACCCCTAACTAAAAAATTTCAAATTGCAACATACCCTTTGTTACACATCAAATTAAAGAGCACAAAAAAAGAAAAATTTTGGTGGAAGAAAAATTAAAATTGCCTCATGCGTTCTCGAGATATTCAGTTTTTAAGGGTGTTTTTCCTTTAACTTTAAATTTGTATTATTTAAAAATTGACACAGACATAAATATGATGTTAGCGGGAAACATCTAATTAATGACAGGGGAATGTGTGGTGAACTCAAAATCAACCCTTATTTCACCCCCTTCCCCCAAATCCTATGTTGAAGATAGAGACTTACCCCAAGTGATATATCAAATTAAAGGGTATGAAAAAACTAGATTTATTGCAAAAACTAAACTAAACTGAGATCAAATACAGAATTTTTGATATCCTCGTATTTTACAATCTGACAATCAATTTAAGTGCAAATTATTTTAAATTCATTCTTCCTGCAAACAAATTATTGCTGGCTAGATAAATCTCTTTGATACCGGATAGCTACAGAATTTAAAATAATTTGCACTTAAATTGATTGTATGATTGTAAAATACGAGGATATCAAAAATTCTGTATTGGATCTCAGTTTAGTTTTTGCAATAAATCTAGTTTTTTCATACTCTTTAATTTGATATATCGCTTGGGCTAAGTCTCTATCTTCAACAAAGGGGATGGGGGAAGGGGGTGAAAAAGGGTTGATTTTGAGTTCACCACACATTCCTTTGTCATTAATTAGATGTTTCCCGCTAACATCATATTTATGTCTGTGTTAATTTTTAAATTATAAAAATTTGAAGTTAAACGAAAAACACCCTTAAAAACTGAATACCTCGAGAACGCATGAGGCAATTTTAATTTTTCTTCCACCAAAATTTTTTTTTGTCCTCTTTAATTTGATATGTCACAAAGGGTATGTTGCCATTTGAAAATTTTTAGTTAGGGGTTGGGGTGAGAAGGGGGTAGTTGGGGGGATAAAGTTTTCCTGTGAAACTGACTTCCCCCTGCGGTGGTAGACGTTTCCAGAAAACAGAATACTAAAATTTATTTTTGTTTCTGAATAAATTAAGAAGCAAGTTTAAAAAAAAACCCTGTATTTTCAGAAACACGGTATAGTTCAAACTTCTAGTTCAAACTTACTAAATATTGAATTAAAACCACCCAGTTTTGACATAACCTGTTGCAGCAAACCTGAATACTCATTCCCCATGTTATTCTTATGGAGATTACAAAAACATGTAAAATATCACTATGTTGGGTTGAATTATGTTCTTTTGCAATTGAAATTCGCTGAGTATGCAGAGCTACAGGGGTATTTTGGGATAAAACCCTCCCCCCTGAAAATCAATCCTATATATGCCACTGGTAGATAGACATGAGACCTTTGGCAAGGGGAAGGATACCAGAGGAACTGAGACATACGGAATACCTGCCAGCGGAAGGAGAGGCGCTCTGAATTGCTGCACTCTCATTGTTACGCAAACTAGAGACAGTGAAAAATGTAAACTCCATAAATTCAAACTAATTATGGCTGCCCGACAAATTCTAAATAGTTAGACCATTCAGAAATTATTTGCAAAACACCCCCTAAAAATTGTAATTTTACAAATAATAAGGAAAAACAAAACTTAATAATTTGTTTTAACTTCCTCACGAGGTCGTTAACACACTAGTTTTAATAACTGTTATTACTTTAAAGGAAAATAAGTTTTGCCATTAACTGAACATCATTGTTTGTGCATTAAACAGTGAATACATTTTGTTACAATGATAATGTTTTATGTAAATAAAAACATGCTTAGTTGATATTAGTTTTTCAACAAAAAACTATTCTGCAGTTTACAAACGTCATCAAAAACTAGAAGAAAGTACTAAAAGAGCTGGTGTATTACGTAAATGTGCGTAAAATGCATTTGTTATGATTGTGTGTCAATAAATCTGAAGTAAGTTTTATAAAAACAATTGTATGCTACTTGAGCAACATTTATTTTGTTCGTATTTTTTTTTCTTCCCGCTGGGGCCACCCTTTTCATCTTTTTGAAAAGGGGAAACGTAGTAAAAATAAGCTGAAGCTGAGTTATTATTTATTTATTAACAAAGATTGCTTTACACCCAGTTGAATACAAGACGTACAAGTTTACAGAACAGTAAATATTAAAATTCCAATCACAGCAGATAAATCACATTTGAGAGTACCGTTCTTAGGTAAGACAATAATAAATAGTACATACAAGGAACTCAATTAAATACTGAAGCACACATTACAAATATGAATAAGGTAGTATTCAATATTAAGATATTTGGTAAAATAAATGCAAAAGTAGGAAACAAATTAAAAAGCATATGAATAAAATAACCAAGACTAATGGAAAAAACAAAGGTAAAAAAAGATCCTGTTTATTTAGTTTGTGAGACTGACTCTGGCTTTTACAGTAGTAGGCCTACTTCAACAAGCTGAAATTTTTGGAAATTGAAATTGCCAGAACACTCAATAAGTCTCCCTCTTTAAAAGGATTTTTTTTCAAATTCCCTTAAGAGTTCTATTGAGGTTCCCCTTGAGGTTCTATTGTTCTCCTGTTCTTGGCTTTAGATAATAAGATCATAGAAAAAGGAACTCAATATAATAAAATACACTTAAAATATGAATAATGTAGTTTTAGGTAGAGTACACCTTGGATTATCCAGATTAATGTGGCTGAGCCCTGATCTGGATAGCCAAAAATACAGGTAATCTGAAGTAAAATAGCAACAGTGCATATTACAGTATAAAACAGCGATCACAGAACTATCTATTAGTGAGCTATTAGTGGCTATTAGTGAACTATCTTTAGTGAGTCGGTGGCGCAGTCGGTAGCGCACTCGGCCTCGGAACTGTGGCCACTAAGCATCGCAGGTTCGAGACTCGGGCATGTCGCATACTTTTAGCAGTACTGTTCACCCTTGGTACTGTAACGGCTCACTCCTTGGCTTTGCTTGATAACGTCCACGCACAGATCAATAGTCTATGAGGGCGGGGCAAAGGCAAGGTGAAAAAGAGGCCGCCACCCTCTTTTTATAAAGAAAAAAGAAGAAAAAAAATCATCTCTGATTGCTGTTGTTGTCAAATCATGGCCGACGACTCTCATTATAATATCGCTTGTGATATCTCCATTAATGTTGAAGAAAACTCATACAGTTATATCGTGTCGAAGGAATTCAATATTTCCACCATCTCACAAGCACAACATGTCTGCCAGCCAATCTCATAGCACCATTGTGGCAGACAAATATCGTCTATGCCTTTGACTATAAACAATTAACAGAACTCTCATTTTTATGGCCCAGTTGTAGCTAGTTATGGATGACCAAGAATTTAAAGCTGACATAGTTTGATTAATTACTAACAGAGGATGCTTCTGTCAACCCTTTATTTTAGCTATTTAAAATTTTGTATCCCACATTTCATAAATCAGTAATCAATTGACAGTTGTTTGTTTTCTGTATCACTAGATGATACATTACCTGAATACCTAAATTAATAGGTGACATAAATACACTCTGTTGGTGATTTACTATAACTAGGAGCTCTTTTAATCTTGGTTTACTCAAACCTGGTATAAATTTGATAATGCAATGGAAGGTCTGCTTCAAATTCTGTCAATGGTGGTATGAAAATGAGTTTCCCTGTAGTCACACGTCGTTTCAAAGCTCAGCTCGTTACATTCAGCTAGTGAACTTGTTTTAAAGGTTTGGGTTTGACTCAAAACTCAAAACTACTGTGTTACAGTAGGTTTCCTGACAATTATTTGTGCCACACATAGCATTTCAATTAAAATTGAGGTAATGAAAATGCTTTATTCAAGAAAAACCCTGCATTTGCAAACCTTAATTATATTTCTTAATCTCATTCGAATAATCCAGGATCCGGATATTCCAAGGTATACTGTTGGGGGGTGACAATGATGAATGCTAAAATAGTTGGCAAAAGAAAACAAACTACAAAACAAAACAAATAAATACAAAGGCTTAAAACAGGACAAAATAATAGGAACAAGGATATGATTACAATGCAATGGGAGATTCAATTGGTTCTTTATCAGCTCAGACCAAAATTACTTACTATGATTCCCTTGAATTGTTCAAATAATCCACACTTATTAAATACTGATGGACAGACAGTGCACAGCAACACAGCAGCTTTTGTTTATTATTGTCAGTTGTTCCTTGAAATTTAAATTTCCCTTTTAAATTATAAACTCAGCCATTTACTTTGTAATTGTCCGTTACAGGAAATTGTACAAAAAAACAAAGTATTGCGTCAATGGGTGTCAGACTTTTGGTTAATCAAATGTCCCTGGATAAATGAGGCTTTAAATATAGACGATTCTGTGATAAAACTCCTACAGTTTTGATTTTTGAACCGATTAAAAATTTTTTAATGTTAATAATTTTAATGTAGACATTACTGGAAAGAGTTTGGTATGAGGTTTTATAGGAAACAAAATTCTGGACAATTAATGGCAGAGTTCTAGACATCTTGAAAGTTTAGTAATATGAGAATGGACATTTCAAGAAAAACAGTTGATTGGAGTAAACACAGTTTTTCAACAAATCTATATCGAAGGGCCACTTTCTCCAAACCAGGGTTAACTTAACCCAATTTTATTTTAACTTTTGGGTTAACCCTACAAGTAGTTCCTCAACGAAAATTTGCCGGCCGGTCAAGTTAACTCTAAAAAATACTATTTTGAAGCCACTGAATTGTAACTTTACACTGTTTTTCGCCTTCAAACACAAGTTGCCTAATTGTTGTCTTTAAAAATTAGCCGGTTTTAGGTTATGCTATGATTGGTGATGGATAGTTAGTTCTTTCTTTGCGAATTGATTCATATGAATCACTCAGTTTTAAAGAATCAAAAATTGAATAGATTCTTTGATTTATTTGCAGTATGTAGCAGTAACTGGTAGTTTTAATTAATTGAAATAATTAGGACTGATCTGTTGTTATTTCATATAAAGAGTTCTTACAGTATTTCACAGTGTACTATTACTAGTAAGGTTTTCCATAATTTGCCAGTTATTTCGAAACCCTAAATGTTTGAAAACTATGAAAATATCTCGTGAATCCTGAATTTAAGAAAATAATTAAGTAAGAAGAGAAAAAACCCATACCTGCGAATCACAAACAGATGAATAAACAGTTTTACTTGATGAACTGTTTTAATCAATAAGTTCACATCTAATAACTCATCAAAAACATAATTTGAGGAGTTCAATAATTTTTCTTACCTCTCTAATGCCTTAAAATACCTCCTTACCTTAAAATACCACCGAGGACTAAGCTATATTTAAAAATATAGCTTAGTCAAAACAAACTGAAGCTGAATTAAAATTATAATCATTTTTGATTTGCTGCTAAACGTGGCAGTTTTCATCTTGGTTTATTCAGTGAATTAGATGAATGGTAACAACATTTGAAACATAAGCTTATTTCCTGAGTTTAATTCACACGAAAAATCGATTCTTATGGAAAATGAAACATGATTCATTTGATTCACTTGATGAGTCTTTCAAATTGAACGGTTCGTTTGCATGAAGGTTTCCCCAACAAGGTGAATTAAACAAGGTGGAAATATGGGTTAAACTTTCATTAGGGTTGAACAAAAATATTGTGGTTGAGAAACCGTGGAGTTGTGTTAAACACAGGCTAAACTTCTTTCGCAGGTTAACCAAGTTTGGAGAAAGTGCCTCTAAGTATTGAAATTTCAACCACTGAATATGTGTTCTGTATGCTTTTAAGCTACAGGGTAAGGCACATTTGCTGTAATAAAACCCAGAACAAAAGGTGGATCAAGGCTGAGTTATGAAAAGGCTGGCTGATTTTTAAGCATTAAATCAAATGAGCCTAATCAGCTGATCTGCTTCAATGCTTGACCTTCACCTGCCATCTCTATTGATACTAGAAGTCTGCGGGTAGTGATTTTTCAAGCCGGGTCGGGTTCGGGTCGGGTCGGGTTCGGATATATACGTAGAATAAGAATTCGGGTCGGGTCGGGTTCGGGTATGTAAGTTGAAAAAAAATTCGGGTCGGGTTCGGGTATTTTAGTTAAAATTCAGGTCGGGTTCGGGTATCATTTGTCAGCAAAACATTGATTTCATTAAATTTTGATGGAACTACCAAGCAGTTACGAAGTAAAAATCTAACAGAACATTCACATTACTTACATATTATATACATACAAGAACAAATTACAGTTTGCATGAAGAAAATAACACTACACATGACCATGGGACAAGAAATATTGATGAATTGAAGCTAGGCAAAGAACAAGATATTCTAAAACACAAAGAACAATTACATACATAAATATGAAACTTTACATTAAGTTACCATCAAATATAAAAAAATTAAAAGATTTTTATTAATTAAAAGAAAAAAAAAATTAAAATTAAAGATTAATATTAATTAAAAGACCAATTTAAAAAGTACATGAAGACATTTTTATTAAATCATTGAATTTATGATACAAATTAGGGGTGTGCGAATAGTGATTTTTGAACTCGACCCGAGCCGAGCCGAGCTTTTTCAAAAGTTTTCGAGCTCGAGCTTTTTCGAGCCGAGCTTTTTAACAATCACCAAATTATTAAAAGAAATTATGAAGCTTGATTTTAATTTTTAAAGATACAATAATGTTTGCATACCTTAAGTGACCGCCAGCTCAAAAATAGAAAGCTTATCCCCAAAACAAGTGAATTATCTCATAGGTTCATCAGTATTTTGTATTTTGTTACATAAAATTAATCAAATTAGCTCAACAAATAATTTATGAAGAAAAATACCAAATTTAAAATCTACATTTATCTACATTATATTTAAGTAATAACCAATCCCAAAATACTTTACTTTAAAATAAATAGTTAAAATTACATAATTAGACTAGTTACATATAGGTACTACAAAATTTAATCTCAAGAGTAGAAAGAAGTAGTAGTTGAAAGGTTTTAAAATAGTTATATCTAGTAAAAAAATCACACATATACACATAGTCAAACACAAGATTGATTTTTTTATGTTCACTAAGTAAAGATGATAAAAAATTAAATAGCAGTCCCAATTGTGGCATAATATTAAAGGCTAAACTTATTATTTCATAACATAATATATGAATGAAATAATATTTAATAACAACAATAATTTATTGTAATCCTAAAATTAGTTACATTTCTAAACTTTTGTGAAGAAAATAATGTACAATTAAGAAGAAGAAAGATCATAAATAAATAAGGACGGAATAGAGAGAAAGAAAGAAACAGCTAACCCTCTCTCTTTCCTTATCAGTGGCCAGGGTGAGGGGGGGGATGGAGGTTGTTTACTTCAAGCCCCTTCCCTGTTTTTTGCTCTTGTCTGATTCAGTGCGTGAGTTAATTAGGAGATAAGGAATCCTTACTACAAAATGCAATAATACAAACTACTTGTCATACAGCTATAAATGACGGCTCATATTTTTTGTCTTATTTTTATAAATCAAATGAGACCAAAATGAAACTTGTACGATATACTGTTTAAGAGATAAGCCTTGATAAAACAATAGACTTAAATGCTGTATTTCACGTTCCCCAAGGTCAACCAAATATAGCTCCGATTTCCGTCTAAATGGAGATAATATTTCTTGTTACCTGTCAATGTCCTTTCCTTATCACTAGGGAATGTTTTTTGCTTGTTTTTCGTGGGAGGGAAACGCTCTTCCGGTTTAACGTGTCCAAAAATAGATCGCAATAATTATATTTCCGATAAGAACTCTCTTATCAAAAGCTCGGCTCGAGTGTCGAGCATTTTAGAAAAAAGTCGAGCCGAGCCGAATAATGAAAAGCTCGACCTAAAAGCTCAACCGGTCGAATACTCGCACACCCCTAATACAAATGAATTTTTTAAGCTAAAATTTTAATAATGTTATTATATATATAATGAAAATTTTGTAAAACATTGTAATACACCAAATGGTGCCATATACAATATACAATAACCAATACAGTCAATAGATATTCATATTCATGACAACTTATTTCATAATTTATCAACGAAATAGTATTTATATTTTATAACAACAATAATCAACAATAATTAATTTATTTTCATCATAAAATTAGTTTTATTATAAAACTTCTATGAAGAAAAAAAAATAGTTTAAGAAATATGGAAAAGCAGGCAGAAACCATAAATTACCAGAGGAAAGGAAGGGAGGAAAGAGAAGGGGGGAGAGAGAGAGAGCTAGAAACATCAGCTTTCTCAGTCTCCTTATCAGTGGGAAGGGGGGAAGCGTGGGGGGGGGGGTTTGTTTACTCATCAATTAGCCTGTCCGCCAGTCCGTGCGTGCGTCTTTTCCCTACTACGAAATGCGAAAATCCAAACCATTTGTTTTACAACCACATATGATGGCTCATACTTTTTGTCTAATTTTTTTAAATCTACTGTGACAAAAAAAAAACTTATATCTCTTGCCATTCAAGAGAAAATCCGTGATCAAACAAAAGACCTTTGTGGTTCTCCAAGGTCAACTAAATATAGCAGAAACTTTCTGAATTCCATCTAATTGGAGATATTATTTCATTTCACCTGACAACGTCCTTTCCTTATCACTTCAGGGATAATTTTTTGTGTATGTTTTTCGTGGGAAGGACACGCTCTTCCGGTTTATCGTGTCCAAAAATAGATCGCATTAATTATCTTCTCGATAAGACCTCTCGTATCATAAGCTCGGCTAGGAATTCCAGCTTATTCAAAGCTATTTAGTGTTGGTACCTACGACTATTTCATTGCATCGGTTCCCTGGTCCTTTAAGTTGCTAAACGAGGAAACGATATTAAGCAGTAAGCGTACGATAATTTTGAGCCGGCAAGGAGACGGCTGGTTGTCTGAGTTGAGACGTATAGTGAAGATTGCTTCTAAGTTTGACATCGCGATCGTGACCATCTTTGTTCGTCACATTATAATATTGCGTGGACGCTGTAAGTCAAAAGCTTTGCGCAAATTAATTATTGCTAAACATTTTTAAAGTTTCGGGTTTCTTTAGGGTAGTATGTCAGGTATCTTCAAACCGATGTCTTTCGGGTAGCAGGTACCTGCCCGACCCGACGTGTAATAAAAACCCGCCCGAATAAAACCCGAAGCTACAATTTTCGAGTACCTGCAGACCTCTAATTGATACTAAATATCCGCCTTAAGTATATATCTATATTCTGATATAAGCTAAACATGATATACTAATAGAAAAGAATACTATATGTGATGCGGAAAGTGAAAAGGGACCTCAAGTCGCTGGAGTAAATTTTACAGTACGGGCATTTTAGTCGAATCGGGTCAAAAATATCGATTTTTAGGTTTCGAATGGATATGATTCCCTAATCTTTCCTGTACATATTCATTCAGTTATTTTAGCGATTAAAATTCGAGAAATATGGAAAAATAATCGATTTAGTGGCCTATATCATGCATGGGGGGACAAAAGGGATCTAAAGTCGCTTAAATGGAAAATAACATGGCGGGCGACTTGAGGTCCCATTTCCTAAATGTGCAGGCCCTTACTGACTGAGTCGCCATGGGCATCACAAAATTACTCTCTCCTGACATCTGTCGGCGGATAAGTGAACTACTTCAAGTTGTTCGTTGCAAAAGAATATTGTCCAAGTCCAAAATCACCGTCTTGACGGTGTATTTCTCTTTTATTCCTTGGTATTCTGCCTTCCGACTTGAGGTCCCTTTCCAGACTTCTCACTTTCTCAATTTTTTTGACAATGAATTTGTAAGTGTATCAGTCTGTTTTAGTTTAGATTTAAAGATCTATTTTCCAGCTTTATTTTGATACCTAAATCATATCTTAAATGTTAAAAATAAATATTCTGTGAACATTTGAAGTTTTGGGCCTTGATTTCCTAAAATACCCGTTTTGACTAGTTAAAATTCAAATGCCAAAAACTCTATGACAAAATACCCCCGTTGCAGCAGACCTGCATACTCAGCGAATTTCAAATACAAAAACCATATTTCAATCCAACATAGCGAGATTTGACATGTTTTTGAAAGCTCCATTAGAATAACATGGGAAAGAGTATGCAGGTTTGCTGCTTCGGGTATATTAAAACTGGGTGGTTTTAATTCATTCTTTAGTAGATCTGAACTAGAAGAAGCCATTTACCAAGTTTTATCAAGATATGTTGAGAAATAAGCGAGATATAGAATTTTAATTTTTCCCCATAAGGTTAACATTGGGACAACGTACTGTGTTTACCACTTTTAATATCTCGGTAACCTATGGACATAGAGCAGTGATTCAAAATACTAAATTGTTTGTTTTTTTGAGCTGAATTCAATGGTGCCATCAAAAATTCGATAAATTTTGTTTCTCTATGTAAAACCTCAAAAAACCCATTTTTAGGGGGGTTTCCCCCCCTTTACCCCCCCTTCCGGTAGTCCGATCGGGCTGGTTTACGAACTCGTCCGAATAATTACTACTTTACAGGTCTGAGCCAAATTTCATTCCGATCGGGCCATTTTTACGGCCGCTATCGTGCTTAAAGACACATAGATATATATATATATGTATATATATAGATATATATATATATGTATGAAAATGAACGAATAGTGTTTTTTGCTTCTGGGGGCCCCAAAACGAAAAGTTATCATGGTCGCGGGCTTAGGTCTTACCATGAGTACTACGGTAACAGCTTCTTCCCTATAGGGGAAATTCGCTAAAATCATAGTACTATAAATTATTTGTCAAACTGTTCGCAATTTAATGCTGAATTTAAGGATGTTAATAATTCGAAACCGGGAAATTCCGACTTGAGGTCCCTTTTCACTTTCTGCATCACATATTGAAAAAAATTAATTTGTGATAGCCTGGTTTACATGACGACCAGACAGCAAGCCAGTGGAAAAAAATTCTTTTGTTTAAAGGTATTACTGTCCACTGTGCTTGTCATTGTGTAAACCAGGCTTAATTGATTAGCAAATTGTACAGTACCGTATTCAACAACTTAATATGAAATCCACTCTTGTAGAATAATACCGTAATATTTTCTATTTCAGCATTAACACCGAAGAAAGATAAATATTAAAGATCTAAATTCAATACGTCACAAAAAATATTCACGAATTAAGTAATTCAGAAGTTTGCTCAACTGCTTTCGCAAGTTCCTCAACTGCAATGTCAACCTCTGCACAAGTTGTGGCCCTTCCAACGCTGAGCCTTATAGTCGAGAAAGCCAAGTGCTTAGGAACACCAGAAGCCAAGAGCACTTCTGCAAAATAAAAAGAATGGTTTGACATAAGAAAACAGAACTTATCACTATTTTTTTAAGAAGTGAAAACCTTGGTTTAATACATACTTTAAATTTTTGTTTGTACTACTTGTAGATTCAAAAAATTTTAGGAACACTTTGGTATTTTGGACAGGGAACCCTCTGACATATCATACACATGAATCTAGGGGATTATATCACAGATATAAAAATGTACAACGAAAATAGATATATTATTATACCAAAGATATTAAGAACTGACGAGGAAATCCTTCAAGAGAAAATCAGCTTCTCTTGGAACTGAAGTTGCTTCAATTCAATTGGTAACAGTTTAAATTTGACTGTACCTGAGAGCTGAGTCTGGTCATGGCAAGCGGCCGTGGTGCTGGCCACGAGGGATGGACACAGGGCCAGCAGCTCATTGCCACTCAGTCTGCAGTGGGGCCACGCCACACTGGCAGTGTTGGGCAGCAGGGGGGACCGGCGGCAGTTCGCCACACAGCCTGTCCGCTCCTGCAACATTTGGGTTAATAATTCACTGTAATATAGTACGGTACCTCAAAATAGTCATTCAGACAACAAATTAATCTATCAGCAAAAGAAACACAACTTTCCTGTAAATCTAATTATTATTTATTCAGTACATAAAAGTACCTGCAGCTGCTCCAAAAGGTAGTCCCTGGTCTTCTTCATGGTTTCCACATAAGTTTGGAGGTTATCAGCCACCAAGGCAGCGGCCTGGCCCAGGCCGGCGATCATGGGTGTGTTCTCGGTGCCAGGCCTGAGGCCGGACTCCTGGCCTCCGCCCCACATCACGGGCGTGATGACTCGTCTGTCCAGCGTGCGACGGACGTACAGCGCTCCGATACGAGGACCGTAGAACTGCAAGCAAAAGAGGTGGCACCAATAGGGGTATTTTTAAGATCAACTTTTTAAAAACACAATTTTTCTATAATTAGAAATGAGTGAAGCATTAATTAGGACTCGTCTTTGACATTACATTCCTTTTAATTCAGATAAACGTGAAACCACTTTATCTTTGCCATACACTCATTTGAGAAACTATCTGATTTACAACTGCAACAACAAAAATAGATTACAGTGATACGACTACGACGAACCAACCTCACTATCTATTTGTGTAGTTGTTTTCTGTAAGCGACTACCCACTACAAATCATTAATATGTTTCCTTAATAATTCGTTTCCACCCAGTTTATAGCATCAATGAACTGAGCAGTCAGTAAACTGCTATGGCATTGACGTACCTTGTGGCCGACGATGGTCAGGTAGTCCACTTGCAGTTGCTGCACGTCCACCAGGACCTTGCCCACTGCCTGCGCCGCGTCCACGTGCAGCCACACTCGGTGTCCCCGCTTTTCGTTCACATCTTTTAGCTGCCTGGCATAACCAAAAATTAGTCACATTTAAAACAGAATTAGCTCCTCTGCATGAGGTGGCGGGACTGGTGGTATTATTGGTTTGAAACTATCCAGTTTCAAATCAATAATAGTTGGTATTTTAAGATAAATGTTTGCCAAAAAGTATAGCTTATTTAAGCCAAGTTATAGTTAAAGCCAAGTTTTCCTATTCATGCTCTAGATAAAAAGCCGATCACCAATCACAAGAGCATATATATTAATAACAGGTATTTAAGATCAATTTTGGCGAAAATGAATATTTTAAGGAAATTTGTCTTTTTTCAGTTGATGTAAAAAGAAAAAGCGGTTGCAGTGATTATACTTATCACAGCAATCACTTCATGTTGTCATACTTTGAAGACTGTCCTGTAAACTTTTAAATTTGAACAATTGTGCTAATGGATAATTTTGTGTCGAGCCTGACCTGAATACGGAAATTAGTATTCTAAAACATCTGGTCATAACAATAAAGACATAACCTAAACTGTCATCAGCAGACGTATGTACCTACCTTAGTTTTTAATTCCAAATACAGTTCTGGACACAACTGCATTATGAATTAGAGAGTTTGACTTTAAAAATTTCCAATAGGGCCACATCACATTGGTCGAGAAGGAGGGCGAGATAGACTCAACTGTAAACTTGACCAATGTGATGCGGCCCTTAGCCTTTCTAATAACTCAAGTCAAGTTGCCAAGTAACTCAAACTGGTCTGTGAAGGCCGGTCAGTGTGCTCACCGTGCGATCTCCCTGATGGGGAACACGACGCCCGTCTCGTTGTTGGCCATCATGATGGTGATGAGGACAGTCTCGGGTCTGACGGCCGCCATCACATCTGCGGCCTCCAGGCACCCGTCACCGTTGACTGCCACCTCCGTGAAACCTGCAGGTGAACAGTGACTAGGCTAGTCCCTTTTGACATATCCGAGAGCTCAGGTTACAATAAAGTTTGGAACATAGCTCCCGCTTCAGTCAAAGGTGCTCACTAAGAAATTAAACTCTTACATGACTATCCAGAACTGGTGAACACGGACGGAAAGTTGTTACTGAACGCACTATTACTTGAGACTAATGTATAATCAATTTGAATTTCAACACAGCTTCAAAGGTAGTAGCATAGTTCTCTAGGTTTTTCATTCCCGGCATAAAAATTGAATGATACATGGAACATAGTGAAAGTTGGCTTCATTAAACTTCTGGAGGTAAGCAAGAAACATCACTTCTTCATACAATATTTAATCCACTGTGACAGGAATAATTCAAGCAATAAAGGAATTGAGTTTCAAAAGTGCAGATCAATCCAATATTGAATGTAATACCAATGTACTCACTGATGATCCCTTTTTCGGCAAGTTTCTTGATAGGGAGAGCTGTGGCGACGTGTTCAACATTTGAGAGGATCACGTGCGGGGTCGAAACAAACTGTTTCCCCCACTCCACCGCGCTCAGTATTGCCATGTTGTTGCTCTGTAAACAAGCATTTAGTCAAAAATGCAGATTGAGAGCAAATTGTTGTTGAACCTGCTGGGAAAAATTATACAGATGCATTATATTATAAAACTCAATTGACTTTTTTAGCCAGCTTCAATTTATAATCAAAGTAAATCCTCCACCACCAAAAAATCTAAAATATACCCCCGTTGCAGCAGACCTGCATACTCAGCAAATTTCAAATGCAAAACAACAAGTAGTATTTTGACGCAATCTATCTGGCAGATGCCGGTCAACGATGGAGACTACAAGTATTACAAGTAAGTAACATATTTCAATCCAAAATAGCGAGATTTGACATGTTTTCGTAAGCTCCATAAGAATAACATGGGGAATGAGTATGCAGGTTTGCTGCTACAGGTATATTAAAACTGGGTGGTTTTAATTCAATATCCAGTAGATCTGAACTAGAAGAAGCTATTTACCAAGTTTTATCAAGATATGTTGAGAAATAAGCGAGATATAGAATTTTACTTATTTCCCATAAGGTTAACATTGGGACAACGTACTGTGTTTACCACTTTCAATATCTCGGTAACCAATGGACATAGAGCAGTGATTCAAGATACTAAATTGTTTGTTTTTTTGAGCTGAATTCAATGGTGCTAACAAAAATTCGATAAATTTTATTTTCCTATGTAAAAAACTCAAAAAACCCATTTTTGGGGGAGTTTATCCCCCTCCTATATATATGTATATTAATACATATATAGTATTAGTATATGTAACCGATTCCTTCGAGGGATTACCACATTACATGTCTGTACCAAATTTCATTAAGATCGGACCATTTTTACGGCCACTATCGTGCTTACAGACACACACACACATTTATATATATATATATATATATATATATATATATATATATATATATACACCGGGTGTTCAAAAAGTCCCGGATCGGCTTGTTAATTTTTTTATTATTAAATATTGACCTACGAAACTTAGAACTTGTCTCTTGGACACAAAACACTATTTTAGCAAGTATTCAGTAACCCCCTACCTCCTCAGGGGGACAGCCCACGAGGAGTCAGAAGAAAATCTTAAATATAAGCATAGGTTGATATGTACATAAAATTAAAGCGCTTTTTGAGTAGAAAGCAATGCCGTAAATCCGATCTCAATCGGATCACCGAATCCAAAATGGCGGCAGTTTAAACTTTTCTAAACTGCAATTTTTAACCTCCTTAAATATTCGATTTCAGACGTTCTAAGAGTCCGTTCGCGATGCGGTTTGCGGCATTAAATTTTGCTTTATTACCCCTTTAAAATGATATACATAACGACCTATGCATAGCCTATGGCATAAACCACTTCCATGAGGGACCGTGTCTTAAAGGATGTCTTGCATGGATGATGACCGGCATAGGTGGTGCTGCACATAATTTTAAAGAGCATGAAATTCTCAACAAAATGCCGCAAACCGCATCACGAAAGGACGCTTAGAACGTCTGAAATCGAATTTTTAAGTATGATAAAAATTGCAGTTTAGAAAATTTTAAACTGCCGCCATTCTGGATTCGGTGATCCTATTGAGATCGGGTTTGCGGCATTGTATTCTACTCAAAAAGAGCTTTAATTTGATGTACATATCAACCTATGCTTATATTTAAGATTTTCTTCTGACTCCTCGTGGGCCGTTCCCTTGAGGAGGTATGGGGTCACTGAATACTTGCTAAAATAGTATTTTGTGTCCAAGAGACATGTTCTAAATCTCGTAAGTCAATATTTAATAATAAAAAAATTAACAAGCCGATCCGGGACTTTTTGAACACCCGGTATACAGATGTATAGATAAGATTAGTTTTCATAACAAGTACCCTTTTTATTTTTCAAAAATTATTTTATTTATAATTTTTGAAAAATAAAAAAGGTACTTACATCTTACATCTTCTTCAGCATCCGTAGTTCCCTTCTTTATGGGTTCGGGGAAATTGGATTTGTCACGGTGCCTTTATAAGTAGGTCACCAGTGTAGGCAAAGAATAAATTAGTTGGCCTATATCGGCTTCCAAATAAAATGAAAAAGAAAGCCAGTTGTAATAACTAGGCTTATGTTATGACTTGTTATGAAAACTAATCTTATCACTATATTAGTAGCCCTAATCATCCACTATTACTCTAATGAAATGGCTAAAAAAAAAAATCACACCATAAGATATACTAGGTGAACCCATGCGAATTCGCACGATTATTAAATTATAAATGATCGTCTGCCTTCTAAGCGCACATAATATGTCGACAATCTATGGTCAAAATGGGTTTTTGGAACGATGTAGCATGCTGAAAGTGTCTCTGATAGCCAGTCGATAGGATGCGTATTGCAGCATTGTAAGCAATGGTCGTTGTGCACTTGCGTATTCATTACAGTTTTTTTTAGATCTGTATGTCAACCTTCATCTCCTTATGGAAAAAGCAACGGGTCAGCCATTGGGTCGAGGCAAAATTAGTAATATTGTAACAATTTTATTTTATTTTGTTACTTTTGCTCTAGCTCAGTGGGCGGGGTGGGTAAGTTGAGGTTCCAGCTAGGGTGAAGTACAAGTCCAACGCTGTCCAAATTTTCAAATTTATTCAGGGCGCCACCTTGTTTCGGATGTCCACTCAATGGATCGTAACAAGGAATCGGTCCACTCCAAGTTGGGGTACTCCACCGTGGTAAGCAGGTGTAAGGGGCCACAAAATATGCTCAAAGTCAATTGGCCGTGTGCACATATATTCTAAGATACTATATAAATTACCAAATTACTATCAATTATTACTATTATACTGGCTAAATCAATTGCAAAATATTTAAAAGAATAATAAAAAATAAATAAATATAGGTATATTCAATATTGAAAGGCTGTAAATTAATAGTATTACACCATGAAGAAAATATTCAGCAAAGTATATGATAATTCTCTTTAATTTATATTTAACTCAAATCTTATTAACAACAGAAATATTTAAATATTTCGTTTAGCTTCAAATTATTATTAAAAGTCACATTTAGATATGTTTAGCTTTCAGGTGCAAAAGTTTTAGTAAACTACATGAAAAGAGAGAATCAGTATGACAGTTGAAATACATTATAAATATTCAAAAATAATTTGCTTGAAAAAAATAGAACAAATTTAACAACAAAGTTATTCATTATAACAAACACACAAGATAATATTAAGTCTGATTTAAAATAATGATTTATTAAAATACAAAATATTTCTGAGACAAATCATTGAATCTGTTATCTTGCTCAAAATATTCTCACTATTTTATAAAATCACTTTATCCTGTTCCAGATAAAATATGCAAGATAAACTCTTAAATTAATACACAACATTGTGTCCATCAGAAAAGGAATATTTATTATTTTGGTTATCTTAAAGTATGTAGGCTATTCTCAGAATAAACAAACTGGTGAGAGAGAGCGAAAATATCTAGGCCTACTGTATAGAATAAACAAGGAAGTATGAGAACAATGACTGACAGAACAAAATACTCCAAAATAAAAACACTAGGCAATATTGCATTCCTTATATCTCACAATCTACTTTACTACTTGACATTTACTGAATAAATTGCTTGACACAGTTACTAGTCAGCTTTTGAGGTAAACATTATTATTTTGATAGAAACATTTTTATATTATGAGACAACATTTAATATCTTGTCATTTAATAGAAATTTAGGTGCAAGAGAAAAATTGTTATTCTAAATTTATAAATCTACCAATTTGAAAAACAGAAAAGAACAGTACACTTTTATATTTCACTACTTTTAACCTTGGCACTTTAGTTAAAGAAGCTAAATATTTTAATCAGCCTACTTCACTTATGAATACGTTTTATAAACTCACAGCTAGTATATTTCCCAAGAAAAGTATTTGCTATTTTCTTGCAACCAAAGTCATTATGGTTCTGACATGAAAGATGATGCAATAATTGCAACTTTTAGAAATGCCTTACATAAATTACATAAAAAGAACGAACATATAATTTATGAACACATAAACAGAAATCATTATTTAGGTAAAATAAGGTATTAAAATACAAGAATTCATATTTTTAAATGAACGTAGCCTATTATGTTTTATGGTCTACCTCATGTTAAAACATTCACGAACTGACACGGCAAATTGACTATTTCGACTGATTAGTTTTCAGTAATTATTTAATAAGGGCCAAAAACTAACATGATTTACTTAATTTCTCACCACTCATAGCAATTTTAAATTACGTTAAGGGCACCCGCTTACCTCTAATAATTTATTCCAAGGAATGATGTAAATCCACCACAGTGTAGAGGGTCTGTCTTACGTCTTCCATCAGCGCTGTTCACCAACTCACAGATTTCCACGCAGTCCTTAGTCACGGGGTCCCTGGAAGTTTCCTTATCCGACGGCAGGTTCTAACCTGGGACGCCGGAACTAATCTGTCGGCCGACCAATGAGTCACTCACGGGCAGTAACTACGACGAAATACCCTTCTTTCAGGATTTCCAAGGCGCCTGACTTGGCGGTTAGGCAGTATGCAACACATTATTGACTTGATTTTGGTATCCAAACGCTGAAGGCTAGCACTTCAACTAGGATAAGTCCATGGGGTGATCAGGCCTATAATTGGATTTAGTGGTCAAGCCGAAAATAATGTTACAATATATTGTACTGTATTGTAATTGGAGAATATGTACTCTTCTAAGTGGCTGATCTTTTGGGTGAATCATCAAGTCATGCCCGCACTTGGTGGTTCGCTATCATTTGCTATGAAATAATAGCAACATCATTAAGTTAAGTCGTATCAACGCCAATATTCTTTTCAATCTCAGACAATGTGTATTCCGAGTTGTGTATGCTACTTATCTGGAGTATTTTTCAGAACGCAAATCATCACGTTGAAATCTTGCGCTTAGGGATTAACTTTAACCAAGTGTTCAGTCAAGCTGTTCATGAGTTCATTGCTGCAATAGCCGTTGGCTTTGTTTAGCATTCTTTCTTGATCCCCGTTTCGACGTCCGTCATAGATACAAACTTGAGCATATAACGAATGGTTTCCTCATGGTTGTAAGATGCTGTAATTGAGTGATAAATTATTGCGTACACTTTATACATGAAAAACCCTGCGCCATTGTTTTCTTCAATTTAATAGTTCTTTTGCTTGCCGTTGCAAGCACAGAGTTGTAGGAACTAATGTTTTCTTTGAAGTTTCTGTTCAGACTATCGGTACCAGTAATAAGGCTTTCAATGTAATTGCTTTGTCGGTATGTAAGTATATTCACTTTCCCTTATGGCAGCAGTATGAAAATCCTTAGCCTCTTCCTCTTTTTTCTCATTGAACATGTAGCGCGCCACATTTCTGACATGGTAATGCCATCCCGCCAAGTGAATGCTGCTGAATCCTTGGATTTGTTAGTGATATTTTTGTCAGTGCAATTTTCCACTAATTGATCCAGCTACGCGTACAAAGCCTCTGTTTGCACACACACACCTTGCCGTACTTTGCCCAGCTGTGTCCGACTGCTATAAACACATCTTTGTCGTCTCGTTCTTAGCATGTTTGAAAGAATATAAAGTGTCCGATCACAACAAATTTTTGTCGTCTTGTTCCTTAATAAAAAAAAAAAAAAACAGCTGGGCTGAGTTTGAAACTAATTTGATATCTATACTCAATCCCACATTCACCTTTCAGTACAGACCATATGGAGATAGCTATTCTGTTACCTTTGCTTAGATACCACTCAGCTAATCAGATGTTTATTTGTTTACATTTTTGCTTCTGTCATAACAAATTTTATTTTCAAATAACTTTTTCACACTTTTTTCAAGTTATATTGCCTAAATTAAAAATCTAAAGATGATACATCAATCTGCAAATAGAGACGTGTGTTTTGATGTGGGGGTAAGTCTTAAAATAAAAAAGCCTTATCGTTAGGAAAGTTTCCATGTAGCGTATTAATAATATAGATATATATATAAATTCGAACGAATGGTGTTTTCTGCTTCTGGTGGCCCCAAAACGAAAAGTTATCATAGTCTCGGGCTTAGGTCTTACCATGAGACCTACGGTAATAGCTTCTTCCCTACAGGGGAAATTCGCTAAAAAATAAAAATCATATTGATTTTAATAATAGAGTAGTAACACATTCTGTAAAGTATTTCTCTTTAGTTGTTTATTTTTTATTAAAAAATGCTAATTAACAGATAGTATACAGTCTTCATCATCCTCAACGGAGTCAACTATACCTCAGTTCCGCCAGAGGTGAAGACGATGTCAGCGGCATCGGCAGCGTTGACGGCCCGTGCCACGGCCGCTCTAGCCTGTCGTATCGTCTCCCTGGCACGACGTCCGCCCGCTGAGTCGGAGCTCGGGTTGGCCCAATCACGCTCCAGACTCTCGGCGATAACAGACACAACTTCTGGAGCGACAGGAGTTGTCGAGTTGTAATCCAGGTAAACTGGTTTATCCACCTTCATGGCAAAACTGTGTAAAATAAGAATGTAACTTAGATAAAATATTCAGCCAAACATAAATTAAATGATAGAATTCATTCACTTTTTTAACTTTCTTCCCCCCTATAACTTAGAAAAAGAAGAAAACATTGTTTTCATAAAAATAGTTGAATATGAGATTTTAGTGGAAATATTCCATTCAGTGCTCCCTGAATCCGAATAAGTTATATAGTGTCAGAAATCTAACACACGCATCTATAACTGAATTTCATAATTTTATGATTTATAATATTCCAGGTCTTACATGATTTCTTTAGCACTTAAGTGCTAAACAAGCACTAAAATCTCTATAACTTAGAAGACTGAATTTTTACAAGCGTGTGAATAGTGTCCTTTGTTTGGCATCATAACGCAATTTTTATAAAAATAGTTATAGCCCTTTTTGGGAAACTTCGAGTATTATAGTTTTTCTTTTATGGGTTAGATACCGCTAAGAATAAAAAATTGAAAAAATTGCCTGGCGATATTATGATCTGATTACCTACTTACTAAATTTTATGAAAATTAGACCACCATCACAGCATTTTCTCTAGCTCTGTCTATTTATCCACACGGGCTGACAGACACCATTCTGAAAATTTTTTTTGGATTCAGGGAGCACTAACGACTCAAATTTGAAAGTGTTTACAAAACCAATACTTTCTCTTTATACTATGTATAAAAAGGGGGGGGAAGAGAAAGAAAACAGTGATTTTCAGAATAATGTCCGTCTGTGTACCCACGGACCTTTTTTTACACAAAAGATTACACTGCAATTAAGGCCAAAACGACATAGACTTGTAGCTGATCTTTGTGGAGTCTTTAAGGGGGGAGGGGGGATGTTAGTAAACAAAAGAATGGAAGAAATTGAGTTTGGAGGGTAAATTCACATTATGTGTCATACTGCTGCAGTTCTGAATGAAAACAAGAAAATTATAATCTCAAATGTTTTGGATAGTAAGTGCTAATCTTCCAAATACTTCCTGGCAAATAACAACCTTTTGTGAAAAAAATAATTAAGAGGACAGTATTTGTTTTCCTTACTGCAAGGAGCAAAAGTGGTACTTTTGGGGTGAAATCGTGTTTAAAAAAAATACAGAGCTAATTTTTCACATGAACCTAGTAATGTTTCTACAATAGCCAAAGGGAAGGAATTGTAATGCAGTGTAGTAATAAACCTACAATGAGCAAAGAAGGACGGGATCCCTCAGTGGTAATGGGAAGTGGAGAGGGTTCCTTACGGCGAGACGTAAAAATATTTGAGAAGTGGTAGGTGGTATGTGAGCACAAAATGATTAACCAATGCTTTAAGAGATACAAAGTAATTAAATTCGGTCCACAATAATTAAATAATAATTAAATTGGGTTCATAATAATAATTACATTGGGTTCATGTTCATAATAATGATTAAATGAGTCTTTTATAATAACTTTGCACATATATTAAGCCATTTGAAGCTAAGCCCTTGAATACTTTGGCATTCACTTGTAACAATTTTAGAAACTTCAAAATTTGTGGGATTACAAATGACAAACATCCTGAAGCCGATTCAAGGTGACCTGATAATAAGCCAATTTTGAATTACAGCAAGCACAACAATATACTATGATAACAGGAAGACAGTTATTTTATACTTAAAAAGACAAAAATGATTATATTTAAATGAACTAAAACTTAGAAAACAAACATTCGACAACTGGAGTTGATCACATCTACTAGGGTGAGTAAATTTTATGTCTATGGACAATATTAACACATAATTCAGAGTAATCCTATACTCTAAAGTAAGCACTTGCAGAGGCAAAGATTTTTTTCATCCAAGGATTTTTGATTTTTTTTAAAGGGGTTTTTGGACATGAGAAAACAAATGAAATTGGTCACAAGGAAAGGAAAAATATGTTTTCTGTCATACAGCCCTTTAATGCGGATCATTACAGCCCTTTGAGGAGTTGATCATGATAATGGATAAAGATTATATTTTTTGCAGATTTCCGATTATTTAGACAACTCTTAATTAATTTATTTGTTTATTAACATTCATTATAATCAATTATTACCACTCGTGCTTTATTATTGTTGTTCGTACTGGTTATGCTTTGTTATATGGCTTGTTAATTGATTTCTATATATTGTCATCTTATACCATTAAATATATATTATGTGCATTATAAATTAAAAATTTTTCATATTAAGTTAATTTTGTCAGTGTGGTTTTATAAAGTGCATGAAGATTTTGGAATGTAACATTTTTTTGGACCTGCATCAGTGTAATTGGGGTTTCGCCTGTATTGATGCATGTAAATAAATAAATAATATTCCTATTTCATTTGCGGACAATTTTAACTCAAATAGCTGATTGATATATTCAGGTTGTTTTTATTTTATCTGAACAGAGCTGTCAGTCTGTTGGTCCTTAATAAAAACTAATTATCAGAATCAAACTGAACTCTAAACTGGATGGTTTTGAAAAAGTGTATCTATAAATTTAAAATCCAAATAGGGTTGACTAACTTGTACTGAATGAATGACTGGTCATAGTTTCTAAAAAGAACCAAAAGGCTTTGGACCACTAAACATGGCAAAATTCCGATTCTCTTATAGTCAAGGAAAGAAATTTAAAACCTTAAAGAAATTCATATAAGAGAGATTTTTGCATTTTTGGACACGTTTTACATGCTGAACAGCACAGTAAAAGTTTACTAAAAATAAATACTTTTAAATTTGTCACCAGAAAAGGCTCATTTTCTAGATGGGGACCAAGTTAGTATCAAAGATTTAGAAAATTAATCCCATAGGTGATATGAGAGTGAATCAAGTGCCATTATGCTATTACAAATAATTGCCAAATGGTAAGAACTTCACTTTGACTGGGTAAAAATTGTTTGCCGCCATCTTGGATCCCCCTAATTAGAAGTAATACTTTTTCAAATGTAAACACAGTGTTGTAGCACATAATTACAAACTATATTTAACGCTGATATGTAAAATATGTAAATTTTTGATTTTTTAGTATCGTAAATTTACAATTTGCTTTTAACAATCTATAAGGGCAAAGTTTAAAACTCAAAAAGTTCTATCATCAAAATTGAATGTCCTTCATAGAATACGTTTTTGTACAAAGTAAAAGTTACTTCCAGCATTTGAAACCTATGATGTATTCTTGATTTGTGCAAGCTTACAACAAAACTTAATTGGATGCTAATTTTTAGGGCCAATCTTTGGCCTTCCTTGAATACTAAATAGAAAATAAATAAATACACTAAGTTTTACAGGCACTCACAACACGATAAATAAGAAGAAGAAAAATTGCTTTACAGTAGACCCCCTCTTAACCGACCCAAGCGGACCTAGGTCGGATAACTTAAAAGCTCGGTTAAAACGGGTAATCTCTAAACACCTGAAATGAAAGCTCTATTGATTTAGGGTCCTATATTAACATCATTCTAAAGCTGTTCGTGGATTATTTAGAAAATAAACTATAATTATAAACCTATTTTCCAGAATAATTATTAAATTACTCTAGAAATGTCACAAATAACCCCAAAACACGGAGAAAACGAAACCTATTTTATAAACTAAATATTAGACGTGGTTAAAAAACCCCCTTATGTTAATACTTTTAAAAACATTTTCATAGTTTTTAACAAATCTTTCGTAATGCAGTATTGATTGTCGAAAATTAATGTCTAGAAACAATTAATCATTGCATAACGAGCCAGTCAATTGATCCATAACCTCTCACTGGAGACTTGAATCATAAACTTAAACCTTTGAGTTGTCGACCACCTACAATCGCGCAAGGTGCGTGTTGTTTGTTTACTCTACTTATGAATGAGATAATAGTTTCCAGATATAAAAACGAAAACCCACAAGCCTTTATCGTACTATGTGCACTGAAATGCTGTATATTTTAATAAATTAATCAACACAGTATTCAAAGTATTTTAACCTGTAACAACCTGTAGAGTTCAGTGTAACGTTCCCATCGGTGGGTATAGGAACAGAAATGCCGCAATTCCTAGAAAAGGGCGGTTAAACCGAACTATTTTCGAAACAGGGTCGGTTAAAACGATTTTTAATATTTGACCAGCAAGGGCGGAAAATCCAATGGTCGGCTGAAACGAGGTCGGTTAAGAGGGGGTCTACCATATTTAAATATTGCTGTGATACACAATACAAAGGAAGAAATAAAATACAACATAAAACAACGGTCATATGACTGTCTGTTTAGGTTAGCAATACTGCTTTAAAATAGTCTTTGTCACTTCTCTTACCACACTGAAACTCAAATTGACTTTATAGGAAAAAAGGCCCTTATTGAAAAATGAAATAGGTACTACACTCTTCACTGAAAAAGAAAAGAAAATAATAAAACATAAAAATATCATTTATCTTAGATGTGCCCCATTACTTTGACGTTGCTATAATTTTGAAGCCTTAAATTAAATACAGTACACCTCAGATTCTCCGGACCCCACATTATCCGGATCCCGGATTATCCAGACCGGTCTATACGAAAAATTAAAAAATTAAATTGGAATCACAATAATTGAAGAATGCCTAAACAGTGAATTGCAGCATTTTTGTGAACGTAGTTTTCTGGTTAGCTACTTGGGGCGCTAGCAGTAATCAACAAAAACGTAGCCAACATGTTGTACAGTCTTGATACACCGTTTGCAGCATCAATTTAGCAGGGGCTAAAGTTCACAATCGCTATTTAGGCAATATTGTAATGACCTCGGATTATCCAGATTTTTTGCTATCCGGATCGGTATTCCGCCACATTAATCCCGATAATACAAGGTGTACTGTATTGAATTCATTTATTAGCTTAGATATATTTTTTTATAAAAAAATATAAATATATAAATATATATGTGTATATGAAAATTAAAATTATGTATGAAAATATTATGAATTTTAATAAAAAAAATTATGAAAATGAACGAATGGTGTTTATGGTACCTGGAGACCTCAAAACAAAAAGTTATAATGGCCTCGGGCTTAAGTCTTACCATGAGACCTACGGTAACAGCTTCTTCCCTATAGGTGAAATTTGCTAATATAGTTTTACAAGTCCCATTTCCAAATAAAGGGTGTAGTTTAGTGATAACACAATAAATTAACGCAATTCACAATTTTTCACACTGTTTTCATTTCCCAGAAAAGTGTCCAGCATAAGAACTGAGAAACTGAGATCTTTGTTGAGGATGCACATAAATGTCTGCTTTACATGCTTTCCAGCATGTAAAGCCTTTGTAGTTAAATTGTATTTTTTTGTTGCTATTGGCATGATTATTTATTAGGATTGAGAACTTTCTGCATGTTTGATGATTTATATGTGCATGACGTTGTCTTAAAGATTCTTTGAATGAAATTTTCTAGCATGTAAAGCCTTTGTAGTTAAATTGTATTTTTTTAATTGCTAATGGCATGATTATTTATTAGGATTGAGAAATTTCTGCATGTTAATGATTTTTATGTGCATGACGTTGTCTATTTCCTTGTGATAAATGACAATAAAGAATTATTATTATTATTATTATTATTATTATTATTATTATTATAATGTGGGCTTAATTGACCTGGCTGCCCTATCAGCCGGCGAAAATCCCCTTGGCCGTGGCGGTGCCGGTTGGCGACCGGGTAGGGCCCTGCTGCGGTCACGGGGGGGCTCTGCCGAGGCCACTGCTCGTCTAGGACCGCCGGTGTTTTGGAGGCGGTCGAGCGCGGATATAGTTGCTCTGGTGACGGGTCGGTTTTGACAATCACATTGGGGTACTGTTTTGGGGGGTAACAAACGCCCAGTCTTGGGGGCTAATCCAGACATCATGAGCGGTTCAAAAGGAAAAACAATTCAAAAGGTGCAGGAATCTTCCCGGGGTACCCTAACCCCACAAAGCAACCAACAACGCTCTTCTCTGAGCGGGCTCGACGACGGGGTGGCAAGCCCCTTCGAAAGAAGGTCGCGGGTCGAAAGATCGCCGCCGAGCCGTGTCGTGACACCTGCCTCATCGGTTGCCAGAACATCAGCGGCCACCGATGAGACACCCACTCTAAATGAGCGGATGGACGATGGAACGTCTCCTTTCGAGGCAGTCATCGCGCTCGCCAAGCAGCAGGAGGACGAGCACATCAAAAAGTGCTTTGACATCCTCGCTGTGATGAAGGCCGCGACCAACCGGCAGAAGAATATCAGCCAGGATGTGAAGGATGGCATCGTCCAATTGGAGGTCAGCCTTCACCACATCATCCAGTTGAGGAGGTCGTGGCAGTCATGTGAGTCGGTGACTGCTTCGACGCAGACGACCCCGTCACTGCGGGTAAAGGCTCAGGCGGCCGGTGGGAAGCGGGCCGCTTCTAGCCCCGCCCAACCGGAGGCTGAGAAGAAACTTCGGGGAAACGGTCCAGGGGAGAAATCGGACCCCGAAAAATGGACCGACGTCGTCAGGAAGAGGGGGAAGAAGAGAGACCCTCCCCAGCAGCCTGGAAGCCAGCCTGGCACCCAGGACAAGAAGAAGGCGCCAAGGAAGAAGTCCCGCAAGCAGCGGCCGGACGCTCTTCTCATCAAGCCGTCGGAGGGGAAATCCTTCGCCGACGTGCTGGGCGAAATTCGCAGCAAAGCGAAGCCCGATGAGAAGGGCGCCGTCATCAAGGGCATGAGGAAGACCCGAGCCGGCGATCTTTTGGTCGAGCTCGGTGACGCCTCCAAAAGTAAAGCCGCCTTCAGCGAGGACCTGCAGACTATCTTGGGGGCGAACGCGACCGTCCGCGTTCTCGAACCCAAGTCGACGCTGGAGGTGAGGGACCTTGACGAGCTGACGACCGAGGCAGAGGTGACTGCTGCCGTCAAATCCGCCATCGGCGACAACGTCGAGGTGAAAACCTTCCTCTCAAAGGCGAACGCTCGGGGTCAGAAGGTGGCGATCCTCACGCTGGGAGCTAGAGCAGCTGAGAAGCTCCTGGAGAAGGGCCACCTGAAAGTCTGGTATGTGAGCTGTCGGGTGCGCGAGAAGCTCGTGGCCTCCAGATGTTTTAAATGTTTGGGGTTCGGTCACGTAGCTAATCGCTGCCCTGGACCCGATAGAAGCAAGCTCTGCTTCAAGTGCGGCGGCCAGGATCACAGGGCCAGCGCATGCAATGCAGCGTTGTCATGTGTCCTGTGTACAGAAGCCGGCTTGAAGGGCGACCAGGTCAAGCATTCCGCTGGGTCTGGTCGTTGCGGGCAGTACAGGCGGGCCATCCAGGAGCTTCGCCAGAAACAACAGAAATGATCAGTGTTCTGCAACTTAATATGCAGAGGAGCAGGACAGCAAACGACTTGCTGTTCCAATTCGCTACGGAGCAGGGCGCTGACCTACTGCTTCTCAGTGAGCAGTACCAGAACCGACGCTCCGCGCAGTGGTTCTCGGATCCCTCCGGCACTGCGGCGATTTGGATCTTGGACCTCGGGAAGGTGCCTGTTCTCGATTCCGGATCGGGCAACGGCTTCGTTTGGGTGAGGAGCAGGGGTTTCACTGTCTTCTCCTGTTACCTCACGCCTAACCAACCGATCGCAGACTACCGCCACATGGTCGATTCCATTGAGGATGAGATCATGAACACCTCTGGCGGGGTCATAGTCGGTGGCGATTTTAACGCCAAAGCCGTGGAATGGGGTTCCCCGCGGACCGACACTCGAGGTCGTTACGTCCTCGAGTCGGCTGCCAGGTCGGGCCTCTGTATCCTTAATACGGGCGGCATTTCCACCTTTCGCCGTCCGGGGTGCAGAGAGACGATCCCTGACATATCCCTTGCCTCTGAAGGGATTGTCCAGCGGATCTCCGACTGGCGTGTCTGCGAGGAGTATTCCTCTAGCGACCACCAGGGGATCCTCTTCAAGGTCCTTCCCGAGGGTGCGCGCTTGCGCGCTGAAACTGCTCCTCTGGCTCGACGCTGGAACACCAGTCGTCTGAGCAAAGACACTTTTAAAGAAGTAATTAAAGACCAGAGCATTGTGAATTTCACAGGTGCCGAAGATCTGGCAGCATCGACGATGCGTCTCATCGCGACCGCGTGTGAGCTGTCGATGCCCGGAGTTTCCCGCCGCCACAGGAAGAAGCCGGTTTACTGGTGGACGCCTGAAATCGCGGAACTCCGGAGGAGATGCCTTGGTCTCCGACGAGCTGCACAGCGAGCCAGGAACCGCCCTGATGCAAATGCCAGATCGGCTGAGCACAGAGCGGCCCGCCGAGAGCTCCGCGGTGCCATCAACCGGAGTAAAGTAAGGTGCTGGAAACAGCTGTGTCAGGATATCGACAACGACCCCTGGGGGATGGGCTACAAACTTGTAACCCAGAAGCTAGGGGCTCGCTCACCACCTGCGGTCATGGAACCACAAGCCATGGCCGCCGTCGTCGACACACTGTTTCCCAGCCACCCAGTTCGGCCAGTCAGGGAATTCGGAGAGGTAGGCGCCTTCCCAGTCTTCCGGGAAGAGGAACTCACCGCCGCCGTCCGATCCCTACGACCCAGAAGAGCGCCCGGTCCCAATGGCATTCCGGCGGAGGTGCTCAAGCTCGCTGCGGAGGTGAATCCAAGGCTTCTGCTCGATATGTTCAACGCGTGTCTGGCGGAAGGCGTTTTCTTTTCTTCGTGGAAGGTTGCCCGCCTTGTTCTTATCCCGAAGGCGAAGAGCACACCGGGGACCCCTTCTTCTTTCCGACCCCTGTGTATGCTCGACACGGCCGGGAAAGTGCTTGAGAAGCTCCTGCGCGTCAGGCTGACCGAGGCCATCGTCTCTGCGGGGGACTTGTCCCCGCAGCAGTACGGCTTCAGATCCGGCCGCTCTACCATCGACGCTATTCAGGAGGTAGTTGAGGCAGTGCGGAGGGCGGAGGATCACAACCATTGGTCGCGCCGCGTGGTCCTTCTCGTCACGCTCGACGTGAAGAACGCTTTTAACTCCGCCAGGTGGAGCGATATGCTGTGGGCGCTTGAGCATACGTTCCAAGTTCCCTCCTACCTCCTGCGTATGATAGAAGCGTATTTGTCAGACCGCGTTCTGTTGTACGACACGACCGAAGGTCAGCGGCGCATTCCCATCACTTCCGGGGCTGCGCAGGGGTCCATTCTCGGACCAGATCTCTGGAACGTGTCCTACGACAGCTTGCTGAGGCTAGACATGCCCGATGAGACCCGCCTTGTTGGCTATGCTGACGACGTCGCTGCCTTGATCGCTGCGAGGAACGTCGAGCAGGCAAAACTGAGGCTCAGCGTTGTAATGGCCAAGGTCAACGGGTGGATGCGAGATCACGGCTTGTCCCTGGCTATCAGTAAGACGGAGATCGTCGTCCTCACCAAAAAGAGGGTAAACACCGTGTTCCCGGTGCAGATAGGTGACGTCACACTCGAGACTAAGCCTGCTGCAAAGTACCTGGGAGTCATGGTCGACAGCAGACTGTCTTTCGGCGAGCAGATCCAGCGCGCCGCCGACAAAGCCGCTAAGGGTGTCGCTGCCCTTGGTAGGCTTATGCCCAATGTCGGCGGTCCTCGTTCCTGCAAGCGCCGTCTGCTCATGACTGCCGTCCAGTCAGTCTTGCTGTACGGGGCGGAGGTATGGGCTCACGCACTCGAGAAGCGAGTCTACCGAGACCGGCTTGCCCGAGTCCAGCGCCGAGGAGCTCTGCGGGTCGCTTCGGCCTACCGCACAGTCTCCGAACCTGCTGTGATGGTGATCGCCGGAGTCATTCCCGTCCTCTTCCTCGCGAGGGAGAGGCAGGCGATTTACCGGAGGAGGCCTGAAGTGGGCCGGGAAACAGCTGCCAGGGAAGAGCGCGATCGCAGCTTCGACTCTTGGCAGCGCGACTGGGAAGCCGAGCTGAGGGGACGTTGGACCTTCCAGCTCATACCTTCCGTCCGACCATGGGTGGAACGGCAGCACGGCGAGGTCGATTACTACGTGACCCAGTTTCTTTCTGGGCACGGGTACTTCCGAGCTTATCTGCACCGGATGGGCAAGGTCGCCAGCCCGGACTGTCTGTATTGCCCCGGCATCCCAGACACGTCCGAGCACACTTTCTTTCAGTGCGACCGTTGGCACGTCCGCCGAGCCTCGCTTTCATCTGAGATCGGCGTGGTCGTCAGCCCAAACAACATCGTCGAAGCTATGCTCCAGGGAGAGGGCAACTGGAACTGTGTCCAGCACTACGTCCAGGCCATTCTTCGGGCGAAAAAGGTCGACCTCGATCGGCCTTAATCCTCAGCTTTTCCCCAAGGAGGTTGCCCTAGTGGCGTAATATCAAAGGCCTAGCCCGAAGTAATGTGTGAAACAGTTCCAGGCTAGTGTCCTCGGTGCCGAGGGAGGTGGTTTAGTCGGTAGTTCACGGGACATCGAGCTCGTGGGAGTCCGACACTACTGAGGGGACAATGAGCCCCTCAGTGTGCGTAAATGCATTCCACCTCCTACCAAAAAAAAAATAAAAAAAAAAAAAAATTATAATGTGGGCTTAGCCTCTAAGGAAATATTCCTCTGGGAAAATCACACCCAATATGCTAAAAATTAATTTTTTACCTAGCTGTCCAACAGATTACATCATATAAATACATCCGAACCATACACCTAATTTAAAGAAAATCTTATATGACCAAACATAAATCAGGGACAAAATCTCTATTAGAAAACACACTGCAATAAAGTAAATTTGCATGATTTTTTTGATAACACATTATTTACGCTATAATACTGGGTGAGGGCTTAAGTTGTTAGTAATTTTTTATATTATTTCATTATATAAAGCGGTACATTAGAATTGCATTCGGGGCTCATGTGAATCTTGGGCAAAAAGCATACGTAAATTGAAGGCACATGTGCCCGCTCATTTCCATTATATTAGGGCATATGTGCCCGTGACTCAGGCTCATTTTTTTATCCTGTAGTTGTCTGGCAAAAATATGTCTCAGACACTCGTGCCCAGCTGTTTACAGCCCAAAATGTTCAGGGATTTGTGCCGAACAAAATGTTGTTAGGCGAAGCCACAGTTAATAGATAGGCCTAGTTAATGATACAGGCCAATATACAGGGTGTTTTTTTAACTGTGCCATCATTGGGATCTTGTAAACTGTACAAATTACAGTAAACTTTAAATGGGAAACATTCCCTTGTTTTTAAAGAGGTTTAAAAATAAGTACATTTTTTTGTAAATGGCCGCTATTTCCGATATGGCGGACAACTTTGATTTTTCTTATGGAACACCCTGTATGTTATGGCGTTTTTGGATTCTACCCTTAATTTTAATATCTTTTTACACTCTGACATTTTTTCCTAAACATAATAGTTCGGGAGATGAGCTGTTAAAGTTTGTTTTCCCCTCATTTGAAAAGAAATGCATTGGAAAATTGTCGGTAGTTTGTATGTCGTAAATGAGTGGGTTAAAAAAACATGTAAAGAAATAAAAGTGCCTAAAACTGTGGTTTTTGTTGAGATTCAATGAAAGAAATACTTTTTAGTCGAGATTCACTTACGGAAATTTATAATTTTGAATATTCATTTCCTACTCCATAAGAAATGCATGGGAAGGCACAGGAAAAATGGACACGATGCATTTCAAATAGGGAAAAATCAAACTTTAACAGCTCATAACTCCCGAACTATTACATTTAGCAAAAAATGTCAAGGCACAAAAAAATATTAAAATTAAGGGTAGAATCCAAAAACGCCATAAAATACAGGGTGTTCCATAAGAAAAATCAAAGTAGTCCGCCATATTGGAAAATGGCGGCCATTTACAAAAATTTTATTTGCTTATTTTTAAACTTCTTTAAAAACAAGGGAATGTTTCCTCTTTAAAGTTTACTGTTAGATGTACAGTTAACAAGATCCCAATGGTGGCATAGTTAAAAAAATCGCCCTGTATAGATTATATGTAGGGAGTTTTTTTAACGCAACCCATTTTCAAAATTGAATAATGCACATATAAATATGAAATGAGTATTTTTTGTTATTATTTACATTTCATACAACCTATTATATAAGTTTGATCACATTTAGTTTACATTATGTTTTTTTTTATTCATTGTTGTTTGCCTCCAGAACTGTTAATCGACTATTAAATTATGGTTTAAATACCTCCAGTCAACAGTTCTAATCTTGTAGATTCTCCTACATGTTTTGAAACTACCGTTTCATCGTCTGGGATGATCCAAAAATTGTCATGACATTAAATTCTTGACACTTAAATAATTTTTAAATTCTTAAATTATGGTTTAAATACCTCCAGTCAACAGTTCTAATCTTGTAGATTCTCCTACATTTTTCGAAACTACCGTTTCATCGTCTGGGATGATCCAAAAATTGTCATGACATTAAATTCTTGACACTTAAATAATTTTTAAATTATTAAATTATGGTTTAAATACCTCCAGTCAACAGTTCTAATCTTGTAGATTCTCCTACATGTTTCCTAATGTCATGTAATGTAATGTCTCCTAAATGTCATGACAATTTTTGGATCATCCCAGACGATGAAACGGTAGTTTCGAAACATGTAGGAGAATCTACAAGATTAGAACTGTTGACTGGAGTTATTTAAACCATAATTTAATAGTTTACATTATGTGTTCAAACACACGTTCTTCTTTGGCAGCTGTTTTCCGTCCAAATTCAGGCCACCTCCAGTAGATCACCTGTCTCTCTCTTGCGAGGAAAAGGACCAACCAGTAATGTAGTAATTGTCTGTGACTGTTTAATAATAGGTTCTTTTTGTATTACAGGATGGCGGGTCTGTTGTTAATCCCCTTACTGCTTGTACCAGCGGTATCTAAAGGTGATTCGACTTGTACCAAAGTCGATGCAATCGAACGAGTTGCTTCCTCGGTAAGAATACCAATTTATGCCTCAGTTAAAATTTTTCTTTCATAGAATGTAATCTAATCCTTTCAGGTAATATTCTTTATCGTCAGCTTAACAATAGCCTACAGTGAAAGCCTGGTTGCCTGAATAACTACATCCCACTTGTAGCCTACTGCAATATTTTTTTTTGTAACATATCTTAGTAAAACTTGATTTGTGGCTTGATCTAGGCGATATTTATTGTAGAATAACTTAAAATCCCCAATTTCCACAATTACGAGTCAGCAAACCTGCATACTCACGTGCACAAGAATAACATGGGGAATGAGTATGCAGGTTTGCTGACATGTAAATGTGAAAATTGTGGATATTAATCCAGCTACTTGGAGGTCACAAATTGTGGATAGTTATGAGCGGTGGCTTGTAGACACTGTGTTCCTTAGTGGGGATTAACGTCCGCACTATTGAGTATTATGTTCATAGGACCGTCCTCGTAATTAGACCAGTTCGTAAAATTGTTACCCAGGGAAACTGTGGTTTGGATCCCACGTTAAAATGTAGGTCTCTTAGTTACCATTGGCTGTTGGGCTATTAATTAGGGAACAGTCCTGTCTAAGGAACATGTCGGCCTTAGTCAGTAACAAGACTACAAGATTGTGCCACAATCATCCATCACTCATCTGTCATTCATACTTGGCTTAAAATACCTACCTGGGTAGGTCGCCATTAATGTATCTAATTACACAATATATCTCGACTAGATCAAGATATTTTGTATTTTGGTATTTTCAAACTTAGGTACTTCTAAAAAAGTGTGAAAAGTTTCAAATTCAACAGAACTTTTCCAGGTTAAACCTTGATTTGACTGGACTAATCCTATCCTATCCTACTTACTACTAATGTTATAAATGAGAAAGTATGGATGTTTGTGTGAATATCTGTCTTTCAACCACGTGAAAAATACTGGACCAACTGGGCTGAAATTTTGCAGGATAGAGCCACTATATCAGAAAAGGACATAGGCCTATTCACTTCCTTAAAATCCCCTCGGGCTACGCCCCGTGAACGTCCTTAGCTTCAATGTTAGCTTTAATGTTGTGAATGACGGTTGGCACCACTGGTGCTGTGAGGTAAAGTTTGCTAGTGTAGAGGCTCCTCGTTTTTAGTGATTTTTAGTCGTTAAAATAAATCGGGACTGTTATATTTATTGTGTAAATCACTGTTTCATGCGGATATTGATAAGCAAATAATAAGTTCTCCGCTAATTAATCTGTGTAAAGTGCTTATCAGCAATCAGTCCGGTACCGCAAACAAGGCTAGTCTGTTCACGGGCGTCCTGCAAGTCGTTTGTGTCGCGACGCGTTTTGTGCCGAGTGGTTTGAGTTTCAGTGACTATTAAACTGAGTTTTGCCAGTGTTTTCTATGCCCGAAACGAAAATCGATCAATTTTTCACGCCTACGCACGTTACTAAACGTCAACGAGCATATTCATCGCCAGAGAGTGGAGGTAACGGCGAGGATTCAATGACAATGGCTCCTGTTGAAGCAGGTAATTTTTCCGAGTTTCGTCAACAGCTTATGGTGGATATAGGGAAACTATTAGATGAGAAACTTTCCAACCTGGAACACAAAGTGGAAAATCTAGCTACCAAGCACGATTTAGTTGAACTGACGAACAGGGTTGCGGCACTAGAAATAGAAAACCAAACTCTAAGGGAAGAAATAATAGCTATGAGGGCCAGGGACAGTTCGGTTGCGGATAAATTGATCGATTTGGAGAGCCGATCCCGTAGGAACAACCTTATTTTTAAGAACATTCCAGGAGCAGAGAACTCCAAAGATTGTAAATTTACTGTGGAGAAATTTTGTAAGGACTATCTCGGGAGTGACGACAAGCTCTGGATAAACAGGGCACATTTTCTCGGCAAGGACAAAAAAACAATAATTGCGCATATTCCAGAAGACTGGTGCATCGAATACATTCTGCGTCACGCAAAGAACTTAAAAAACACAAGTGTCATAGTGCACCGCGATTTCCCGCGTGAAGTGCGCGAGAAACGGGCGTGTCTGTCCGCGGTAAGGTGGGAAATCGAAAGAGTCGCGGGTGAGCGCAGAATGCCGCTGATATTTGACCACCTTGTTGTCGAGGGAACCAGGCTAACGTGGGAGAACGGGAATTTGAAGGCTGGGCAACTGGACGGTGCGACCAAACTTAAGGCGTTATTTAAGCATGATTTCGCAGACTTTCTAAGAAACGTAAATCGAGGTGGCGGAAATCGTGGACAAGCGCCTAAACGAATGGGAGGAGCGACAACGGCAGCGGCGTCAGGGGCAGCAGGGACGACGGAGACCATCCCAGGCAATGGTCCGCCGGCGCCGGCCAGACCGACACAGCAGCTGGGGCAGGGCGACGGACACTGAGGAGCCAACGCCAATCCTTCGACGGCTGAAGATGAGGACCGACGGGCGACGACTTCGGACGAGAGATTTGGTACAACTGGACTATTAAAGGTTTTATTTTACAACGTATGTGGTCTAAAAAGCAAACTAAATGATTCAGATTTTTCAAATATTTTAAATGAGTTTGATATTATAATTTTAGTCGAGACTTTCTTGGCTGAAAAGGATGTAAATTTAACAAAGAGTCTACTGTGGAATTTTAGTGTGAAAATTGATTACGCCTCAAGAACCGCTAGGTTAGGTAGAAATTCGGGGGGTGCAATTTATGGGATCAATAAAAATAGTAAGTGGGCTCACAATCTATTGTTTATAGAATATGAGTTTCATACCTTGATAGAAATTAGAATCCAAGGTTTTAGAGATCCTTTCGTTTTGCTGCCTCTTTACATGAATTATAATGAGTGGGATAGTGATTTTAGAAATTTAAGTTCGATTTTACTGGAAAAAAACTTTAATAATCTGATTATAATGGGTGACATAAACGGTAGAACGGGGTCGGAACAATGTATTAGCGATGGCATCTTAGAATCAATTAATTCAAATATAGCTGGTAATAGGTATTCCAAAGATGCTGTAACGAATGCAAGGGGTCGTAAAATTTTGGATATGTTTGACAATTTGGGGTTAATAATTTTAGATGGGAGGTGTGAAGGGGATCTGTGCGGCGAGTTTACATTTATCGGTTCAATGGGATGCTCAGTCATTGACCTGGCAGCAGTAAATATTAACTCATTAGAATTTGTAAATGATTTCAAAGTGAAAAGTTATCCTGGATCAGACCATCTCCCTATAGAATTGACACTTAATTTCAATCGAGTAGGAAGTGAAGGTATTCGGGGTCAGGAACGTGATACGGGAGATAAGCCGATACCGTTGCTGCCAAAATTGAAATGGAGTGATAAGACCGCGGCGGATTATAAAAGGCGAGTCAGGGCGTTACTGCCGCCACGCGCGGAGGTAGCCGATAGCCAAGTTCAAGTGGAGGAGTTGACTAATTGTATTAAACTTTCGGCCAGCCATAGTCCGAATAAATCAAAGAATTTTTTTGTAAGTAAACAGCCATGGTTTGACAGGGAATGTTTTAAAGCAAGGGAAAAAATGTTCAAATTGCTAAAATTTTTTAGGAAGACTAATTCGTCCGAAATAAAAAACAATTACATCGAGGCGCAAAAAAATTACAAAAATGTATGTAAAATTAAAAGGAAGCTTTTTTATAATCAGAGGATATCTGATATGAACAATATTTCCGATTCCAAGAAATTGTGGAAGGCTATTAATTCATTTAAAAATAAAAATATTCAGAGAGTCGGGGATATTTTAACTGAGGACTGGGTCACGCATTTTAGGAAACTTTTAAATCCGCCTTTTACCGCAGCTCACATTTGTTACGCCGAACCTTTAGTAGAAGTCGATTATTTAGATAATGAATTCACAATTATCGAATTGAATTATGTTTTGGGAACATTAAAAGACAATAAAGCGCCGGGATTTGACCGGATCCCTTATGAATTTTACAAGCACGCTCCTGTAGAGTTTTTAAATTTGTTAGTTCGCCTGTTTAATAACATAATGGCTACGGGAGTGGTACCTGAAAGCTTCAAGAGATCAATTGTCTTCCCGTTGCATAAAAAAGGTGACAGTAATAATGTTCAAAACTATAGGGGTCTCTCTTTCATCGATATCATAAGTAAAATCTTTTGCTCTTTGGTTAACTTTCGTTTAAGCAATTGGGCGGAGGAAAATAAAATTATTTCGGAATTTCAGGCGGGCTTCAGGAAAAGATATTCCACAGTAGACAACATTTTCAATTTAGCTAATATCATAAGTTTAAGACTAGCGATGGAAAAGGGCAGACTTTTTTGTTTTTTTGTAGATTTTTCAGCGGCGTTCGATACTGTAGATAGGAAAGCACTAATTTTTAAATTATCTTGTATGGGGGTCTCTACAAAAATGTTGAACGTCATAAAGAATTTGTATGACGGGACAGCCGCGGGGGTGTGGACAAGGGAAGGTGTTACGGGACTTTTTGACACTACAATTGGCTTGCGCCAAGGCTGCCCCCTCTCCCCCCTCGCTTTCACACTTTTCATCAATGACCTGCCGGAGGTGTTGGAGGGTGGTTGTAAGGTTGGGGAAGCCCGAGTAAATATACTGATGTACGCTGATGATGTGGTCCTCTTGTCTCCAACGGCAACGGGGCTCCAACTTATGATAAATAAACTCGAATCCTATTGCGACACTTGGAATTTAAAAGTTAATTTAGATAAGTCAAAAATAATGGTGTTTAGAAAAGGTGGGAAACTGAAAAATAATGAGAATTGGCGATATAAGGGGAATCGAGTAGAAATTGTTAATAGGTATAAATACCTAGGAATAACTTTCACGTCAACATTAAATTGGGAAGCTCATTTTTTAGAGAAAGCAAGAATTGCAAAATTGGCTTTGAATTCGGTTTGGAATAATTTAATTGATAGTAAAAATATTCCGTTGGATGCCAAGTTTGCCTGCTTTTTTGCTGTAATTAGATCAATTGTTTGTTACGGGGCACAAGTTTGGGGATACACAGAGAGTGATAACGTGGAATTGGTGCAAAGACTATTTTTGAAGCGAGTTGGCGATATTGGAGGCAGAGCGGGCGGCGTGGTGGAGTGAGTGCGTAGGTCGTGCACTGACATCGCCACATCGCACGCAATATCTAATGCTGGAATTTAACCTTGGCGATAAGAGCGTGTTTGCATCTAAAAATGATATTTCGACGATATCTTGGGCAATAAAGGCCAGGGCAGAATTGGTCAATCTAAATTATAAACCTTGGTTTGCTGACAATAATTACCTCTGCTCTTTGTGCAATTTACATCAACCTGAAACTGTTTTTCATTTTGTCGCGGTTTGCCCGTTGCTTAAAAGTATAAGAAAATTCTATTTTGGCCGTGATATTTTAAATGAAAATGATTTCTTTGAATATCTTAATGGGAAGGATTGGCGATTATTCGGGAAATTTATGTCAGACGCTTGGAAATATCGTTGGGAATTAGTTAACGAATTTAATTATTAAAAAAAAAATCTCAAACAACAAAGAAAAAAATTGAAACAATGTTAGGTTTGTTTAGGTGTTTTTTCCATTGCTAGCCGAAGACTCCATATCAGAAATTTGATATTGTTTTTAGGATATTTCAGATTTGGTTGTTATTTTATATTATGTTAGGCGCGGTTCTGTAATCGAATTGCATTTGAAAATTTTGTATTTTTTATATTAGTAAATTAATTATTTTTTCAGTGACCAAAAGAAAAGAACAATGTGGTGCCAGCCAGGCAGACGGTCCAAGAGACCATAGCTTTTGTGCTGTTGAGACAATGTTTTGATTTGTGCGGTACTGATAAGTCAGATTATATAAAAATGTACTGAACTATGTATTTTCTTATATTTTATTTGTAAAAATAAAGCACTTTTTCTTTCTTTCTTTCTTTTCTTTTTCTCTTTAATGTTGTGAATGCTGTGAATTGTAATCAGCTGTGAATACTATCAGTTGACAGTTCAAAGAGCAGAAGTAAGATCAGCTGTAATTTTTATCCTGAGCAAAGCCACGGGCAACTGCTAGTAGATTAAATAAATGTTTAAACTTATATTCATGGGCGTAATTTCAGCATGTCGATTGGGGGGCAAGATCTACTAGGTCATTGCCTCATCCTGATTTGATTGTATACCCCCCCCCCCCTTTGCACTAGCAGTTCGTACTGAAGAATATGGGTTGGTACTTTGGTATTACACGGAGGCCACCCTTATACAGCGCGCTGCGGCGGTTATGTTAGGTCAGGTTATCGTAAATATGTTAATAGTACTTTCCTCGTTTCGTTACGAATCGAACGATACTAGATGAGTTATACTTTTACCAGCCAAATGCCCTTGAAATAGGCCAAGGTCAGGTCGTTGATCGGAGAGCGCACGCATCACCTGTCAAGGGATTTAGCAGGCGAAAGTATATGACTCATCTGGTATCGTTTGTTTCATAACGAAACAACGAAAGTCACACTAACATATTTATGATTACCTAACTTAACCGCCGCAGCGCGCTGAATCAAGGTGGCGATCGGGTGAAGTCACTAGTGGCGGCGGCGACTCTATCGCCTCAATCCTCACAATCCTCACCAACATCGCCATCTTCTGGGAAGCAGAAAACAAAGACCGCTTATCATAATTATGTCCAATTTGGACAGTAAGTCAATTAAAGCATGTTCTTTCCAATTACAAAGACATTTTTGGTAATAAATAAAAAATCTCTAAAAATAGTGGCCTCCGTATAATACCAAATATCTATGGGGTATATACACTGCCAATGCATGTTATTTTCTTTATATCTAACTAGCTAAAGTTAATATCCAACCACGATATCACAACACAATGTAAACTTGTAATCACCATTCACTTCACTCAAAGCCGTAGCCAGAAAAACAAATTGGGGGTGTTTGGGCTCCGCTGTTACAGGAAGTGAAAAAATAGCTCTCTAACCTTTCATTTAAGTGCAATTTCCTTTCAAACACCGTTGTAGAACACGCAGAAATACTAAGACAAGTGTTTCGATATAAGGATATAAAGGATAAATGTTTTTTGTTTTGTTCGTTGTTGTGTAAACTATTCGGTTTTTTAATTTCTTTTTTCCTTTAATTTCTTAAATATAATTTTTAGTTTGCAAAGTGTTAGGATAATTCTCCCTCCTCTATAAAACTTTTAGGCTAGGCTATTTGGTTTTGTTTGCAGGTTCTTGTATTTATCAGGAAGTGTGAGAATTAATAAAAAAGTTTCTTATTTAATGAGGTCTGAAAAAGTGCCAACCGCAAACAGACGGTCATTGACCATTGTTTCTAAGTGCTCAGGCTGAAATGTTATTTTATATGTAAAAATTACAATAAAGCACCTTTTCTTTCTTTCTTTCTTCTTAAGTGCAATTTCAACATTTTCGGGGGGGGGGGGGTTGACCCCCTGATCCCCCCCATTGGCTATGGCCTTGACTTTCAGTCAGTAATTGTATTATTTGTAAAAAAGCCTCACTGCAGTCAAAGCAGGCACACCAACTGTGCTTCATACGACTAGCAATTGACTGTTGCTATACTCTTATCTCTATAACGTCCAGTGTTGCATTACAAAGGATTTGGCATTTTACCCGCCAACTCCATTGATAATCCTCACTTTTACCCGGTTTTTCGGCACTAATCCCAGCAAAATCCCTCCCAAGGACCAAAATCCGGGTAGTTAGCCGAAAAACCACCTAATGACTTTACAAACACCAAATACCGGGCTTTTTCTCACCTTACATGGACATTGAATATTTGCAAAGCAAATCACAATTCGAAAATCCCCGGCTTTACTCGTTTTTTTATGTATTTAGGATGCCGAGTAAATCCCCGCAGCTCAAGTCTAAAATCCCCGATTTTACTAGATTTTTCTGAATCATGTTAATTAAGTCCCCGAACGGCCAACAAAAAACCCACAAACCGGGCTATTACCCAGTTTCTGGTAAAACTGCAACGAAATAACCAATACAACCAAACCAAATACATAACACCAACTTTCGTTTGAAAAATAAAATATCTAGAGTTCCAAAAAATCCTTGTACCTCGACCGTCAAAAATCCCCGATTTCACCCATTGTTTAATATCCAGGTTGATGAGTAAATTTTCTCAACCCAAGTCTTGAATCCCCGGTTATACCCGGTTTTTTCTTAACCACTGCCAAAACTCCGCACGGCCTCCCAAATACCCGAAAACCGGGTAAATACCCGGTTTTGGTAATATTACTAACGGCTGTGACAGACCGGGGCCACAGACCCTGTCTGACACTATGTCTTCTGGGCCCGATGTCAGACAGGGTTGCCAGTCCAGTCGACCCATTGTCAACCGCCCTTCAAAATAACTTATCTCATGGATTGACTTGGAGATTCAATGGATGGTTTACATAGCAAACGTGAATATATGACGAGTTCAGTGATGGTAATCCTGATGAAATGGTTAGATAAATAAACAGTACTTTTAACTGTTGCGTATGGTTATGATAATTTATTTTTTTGTAATTTTCCCTATTCGCTGGTTCAAAATTTCTCAAAAAACCTATATCCCGCCCAAAAAATCATGCCCCCAACAAAAATGTTGATGACGCAAATTGCGCCATACCCCCCTTCTAGGCACCCCTGGTGAACAGTGTCTTATGACAAGCAACTTACACTGGCTCTGAGCAGCACTACAGAGTTTAGAGGTTGGCCATCCTGGAGCGTTAGTTCATTGGTGGACGTGTCATTTGGCGTGGGAGTGGGTTCTCGTCGACCGGCGCGCCATAGTGGATAGCGTGTATGTCTGTATTAGTTCGCTAAACGTATCCTTGCAAATTTGCAATCGGACTTCAGACAAAACTACGCCACCAGTGTACTTTTACGGCATATTGTCAAGACTCATATTAATGAAAAATTTATATCAATAATAATATAATTTTACAACTTGAAAAAAACATGATTCTGGTCACTTGACGTTATTTATACCTAAAAATTAATTTTCATTTTCAAATTTTTGGGGGGGGCAACTGCCCCCCCTTGCCCCCCCCCCCGAATTACGCCCATGCTTATATTTAAAACAAGTAAAATAAATTAAATAAGAATTAAAAAAGAGAAACTGTCCAAGTTATTATTTAAAAAAAATTTGGTGAATAAAGATTGGTTATTTCGACTTTTACAAAATATTGATAAATAACAACTAAATAACTAATGTATATTTATAAAAGAGGATGTTGGAATATATTTATTATTATACTAGCTGATAACCCTGGCTTTGCCCGGGAGATTATTTTCTGCTTGTTGTTTCTCAGTGCAGAATTATGTTAGTAACCATAGTAGCTATTTCAAATGGAAATCATAGTAACTGTTAAAAAAACCTCCAAAACCCTTGACGTGTTTCCCTTTCGGACAATCCTGTGCCTAAGCCCTTAAAGATATCAAAACCAAACCACCATAGTGCACATCATGAGATTCCAAGCTTTAATTTTAAACCAAGATCAAGTATCTACGATATGTAGTTTTGGCTGTAGCCCGAAATATACCAACACACAACTCTCTTTTTATATGTATAATATTGTTACCACATGATTTCCTAAAGTCTGTATGATTGTTTGTTTTTATTTATCATATGCTTTAAATTAAATTAAATATTCTTTTGTTTACTTTTGTAAAAAATAATGTTATCAAATGAAATATAATTCTATCTTTCTTGAATTTTTCTTTTATTTTTAAAAAATTAATTAATTTTGTTTAAATCCAATCATCAAAAAGATCCTGTAATTCATATATTATTATAAAATGTCTTTCACCGGTTCTGAAGTGGTGGGAGACACAAGAGAACAGGAAAACTGTAATGATGATGATGAAGGAGGCAGCAAAGCTAACAAAATTGGTCCTCCCGGAGAAAACCCAGAACCTATGGACGATTTACATTTGTTGAGTTTGAGGAATAGTAAAGTACAAAAACCTAAATCCGGAATTAAAGAAAAACAAAAGTCTTTAACAAATGAATCTCTCAGATCATCAATGAGAACTGAAGCTGAGGAAGAATTACAAGATTTAATTGTCTCACAAGAAATTGAAAGAGAGAGAGAAAGATTGGAAGAAGAATTTAAATTAAAACAAATGGAACTTGAAAAGGCAAAGGCAAAAATGGAATTTGAGAAAAAACTAAAAGAATTACAACGAAAAAAAGCATTAAAATTGAAAGAAAATTAAGTAAGGAAATCAAAGGCTAGAAGCAATGAATCAATCTTAACAGATATGACAGAAACTACTTCTCATCGCCGAACTAGGGACTGGGTGTCGAATCAAGGAACATTCAGAGAAATAACAGATGCAGAAGACAAAATTACGGACTTTGACAAAGGAGACGACAATTATGGAACACTACCTCGAGAAAACAGCAGCAATCGCCCACTTGAAAATAGTCGGGGAGACAGATGCAGTCAATACGAACAGCAACGTCGGACGCAGGACGTGGCGGCTGAAACCATTGGGGAGGAGGAAGCTCTACGTTGCACCAGTACCTCACGTAAGGAAACTCCGCAGGAAAACGTAAGTCCAACACAATTCATTTGGAAATATAACAAAGCTGATAACCAGACCTCTGATTTAAATTTACAAACATTGTTTTCAAGACAACTACTAACAAAAGAGATTCCTTTTTTTGATGGAAATCCTATTGAATAGCCTCACTTTATTTCAGAGTTCAAACGAACTTCATCACTATGTAAATTTACTGATGATGAAAATTTGGTTAGATTTGGAAAATTTGGCATGCATTAAAAGGAAAAGCAAAGGAATGTATAGAATCTCTGTTTATGTTGCCTGGGAACTTGAATGTAGTTTTGAATCGTTTAGAGAACAAGTTTGGAAGACCAGACTTGATAATAAGTAATCTAATAGGGAAATTAGAATCAGTAATGGTAAAAATTTATGAAACTAATGAATTCAATCTAGAAATGTTAGCTGACCATATTAAGAATCTTGTAAATACAGTAGAATTAGTACATAAAAAAGAGTACTTGTTTAATCCCACATTATTGAATCAAATGACAAGTAAACTAAACAGTAGTTTGAAGATGCAATGGGGAGAATATTTGGCTGAGTTGGGGAATGATCCAATCAATCTTAAGACATTCAGTGTATGGTTACGTAAAAAAGCAGATGCGCTTTTACGTGTAAATGTAAATTCACCTCATCATAAAACAGGTGAAATTACAGCTTTTAAGAAAAGTAACGTTAATGTAAGTAATTTAGGTGTAAGAAATTATGAAAATAAAACGATTTATGATACTGAGTACAAGTGTTTATTTTGTAAAGACAAACATTCACTGTTTAAATGCAAAACATTTAAAGACCAAACTGTAGACCAACGTGTTAAATGGGCATTGACTGAAGGTATTTGTTTCCTTTGTCTAAAAAAAGGACATACAGCAGCTAGTTGTAAGTGTAAAGAAGTCTGTAGGAAATGTAGAAAAAGACATAACACGTTTCTACATCTACCAAACAAAATTGATTACGGGGCTAATAACATGATAAACTCGCCAAATAAAGATAAAGTTTTACTGCGAATTCTTCCAGTCAAGCTTCACAGACCACAGGGAGATATAGACACATACACATTTTTAGATGACGGATCAACTTTAACACTAGTAGAAGAAGAAATTGCAACTAAATTAGGTGTTGATGGACTCACTTCCGAGTTGGTTAATCAATGGTCGAATGATGTAACTCGATCTGAGGAAAACTCCAAAAAAATGTCTCTTAACATTTCGGGACTTAATAATGCAAAGAAGTATTATCTAAATAATGTAAGAACTGTAAAAGATTTATCGCTTCCTGTTCAGTCAATTGACATGGAGCATCTTTCAGGGAAATGGAAACACTTAAATAAAGTTAAATTCAAAATGCCAAACCTACAATACTGATTGGGCAAGACAATTGGCCTCTCCTTATGTCTAGGAATACCATCCATGGTCCGTGGCGAGGTCCAGCGGTAAGTAAAACTTTACTGGGGTGGGATGTTCATGGTACAGTTTCTGATAAGGGAGAAAAAGTTTCTCAACAGCATATTCTTCATCACACAAATCTCATTGAAGAAGACGAGTTGCCAGAACTAGATGAACCAAGAGACTGCTGCAAAGAACTAAGAAATTTGATGTGTAAATCATTCGGAGAAGATTGGAAAGATGATGCAAAAGAAGATGAAATATTATCTGAAAAAGATAAAAAAAGCTGAAGAAATCTTCCAGAAAACTACTAAAAGAGTTGGAGATCGATGGGAAACTGGTTTGCTTTGGAAAGAAAACTTTAATTTACCAAACAACTACGCATTGGCTAGACAACGACTATTCAATTTGGAAAGAAGAATGGACAAAGACAAAGACTTTGGAGAAAAATATGTACAAAAAATGGAAGAATATATCACTAAAGGTTATGCAACCGAGAGAACTTTGGAGGAAGCAAAGCAGTGCCGACTATCAGAAAAAGTTTGGTATCTCCCTCACCTTGGAGTAGTTAACCCTAAAAACCAGAAAAATTTCGAATATGTTTTGACGCAGCAGCAAAATTTAAAGGTGTCAGCCTTTGTTTGTTGAAATTTTTGGACTTATATTTAGATTCCGTCAATATCAAGTAGCAATGACAGCAGACATTAGAGAAATGTTTTCACAAATCGTTATTAGACCAGAAGATCAATTAGCCCAACAATTCTTATGGAGAGGACTTGAACGAGAAAAAGAACCAAAAGTGTATATTATGTGACGAATGATATTTGGTGCGGTATGTTCACCATTTTCAGCACAAAAAGTTAAAAATTTAAATGCTCTAGAACAAGCTGAGTCCTATCCAAAAGCCTATGAAGCTATATTGAGAGATCACTACATGGATGATTATGTTGGAAGCTGTTCATCAGTAGAAGATGCTAAGAAGTTAGTAACCGAAATAATAAATATGCATTCTAAAGGTGGTTTTACAATCTGTGGATTGGTTAGCAACAATAATGAAATCTTAAGGAATATTCCAGAAGAATTAAAATCAACTCCAGGCAAAGAGACAAAAGTTTTAGGAATTAAATGGGAACCAGATGAAGACGCTCTCAAGATTGAAACCAAGACTTGCATAGATTTAAAACCTACTGCACAAGAAAAGAAATTAACGAAAAGAGAAGCATTAAGAATAGTACTGCAAACATTTGATCCTTTAGGTTGGGCTGCACTTTACTTGGCTGAAGGTAAAAGGATTATGCAAGAAATATGGAGAAGTGGAATAGGATGGGATGAAATAATTCCGGATAACATAATGCCAATGTGGAGAGCTTGGTTAAAAACCCTTTAAAAAGTGGTTGATTTGAAAGTGCCTCGATGTTATGGAACTGATCTTCATGAATGTGACAATATTCAGTTACATGTTTTTTGTGATGCTAGTGAAAAGATTTATGCAGCAGTTGCTTATATTAGGACAACCAAAAGAAATGTCAATCTTGTGAGTTTGATTGCATGCAGACACAGAGTCGCTCCTCTTGAAGCTGTTACGGTACCAAGACTTGAACTTATGGCGGCTATTTTAGGATGTAAACTTAGAAAAAACTATTCTTGAAGAACACTCTATTAAATTTGATAGAGTTTTCATGTGGTCTGATTCTAAAACAGTTCTTCTCTGGATAAGAGATGATGAGAAAAAGTTTAAAACATTTGTGGCTAACAGAATAGCCAAAATAAAAGAAGACACTAAGTCAAATGATTGGAGATGGGTCCCGTCTGAAGAAAACACAGCTGATTATGCAACTAGATCTAAAGATATTAATGAAAATGTAGAAGATCAATGGTTTCATGGTCCCAATTTCTTGAGGAAACAAGAAAAGGATTGGCCTTTTGAAGATTTGAAAACCAAATATCAGTCACTGCCGGAAACTAAAAATAGATATGTTGGATTGATAACTGAAACTCAAAACCCAACACTAACACTGTTACCTGCCATAGAACATTTTTCGTCTTTGAGTAGACTACTGAATGCAACTGCAACTGTATTCAGATGTGCAAAAATATGGAAGAAACTTATACCTAAAGACTCAACAGTAACAGCCTCTGAATTAGCAGAAGCAGAAAAATTATGGATTAAAAGGAGTCAATCTGACAGTTTTGAAAACGAGATATCAACTCTTAAAGCAGGGTTTAAGCTAGAGGGCTCATCTAAATTTGACAAAATAACTCCTTTCCTTGATGAAAATGGAATTCTTCGAGTCCAAGGACATTTGGAAAATGCAAAATGTCTTACGTATGAAACAAAACACCCGATTATCTTAGATCCAGATCATCGTTTCATAAAACTGTTAATCGACCGATATCACAAGATGTATTTCCATCAAGGGCACGAAACTGTGGTAAATGAAATTAGACAACTTTATTGGATATTTCGTTTGAGGAAAGCAGTGAGAAGTAGCTGGAATCGATGTAAGATTTGTGCTCTTCGTAGAGCTCAACCTCAACTACCCAGGATAGGAGATTTACCTGAAACAAGACTCACAGCCTGTGTAACTCCATTCTATAACACGGGAATAGATTACTTCGGCCCAATAACCGTTAAAGTTGGAAGAAGACTCGAGAAGAGATAAGGCGTATTATTTACATGTCTTAGCACTAGAGCTATACACTTGGAAATCGCTCATACTCTAACTAGCGACTCTGCAGTAATGGCAATTAGAAGATTCATTGCGCGGAGGGGGTCACCAATTTACTCTGATAACGGGACTAACTTAAGAAAAGCAAGTAAAGAAATTAAAGAAGCTTTGAAAGAATTCGACCTATCTGAATTAGAATCCAAACTTGCTCCTGAAAATATCACGTGGCGCTTCATTCCACCTGCAGCACCCCATATGGGTGGAGCCTGTGAACGTCAGATTAGAACAGTCAAAGTCGCACTACAAGCTTGCCTTCTTGAAAGATATCCAAAAGATGAGGTATTACAGACGGTGTTTGCTGAAGTTGAAAATGTTGTAAACAGCAGACCACTGACTCGGGTATCGACGGATCCTAACAATGAAGGGAATAAGTTTAACCCCTAATCACTTTCTCATTGGTAGATCAGGGTCAAAATCGCCTTGTGTCCATGCACCTGAAAATGTTTGTCTCCGCAAGGCTTGGAGGATTGGACAACAAATAACGGACAAATTTTGGCAGAGGTGGATAAAGGAATATTTGCCTCAAGCAAATTATAGAGCAAAATGGACTAAAGAAGCCATCCCTTTAAAAGAGGGGGAATTAGTTATTATCGCTGATCCAAACGGAGCAAGGTCGAATTGGAAAAAAAGATTAGTGGAAAAGACCTACCCTCAACGGACGGTCAAGTCCGAGCAGTAGACGTCAAGACAGACTAGGGTGTTCTAAGACGGCCAGCCTCGAAAATATGCAGAATAAAATTTGAAAATTTATAAATCCATGTACTTAAGAAGAGGAAATTTATTATTTTATAAAAAGTAAGATAATTCTGTACTTGCGAGGTGGAAGGATGTTACCACATGATTTCCTGAAGTCTGTATGATTGTTTGTTTTTATTTATCATATGCTTTAAATTAAATTAAATATTCTTTTGTTTACTTTTGTAAAAAATAATGTTATCAAATGAAATATAATTCTATCTTTCTTGAATTTTTCTTTTATTTAAAAAAAATTAATTAATTTTGTTTAAATCCAATCATCAAAAAGATCCTGTAATTCATATATTATTATAAAATGTCTTTCACCGGTTCTGAAGTGGTGGGAGACACAAGAGAACAGGAAAACTGTAATGATGATGATGGAGACAGCAAAACTAATAATAATATTGATTTATATATGGTTTATGAACTCGAAAACTGTTGGACTGTTTGTCATGAAACTTAGTGTACATGTTTAAAATTTTAGAGAAGGTTTATGAGCCATCCATATAGTCTTACCAAATGGATTCCTCCCCTGAGGCCCAAAAGGGTTTCCATGTCAGCCTTAAGCAAAGACATTGTTTACATAAAAAGAAAAGAAGTTTTTATAAGAGAAACAACATGTTTTCTTGAACAGGTGACCTTTGTTTTAAAATTGGTTTTAGTTGGACTCATTTCCTGCAGATTGAAGCACATGTAAAAAAAAGATATAAAAAGCAAGAAAAGTAGAATTTTGAACCAGTTATCAAGAACATAAGATAAAATAGAGGTAGTGTTCTGCTGTAAACTATTAATTTTATTATGATAAAGCCTCCGAATCACTGATCAAAACGTGATCTGGATTAAATACCTGTTGTCAAGTGATCCAAAAATCCTTAAAAAGGCGAACGGTTTCGACCTTTAAAAGGTCATCCTCAGGCGAACGTCTTCATTCCGTTCTTGCGAACACGTCGAAATTTTAAAAAACATTGAGGTTTTGAAAACATTTAAACATTGAACACACACGGACACACACGGCAATTAAGTGGCCACAAATTATATCGATCGATGACACGGAGGCGCGTGAGTCTAGGCTCTACCTCCGCGCCGCCCGCCGCGTCATCGATCGATATAATTTGTGGCCACTTAATTGTCGTGTGTGTCCGTGTGTGTTCTATGTTTAAATGTTTTCAAAACCTCAATGTTTATTAAAATTTCGACGTGTTCGTAAGAACGGAATGAAGACGTTCGCCTGAGGATGACCTTTTAAACGTCAAAACCGGTCGCCTTTTTAAGGATTTTTGGATCACTTGACAACAGGTATTTAAACCAGATCACGTTAATTTTATGCACAGCACTTTCAAAAATTGCTTGGACGACTTATTCATTTTTTTGTCCAATATAGACCCTAAAAACATAAGCAAATTATTTTTGACAATGAATACAATTTCCAGCCATGTTCTATGATTCTACTCACACATATACCTTCATGAAGCAAATAAAAGAAGGATTTTCTAATACCCAGGTCTGCTACGACAGGGGTACATAATATATAGTAGTCCTACCTAAGGGCCTATACTATATATGCGAGCAGATTCAACACGCTGCCGAAAACGCCAAGGGTGATTCTCCTTATGTCATGCCCCATGATCATCATCAATGCAAGCTAAGATACCATGCGGTAAATGCTTCTCGGCATTTGTCTTGGGTAAGCCAGTTTCGGAAAACTCGCTTCTCGAATGCGGGGTCCTTTCCACCTCAAAGCAAGATTGACTGGACAGCCGACAGCACTTGCAGGAGGGAGCACCTTCGTATTGGACATGAGTCTACCCAGGGCAGCAACACCCTATGGGTCGCATTGTTACTGTAGACATACCCTTCAGGCAGGAATAGAATCCCCCCGTCACAGCAGACCCGCGAACCAATAAAAATACCAAAGAAAAATACCAAGCGAATTGCTAAAAAATTGTTTTAGCAATTCTCTGTTTTTTTTGTTCTCTGTTTTTGAACGTACATTTGACATATTTAAAAAAATAGATTTTATAAGAAGAAAAAATGGAAAAACAAAAATATATTATTGAAGGCTGATACTGTATGTTGAATTTTTACTGTGAGCGATGCCACGGGTTCTGCTAGTAACAACTACTTATCAATAAAATTTTTTTACCTAATTTATTTCAACAAGGCGTGTCAGCTAGACAAAAATTACATACAATAAATATCATGACGTAGGCTATAATAGATTTCCAAGAATTTTCAAAGAAACATAAATTCCTGGAGTATGTTCACAACTTATGGCACTAGTGGCCCTCGGGTCTGCAAGTGCAAGCAAGCTGGTTTTAGGAGGAAGGGGGGGAATGGCTTGACTGGCTAGAATAATCCTGGGGACCAACTCTCAAAGTTTAAAAATTCAAAACCATTGCCAGTTTTAATTTGAAAATAAATTAACATATATGATTATTTTCTGGCAATATAAGATTGTAAAAACTGTTTTATTATAATCAGAAAGGCTCATCATGACTTTCAATTCTAGACTTAAATGTTATGTCATTGTATCATAGGCAGAGGCAGGGGCTTAAATAAGTTCAGGAGGGAAATGCAATCATCCCATTTTAACAGTGTAAATAATTAGTTCACGTTTCACGATTGATAAAACATGGGTTGCTCGATGAACAAACACTTGGCTAAGAGACAATTTAAAGCTCTTTTAAAAAGATTTGGACACTCTCTTTCAAGATTAAAGTACACCTTTGAACATTCGAATATTGTCTTTTATTCTTAAAAAAGTCTTATTTTAGGGCCGAAGGGGCAGCAAGGTGGACCTTTGTATCTTTGAAGGATAAAAAATCTGACAGGCTGCTACAGCCTTAGAATAATCTTAGGGATAGTTGCAATGAATTGGACAGGCCCAAGCTTGTTTTGATTATACAGTACTAGAAAATTACACCAACGTTGTTATTGGACAATTCATTAAAGTCTTGATGGTTTCTGGTCTGAACTATTGGACCACATTAGAGATAAAAGTTGTTAACAGCTAATTTAATGTTAATATCTTATTTCTTCTGGCAAAAACTCACTAATTTATTTTTATTTTGTTTGGAACAGACTGAAAAGTCAAATAAATATTGTTACTTCCCTATTAGTGAAATTCGCTGAAACCAGGCTGCAGCTCTGCAGATGAGCCATAGTATCTTAAGTGTACATGTAAACAGCTGATAATTATGTGTTTGGGGGGGGGGGGGGAGACACTGTAGCTAAAATGCAGTGTCAGTGAAACTGTCGGTAAGGGTCAGTAAAATGCACAGGAGACCAGTCACAATCAGCTAATCAGAAACTAAAAATAAGTGAGCGACCACTTATGTCACAGGTTCTGCAGCTGCTTGCAATTTCTGAATGTCTGATAAGTTGCAACATAAGAGAGCTCACATCTTTTTACTGTGCTTACCTGTGTCTTTAGTCCGCAAACATTATGGGGAAAGTTTTTTTTTTAATTTGATCTTAAATATCATTAGTGATTATTTTATACTAATTCTTCCTTGCTTTTACAAAGTAAATCAACAGTTTTAGACTCTTCTGGTAATTTGCGGGACGCTATTAGGCCCCAGCCACACTTAGCGACCTGGTCGCAACGACTTGAACGCCACGACAAAGAAAAAAGTGTGATACAATGAATTAAGTGAAAGTGGCCACATTAGGCGACCTGCAACCCTCCTTTAAACTGTTTAAGATAGCAAGTGAAAAGTGCCTTTTAAAGTTCCTTAAACAGGAAAAAAGCTTTGTAGTGTGATGTCACACAGATATATTCTGTGTGATTCTGTTCTAGGGATAAAATGACTTTATACCTATGTGCATGTGCAACAACTATCCGAAATAAAGATAGTACCCCTGTTGCAGCAGGCTTGCAAGCTCAGAAAATGTCAAATGCATAAAAAACATTTTCAATTCAACATCATGGAGATATAACCAATTTTGGTAGTATCCATTTGGGGTATGTGTATGCTTTTCTTCACCATTCCTCAAGACCCAATTAAAAAGGGGGACAGTCTATACTCAAGCCAAACTTAAGTTCAGAGAATGAATTCCGAACCAGCGTTTGTTTCCTTTTCTTTTTGAGTTAGCTTGAATGACTATCACAAGAATCAGGTTGTCTTCACTCATCAAAGTTATCTCGAGAACTATGCCAAAACACAGCAATTGACGCCTCATGTGGCACCTCCCTGCGACTAGGTCACTAAAAAAAGTCGCAGCGACTGGGTCACAGCGTTCAGGTCACTAAATGTGGCCAGGGCCAGGGCCTTAGCCACTTTTAACAGTTGTCTTTTAACTGTTTTAAGTTTCCTCAGTTGAAGGTATCGATCTCTTTCATGTGCACAGGAATATAGACCCATCAATACCTTCATGAATATTCTGATAAATAGTTAACCATTAGGCCAAATAAAGAAATAAGGTGAATTATTTTGGTTAGTTATTAAATAAACTATCTGACTAGGAACTGCCATCTATTTATTTTTATTTTCAATGGTTTTTACAAGTTTCTTTTTTAAGAAGTAATTTAATGGGTTACTCCGCATGACTCTTGCAGCAATTACACTCAATTTAAGTTCATCTGTACTAGGCAACCAACCACTGTCTTTCTCAAGATCTTTTATATAATTTGGAACATGTAAATCTCCAGAGATATGGAGCTCATCAAGTGGCAAAGTATCCCAAAAAATTCTTTCACTGAGGTTAGCTTTAGCAATTACCTTTGGTTGCTCATGACCAATAAGGACACAGTCAATATTGCCATTATAAGTGACACTATTGGACACAGAAGGCCAACTGAGACCAGTCTCGGTATCAGGAATACCGCTTTTAATAAAGTTATTCCAAATCTTCAACATGATATCAGAAACCTGTAAATCTTGCTCACTTTTGGGCATAAGTTTTTTTGTTTTGAAAATATAGAACAAATCATCGGAGTGACAAACTCCAAGATTAGTGGGTGTTCTAGAGAGCAGGGTGGAGAAGCTGTGTTCCCCTCTGTAGTCAAACAAATACACATAGACACTTTCTTTCGAGGCAGCAGCATGCAGTCTTATTGCATGTTCTATCGATGTCATAAACAAACGATCTCCCAAAAGTCTGACAATTTCCTTGTAGTTTTCGAACGAAATAGGTTTATCACTGAGGTAATGTTTTCTCACAAGCTCACTTACCTGAGGAAGATCTTTTTCTTTGGCTAAGTCTTTAAAAATAAGTAAATAAGGTGCGATTTCATTCCATTTCTGATCCAATATTTTCATTTTTTCTGCGTTTTCAACAAACTGAGCGGCTGGTAGAAGGCCCTCTGCCGTCGTGGCACTGACCAGCCACGGGGCCTGCTTCACCTTCCCTTTCCTTAGGAGGTGAAATGGATGTTCATCGAGAAAAGGTTTAGTACTTCCAATTTCAATCACAGGTCTGAAATAAATGTAGGTTATATATTCATGCCATGGTTGTTTCTGAACTGCCAACTTCCCCATGAGCTTCATCGCAGGAATCTGAGATAGGCACTTAACACTTTGAGTGATTTCTCCTCTGTCGCAGTCAGGAAACAAATGTAGTAAATATTCATAGCCTTCCCTGGCATATTTGGCTTTAACAACAGGACTCAATGAAGTACCACTCATTGAGATACCCTTTGAAAATAAATTCCTGGACAGGGGTGACAGATAGTGGAGATGCACACTGATACCCCCCGCAGACATTCCTGCCAACACGATATTCTGTGGATTCCCACCGAAGTTTTGGATATTACTGTTAATCCACTCCAAAGCAACTACTTGATCTTTTAACCCCATGTTACCTGGGACAACATCATCACCTGTACTCAAAAAACCAAAAGGACCTAGTCTGTAGTTTATTGAAACAAATACAAGGTTTTTGTTTTTATCAAAAAGATACTCAGGTACATGAGAATGGCCAGCTCCATAGGTAAAGACACCACCATGAATGAAAACAAGCACATCGTGATTATCTTTATTGTCTAATGTGGTTGTATAAATATTCAAATGTAAGCAGTTTTCTTGACCTATAACTTTTTGTATAGATGACAAAAACTGAACACATCTTGTTGGTTGAGTTGCTTCGATTAAATGATTGGGGTTTGACTGTTTAAGTGGCACAGGGTCTTTGAATCTAAGTTCTCCAACAGGCTGTTCGGCATATGGAATTCCAAGGAATAAATACAATACAGTTCCGTCGTTGAGCTTTTTCGTCACTCCTTTAATTCTTCCAAAATTAGTTTTCACTTCTTGACCATAACTAAATACAATTTGAAGTAAAATAATTGTTAGATATTTAAAGAACATTATAAATTACTTAAGGCATTCACTGGGATACCGAAATATCACTTATTTGGCTATGTTACTAGTCCAATAACTTGAAAGAATATTGTACCTTTTTTAAAATGAACTAATTTTCAGATCTGAACAAGGGGGGCAAAATTCAATGAGACCTACATTATCCAATTACTGTAAAGCACAATAATTGTTCATTTATTAGGTAATAACCATTTAACGAACATACGTACAGGTGTTAAAAATGTACCAGGCTTACAAAATATCAATTTTGTTGGTTGGTGGTTCCATACAAGTGTGACTTTACATCGAGGAACCTTTAATGTGAGAAGTTATGACAAAGGATTTTGATTAACTATATGAACCAAGTTATTTCATATTAACTACATGAAAACCATCAAAAGACAGATAAGGAGGATATCAGTTCAAAAATTAAAAACCACTTATAAAAGAGGTTATGACAGGCAGTGGCGTACCCAGGGTCAGTGTTTGGGGGGGGGGGGGCTCACTACCTCGGCAGGGGGGGGATTTTTCATAAGCTAAAAGAGGGATCCTGGGCCACTGGAATAGGTATTTCTATTGGGGGACAAATTTTTCTGAGGCTTTAGACGCTATAGCCCAATTATTTCAATCCCCAAAACTTAAATACCCCCGTTGCAGCAGACCTGCATACCCAGCGAATTTCAAATGCAAAAGAATACAGTTCAAGCCAACATAGCGAGATTTGACAAGTTTTTGTAAGCTCCAGAAGAATAACATGGGGAATGAGTATGCAGGTTTGCTGCCACAAAAATTGAAATATTGGTGATTTTAGACTATCAAACATTATAGGGCCTATCTCATCTAGATGAAGACACAAACCAAGTTTTATCCAGATATGTTGAGAAATAAGCGAGATATAGAATTTTACTTATTTCCCATAAGGTTAACATTGGGACAACGTACTGTGTTTACCACTTTCAATATCTCGGTAACCAATGGACATAGAGACGTGATTCAAGATACTAAATTGTTTGTTTTTTTGAGCTGAATTCAATGGTGCCATCGAAAATTCAAAAAATTTTATTTTTTCTGTGTAAAAAACTCAAAAAACCCATTTTTGGGGGGGTTTATCCCCCTTTACCCCCCTTCCGATGGTCCGATCGGGCTGGTTTACAAACTCGTCCGAGTGATTACTACTTTACATGTCTGTACCAAATATCGTTAGGATCGGACTATATTTATGGCCGCTATCGTGTTAACAGCATATATATATATTATTTCGAACGAACGGGGTTTTTTGCTTCTGGGGGCCCCAAAACAAAAAGTTATCATGGTCTGGATCTTAGGTCTTACCATGAGTACTACGGTAACAACTTCTCCCCTATAGGGAAAATTCGTTAAAAAATAACTGGATTTATAATCTATTTGAATTGTAAAATATAACTAACTCAAACTTAAAGGAACAAAGTCCGACTGTGTGGAATTTTATTTATGCAAAGTAGGTATATTTTGCAAGATACTATGTCGAGAAAAATTAAGTACGTGAGAGAATTAAGTCTGTAATCTTACAAATGGTGTTTTTTTTATACAACTTAGTTTATATCAAGTATTTTTATAAATGTTAATTTAATGCAGCTTATTTCTGTTACGATACAACTACAAGTCAGGTCACCAACCTTTGACAGATCAACAGGTCACAAAATGTCATGACATGGATCAGATCCAGACGCATTCAGTTCTGGATCAAATCAGCCAATCAGATGGACGGGTTCTGCCCCAGCGGCCAAAATAATAAAAATTAATTAAAAACTAGTGGCATAGGAGCAAAAGCTCCTAAAATAAAATAGGTACCAATACTGAATATTTCATGTTTCCTTCACACTCACAACTCGGTGACATTTTAACGGATTTACACATTTTAAGTGTAATTTTAAAGAAATTTTGACAGTTTTAGCGAATTTCTCCTATAGGGAAGAAGCTGTTACCGTAGTACTCATGGTAAGACCTAAGCTCGAGACCATGATAACTTTTTGTTTTGGGGCCCCCAGAAGCAAAAAACACTATTCGTTCATTTTCATAAATATATATACAAATATATAGGGCTATATATATATATATATATATATATATATATATATATATACACAGTGCTTGATTTGTAAAAATTGAGGTACCGGAACTGTAATTTGCCAGTTTGTACATAACCCCCCCCCCCCATTATCATTCTTCCGTTCAACAAAGTATTATTTGTCTATGTGAATAATTATGTAGTTTTAAAAAGTCAAATTTCATTCAACTCCAATTTTTGATAAGTAAATTAATAACTAACAAAGCATTATATTGCTAAAACATAAATTCTCTACAGAATTTCTAAATTTTTTTATGTTGTCTTGTTTGTGTATTCAGGTGTTTTAGCGTTTTCAACATTCGGCTTAACTCAAGACTAGACAAAAAAGCTAATTTAAAGCCGAAACTCCGCGCATTATTTCCGTACATTTTGGCGATTGTTATTTTCGGTAAGATTAATCCGGCTAAGAACACGCTATCGTCTCTTCCGACAAATACTCCGGCCGGTAACTCATGATCCTCTCTTATGGCGAATTCTCCGGCCGATCATACGCGATCGTATTTTGCGGCAAATTCTCCGGCCGATTTCACGCGATTGTCTAGTGCGGCAAAGTATCTGTCCGATTACACGCGATCATCTCTTACGACATATTCTCCGGCCGATTGCGCACGATCCTCTCTCGTGGCAAATTCTCCAGCCGATTGTACGCCACTGTATTTAGCGGCAAATTATCCATCCGATTACCCGCGATCGTCTCTTGCAAAACATACTCTGGCCGATTACAAACGATGGACTCTTTCGGCAGAAAGAGGTCCCGGGACGCCGTTCCGCCGCGTTCCGTCACAAATCAAGCACTGTATATATGTATATATATATATATATATATACAGGGTGTTTCACGATAACCCTGACAAACTTCAGGATTTGGTTCCTTGGGTCAAAATGAGAAAAAAAGTCTGGTAAACATAGGTCCAAAACTCAATCATTTTCTATCTATTAAGGAAAATAGGATTTTTTCGGATTTCAGCGTACCTATTGAACATTTTAACTCCTAGATTGAAAAGTTGACAAAATATTCTGATAAAACCTTCATAGCTAGATAGAATATTAAATTTGAAAGAGATTTCATAACTATTTTATACAAAAAAGATGAGTGTGACTGAGAAAACGTTGTCTAAAAATCAAATTTTTCCTTAAAATTCAAGAACCAAAAAATATTTTTTGTTTTTGACAGCGCTTCAAACTGTAACCGTTCGAGTGTTTTGCTTGCAACTTTACCAAAAATCTTAGAATTTAATGGAGAACAAAGAAATATCAATTTAAGTATGCTTTATATGGGGATTATTTTTGTCAAAATCCAATATTTCGTGAGGTATCAAAAAATACTAAAATTTGGTGAAACTTATAAAAATGTATACTTTGATTATTTTTTAATATATTTGAATCAAACTTGGAATGTGGCTTCAACTAGCTGAGAAATAATGGTTAATAGCCGAAAGTCCTCTCCTCTTTTACTTTAGGGCAGCAAACCTGCATACTCATTTTCTAATGTTATCCTTATAGGGAAATAATTTAATATGATAATTCAGTTATTTTTCAACATATTTAAATAAAACTTCGTATATGGCTTCATCATGTTGGGATCTACCTAATTATGGTCTAAAACCCTCCAGATTTACATTGTTATGGCAGCAAACCTGCATACTCACTTTCCATTGTTAACCTTATGGGAAAAACATAAATATCCCACTCTTTCTTATCTCCATACACCTTAATATTTCCCGCTTTGCTACTTACTCATACTCAGTGATTTTGAAATGTTTTATTTAATAATTACTATAAACTTCATATCAAGGAATATAAACTTACATCCATAAATAAGCAAGTTAAAATTTTCTTTAATTAGAATAACATGGAAAGTGAGTATGCAGGTTTGCTGCCATAACAATATAAATCTGGAGGGTTTTAGACCATAATTAGGTAGATCCCAACAAGATGAAGCCATATACGAAGTTTTATTTAAATATGTTGAGAAATAACTGAATTATCATATTAAATTATTTCCCCATAAGGATAACATTAGAGAATGAGTATGCAGGTTTGCTGCCCTAAAGTAAAAGATACTTTCGGCTATTAACCATTATTTCTCAGCTAGTCGAAGCCACATTCCAAGTTTGATTCAAATATGTTAAAAAATAATCAAAGTATACATTTTTATAAGTTTCACCAAATTTTAGTATTTTTTGATAACTCACGAAATTTTGGATTTTGGCAAAAATAATCCCCATATAAAGCATACTTAAATTGATATTTCTTTGTTCTCCATTAAATTCTAAAATTTTTGGTAAAGTTGCAAGCAAAACACTCGAACGGTTACAGTATGAAGCACTGTCAAAAACAAAAAATATTTTTGGTTCTTGAATTTTAAGGAAAAATTTGCTTTTTAGACGTTTTCTCAGTCACACTCATCTTTTTTGTATAAAATAGTTATGAAATCTCTTTCAAATTTAATATTCTATCTAGCTATGAAGATTTTATCAAAATATTTTGTCAATTTTTCATTCTAGGAGTCAAAATGTTCAATAGGTACACTGAAATCCGAAAAAATCCTATTTTCCTTAATAGATAGAAAACGATTGAGTTTAGGACCTATGTTTACGGGACATTTTTTCCTCATTTTGACCCAAGGAACCATATCCTGAAGTTTGTCAGGGTTATCATGAAACACCCTGTATATACATGGATTTTCTTGTTCACTGTGAAGGGGTACATTTGTTACTAATATTATTTTAAAAATAAATACCCCTGTTGCAGCAGACCTGCATATCAGCGAATTTCAAATTCAAAACAATATATTTCAATCCAACATAGCGAGATTTGACATGTTTTGGTTAGCCCCATAAGAATAACATGGGGAATGAGTATGCAGGTTTGCTGCTACAGGTATATTAAAACTGGGTGGTTTTAATTCAATATCCAGTAGATCTGAACTAGAAGAAGCTATTTACCAAGTTTTATCAAGATATGTTGAGAAATAAGCGAGATATAGAATTTTACTTATTTCCTATAAGGTTAACATTGGGACAACGTACTGTGTTTACCACTTTCAATATCTCGGTAACCAATGGACATAGAGCAGTGATTCAAGATACTAAATTGTTTGTTTTTTTGAGCTGGACTCAATGGTGCAAACAAAAATTCGATAAATTCTATTTTTCTTTGTAAAAAACTCATAATACCCATTTTTAGGGGGGTTTATCACCCTTCACTCCCCTTTCCGGTGGTCCGATCGGGCTGGTTCACGAACTCGTCCAACTGATTACCACTTTACATGTCCTTACCAAATTTCATAAAGATCGGACCATTTTTGCGGCCACTATCATGCTAACAGACATTTATATATATATAGATATATAAATTCGAACGAATGGTGTTTTTTGCTTCTGGGGGCCCCAAAACAAAAAGTTATAATGGTCCCGAGCTTAGGTCTTACCATGAGACCAACGGTAATAGCTTCTTCACTATAGGGGAAATTCGCTAAAACCAGTGTACCCTGTTAGGTTACTTGACTTAACTGTGATCATGGCCTTAGGTCGAAACGATTGTCAGTCAAAGTGAAAATGTTAAAAAACAGGTTACACTGGTTTTTATTTTAAAAATAATATTAACCTATATATATATATATATGTGTGTGTGTGTGTGTGTGTGTGTGTGTGTGTGTGTGTGTCTTTAAGCACAATAACTCGGGGAGCGTAAAAATGGTCCGATCTTAATGAAATTCGGCACAGACGTGTAAAGTAGTAATTATTCGGACGAGTTTGTAAACCAGCCCGATCGGACTACCAGAAGGGGGGGTTAAGGGGGGTAAACCCTCCGAAAATGTTTTTTTTTAGTTTTTTACATATAAAAATAAAAATTATAGATTTTTGGTTAGCACCATTAAATTCGGCTCAAAAAAACAAACAATTTAGTATCCTTAATCACTATTCTATGTCCATTGGTTGCCGAGATATTGAAGATGGTAAACCCAGTACGTTGTCCCAATGTTAACCTTATGGGAAGTAAGTAAAATTCTATATCTTGCTTATTTCTCAACATATCTTGATAAAACTTGGTAAATGGCTTCTTCTAGTTCAGATCTACTAAATATTGAATTAAAACCACCCAGTTTTAATATACCCGTAGCAGCAAACCTGCATACTCATTCCCCATGTTATGGAGCTTGCAAAAACATGACAAATGTCGCTATAATGGATTGAAATATGGTGTTTGCATTTGAAATTCGCTGAGTATGCAGGTCTGCTGCAACGAGGGTATTGCTAGTATGTATCAAAATTTTTAAAAAGGGCATTACTTCAGTATAATATACAGGGCTGAATTTTTTGGATCAGTGGTGCTATCCGTCGATCTCAAAACAAACTCAGTTCACTTTATTTACAATTAAACATATGGACATGGTTTGAAAAAGTTCTTAAGGTTAACCACAGTTTGCAGCACTTTATTTATTTCCCAAGGAAAGACGTGGCATTTAACACAAAAAACTTTATCGTGTTTCCACCTGGTTCAACAGAACATATTGGACATTAAAAGGGTACTTTTTATAAGAACTTCCAATTGCGGCTACATTTTTACCCAATAGGAAAATAGGTAAGGATGAAATCAGAAAATGGTCTCCCGTTGAAGACTCCAAGCTCCACGTTGGAGTCTCTGGCTCCACTTCATACAGGAGTTAGATATCTAGACCACGAGCTAGGTAAATAGTTAAAATTGAGGATTTTACCCTATGTTTAACACGTCTTTATGGTTGCCCATGAATAAATACTGCGTTGTCTTGGTATATTTAATATGAAATGTACTTTTATTGGTTAAATTTAAAGGTGAACCTTTTTGGTAGGAAAAAATTCAAAGTTGATGTTGCACTAAGTCGCTGTAAGTGCAAACTCTGTCGTGAATCAGTCAAAATTGGCAGAGCTCGGCCTTAAAAATGATAAAAGAAGTCTTCTCTGTACCTATAGTCTGCGCTTATCTTATTGTGTTAATATTACAAATCACTTGGCTTTAAATCAGCATCAGCTACTGCCACATGACATGATGTAATCAAAACAGACGTATTTAATTCCTCTTGCTTTTTAAATAGTGAGTTTGTTAAAGTCACTAAATTATAAAATCACCACAAAAGGACTCCGGCCTGTAGTGTAGTGTGGCCTTGGCTGATCCCTATAGCAATCTTCCTTGGCTACGCCCTAGACGTTTGTCTCTAGCATTAGTTTTGTTTGTTAATACAGTATTTTTCATTGGATTGGATTGAATGGGGTAATGACCTTCATCGAGATAAAAATTGACTATACACAGTGTTTCCTTCCAGATCCCATCGCACTGAGCGAGTCTGTCTAGCTGCTTCCAGTTTTTCCTTGATTATCTTCATAGACAACTCTTGTTATTGTGTTTCAAACTTTACCGTTATTTAAAATTATTTTTATATAACTAGAAACATTAACCCTAAACTTGGTAAAGACCAAAGCTCCTGGGGGCAACAAGTGCCGTTTGTCCTCCCCTGTCGGTGCGCCCCTGCTGGTTGCTGATATTCAATTATTATGGATAATTGTTATTATTCAGGCTTGTGGGAGGTGGTACCTGATGGCTATTAAAAACAAGGAAATGGTAAATGAAAAGAATAAACAGATGGACAATGCCGAATGTACTGGAATCAGTAAGTAAACAATATTTATTCATTTAGGCTATTTGTTATCTTGTGAATGGATTTTAGCATATAAGGATTAAGCTATAAATACCATGGCTCTCAAGGTAAGATCTAACCATGGGACTATTATAACTTGTTCTTTTTGAGGGCCCCTGATACAAAACCCCCCATTTGTTCATCTACTATATATTTGTCAAACACCACTCACCTATAATCGCACAGCCCAAACCACTTGACCTAGAACCTTGACACTTTGAATGGACGTTCCTCTCAGGGCATAGGCATCCACTAAGAACGGATTTAAAAAAATTCCACCAGGGCTATGCCCTTATGGTACATAAAAATTACAATGTTAAACTATTATAGGGGAGCTTATAAAGTTGCCATGGCAACATAAACATTAAATCAGAATCCAAGGTAGCCTAGTTTTTCTGTTTTTCCATGGGTGAAAAAAAGTTGATCAGCTAGTTTAAATATGTATATACCTTTACAACAAATTCAAAATCACGTTTACAATATATTATTGACTTGCTGATCCAACTGAAATTGTTCTGTCTTATATTTTGAAATTTATCTTTTAACCTTTTCCCAATTGCTTTACATTAAGAATAGCAAAATTAATTGGTGTTGTCCCATCGTCTGGACACATTGCAATCATTCCAGCTATTTTTTGTAATTTTGCAGAGTAAAAAACCAAAAATATTTAGATGATGCTAAGATCGCTCAAAATCATAATAGTCGTGGATGGTAATAATGAATCTGTCGATGATATATTTATAATCGCGGGCAACAAATAGGGCAGGTGAGTGAATGCGCATCTGGCGAAATTATTGTTTATTATTTGTTTCGTTTGGGTAGTTAATCAAATGTATAATCATTATTAAACACAAGTAAAATTTACAAGTAAAAACACCCTTACAAACATAAACTAAGTTTTCAACAATTCGAGGAGTTTACAGTTTTTGCCGCCCGCCCTGTTTCGTGCACTCATGAAACAAAGAAAATAAATAAAAAGTAAAAAAATCATTGTTTGTATTTAATAAAATACAAAGCTTTTTCACTAACTTTAGATGTTCCTTTTTTGGGTTTGGCAAATAATCCTGTTTTCAGTATTTCAGAGTTAGTGATGTATCATTCTATTGTAAAACCTGTGAACTATTTCGATTTCATAATTGTTTGCTTTTCAACAGATAGTTATGATTTGAAATCCATCATAACATGCATATTAAAAATCCCACTACAAGTAAGTAAGTAAGTAAATAAATAAGTTACTTCAAAGAATGCATTCTTGTTCAAACAAATTTGAAGGCCAGTTGAGTTTTAAAAGTTAGTCAAAAAGAACATACAATATAAATAAAACTTTTTTATAACAACTTTTAGTCTAATTATCCATAAAATAAATCTAGGTGTAAAAGGCTTACATTAAACATATAAATCATGAGAGTTGTCAAAATAGTTTAGCTACTGTAATCTTTTGCACAAAACCTCAATAGATAACACACAGATTCCTTGACATAAGGCTATATATTATACGGTAATCTTTTATTAGGGCATTTGAAATCTGGTGAGCGGTGGCGGATTTACGCCCGCCGGGGCCCAGGGCCTTCATGTCTGTACGGCCCCTGAGGCCCCTACAGCCTCCTCAAAATTAGTAGCCTTTTCTTTTTTTCAACTAATCAAAGACCTCCAAAACCATTATGTACATCCGTGTTTGCCACAGGACTCCTTTTCACCCGATGGCCTTCTTTTAGTCCACTGTTTTTGCCCTGGAACCCTTTTGTAGCGAAGGGCCCGGCCGTTCCCCATGAGCATCCTTAGGTAAATACAGCCCTGTTGCTGAGAAGCAAGTCTGCAGAATTAGGGTTACCGTATTTCTTCTTTGATTGATTAAAAAAGGCGTTGAATGATCAAAACACCAGAGTCAATCATGCTGTAAATTAGATAGGAACAGTAACAAAGTCTAGTTTTTTCAGGCAGTAAACCTACCTGCTCGTGCACAATTTACGATTTCAACTCTGCAATACCAGAACCTTTTATACCAGAGTACAATATCACTGCATATTCTTACAACATGATGTAAGTAATTTTTTTAGTATTCATAGTGTCTATCAAAGAGTCAAGATTACAATTTAAGCAGACATTTTATTTACATACAAACTTAATATAATTTTACCACTAAACCTTGCATAGCCTATATCAAAGAGAATGTTGGAGTTTCAAAGCCTTGCAGTAGGCTACATCTATTCTAGCCAACCTATCTTCAAAAATATTAGCAGCTGGTATAGCCTACTGTAATTATGCTGCTGGTATGTTACCATCATTCATCACGTGGTTTTTATAAGTGCCAATAGGTGAATTATTGATGCAACTCTACAGGTTCCATATAACATAGCTACTCTATTAGTGAAGGCTTATTATTGCCTTGATTTTCTGTGACAGCAATTTAAATTTGATAATAAGATTTTTGCTTGAAATGTGAAATCACGCTGATGACCAATTAAAAATATGAACATTTTATATAGGTAATATTAATTTATGAAAAGAACAGAGTACCTATATGATTTATTTATTTTGAACCAGAAAAAACATTTCCTTCAAAGTTGATTTTTGTGGTTCTCTAGGTCCGGAAGATACGATGTTCAGTTTCTTAACATGGAACTGGTTGACAATGCATCAAATATGGCAATATTTGAAGTGACTCCACAAGGTAGGTCTAGGCCTATATCTACTATTATAGGTGTGGTCCATAAGTTTTGTTGATACAAGTACGGTACTGCAGATTGAATGACTGCTATTATTAATTTTAGGGGAGATATCCATCCTGAACTTGCTTAAAATGTTTCTCCTATATAATGATGGTAGGCTATAACTAGAACATTTTACATATTCATTAATTTGTTTCTAGTATTTCTCATGCTAAAAAACAATATAATATAACCTGTAGGCAATTTGACAAGTAATGTTATCACACACACCGTTAGCCTCCTTGATACAGCTGAGTCTGAACAACTGAACTTAGAATTTTGCATGTTTTTATTGGGTAAACTCAGGCCAAATTCTAATTACATGAGTGGGAGGAATGTGGAATCTTGCTCGCTTAAAAATCGTGTCTCGTCTGGAACCATGGTGTACAATTGGACCGTTTATGAGAGTGGTTCATACGCGCCGGGAGATAGCATTTGCCAACAGGAGGGTGGTCCGACTGCTAATGTCTGAGTTAACATGCAATTACTTAATCATAGAGCTAACAAACAGAACAAAAATATATGAATTTTTATTCAGTCCACAATGGATCCTTTAAAATTTAGTTGACATTTAACTTAATTTGGCTTAGGCCTTCGTTTAAATAGGTACCTAGATCAAATTTTTGTTCATTTTAGGTTTTTAGGCTGAAGATATAATTTAAAATATGTATTTTCGATGTTGTATTTTATAAATATTAATACAGTCAATATTATTCATCTATTACTTATGTACAGCCTACTGAAGATAAATTTTACCATACTGAATTATTAGTAGATAAGTTTTCAGTTATATTAAGCTATACATTATAATGACTAACTTAAACCAAACCAAATATTACACAGCTAAACGTCGAATATCATTATTCAAACTGAACCTGAACCCAAGTACTCGCTTGAACGACATTACTACATCGCATTGATTTGGATTCGGCGATAGTGAACTGTAGCCACTATAATGTGAAAGGTATCAGCAGTAGGCTACTGAAAGTTTAAGATACCAGATTGATAATTCTTAGTTAAGTTAATAACGTCATTCCACGTAATGGTTGTGTTGGTTGGTTATGGTTGTGTTTGACTGATAATCACTTAGGCCTAGTTAAGGTTAAAAATGTCAATAAATATGGATATTATCTCATTAAAGATAAGTTTGATATTCATAATCGATATTTTTAATGGTCAGTTTGATATTTTCAATCGTTATAATGTGTTCCGCTTACAAAACTGCAGCCATTTATTTGTATTTTTTCAACTTGGACCTATGAATAATTTGTTTTACCGCAGTTCAACCACAGTAGTCGAAGCACTTGAGAAGAATACACAAACTTCTGATGTGTTTCTTTATTCATTAAAAGAAATAAGGGAAGAACCACTGTTTGCTTAATTACCTAACCACCATCTTATACGTTGTTATAAATATTAGTTAGGTTAATTAGTCAAGTAGTAATAATTATGACGCAACCTATCCGACAAGTGTCGGTCAGCGGTACAGGACTCAAGTTTTCAAGTTAGTATAAGTGTTCGAGCGTTTTAAATACCTACTAACTTATGTTTCTCCTATAAGTGATGAATGGGCCTTGAATCGCAGGTTTTAAAAATTCATAAGTCAATGGATTGAGTTTGGGGTGTTGAAATTGCAGAAAATAAACATAATTTACTGGGTACCTTATACAAATTGGCTAAACATCTTGACAACCTCATAGGAAAATATGAGTGTGTGTTTACCTGTAAATACAATAGACTCCCTTTTACTGAATAGACTACTTTGGAGAGCTTCTTGGAAGTCAATCTATTAGGCTGGTTCTTTTCAATTACCTTTTCTTATGGTAGGTGGGATTGCAGTTGAACATAACCTATCTTCCATCGTAAATAAAGCAAACAATAGGCACTGTAGGCTAGCATTTACAATTTTAACACCCCTGCATAACTAATACTATTATACGATAACTTACCGAGTGTATTTTCTAGTTTCTGGTAAGTATCTAGTAAAGTTTATAACTTGATAACTCCACTTTCAACGTTTAAACAATACCAACATCAACGTCAATAGCTGAAGACATAACCTCAAACTCAAACTGAATACTTTTACTAATTTTTTTACTCTTTTATTCACAGGCTTTTTTTATACATGAAGTTATAATGTTAATCAACATCTTAAATTAAGATATATGAAATAAAAATAGATTCAGTATTCAGTCAATGCAAGTCCACAAAATTTTAAATTGAAATATTAATTTTTTGAAGGAATTCCAATATGTAAAACATAATTTTGAATTTTCTTCTTTAAATATAAACTGCAAATTTGGAGGAACAAAGGAACCATTATGTTTTCTTAAATTGAAGGGGTCCCCCGTAAAACGTTCTAAACGCCAAAACCCTAGTTTCGAGTAATCAAGTCTTGAAAGTTGAATTCTAAAATTTACGGTTTTTAAGGTTAGAACTTATAATCAAATGAATAATTTTTTAACACCCTATTTATAACATCATAATGTGGCCCTATATCAAATTTGTACTTGCCATTAAGCATTTTAAAACATTTTACATGTTTTAGCGAATTTCCCCTATAGGGAAGAAGCTGTTACCGTAGGTCTCATGGTAAGACCTAAGCCTAAAACCATCATAACTTTTCTTTTTGAGGTCCTCAGATGCCAAAAACACCATTCGTTCACTTTCATAAATATATATATATATATATATATATATATCTATATATCTATATATATCTATATGTGTCTTTAAGCACGATAACTTGCGCAAAAATGGTCCAATCGGAATGAAATTTGGCATAGACGTGTAAAGTAGTAATTATTCGGACGAGTTCGTAAACCAGCCCGATCGGACCACCGGAAGGGGGGGTTAAGGGGGGTAAACCCCCCCAAAAATGGGTTTTTTGAGATTTTTACATAGAAAAATAAAATTTTTCGAATTTTTATTGGCGCCATTGAATTCAGCCCAAAAAAACAAACAATTTAGTATTTTGAATCATGGCTCTATGTCCATTGGTTGCTGAGATATTGAAAGTGGTAAACACAGTACGTTGTCCCAATGTTAACCTTATGGGAAATAAGTAAAATTCTATATCTCGCTTATTTCTCGACATATCTTGATAAAACTTGGTAAATGGCTTCTTCTAGTTCAGATCTACTAAAAAATGAATTAAAACCACCTAGTTTTAATATACCTGTAGCAGCAAACCTGCATACTCATTCCCCATGTTATTCTTATGGAGCTTACAAAAACATGTCAAATCTCGCTATGTTTGATCGAAATATGTTGTTTTGCACTTGAAATTCGCTGAGTATGCAGGTCTGCTGCAACGGGGGTATTTTAGGGGTTATAACGTTCTAAATGACTGGCGCTTGAAACGTTGTCTGACAGACCGCTCTTGCACTTTGGAAGAAAACATCAAGGAGTGTAGGAATATCAACAGAAACAAAAATAAAACTGAATATAAAACAATTTTTTTGATGTAAAAGTGCAAAAACGTAGTGTTATTACTAAAACGTGATAAGTCATTTTGCCAAAAGTTATCCACATGTGGTGTTTAAAACGTTGTTCTACCCACTTCTTTTGGGGGCAATTTCCAGGCCTTGGCTTCTTAGTTTTTGAAATATAGGGTAATAGAACGTTATTCATGGTTATTGGTTATTCTCCAGAAAGTCCGTGCAGTCCCGCGAAGCATTTAAACTTTGGCAGACGAAATCAGGGCTACCAACTCAAATATCTTCAAAACAAAATATACCACGGTATAGCTCATGTCCTAGAGAACCTTTTTCACTGAATATCACAGATTTTGAAATTTTGTCGCTTAGATCGTTTTACGAAGGACCCCTTCAATAACTACAATTTTTGACAATGTCCAGAATATACACTGCAATTTTTAAATACATGTTCAATTGTTTAATTTTCAATATTGCATCTGGGGCATACTGGAGAATCCACTCTCTGTACAAAAAATTACTTGCAAAAGGCCCTGAAAAACTTAAAGTTCAACAAAAATATTCCATTTAGCAATTTCAGCTGAGGTTTAGCAGACAATTGGAATGAATTTACAATTTTTGCCGCACGCCCTATTTGGTGCGCTCGTTATAAGAGCGGTATCAACAATACATTGTCCATCACTGTGAAGGTCATTAGGGATGTAATGCAATAATTCAAATAAGGTTGTACACAATTTCAAAATTTTCACTAACATTTATTAGAATGCTATAAAGAGCAGTTGAAATTATTGATTGTACTCAACTTTATTACACTCACTTCATTAGGTTGAGTTGAATTTTCTTTATTCAAGACTCACTGTTGGGTCTAAGGTGTTCATAAACAAGCATGCAATCATGTAAAAATATGATAAAGGCAAAATTGTTCAGGTGCAGGAAGGATGAACAGAAGCAGGATGATTGTAAGGGGCCTTGCTACTGACGACCATCGGACTTTTATGCTCATACGCATCTGTTTTGGGGAAGGTGAGAATGTTATTGGGTCAATTTGTCTATTTGTCTATCAGTGTTTTTTAATTTATTTTTAAAATTTTAGATGTGTTAACTTAAAGTTGGGAGGAATTCAAATTTGAGAATATTCATAAAACAGGGGAATGAATTAAAATGAAATGACTTAGGGTCATATGGCTTTAGTGCAATATTTCGGATGTAATATTTCATGTGAAACAGTGTATTTTAGTGGGGCCTTGATCTTGCCTTCCTTGTCAAAACATTTTTTATGTATAGATATACTTAACAAGGTTTCGTGAAAGTTACACAAAACCTAGTTGCACTAGTATGATATGACCCTTACGATAAATTCATAAAGGCTTGGATAGGAACATTCCCAAGAAGCCTTTTTTGGTCAAAAGGTATTTGTAATCGATGAAATTATTTCAATGAGGTTTTTGGCTATGATAATTTCAATAGTATCATTTAAACTGTGCCTCTCTCTACATTTTCTGTTCATGTGAGGTCCAATACTAGTTTCCTCAAAAAAGCTCTATCTTTTTGTGCTGCCTTTTTTAATAATGTGAGCTAATTGTTATATTAAGCTGAGTCAAAAGACCAGTTACTTATTTTGGGCAGTAACAATGACAAAAATGAACAGAAAATATATTAATTTCTTTCACAAATTCCCTATCAGCAGTCAGTCAAACCCAATGTAATACAGAGCTCCTGCATTGTCAGTCCCAACAAACTTGTTAAAAACAATATTATAAGTTGGTCCCAAAACACCGAGATTATTAATCTTGTTTCCAGTTAAAATTATTTATGTTGAATTCAATGATCGAATGGTGTCAGTTCTTATTGTAATGAAACATTTATTAGATTTCAATCAAAACTATCACACGGAGATTAAAACTTTTTTGTACGTTTGGTTTACAGACCCCGACGCAGACACAGCCTTGTGGTTCCTCTCCCGAAGCCCGGACATGTCGGCCTACAACATGGAGGGGCCGAGGCAGGCGCTGGCTCGCAATAACATGACTGTAGACGACATGACCCCCGTCACGCAGAGGGACTGTGAATATCCTCCTTCCCAGACCATTCGCAAACGGGCTGACACGTTCAGGGTCTTTTAGGGACCAAGATCGAATCAAATGTTACTTCAAGATTCAAGGGCGAGCATAAAATACACTCTTGGACACACAAAATAATACATAGATGACTAAGTGTGAATTGTTTTGATTGTAAGACATTAATTAGCATTAGGATCAGCAAAAATTCCAATAAATAAGTGGACTAAGTAAGACTTTGGCATTTACTAGCACCTATTGCACTGTCTGATTCAGAAGTTTGAAAAAGGCAAAGAGGTACTAAGGACAACTCTTATTTGACTACTCTCTCTAAAAATATGATCCATCTTTATGTGCAGTATTATGGACTGTTTTAATTGGATCCTATCAGTAAGGATTGTGCTGGAAACTTAGAAGAGGATTGATAGCAAAACTTAAATTTCACATGCAGATCTGCAAGATAATTGTCATTGGTATGTGTTTGAATTTCATGTAATGCCAAAGTTACCACAATAACTGAGTGTCCACTCAACAATCCACAATGTTTGTATTCACAGATACATTGTGGCTTCCAAAGATTCTGAATTGAAGCTTAAAAGGAGTTATTTTAGCCACAGCAGTTGATCAACGATTACCAACTACACATCACAATCAGCCTGCAATTTATTAACTTTCTTTTAACGACTGAAATTTTGATATTATTTGAATAATATTTCTTTCATATAACACCTAATTAATAAAAAAAATAGTGTATTGAGGATTAAAATGTAAACTTCTGTATTTTAGGAATTCTTATTTTTAGTATGCCAAAATCATTTTACCTAACATCAAAGTAATACGATTAACTACTATTATTTTCAGATTCTTCATGTTTGTCTATACAGTAAATTGCTTCTTTAGGAATTTCTTATACCAAGCAATCAAGGTTAAAAATCTCTTCACCGTTTGAAATCAGCCACCAACCCCGATACACATCTTGTAATTCAAAGTTAACCACCAACAGATCCTTTGGTCCTAATTAGTAAATTGATTACATCCAAGATGGCTTTTCTAGTGCCAAAAGATATGAAGATCACTCAGCTCAAGATCCTGGCTGTTCGGGGGATAGTCAATAATGACCTATCAAAATCAAAAAAATTAATCAGAATTTCTTGGTTTAATTAGTCGATGTTGACTGCATTGCCATGCATAGAAAGATTTCCTTCCATTCAATATATTTTATTTCGCAACGTTCTATGGAGTTTTTTTAATGTTAAGAAATAAGGCATTAGTACAGGAGATATAGGTTTTAGGGTGGAACTAATTCCCACAGAAGTAAAGTTTGTTTTTTCTGGTTCTATTATGGTGTCTTTTAGACATACTAAAAGTCCCAAAAAATCCCATAGTGGGAAATGCGTTTTTTGGCCGCCATATTGGAAAAAACTAAAAATTGCTAAAATACTCATAAAAAGTCATGTTTGATATCAAATTAAAGGGAATTTAATGTTAAATAAGAATAAATAACTCGTTTTTAGTTTTTAAAGTAGATCGGTACATGCTAAGGGGGGAAAATGGCGGACTTTGTATCTAAACAATCGGTTTTTTCCACTTTTGATGACTTAAACTTGAAATAATTAAATTTTAGTTTTTATTATTGAAATCAGCTTAAAAAAATAAACATTTTTGTATTTTTAATCATTGCTCTATGACCACTGGTTACCAAGATATTGAAAGCGGTAAACACAGTACGTTGTCCCAATGTTAACCTTATGGGGAATGAATCAAATTCGATATATCGCTTATTTCTCAATACTCATCAATGAAATTCAGTATGTAGCTTCTTCTGGTTGATATCTACCGAATTAAAGCCTATTTTTAACAATTTTCATCAATCCCTTATCAGCAAACCTGCTTACTCATTTCCCATGTTATTTAAATGGGGAGAAATTTATAAAATATCGATAATTCCTATATCTCCGGTTCTAAATAAAATAAAAAGATCGTTTTGATCTTGAATTACCCAGGAATTTATAAGGTTTCAATTGAGATATAGATAGTTGAAATCGGTTGATAGTGGGTCGAGTTATAGTGCTTTATTTTAAATTTAAAAGTTTTTTTTAGAAATTTATTTTTGATTAATCATTTATATCTCTGGATATAATAAAGATACAAATTTCGTTTTGGTCTCAAATTACTAAGGAAATTATCTGCTTTCAGGTAAGTTATGGTTTGTTAAAATCCCTTAATGTTGGGACGAGCTTCAAACCTTCATTTGTCATTAAATTGATTTTTTACAAACTTTCATTTTTAATCAAAGATTTGTATCCCAGGTTCTTAGTAATATATTAAAGTCATTTTGGTCTTCAATTACTTCACAAAACGTTGGCTTAAATTTGAGCTATAGATAGTTTAAAACGGTAGAGGGCAGGGCGAGTTATAATGTTTAAATGAACAAAATCCCAATGTCTTGCAAAATTCCCTTTCTGTTTATAGATTTATATCTCTGGTTTAAAACAAGATAAAAAGTTCGTTTTGGTGTCAAATTATTCAGTGATTTATTTGCTTTTGATTTAAGTTATTAATTGTTTAATTTAGTTGAGTCTGAGACAAGTAATACGATTTTAACCAAACCCATATTTTTTAAATAGGTTAATTTTAAGTTTGTTAAACAAGCTTCCCTCTTCCTAAAATTGTTGGATTTCAACGAACAACAGCTCAAATGAAAGCCAACGTTTTGCCGAGTAATTAAAGAACAAAATGACTTTTCTATCTTTTATAGAACCTGAAATACAAATCTTTAATTAAAAATAAAAGTTTGTAAAAAATCAATTTAATGACAAATGAAGGTTTAAAGCTCGTCCCAACATTAAGGGATTTTAACAAACCATAACTTAACTGAAAGCAGATAATTTCCTTAGCAATTTGAGACCAAAACGAAATTTGTATCTTTATTATATCCAGAGATATAAATGATTAATTAAAAATAAATTTCTAAAAAAAACTTTTAAATTTAAAATAAAGCACTATAACTCGACCCACCATCAACCGATTTCAACTATCTATATCTCAATTGAAAGCTTATAAATTCCTGGGTAATTCAAGATCAAAACGATCTTTTTATTTTATTTAGAACCGGAGATATAGGAATTATCGATATTTTATAAATTTCTCCCCATTTAAATAACATGGGAAACGAGTAAGCAGGTATACTAAATTTCAGGGTGGGGCTAATTCTTTTCAGAATGGCTTTATTTTGGTCTATTTTTACTGTACTACATGTAAGGAATCAAATTAAAAGTTATTTCATGTTGAAAACAATAAACAAATCGTTTTTAACTCATTTGTGTAAGTATATGATGAAAACATTGCCATTATACTGTGCAGTGTAGATCAGCTGATTTTAACAACAGTTTGTTCGAACCACCACGTGGCTGGCACGTGGTGTTACAACAAAGGGTCTATTAAATACGGTTTAAATAAGCCACGTACAAGTAAAATCACTCTAGAATAACACGAAACAATGATTACTTTGCATTTTAAATGTTTTCAAGTTCCTTGTGAGTATCGTATTATCCCATCAAGAGGTTGAAGATTATGATATAACGATGTAAACTTTAGGAAATAAAATTAATTTGATCGCATTATAACATGCATTTTTATTACCAATTACCTAATTTGCAATATTAACCTAACTAAATATTTTCCGCCACAATTTTATTTCCTTCTTTTATGTTCCAAAACAAATTCCATATTCACTTTCAGTGAAATACTTCCTTTAATTTGATACCAAACATGGCTTTTATGAGTATTTTATAGCAATTTTTAGTTTTTTTCCAATATGGCGGCAAAGAAAACTAAATAGCCCGTTGCAGCATACTCAACGAATTTCAAATGCTTCAATAAATTATTAAAATTAAGCCTCACATCAAGTTTTGTCAACTTATGTTCATAAAAAAGCATGCAGAAATATTCTCCATTAGAATAACATGGGAAATGAGTATGCAGGTTTGCTGCCACGGAAATACAAAAATAGGGGGTTTCCGACTAACATAGAATAGATCTTAACTAAATGAAGCTACATACTGAATTTCATTGATGAGTATTGAGAAATAAGCGATATATCGAATTTGATTCATTCCCCATAAGGTTAACATTGGGACAACGTACTGTGTTTACCGCTTTCAATATCTTGCTAACCAGTGGTCATAGAGCAATGATTAAAAATACAAAATTGTTTATTTTTTAAGCTGATTTCAATAATAAAAACTAAAATTTAATTATTTCAAGTTTAAGTCATCAAAAGTGGAAAAAACCGATTGTTTAGATACAAAGTCCGCCATTTTCCCCCTTAGCATGTACCGATCTACTTTAAAAACTAAAAACGAGTTATTTATTCTTATTTAACATTAAATTCCCTTTAATTTGATATCAAACATGACTTTTTATGAGTATTTTAGCAATTTTTAGTTTTTTCCAATATGGCGGCCAAAAAACGCATTTCCCACTATGGGATTTTTTGGGACTTTTAGTATGTCTAACAGACACCATAATAGAACCAGAAAAATCAAACTTTACTTCTGTGGGAATTAGTTCCACATAACATCTATATTTTTCCTATATCTCCTATACTTTTATTTGTGATCTTGCAGCATGGACTTGACATACAAAAAAACCTTGTCTGCCCCAGAATACAGATGTAACGATCTAAGTACCTATTGACAGCGACTGTTTGGCTTTAAAGATAATGTCCACTGCATGTTGTTTTAAATCAAGGGCAATGTCAGTCACTTGTTTAATCTTCTTTATCCTGAAATATGTGCTTTAAAGTCCAAACAAATCTCAGATCCAACCACTTTATTTATGGAAGCCGTGACGGTAATTATCAAGTTACAAGATGTATGAGTGAGGTAGTGGCTGACTACTATGAGGAGATATTTGAATATTGATTGTATGGTATGAAATATTCTTAAACAAGCAGGTCATAAAGGAAAAATACCCCCGTTGCAGCAGACCTGCATACTCAGCGAATTTCAAATGCAAAACAACATATTTCAATTCAACATAGTGAGATTTGACATGTTTTGGTAAGCTCCATAAGAATAACATGGGGAATGAGCATGCTGGTTTGCTGCTACGGGTATATTAAAACAGGGTGGTTTTAATTCAATATTCAATAGATCTGAACTAGAAGAAACTATTTACCAAGTTTTATCAAGATATGTTGAGAAATAACCGAGATGTAGAATTTTACTTATTTCCCATAAGGTTAACATTGGGACAACGTACTGTGTTTACCACTTTCAATATCTCGGTAACCAATGTACATAGAACAGTGATTCAAAATACTAAATTGTTTGTTTTTTTGAGCCGAATTCAATGGTGCCAACAAAAATTCAATAAATTTTATCTTCCTATGTAAAACACTCAAAAACCCATTTTTGGGGGGCTTCATCCCCCTGTACCCCCACTTCCGGTGGTCCGATCGGGCTGGTTTACGAACTCGTCCAAGGGATTACCACTTTACATGTCTGTACCAAATTTTATTAAGATCGGTCCATTTTTACGGCCGCTATCGTGCTGATAGACCGTGTATATCTATATATATATATATATATATATATATATACAGGGTGAGTCAGACCACCCGTCCACCTATTGTAGCGGGAGAACGGTTTGAGATAGAAACGTCAAATAAAATTATTCCCCACTAATTTGCATATGAAGAATTCATTAAAAATATTTTCATCGCAATTCATGTACAGGGTGTTCCAGAAATGAAGGTCATGGGTTCGAATCTCAAAGTTTTCTGAAGTAAACCTATAGCAAATATTATATCATTTTAAAGGTCTTGTTAAAAGAAACATTTTGGTGAAAACAGAACTAAATTATCTCAAGCCGTTTCAAAATGGCGGCCATTTTTGTGAAAATTTTCGATATTTACGGAACCCCTGTATTTTTCAAACTACTCAACATTTTTCAGTTCTGATTCAAAATTCTTAATCCTTGGTAACTCAGCTTTACTATGATATGTCACATGACAATATTTAAAAAAATTTGAAATTTTGAAAAAAATTAATTTTTGAAAATGTTGGCAGCCCTGAAAATAAAAAAAATCAAATAGCAACATGTACCAAAAAGCATATAATTTTAAAGGTCTACAAAATTCCTACAACTTTGTAATTTACACAAGTATTCTAACTTTTTTAGTTTTTTAGTTATGGTCAAAAAACTCCATTTTCCCATATGAAGTGCATGTTATTTATGCAGTTCATAATAACCAAAGGGTACCCACAGACCGTTTGCTATGGACGTGCAAATAACATGCACTTCATATGGGAAAATGGAGTTTTTTGACCATAACTAAAAAACTAAAAAAGTTAGAATACTTGTGTAAATTACAAAGTTGTAGGAATTTTGAAGACCTTTAAAATTATATGCTTTTTGGTATATGTTGCTATTTGATTTTTTTTATTTTCAGGGCTGCCAACATTTTCAAAAATTAAATTTTTTTTCAAATTTCAAATTTTTTTAAATATTGTCATGTGACATATCATAGTAAAGCTGAGTTACCAAGGATTAAGAATTTTGAATCAGAACTGAAAAATGTTGAGTAGTTTGAAAAATACAGGGGGTTCCGTAAATATCGAAAATTTTCACAAAAATGGCCGCCATTTTGAAATGGCTTGAGATAATTTAGTTCTGTTTTCACCAAAATGTTTCTTTTAACAAGACCTTTAAAATGATATAACATTTGCTATAGGTTTACTTAAGAAAGTTTTGAGATTCGAACCCATGACCTTCATTTCTGGAACACCCTGTACATAAATCGCGATGAAAATATTTTTAATGAATTCTTCATGTGCAAATTAGTGGGGAATAATTTTATTTGACGTTTCTATGTCAAACCGTTCTCCCGCTACATTAGGTGGACGGGTGGTCTGACTCACCCTGTATATATATATATATATATATATATATACTCGCCTTACGGCTCGCTGGGGGCTCCGCCCCAGGCCCCCTACTGTGAGTCCCTTATTGATGGATGTTCATATTGAAAATTCATATAACAAAATTAGTATATTTGTTAACGTATAAAGTCACCTTACCAGGTATCTCCAGTCGTGGTCAGTGGGGAGTTTGGATATTGAAAGTTACAAGAGAAAATTAATTTAACGTCCCCAGGCCCACTTGTTGGGTTTGCCCCAAAGCGGGGGGGATGTATTGAAAAGTCACAAAATTTCGAATAAACTCATTACAAATCCTCAGCAAAATATATCATTGTAATGTTTGGGAGGGTAGTCCTTTAGGGGGGGGGGTTTGCGGAGGGGGTGGGGTTAATTTATAGTTGTGAAAGAGGGCTGGTGGAGTCAGGGGGTGAGGGGTGATGTAAAGATTGGTTAAAAACAACATTGCCTTAACTTGAAGAATGCTTAGCTTGTGTGTGTTTTTTGGTCACTTTTAGGGATTGATAGATTTTAAAAATTACAAATGACTTCGGATGAACATGGAGATTGACACTGACGAATCCCTAGTCAAAAATTGAGACTTTCAGTATTGAATAAATTGGCAAAAAAATCCACGAGTCAAATCGTAAATTTAATTTAAGTTCAACTTGAGACGATTTTTTCAGGGGTAGAAATGGGGTAAAAATTGCAAATTACCTATAATAAACCGGAAAAGTCAAACTAACTATCTCCGTGTCAATAATTCGGCACCCCTGGCCAAAAATAAATTTGACAAAAAATAAAAACCACGAGGAAATGTTAAAATTCGACTAAGGTTTGAACTTTTGAGGACTATTTTAGAAGTTGAAACGGGATGAATTTTGCGAATGACCCATGATAATCCTAAAGGACCAAATTTACTATCTCAGTGTGAAAATAGAGATCTATAAGCTAAAAATAAATATTTAAAAATCATCAAAATACAAAATAAACTGAATATTTATGAGAATTTTAAATTTAGAGGTCATTTTGGGAGTTAAGGAGGTGAGATAGGGCAAAATACAAAAATGACCAAAATTGTCGGAAGTTTAATTTCAACTAAGGAAATAACCTCTGTTTAAACAGTTTCTTTATTTTAGCCGCTAGAGGCAAAAAACGAGAAGCACTTTCATTGAAATTCAAGTTTTTCCCCGTTTCACCCCTTTTGGGGGATGAGGGGGGTTAAAATAGTTTGTTTTGAGAATTTCATATTTAGAGTAGCCACCCAATAAATATTCCTGCGAATTTACAGGGGCCTAAGTAGTGTATCAAGTCAACTGGTGCTGAAAACCTAGGGAAGATCTACGAAGATTGAAAAATCTAGAGCAATCTAAGGGTGAAGGAGACGTGATAGGGAAAAAAGGCATAGGAACAAAGTTGTAGATCGTGAAAAATCCGTGACACGTGGTGCAGTCCGTTTTTCAATAGGACCTCTGGTTTAGCCGCTATAGCCCAAAAACGAAAAGTACTTTTTTCGAACTTCAAATCTTCCCCCATTTTACCCCCGTTTAGGGGCGTTGGGGGTGGAAATGTTTCGTTTTGACAGTTTTTCCTGTGGTTTGATAACCAAAGGAATATTCGTGCCAATTTCAAGTTTCTAGCTCATCGGGAAGTATGGTTTGAATTTGTATCCCGATGCATGAGTCAGTCAGTTACACATGCGGCTGTATATATATATAGACTCGCCTTACGGCTCGCTGGGGGCTCCGCCCCCAGGCCCCCTACTGTGAGTCCCTTATTGAGGGATGTTCATATTGAAAATTCATATAACAAAATTAGTATATTTGTTAACGTATAAAGTCACCTTACCAGGTATCTCCAGTCGTGGTCAGTGGGGAGTTTGGATATTGAAAGTTACAAGAGAAAATTAATTTAACGTCCCCAGGCCCACTTGTTGGGTTTGCCCCAAAGCGGGGGGGATGTATTGAAAAGTCACAAAATTTCGAAAAAACTCATTACAAATCCTCAGCAAAATATATCATTGTAATGTTTGGGAGGGTAGTCCTTTAGGGGGGGGGGGGGTTTGCGGAGGGGGTGGGGGTTAATTTATAGTTGTGAAAGAGGGTTGGTGGAGTCAGGGGGTGAGGGGGTGATGTAAAAGATTGGTTAAAAAACAACATTGCCTTAACTTGAAGAATGCTTAGCTTGTGTGTGTTTTTTGGTCACTTTTAGGGATTGATAGATTTTAAAAAATTACAAATGACTTCGGATGAACATGGAGATTGACACTGACGAATCCCTAGTTAAAAATTGAGACTTTCAGTATTGAATAAATTGGCAAAAAATCCACGAGTCAAATCGTAAATTTAATTTAAGTTCAACTTGAGTCAACTTTTTCAGGGGTAGAAATGGGGTAAAAATTGCAAATTACCTATAATAAACCGGAAAAGTCAAACTAACTATCTCCGTGTCAATAATTCGGAACCCCTGGCCAAAAATAAATTTGAAAAAAATAAAAACCACGAGGAAATGTTAAAATTCGACTAAAGTTTGAACTTTTGAGGACTATTTTAGAAGTTGAAACGGGATGAATTTTGCGAATGACCCATGATAATCCTAAAGGACCAAATTTACTATCTCAGTGTGAAAATAGAGATCTATAAGCTAAAAATAAATATTTAAAAATCATCAAAATACAAAATAAACTGAATATTTATAAGAATTTTAAATTTAGAGGTCATTTTGGGAGTTAAGGAGGTGAGATAGGCAAAATACTTAATGACCAAAATTGTCGGAAGTTTAATTTCAACTAAGGAAATAACCTCTGTTTAAACAGATTCTTTATTTTAGCCGCTAGAGGCAAAAAACGAGAAGCACTTTCATTGAAATTCAAGTTTTCCCCCGTTTCACCCCTTTTGGGGGATGAGGGGGGTTAAAATAGTTTGTTTTGAGAATTTCATATTTAGAGTAGCCACCCAATAAATATTCCTGCGAATTTACAGGGGCCTAAGTAGTGTATCAAGTCAACTGGTGCTGAAAACCTAGGGAAGATCTACGAAGATTGAAAAATCTAGAGCAATCTAAGGGTGAAGGAGACCTGATAGGGCAAAAAGTCATAGGAACAAAGTTGTAGATCGTGAAAAATCCGTGACACGTGGTGCAGTCCGTTTTTCAATAGGACCTCTGGTTTAGCCGCTATAGCCCAAAAACGAAAAGTACTTTTTCGAACTTCAAATCTTCCCCCATTTTACCCCGTTTAGGGGCGTTGGGGGTGGAAATGTTTCGTTTTGACAGTTTTTCCTGTGGTTTGACCACCAAAGGAATATTCGTGCCAAATTTCAAGTTCTAGCTCATCGGGAAGTATGGTTTGAATTTGTATCCCGATGCATGAGTGAGTCAGTTACACATGCGGCTGTATATATATATAGATATATATATAGATATACACGGTGTTCAAAAAATGTGGGGCAATAATTTACATAGTGATTCCTTGGGTGAAAACAAGCAAAAATGTTTATATAAACATAGGTCCTAAAGTGCTTCGTTTTCCGTCTGTATGTCTGTTTATGATTTTTACATATTTAATCATATCTCACGAACCACTTAACATATAAAAATCAAACTTGGTATAAGGGTAACCACTATTAAGAGCTATTTTTGTAAGAAGTATCAAATTTCTACTTTGTACCGTTTCAAAATGGCGACTATTTTTCTTTTTCAGAGCTAAATATCTTAAAAACCGTAAATTTTAGAAAAATTATACAACAGAGAAAAAGTTGCAAAATTTAATCTAATTAACGATGATATTAAGATTTTAACAATCGGACAACTAATAATGGAGAAATTTTAAATTTTCCGAATAAAAACATGCAATTTTCAGACAGAATGTTCTAAGGAACCATGTTTTTATGCAGAAAAGTTAAAATTTCTCCGTTATTAGTAGTCCGATTATCATAATATTAATATCAGCATTAATTTGATCAAATTTTGCAACTTTTTTGTCTCTTGTATAATTTTTCTAAAATTTACGGTTTTAAGATATTTAGTTTTGAAAAAAATAGTCGCCATTTTGAAATGGTTCAAAGTAGAAATTTGATACTTCTAACAAAAATAGTTCTTAATAAGGCCTAGTGGTTATCCGTATACCAAGTTTGAAGTTTATACGTTAAGTGGTTCGTGAGATACGATTAAACATGTAAAAATCATAAACAGACTCACAGACGGAAAACGAAGCACTTTAGGACCTATGTTTATATAAACGTTTTTGCTTATTTTGATCCAAGGAATCACTACGTAAATTATTGCCCCACATTTTTTGATCACCCTGTCTGTATAGATACAGGGTGTTTCAGGATAAGTGTAAACAAATTCACCAGGCAATTCCTCACATCAAGACAAGAAAAAAATGTCATATAAACACGGGTCCGAAAAATAGCCGTTATGGAGTTAAAGTCGAAAATTGGGTTTTTTTTTCATTTTTAAGTGTACTTATTGCACTTTTTGGCCTGTAGATTCAAAAATTATCAAGTTTTTTTGATAAAATTTTCACAGTTAAATAGATTACAAAATTCTAAACAAATATCATTACTTTTCAATAGTGAACTTCTAAATGTGGCAGAGAAAGAATAGTTAGAAAATAAAATTTTTCCAAAAAATTCAATGCCTCAAACATTTTTTAAATTTTTTATTGTTTACTAGCAATTTCTGTGGCTTCGCTCACGATAAAAATTATAGTCCAACCTTGATAGCTCGAATCTGAAGGGGCTGAATTAAAAAAGGGTTTTTATCAAAGAATATGTAATATGTTTATATCAATAGCTGTTTAAATAAATAGGTCTGTCTATATAAATATAACGCTGTTATGGCATTGTGTAGGTTTTAAAAACATTTATCTACGACCATTGCAATAAGCACCAATTATGGTATTACAATAAACATTATAATGATATACATTAAAACACCAAAAACGAAGCAGTACTCTAATGACGACTTTAGAGTACTGGAGTCACTTAGAGTACTGGTTTCTAGGCCAATGGGAGCTCGGCATTTGACGGAAGTAGTGTCATAATAACAATTATGTCACACTGTGGACAGTCACAGTGGATAATGTCGGGTTTCTTTTCTAAGTCATAACTCGAGAACGGCTGGACCGATTTTAACGTTGAAAGTGTCAATTTTATGGTAATTGTTCGAAGATTTGCCAATACGTCTCAAAATTATCAAATAGAGTATCAATAAAGCGATGAATGTTCGAAACAGTAGCGCTATCAGTCGGCAGTGTTTCAAACTTGCTTCACTTAGTTTACAACGTAATATATGGGCGGTTATTAATAATTTTAAAGGTTAACCACAGATTGCAGCACTTATTTTTTTCCGTGCAAAGCCGGGACACCATCGAATCGGATGAAAAAGGAATTCGCCAAATTGTTTTAGGGCATGACTGTAATACATTGAGGACGCCATGAGAGAAAAACTACAACTCCCGCTGCCTAAATAAAGATGGTGCCTCATAGTTTGTTCATGATTAAACAGATAAGGTAGAAAAACTAACTTATGGATTAAATATAAACTAAAAAAACCTAACTTTTATATAGTACGTGTATAACCTAAAAAATATAACAAACAACCATGATGAAAAAATTAAACTATTAAACAGCCGTAACAACGTATCCGTTTGTCAAGCTAATTACCCTTTGCTTGCTTGAATGAAATTTGAAATGTATACAAAAGATCGACAATCTACTTTATATTTGTCAAATACGACTCACCTATCATCGCACAGCCCAAACTATACGACCTAGGACCATAGGCGTAATTCGGGGGGGGGGGGGGGCAAGGGGGGGCATGATTTTTTGGGCGGGATATAGATTTTGTGAGGAATTTTGAACCAGCGAATAGGGAAAATTACAAAAAAATAAATTATCATAACCATACGCAACAGTTAAAAGTACTGTTTATTTATCTAACCATTTCATCAGGATTACCATCACTGAACTCGTCATGTATTCAAGATTGCTATCCAAACCATCCATTGAATCTCCAAGTCAATCCCAATCCATGTGTTAAGTTATTTTGAAGGGCGGTTGACAATGGGTCGACTGGACTGGCAACCCTGTCTGACATCGGGCTCAGAAGACATAGTGTCAGACAGGGTCTGTGGCCCGGTGAGCACTTTTTCCCCACCTAAACTTGAACGTTCTTTACGAATCGATTCGCGTGACTCACTCAGTTCGGAATACGGACCGACTCATATCGTTCTTTCATCTGAATCGAATTCGAATTTTCGAATCGCTTGGCGTGAACACTTTAACCACTTAACACTTAAGCTTCTCAGAACTCGTTGCTCAAGATTAATAAAAAGTATAAACTAGTACATTTAATATTTATTTATTATATTATTGTAGGAAGTTGATTTCCAAAGTCAGTCCGGAATTGCGTAGGCCTACTATTACAGTTCAATAATTAAGTTAAATCATGCTGATTAATATTATAACCTTTAACAAACTTGTCTTTAATTAATTATTTATTGATAACTAGTGTATGACATATAACAAGTCATCATCTGTATTGTTTATTCAAATGTAAAATTGGAATGATATAAATTATTTCACAAGTACAAATTAGGTTACAACTGAAAGTGTATCTATATAGGGCCTAAGTTAACCTTTTAAAACTTAATTTTCACTAAAATTCTTAGTAATCTAAATAAGGTAGATAATCATGTTTGCTTTGTAAGGGACTGCCAGATAGATCTTATTGAGCAAGATAATGACAAAATTTGATGATGTTTCGAATCTGGGCCTAGCTGCCGGTGGTTATTGGGCTATTAACTTAATCATAACATAAGTCAGCCGTTCTTGTCAGTAACAAACCTTATCAGTTTCTGACCGTTCTTTGTCAGTAATTTATTTCACCCATTATGTTACTTCAAGTTCTGATTATTAAAATAGTAGCCTATGTCGCATCCTGGTATCCTGGTCTCAAGGCTCTTATGGGCTAGGCTGGTTGCCAGTGTTGATGAGAACCTGGTGTGAAAAAGCCGTTATACCTGTTGAAGGTTTAGCTAGGTATGAACGCACAACATTCACTTCTGACATAGAAACATATACACGACCAGCGTTGATGCAAGCCAAATAGATACTTTGTCTACTGTGGTAGATATGGACCTTTAAGCAGGTATAAATGACTAGGTCTTTATATTAGACATATTTTAATTAAAAGAGCCAACCCCTCCTGGTTATTCTAAATATATGAACTTATTACAAAAGTAGTACAGAAAATTCTTATTTTCTATTACTTCAGCACACTCCATCTTCTCTGAGTAACGAAACAAGAGAGAGAGACTTAAATCGTGAAAAGAGCAATTGAGTCAATTGAGTCGGCTTCTGATCGGAAGCCCAACCGTTCTGATTCTTTGTACTGAGTGAGTCACGCGAATCGATTCGTAAAGAACGTTCAAGTTTAGTTGGGGAAAAAGTGCTCACCCTGTGGCCCCGGTCTGACAGCCGTTAGCAAAGTTACCAGAACCGGGTATTTACCCGGTTTTCGGGTATTTTGGAGGCCGTGCGGAGTTTTGGCAGTGATTAAGAAAAAACCGGGTATAACCGGGGATTTAAGACTTGGGTTGAGGAAATTTACTCATCAACCTGGATATTAAACAATGGGTGAAATCGGGGATTTTTGACGATCGAGGTACACGGATTTTTTGGAACTCTAGATATTTTATTTTTCAAACGAAAATTGGTGTTATGTATTTGGTTTGGTTGTATTGGTTATTTCGTTGCAGTTTTACCAGAAACTGGGTAATGGCCCGGTTTGTGAGTTTTTTGTTGGCCGTTCGGGGACTTCATTAACATGATTCAGAAAAATCTAGTAAAATCGGGGATTTTAGACTTGAACTGCGGGGATTTACTCGGCATCCTAAATACAAAAAAAAACGGGTAAAGCCGGGGATTTTCGAATTGTGATTTGCTTTGTAAATATTCAATGTCCGTGTAAGGTGAGAAAAAGTCCGGTATTTGGTGTTTTTAAAGTCATGAGGTGTTTTTTTCGGCTAACTACCCGGATTTTGGTCCTTGGGGGGATTGTGCAGGGATTAGTGCCGAAAAACCGGGTAAAAGTGAGGGAGTTGGCGGGTAAAATGGCAAATCCTATGTAATGCAACACTGGACGTTAGAGATAATTAGAGTAGGCTATAGCAACAGTCAATCGCCAGTCGTATGAAGCACAGTTGGTGTGCCTGCTTTGACTGCAGTGAGGCAGTTTTACAAATAATACAATTACTGACTGAAGTCAAGGCCACAGCCAATGGGGGGGGGGGTCAGGGGGTCAAACCCCTCCCCCCCCGAAAATGTTGAAATTGCACTTAAATGAAAGGTTAGAAAGTTATTTTTTTCACTTCCTGTAACCGCGGAGCCCAAACCCCCCCAATTTGTTTTCTGGCTACGGCTTTGAGTGAAGTGAATGGTGATTACAAGTTCACATTGTGTTGTGATATCGTGGTTGGATATTAACTTTAGCTAGTTAGATATAAAGAAAATAATATGCATTGGCAGTGTATATACCCCATAGATACTTCGGTATTATACGGAGGCCACTATTTTTAGAGATTTTTTTATTGATTACCAAAAATGACTTTGTAATTGGAAAGAACATGCTTTAATTGACTTACTGCCCAAATTGGACATAAATATGATAAGCGGTCTTTGTTTTCTGCTTCCCAGAAGACAGCGATGTTGGTGAGGATTGAGTTGATCGAGTCGCCGCCGCCACTAGCGACTTCACCAAATCGCCACCCTTATTCAGCGCGCTGCGGCGGTTATGTTAAGTTAGGTTATCATAAATATGTTAGTAGGACTTTCCTTGTTTCGTTATGAACGAACGATACCAGATGAGTCATACTTCGCCCTTGACAGGTGATGCGTGCGCTCTCCGATCAACGACCTGACCTTGGCCTATTTCAAGGGTATTTGGCGGGCAAAAGTATGACTCATCTGGTATCGTTCGATTCGTAACGAAACGAGGAAAGTACTATTAACATATTTATGATAACCTGACCTAACAAAACCGCCGCAGCGCGCTGTATAAGGGTGGCCTCCATGTAATACCAAAGTACCAACCCATATTCTTCAGTACGAACTGCTAGTTCAAAGGGGGGGGGGGGGTTTGATGGTGTATGCAATCAAATAAGGATGAGACAATGACCTAGAAGATCTTGCCCCCCCAATCGAAATGCTGAAATTACGCCCATGCCTAGGACCTTTGAAATTTTGCGTGGACGTTCGTTTTAGGGCGTAGGCATCCGCTAACTTAGCGGCGCTAAGAAAGGATTTTACATGATTCGTAGTATAAAGGGGTTTTTGGCGAGGTTGAAATTTTCAAATTTTCCCATATAAAAGTGTTATGGACGATCTTTTGTTTACATTTTCAATGTTCATTCAATCAAGCAGCTGGGAGTTAGCTTCATAAATGTACAAAATACGCTGTTACAGCTGATTATAATTTGCTTTCTTTCATCACGTTTTTATGATTTTTTATTGATTTATTTTACGGGACATAATTATGTACTATATAAAAGTTACATTTAGTTTAATTTTAAAACCTAATTTGTTTAATCATAAATTCAGTATATGGCACCATCTTTATTTCGGCAGCGGGAGTTGTAATTATGCCTGATACGACGATTTGGCGTTTATACTAATTCGACCTCTATATAGTTTAAAGCCTGAAGAGTGTGCTGCCTTTTGTGGTTGAGTCTTGAAACTAAATCCCGGCAAGACTGAAAGAGAGGGATACGGTAGTTTATTTAGTCACCGACAGACCGTGCTATAATAATCTAATTATTTGATCTATTTATATAGAAAAATTATAAAAAAAACTTAAAGTTTTAAGGGTCTGTTAGCTGAGTCTTAAAAGTTTTAAAATACCCCCATACAAGTGTAATGGATAATCTTTTGTTTACGCTAAATTTTTCACACACGGGTACATTGTTTCAGATGGTTTATAATTTGATTCTTTGCATAGTGGTTTAATGGTTGTTTTGTCTATTTTTTTAGGGCATATGCACTATACAAAAGTTACATTTTGTTATGGTTTAATCCATCACCAGTTTCCGTACCTTATCTGTTTAATCATAAAATGTGGCGCAATCATTATTTAGACTGCTTTTTAGACTCTGCTTCGTTATTCCTACGGGAGTTTTAATTTTTCGGTAGAGCGTCCTTAACGTATTCATCCCCCAAAATTGGTGAATTCCTTTTTAATCTAATTCGAGGGTGTCCTGGCTTTGCACGGGAAAAAATAAGTGCTGCAATCTGTAGTTGACCTTTCAAAATATATTAAAAATCGCTTATAATATATGCAATGTACGTTAAGCTGTAAACTAGTGATTCGAGTTTGAAGCACCATCAGCGCCACTGTTCCAAACATTCAGCTCTTAATAGTACTGTACTTTAGTGATACCCTATTTGACAATTCTGAGCTGTATTGGCAAATATGCATAAATACCTTAAATTGACACATTTAAGGTTAAAATCTGTCTTGCCGTTTTAGAGTTATGACTGTGAAAAGAAAACCTACACTATCGATTGTAATACAAGTTCAACTGTTTTTTAAACCAATATAACGCCACATTACGTAAACAGACCTCTACATTACATATTCCTTAAAATGACCTTTTTTCATTTAGTCCCTCCAGAGTCGTCAAATCAAGGTCATACTATAGTGTTTATCGTGAGCGAAGCCACGGGAACTGCTAGTTATATATAAATGTAACGTTATTACATTTATATGTACTTACATATTACATATTACAAATTACATATTACATATTACAAATTACATATTACATATTACAAATTACATATTACAATTATATGTACATACAATTACATATAATTACATATAAAACGTTCCCATATAAATGGGAACGTTTTAAAGCCTCTTCTCGACCAACTTACAACTTTGAATTTTGGAAATATATACTTAGCGGAAACCTTCACCATAAAAGGAACGTCTGTGCAAATTTTTAAGGTTCGAAGTCAAATAGTTCGGACTGTACGATGATAGGTCAGTTGTATTTGACATAAATATACGGTATAGGAAAAGAAAAACGATAACTCCAGCTGCCGAGATAAAGATGGTGCCATCAGCGACGAAAGAATAATATTATTAATATTATTATTTGGTCGCTGGGTGTCTCATATACAGATTTTATTCTTAAACAGATGAGATACTAAAACTAAACGAAATGTAACTTTTATATAGTAAACAATTATATCCTTAAAATAAATCAACAAAAAACTATAAAAACCAAAACCATTATGAAAGAAATGAAATTATTAGCAGCTGTAATAGCGACAAAGGAATCTATCCTTAGTCTTTACACATACCTACATTTGTAAAGCTAACTACCAGCTGACTGATTGAACGAACATTGAAAATGTAAACAAAACATGGCCCAACATACTTTTATATGGAAAAAATTGAAAACTTTGACCTCGCTGAAAACCCCTTAAAACTTTGAATTTAGGAAAATCCGTTCTTAGCAGATGCCTACGCCCTGAAAGGAACTTCCAAGCAAAGTTTCAAGGTTCTAGGTCAAGTAGTTTGGGCTGTGCGATGATTATACGTGAGTGGTTTGACAAATATATAGTAAAAGATTAAATTTTGACCATTTAAGTATTTTGGCTGCAACTTTTCCAAAAACTGCAGAATTTCATGGAGAACAAATTAATATAAACTTTTTTACACCTTCGCCAATGACTTTTTATGTTATTAACCAAAATATTGGAAGGTGACAAAAATTAGAAAATAAATCATCAAAAGATCAGCCAGTCAAAAAAATTGCATAGAGCCTGAGGAATGTTTTAGCAAGATAATTTTTTATGAAATCTTCCAAGAACTGTCGATTGTAAAATTTAAGAAATTAAAAATCCCCAAAAATCCAACCACAAGACCCGCTACAGAAAATTATTCAAAATGGCGGCCTTTTCCCTCCACAGGATAGGCCGTGGACAGAAACTTACTCTGTTCCTTTTTATTTAGACATTTTATGTTTCTCAACATGGGAATACCACTATAATTTTTGGTTCGTATAATGTACTTTATTTTGATTGATTCCTATGGCTTACGGAAATAGTGCTGCCAACTCACTTACAAAAACAACAACGGAACAATACATACATGACGAAACAACGAAAATAGGATAAATTAAACAAAAATAAACCTAAATTTGTTGTACTTTTTCCACAAGCATAAATTCAATTTTTATCTCAAACAAATAACATTTTGTAAAAAAAGAAAAGTTTTAATCAAGTTTTGGTATTGCTAAGGTCAGTTTAACACGTTTACTTAACATTTAGTTTCCTTGATAAAATATGTTCTATCTAAAGCGTAGCCAATAAACACACGTTATTTTCAAATTTAACTATTTTTTTCATTAGGTTAATTTTTTCAAACTGATTTCAGCATAGTATTTATCAAGTAAATATAATTCTCAATTACTGTTTACAAAATCCGGAATGAAAAAAAACTTTTATAGAATTATAAAAGTGGTTTCTTTACATACGTTAAGAGCTCTTATCAAATATTGCGGATCCAAGATGCCGACTGTAATTGGGTAAATACAGAAATTAATCAAAATAAAGTACATTACGAACCAAACATTATTATGGTAGTCCAATATTCCTCATGTAGAGAAACATAAATTGTGTGAAAAAAAGACGGGAGTAAGTTTCTGTTCACGGCCTACCCTGTGGAGGGAAAATGCCGCCATTTTGAATAATTTTCTGTAGCGGGTCTTGTGTTTGGATTTTTGGGGATTTTGGATTTCTTAAATTTTACAATCGACAGTTCTTGGAAGGTTTCATAAAGAATTATGAAGCTAAAACATTCCTCAGGCTCTTATGCAATGTTTTTGACTGGCTGGTCTTTTGATGATTTACTTTCTAATTTTTGTCACCTTCCAATATATTCGTTAATAACATAAAAAGTCACAGGCGAAGGTGTAAGAAAGTTGATATTATTGTGTTCTCCATGGAATTCCGCAGTTTTTGGAAAAGTTGCAGTCAAAATACTTAAATGGACAAAATTTAATAACCAATCAAAAATAAAATCTTTTTTGAGGCATTGAATTTTTTTGGAAAAACTTTATTTTCCAACTATATTTTCTCAGCCATATTTAAGATTTCAGTACTGAAAGTAATGATATTTCTTTGCAATTTCATAATCTATCAAACTGTGAAAATTTCATCAAAATATCTTCATAATCTTTTAATCTAGAGGCCAAAAAGTGTGATAAATACACTTAAAAATGAAAAAAAATCAATTTTTGGCTGTAACTCCATAACAACAAGTTTTCGGACCCATGTTCACATGACATTTTTTTCTTGTCTTGATGTAAGGAATCGCCTGGTGAATTTGTTTACACTTATCATGAAACACCCTGTATATATATATATATATATATATATATATATATATATATATATATATGTATATACCGGGTGAGTCAGACCACCCGTCCACCTATTGTAGCGGGAGAACGGTTTGACATAGAAACGTCAAATAAAATTATTCCCCACTAATTTGCATATGAAGAATTCATTAAAAATATTTTCATCGTGATTCATGTACAGGATGTTCCAGAAATGAAGGTCATGGGTTCGAATCTCAAAATTTTCTCAAGTAAACCTATAGCAAAAATTATATCATTTTAAAGTTCTTGTTAAAAGAAACATTTTGGTGAAAACAGAACAAAATTATCTCAAGCCGTTTAAAAATGGCGGCCATTTTTGTGAAAATTTTCGATATTTACGGAAACCCCTGTATTTTCCAAACCACTCAACATTTTTCGGTTCTGATTCAAAATTCTTAATCCTTGGTAACCCAGCTTTACTATGATATGTCACATGACAATATTTAAAATATTTTTAAATTTTGAAAAAAATTAAGTTTTGAAAATGTTGGTAACCCTGAAAATAAAAAAAAATGAAATAGCAACATATGCCAAAAATCGTATCATATTAAAGGTCTTCAAAATTCCTACAACTTTGTAATTTACACAAGTATTCTAACTTTTTTGGTTTTTTAGTTAAGGTCAAAAAACTCCATTTTCCCATATGAAGTGCATGTTATTTAACAGTTCATAATAACCAAAGGGTACCCACAGACCGTTTGCTATGGACGTGCAAATAACATGCACTTCATATGGGAAAATGGAGTTTTTTGACCAGAACTCAAAAACTAAAAATGATAGAATACTTGTGTAAATTACAAAGTTGTAGGAATTTTGAAGACCTTTAAAATGATATGCTTTTTGGCATATGTTGGTATTTGATTTTTTTATTTTCAGGGTTACCAACATTTTCAAAACTTAATTTTTTTCCAAAATTAAAAAAAAAATTTAAATATTGTCATGTGACATATCATAGTAAAGCTGAGTTACCAAGGATTAAAAATTTTGAATCAGAACTGAAAAATGTTGAGTGGTTTGGAAAATACAGGGGTTTCCGTAAATATCGAAAATTTTCACAAAAATGGCCGCCATTTTTAAACGGCTTGAGATAATTTTGTTCTGTTTTCACCAAAATGTTTCTTTTAACAAGAACTTTAAAATGATATAATTTTTGCTATAGGTTTACTTGAGAAAATTTTGAGATTCGAACCCATGACCTTCATTTCTGGAACACCCTGTACATGAATCACAATGAAAATATTTTTGATGAATTCTTCATATGCAAATTAGTGGGGAATAATTTTATTTGACGTTTCTAAGTCAAACAGTTCTCCCGCTACAATAGGTGGACGGGTGGTCTGACTCACCTTGTATATATATATATATATATATATATATATATATATATATATATATAAATTCGAACGAATGGTGTTTTCTGCTTCTGGGCCCCAAAACGAAAAGTTATCATGGTCTCGGGCTTAGGTCTTACCATGAAAACTACGGTAATAGCTTCTTCCCTATAGGGGAAATTCGCTAAAACAGAGAAAATTGTGTAAAATCTGGAAACAATAATTGTTTGAAAAAACTTTATATTTATCTACAGAAACATACATAAAACATTTTGGATTCTGCAGTTTGATCAGCCAGCATTGCTAGTTCTAGGACATTATTTCTCCCCATTTCAAAAGTCAAAGGGTCTGTCCATGAAAAGAGGTCCATAACGATTAAAAAAAAGTTAATGATAAAAATATTGTGTCACTGTTTTTGTATTGTATATTAGTTACAGAAAGTTGGCACCACTTGGTTTTTGGAGGGAATTTATGATTTCATTGCATTTTTCCCTCTTCTTTGGACGCTATGTTGATTGAATGGTTTATTGCTATTTCAGTCTCTTTTTCAGAATAATAATAATAAAGTTTTAGATGAAAGTTAAGAAGTTTTGGTTATTAAAGAAGAATCTACAAAATTTAAGGTAACTACAACATTTAAGTTTTTATTTCCAACATATTTAGTATACTAATGAAATTGGTTAAAAAAATTAGCCTAGAAACTGTAAAGTGAGTTACCAAAACATGAAATTGTTTCTGTAACTTTTAAATATTTGAACTTTAACATTTGATTTTTTGTATTCTCCTCATAAAATGTGCATTGATTGCGAAACATATTTTTTTATATTTTTATAAGTAGAAAAAACACTATTAATGAGTGTTTAAAAATGTAACATGAGTTACCAAAGTGGTAACTCACGTTACAGCATGTACCGTACCTAAAACAGGACTAGAGAAGGAAAACAAAAATTCATTTTGTAATTTTTATGCCTACTCCACTTCACCAAAACTCTATTAACCTCATACAGTTTTATACCAATTTTTTACTATGTTTAAAGTTGTCAAAAATGGTAACTCACGTTACAGTGTATACCTAAACCTGGACTAGAGAGGTAAAACTAGCCATTTATTTTCCTATCTAGTAGCCTGTTTCGCTTTACCAACAATCCATTAAACTTAAGTTTTACACCAATTATTCAAAATGTTAAGATTGTCTGACAGTGAAATGTGAGTTACTGATGCTGATTATTGAATTTAACAGTCCAATGTTTTCATAGCTCGTCTTTGTGTTAAAAAACCTTGCTAGTTGCTTTTGTGTTTGTAGTCAATTCCAAGAACTGTAACTATAGCCTATTTGTTATTTATTCCAGAAATGGCTCTGTCTGCGGCAGAAAAAATTAGAAGACGGCGCCAGAAACTTAAAGATGAAGGGAAATATTAAGAATATAAAGAGGAACATAGAAAGGATGTTAAGAAAAGCAGAGAAAAAAGGTTAATGCTGTCTCAAATGACTCACAAGAAGAGAGAGTCTAAGAAAATAGAAGAAAGAAATAAAACAAGAGAACGAGTAGCAAAATGGAGAGCCCTAAAGAAGAAACAACTTCAAAATCAAACTCCTTTGTATAAAAATGCAAGCTCCTTAGGAAAGGCCACTAAGAAAGCAGTATGGGTTCTGCCAAAATCACCAAGAAAAAGATCAATGGTTGTTCAAAAACCTTTTGAAACGTACAACAATGAAATTAATTCATCTCAAGTTTCAAATACCGTACAGGAAGAATATCATCAGCTGGCTTGAATTCAGAGACAATAGAATTGGTTAAAGAATTATATAGAAGAGCTATTATTATAAATTATTTGGTTCATTATAAAATGTACCCTTGTAGTCCAGTCAAAACAGGGTTTGACCTGGAAAAAATTCCGTTAATTTTGAAACTTTGCACACTTATTTAGAAGTACCTAAGGATGAAAATACCAAAAGTCCTGGAAAATATGTGGCGAGCTCTAGTGGCAATTGATGGAAACAGGGTACTTTTTTGGTTTTTCGTAAAAATCTCGAGAATCGTTGGTCGGAGGTAAGAACTTTAAATGTACAAAATAGATGTAGAATTTAAATGTAGAAAATAGTTAAGGTCAAAAAACTCCATTTTCCCATATGAAGTGCATGTTATTTAACAGTTCATAATAACCAAAGGGTACCCACAGACCGTTTGCTATGGACGTGCAAATAACATGCACTTCATATGGGAAAATGGAGTTTTTTGACCAGAACTCAAAAACTAAAAATGATAGAATACTTGTGTAAATTACAAAGTTGTAGGAATTTTGAAGACCTTTAAAATGATATGCTTTTTGGCATATGTTGGTATTTGATTTTTTTATTTTCAGGGTTACCAACATTTTCAAAACTTAATTTTTTTCCAAAATTAAAAAAAATTTAAATATTGTCATGTGACATATCATAGTAAAGCTGAGTTACCAAGGATTAAAAATTTTGAATCAGAACTGAAAAATGTTGAGTGGTTTGGAAAATACAGGGGTTTCCGTAAATATCGAAAATTTTCACAAAAATGGCCGCCATTTTTAAACGGCTTGAGATAATTTTGCTCTGTTTTCACCAAAATGTTTCTTTTAACAAGAACTTTAAAATGATATAATTTTTGCTATAGGTTTACTTGAGAAAATTTTGAGATTCGAACCCATGACCTTCATTTCTGGAACACCCTGTACATGAATCACAATGAAAATATTTTTGATGAATTCTTCATATGGAAATTAGTGGGGAATAATTTTATTTGACGTTTCTAAGTCAAACAGTTCTCCCGCTACAATAGGTGGACGGGTGGTCTGACTCACCTTGTATATATATATATATATATATATATATATATATATATATATATATATATATATAAATTCGAACGAATGGTGTTTTCTGCTTCTGGGCCCCAAAACGAAAATTTATCATGGTCTCGGGCTTAGGTCTTACCATGAAAACTACGGTAATAGCTTCTTCCCTATAGGGGAAATTCGCTAAAACAGAGAAAATTGTGTAAAATCTGGAAACAATAATTGTTTGAAAAAACTTTATATTTATCTACAGAAACATACATAAAACATTTTGGATTCTGCAGTTTGATCAGCCAGCATTGCTAGTTCTAGGACATTATTTCTCCCCATTTCAAAAGTCAAAGGGTCTGTCCATGAAAAGAGGTCCATAACGATTAAAAAAAAGTTAATGATAAAAATATTGTGTGACTGTTTTTGTATTGTATATTAGTTACAGAAAGTTGGCACCACTTGGTTTTTGGAGGGAATTTATGATTTCATTGCATTTTTCCCTCTTCTTTGGACGCTATGTTGATTGAATGGTTTATTGCTATTTCAGTCTCTTTTTCAGAATAATAATAATAAAGTTTTAGATGAAAGTTAAGAAGTTTTGGTTATTAAAGAAGAATCTACAAAATTTAAGGTAACTACAACATTTAAGTTTTTATTTCCAACATATTTAGTATACTAATGAAATTGGTTAAAAAAATTAGCCTAGAAACTGTAAAGTGAGTTACCAAAACATGAAATTGTTTCTGTAACTTTTAAATATTTGAACTTTAACATTTGATTTTTTGTATTCTCCTCATAAAATGTGCATTGATTGCGAAACATATTTTTTTATATTTTTATAAGTAGAAAAATCACTATTAATGAGTGTTTAAAAATGTAACATGAGTTACCAAAGTGGTAACTCACGTTACAGCATGTACCGTACCTAAAACAGGACTAGAGAAGGAAAACAAAAATTCATTTTGTAATTTTTATGCCTACTCCACTTCACCAAAACTCTATTAACCTCATACAGTTTTATACCAATTTTTTACTATGTTTAAAGTTGTCAAAAATGGTAACTCACGTTACAGTGTATACCTAAACCTGGACTAGAGAGGTAAAACTAGCCATTTATTTTCCTATCTAGTAGCCTGTTTCGCTTTACCAACAATCCATTAAACTTAAGTTTTACACCAATTATTCAAAATGTTAAGATTGTCTGACAGTGAAATGTGAGTTACTGATGCTGATTATTGAATTTAACAGTCCAATGTTTTCATAGCTCGTCTTTGTGTTAAAAAACCTTGCTAGTTGCTTTTGTGTTTGTAGTCAATTCCAAGAACTGTAACTATAGCCTATTTGTTATTTATTCCAGAAATGGCTCTGTCTGCGGCAGAAAAAATTAGAAGACGGCGCCAGAAACTTAAAGATGAAGGGAAATATTAAGAATATAAAGAGGAACATAGAAAGGATGTTAAGAAAAGCAGAGAAAAAAGGTTAATGCTGTCTCAAATGACTCACAAGAAGAGAGAGTCTAAGAAAATAGAAGAAAGAAATAAAACAAGAGAACGAGTAGCAAAATGGAGAGCCCTAAAGAAGAAACAACTTCAAAATCAAACTCCTTTGTATAAAAATGCAAGCTCCTTAGGAAAGGCCACTAAGAAAGCAGTATGGGTTCTGCCAAAATCACCAAGAAAAAGATCAATGGTTGTTCAAAAACCTTTTGAAACGTACAACAATGAAATTAATTCATCTCAAGTTTCAAATACCGTACAGGAAGAATATCATCAGCTGGCTTGAATTCAGAGACAATAGAATTGGTTAAAGAATTATATAGAAGAGCTATTATTATAAATTATTTGGTTCATTATAAAATGTACCCTTGTAGTCCAGTCAAAACAGGGTTTGACCTGGAAAAAATTCCGTTAATTTTGAAACTTTGCACACTTATTTAGAAGTACCTAAGGATGAAAATACCAAAAGTCCTGGAAAATATGTGGCGAGCTCTAGTGGCAATTGATGGAAACAGGGTACTTTTTTGGTTTTTCGTAAAAATCTCGAGAATCGTTGGTCGGAGGTAAGAACTTTAAATGTACAAAATAGATGTAGAATTTAAATGTAGAAAATAGTTAAGGTCAAAAAACTCCATTTTCCCATATGAAGTGCATGTTATTTAACAGTTCATAATAACCAAAGGGTACCCACAGACCGTTTGCTATGGACGTGCAAATAACATGCACTTCATATGGGAAAATGGAGTTTTTTGACCAGAACTCAAAAACTAAAAATGATAGAATACTTGTGTAAATTACAAAGTTGTAGGAATTTTGAAGACCTTTAAAATGATATGCTTTTTGGCATATGTTGGTATTTGATTTTTTTATTTTCAGGGTTACCAACATTTTCAAAACTTAATTTTTTTCCAAAATTAAAAAAAATTTAAATATTGTTATGTGACATATCATAGTAAAGCTGAGTTACCAAGGATTAAAAATTTTGAATCAGAACTGAAAAATGTTGAGTGGTTTGGAAAATACAGGGGTTTCCGTAAATATCGAAAATTTTCACAAAAATGGCCGCCATTTTTAAACGGCTTGAGATAATTTTGCTCTGTTTTCACCAAAATGTTTCTTTTAACAAGAACTTTAAAATGATATAATTTTTGCTATAGGTTTACTTGAGAAAATTTTGAGATTCGAACCCATGACCTTCATTTTTGGAACACCCTGTACATGAATCACAATGAAAATATTTTTGATGAATTCTTCATATGCAAATTAGTGGGGAATAATTTTATTTGACGTTTCTAAGTCAAACAGTTCTCCCGCTACAATAGGTGGACGGGTGGTCTGACTCACCTTGTATATATATATATATATATATATATATATATATATATATATAAATTCGAACGAATGGTGTTTTCTGCTTCTGGGCCCCAAAACGAAAAGTTATCATGGTCTCGGGCTTAGGTCTTACCATGAAAACTACGGTAATAGCTTCTTCCCTATAGGGGAAATTCGCTAAAACAGAGAAAATTGTGTAAAATCTGGAAACAATAATTGTTTGAAAAAACTTTATATTTATCTACAGAAACATACATAAAACATTTTGGATTCTGCAGTTTGATCAGCCAGCATTGCTAGTTCTAGGACATTATTTCTCCCCATTTCAAAAGTCAAAGGGTCTGTCCATGAAAAGAGGTCCATAACGATTAAAAAAAAGTTAATGATAAAAATATTGTGTCACTGTTTTTGTATTGTATATTAGTTACAGAAAGTTGGCACCACTTGGTTTTTGGAGGGAATTTATGATTTCATTGCATTTTTCCCTCTTCTTTGGACGCTATGTTGATTGAATGGTTTATTGCTATTTCAGTCTCTTTTTCAGAATAATAATAATAAAGTTTTAGAAGAAAGTTAAGAAGTTTTGGTTATTAAAGAAGAGTCTACAAAATTTAAGGTAACTACAACATTTAAGTTTTTATTTCCAACATATTTAGTATACTAATGAAATTGGTTAAAAAAATTAGCCTAGAAACTGTAAAGTGAGTTACCAAAACATGAAATTGTTTCTGTAACTTTTAAATATTTGAACTTTAACATTTGATTTTTTGTATTCTCCTCATAAAATGTGCATTGATTGCGAAACATATTTTTTTATATTTTTATAAGTAGAAAAAACACTATTAATGAGTGTTTAAAAATGTAACATGAGTTACCAAAGTGGTAACTCACGTTACAGCATGTACCGTACCTAAAACAGGACTAGAGAAGGAAAACAAAAATTCATTTTGTAATTTTTATGCCTACTCCACTTCACCAAAACTCTATTAACCTCATACAGTTTTATACCAATTTTTTACTATGTTTAAAGTTGTCAAAAATGGTAACTCACGTTACAGTGTATACCTAAACCTGGACTAGAGAGGTAAAACTAGCCATTTATTTTCCTATCTAGTAGCCTGTTTCGCTTTACCAACAATCCATTAAACTTAAGTTTTACACCAATTATTCAAAATGTTAAGATTGTCTGACAGTGAAATGTGAGTTACTGATGCTGATTATTGAATTTAACAGTCCAATGTTTTCATAGCTCGTCTTTGTGTTAAAAAACCTTGCTAGTTGCTTTTGTGTTTGTAGTCAATTCCAAGAACTGTAACTATAGCCTATTTGTTATTTATTCCAGAAATGGCTCTGTCTGCGGCAGAAAAAATTAGAAGACGGCGCCAGAAACTTAAAGATGAAGGGAAATATTAAGAATATAAAGAGGAACATAGAAAGGATGTTAAGAAAAGCAGAGAAAAAAGGTTAATGCTGTCTCAAATGACTCACAAGAAGAGAGAGTCTAAGAAAATAGAAGAAAGAAATAAAACAAGAGAACGAGTAGCAAAATGGAGAGCCCTAAAGAAGAAACAACTTCAAAATCAAACTCCTTTGTATAAAAATGCAAGCTCCTTAGGAAAGGCCACTAAGAAAGCAGTATGGGTTCTGCCAAAATCACCAAGAAAAAGATCAATGGTTGTTCAAAAACCTTTTGAAACGTACAACAATGAAATTAATTCATCTCAAGTTTCAAATACCGTACAGGAAGAATATCATCAGCTGGCTTGAATTCAGAGACAATAGAATTGGTAAAAGAATTATATAGAAGAGCTATTATTATAAATTATTTGGTTCATTATAAAATGTACCCTTGTAGTCCAGTCAAAACAGGGTTTGACCTGGAAAAAATTCCGTTAATTTTGAAACTTTGCACACTTATTTAGAAGTACCTAAGGATGAAAATACCAAAAGTCCTGGAAAATATGTGGCGAGCTCTAGTGGCAATTGATGGAAACAGGGTACTTTTTTTTGGTTTTTCGTAAAAATCTCGAGAATCGTTGGTCGGAGGTAAGAACTTTAAATGTACAAAATAGATGTAGAATTTAAATGTAGAAAATAGTTAAGGTCAATCCCATATGAAGTGCATGTTATTTAACAGTTCATAATAACCAAAGGGTACCCACAGACCGTTTGCTATGGACGTGCAAATAACATGCACTTCATATGGGAAAATGGAGTTTTTTGACCAGAACTCAAAAACTAAAAATGATAGAATACTTGTGTAAATTACAAAGTTGTAGGAATTTTGAAGACCTTTAAAATGATATGCTTTTTGGCATATGTTGGTATTTGATTTTTTTATTTTCAGGGTTACCAACATTTTCAAAACTTAATTTTTTTCCAAAATTAAAAAAAATTTAAATATTGTCATGTGACATATCATAGTAAAGCTGAGTTACCAAGGATTAAAAATTTTGAATCAGAACTGAAAAATGTTGAGTGGTTTGGAAAATACAGGGGTTTCCGTAAATATCGAAAATTTTCACAAAAATGGCCGCCATTTTTAAACGGCTTGAGATAATTTTGCTCTGTTTTCACCAAAATGTTTCTTTTAACAAGAACTTTAAAATGATATAATTTTTGCTATAGGTTTACTTGAGAAAATTTTGAGATTCGAACCCATGACCTTCATTTCTGGAACACCCTGTACATGAATCACAATGAAAATATTTTTGATGAATTCTTCATATGCAAATTAGTGGGGAATAATTTTATTTGACGTTTCTAAGTCAAACAGTTCTCCCGCTACAATAGGTGGACGGGTGGTCTGACTCACCTTGTATATATATATATATATATATATATATATATATATATATATAAATTCGAACGAATGGTGTTTTCTGCTTCTGGGCCCCAAAACGAAAAGTTATCATGGTCTCGAGCTTAGGTCTTACCATGAAAACTACGGTAATAGCTTCTTCCCTATAGGGGAAATTCGCTAAAACAGAGAAAATTGTGTAAAATCTGGAAACAATAATTGTTTGAAAAAACTTTATATTTATCTACAGAAACATACATAAAACATTTTGGATTCTGCAGTTTGATCAGCCAGCATTGCTAGTTCTAGGACATTATTTCTCCCCATTTCAAAAGTCAAAGGGTCTGTCCATGAAAAGAGGTCCATAACGATTAAAAAAAAGTTAATGATAAAAATATTGTGTCACTGTTTTTGTATTGTATATTAGTTACAGAAAGTTGGCACCACTTGGTTTTTGGAGGGAATTTATGATTTCATTGCATTTTTCCCTCTTCTTTGGACGCTATGTTGATTGAATGGTTTATTGCTATTTCAGTCTCTTTTTCAGAATAATAATAATAAAGTTTTAGATGAAAGTTAAGAAGTTTTGGTTATTAAAGAAGAATCTACAAAATTTAAGGTAACCACAACATTTAAGTTTTTATTTCCAACATATTTAGTATACTAATGAAATTGGTTAAAAAAATTAGCCTAGAAACTGTAAAGTGAGTTACCAAAACATGAAATTGTTTCTGTAACTTTTAAATATTTGAACTTTAACATTTGATTTTTTGTATTCTCCTCATAAAATGTGCATTGATTGCGAAACATATTTTTTTATATTTTTATAAGTAGAAAAAACACTATTAATGAGTGTTTAAAAATGTAACATGAGTTACCAAAGTGGTAACTCACGTTACAGCATGTACCGTACCTAAAACAGGACTAGAGAAGGAAAACAAAAATTCATTTTGTAATTTTTATGCCTACTCCACTTCACCAAAACTCTATTAACCTCATACAGTTTTATACCAATTTTTTACTATGTTTAAAGTTGTCAAAAATGGTAACTCACGTTACAGTGTATACCTAAACCTGGACTAGAGAGGTAAAACTAGCCATTTATTTTCCTATCTAGTAGCCTGTTTCGCTTTACCAACAATCCATTAAACTTAAGTTTTACACCAATTATTCAAAATGTTAAGATTGTCTGACAGTGAAATGTGAGTTACTGATGCTGATTATTGAATTTAACAGTCCAATGTTTTCATAGCTCGTCTTTGTGTTAAAAAACCTTGCTAGTTGCTTTTGTGTTTGTAGTCAATTCCAAGAACTGTAACTATAGCCTATTTGTTATTTATTCCAGAAATGGCTCTGTCTGCGGCAGAAAAAATTAGAAGACGGCGCCAGAAACTTAAAGATGAAGGGAAATATTAAGAATATAAAGAGGAACATAGAAAGGATGTTAAGAAAAGCAGAGAAAAAAGGTTAATGCTGTCTCAAATGACTCACAAGAAGAGAGAGTCTAAGAAAATAGAAGAAAGAAATAAAACAAGAGAACGAGTAGCAAAATGGAGAGCCCTAAAGAAGAAACAACTTCAAAATCAAACTCCTTTGTATAAAAATGCAAGCTCCTTAGGAAAGGCCACTAAGAAAGCAGTATGGGTTCTGCCAAAATCACCAAGAAAAAGATCAATGGTTGTTCAAAAACCTTTTGAAACGTACAACAATGAAATTAATTCATCTCAAATTTCAAATACCGTACAGGAAGAATATCATCAGCTGGCTTGAATTCAGAGACAATAGAATTGGTTAAAGAATTATATAGAAGAGCTATTATTATAAATTATTTGGTTCATTATAAAATGTACCCTTGTAGTCCAGTCAAAACAGGGTTTGACCTGGAAAAAATTCCGTTAATTTTGAAACTTTGCACACTTATTTAGAAGTACCTAAGGATGAAAATACCAAAAGTCCTGGAAAATATGTGGCGAGCTCTAGTGGCAATTGATGGAAACAGGGTACTTTTTTGGTTTTTCGTAAAAATCTCGAGAATCGTTGGTCGGAGGTAAGAACTTTAAATGTACAAAATAGATGTAGAATTTAAATGTAGAAAATAGTTAAGGTCAAAAAACTCCATTTTCCCATATGAAGTGCATGTTATTTAACAGTTCATAATAACCAAAGGGTACCCACAGACCGTTTGCTATGGACGTGCAAATAACATGCACTTCATATGGGAAAATGGAGTTTTTTTGACCAGAACTCAAAAACTAAAAATGATAGAATACTTGTGTAAATTACAAAGTTGTAGGAATTTTGAAGACCTTTAAAATGATATGCTTTTTGGCATATGTTGGTATTTGATTTTTTTATTTTCAGGGTTACCAACATTTTCAAAACTTAATTTTTTTCCAAAATTAAAAAAAATTTAAATATTGTCATGTGACATATCATAGTAAAGCTGAGTTACCAAGGATTAAAAATTTTGAATCAGAACTGAAAAATGTTGAGTGGTTTGGAAAATACAGGGGTTTCCGTAAATATCGAAAATTTTCACAAAAATGGCCGCCATTTTTAAACGGCTTGAGATAATTTTGCTCTGTTTTCACCAAAATGTTTCTTTTAACAAGAACTTTAAAATGATATAATTTTTGCTATAGGTTTACTTGAGAAAATTTTGAGATTCGAACCCATGACCTTCATTTCTGGAACACCCTGTACATGAATCACAATGAAAATATTTTTGATGAATTCTTCATATGCAAATTAGTGGGGAATAATTTTATTTGACGTTTCTAAGTAAAACAGTTCTCCCGCTACAATATGTGGACGGGTGGTCTGACTCACCTTGTATATATATATATAAATTCGAACGGATGGTGTTTTCTGCTTCTGGGCCCCAAAACGAAAAGTTATCATGGTCTCGGGCTTAGGTCTTACCATGAAAACTACGGTAATAGCTTCTTCCCTATAGGGGAAATTCGCTAAAACAGAGAAAATTGTGTAAAATCTGGAAACAATAATTGTTTGAAAAAACTTTATATTTATCTACAGAAACATACATAAAACATTTTGGATTCTGCAGTTTGATCAGCAGCATTGCTAGTTCTAGGACATTATTTCTCCCCATTTCAAAAGTCAAAGGGTCTGTCCATGAAAAGAGGTCCATAACGATTAAAAAAAAGTTAATGATAAAAAATATTGTGTCACTGTTTTTGTATTGTATATTAGTTACAGAAAGTTGGCACCACTTGGTTTTTGGAGGGAATTTATGATTTCATTGCATTTTTCCCTCTTCTTTGGACGCTATGTTGATTGAATGGTTTATTGCTATTTCAGTCTCTTTTTCAGAATAATAATAATAAAGTTTTAGATGAAAGTTAAGAAGTTTTGGTTATTAAAGAAGAATCTACAAAATTTAAGGTAACTACAACATTTAAGTTTTTATTTCCAACATATTTAGTATACTAATGAAATTGGTTAAAAAAATTAGCCTAGAAACTGTAAAGTGAGTTACCAAAACATGAAATTGTTTCTGTAACTTTTAAATATTTGAACTTTAACATTTGATTTTTTGTATTCTCCTCATAAAATGTGCATTGATTGCGAAACATATTTTTTTATATTTTTATAAGTAGAAAAAACACTATTAATGAGTGTTTAAAAATGTAACATGAGTTACCAAAGTGGTAACTCACGTTACAGCATGTACCGTACCTAAAACAGGACTAGAGAAGGAAAACAAAAATTCATTTTGTAATTTTTATGCCTACTCCACTTCACCAAAACTCTATTAACCTCATACAGTTTTATACCAATTTTTTACTATGTTTAAAGTTGTCAAAAATGGTAACTCACGTTACAGTGTATACCTAAACCTGGACTAGAGAGGTAAAACTAGCCATTTATTTTCCTATCTAGTAGCCTGTTTCGCTTTACCAACAATCCATTAAACTTAAGTTTTACACCAATTATTCAAAATGTTAAGATTGTCTGACAGTGAAATGTGAGTTACTGATGCTGATTATTGAATTTAACAGTCCAATGTTTTCATAGCTCGTCTTTGTGTTAAAAAACCTTGCTAGTTGCTTTTGTGTTTGTAGTCAATTCCAAGAACTGTAACTATAGCCTATTTGTTATTTATTCCAGAAATGGCTCTGTCTGCGGCAGAAAAAATTAGAAGACGGCGCCAGAAACTTAAAGATGAAGGGAAATATTAAGAATATAAAGAGGAACATAGAAAGGATGTTAAGAAAAGCAGAGAAAAAAGGTTAATGCTGTCTCAAATGACTCACAAGAAGAGAGAGTCTAAGAAAATAGAAGAAAGAAATAAAACAAGAGAACGAGTAGCAAAATGGAGAGCCCTAAAGAAGAAACAACTTCAAAATCAAACTCCTTTGTATAAAAATGCAAGCTCCTTAGGAAAGGCCACTAAGAAAGCAGTATGGGTTCTGCCAAAATCACCAAGAAAAAGATCAATGGTTGTTCAAAAACCTTTTGAAACGTACAACAATGAAATTAATTCATCTCAAATTTCAAATACCGTACAGGAAGAATATCATCAGCTGGCTTGAATTCAGAGACAATAGAATTGGTTAAAGAATTATATAGAAGAGCTATTATTATAAATTATTTGGTTCATTATAAAATGTACCCTTGTAGTCCAGTCAAAACAGGGTTTGACCTGGAAAAAATTCCGTTAATTTTGAAACTTTGCACACTTATTTAGAAGTACCTAAGGATGAAAATACCAAAAGTCCTGGAAAATATGTGGCGAGCTCTAGTGGCAATTGATGGAAACAGGGTACTTTTTTGGTTTTTCGTAAAAATCTCGAGAATCGTTGGTCGGAGGTAAGAACTTTAAATGTACAAAATAGATGTAGAATTTAAATGTAGAAAATAGTTAAGGTCAAAAAACTCCATTTTCCCATATGAAGTGCATGTTATTTAACAGTTCATAATAACCAAAGGGTACCCACAGACCGTTTGCTATGGACGTGCAAATAACATGCACTTCATATGGGAAAATGGAGTTTTTTGACCAGAACTCAAAAACTAAAAATGATAGAATACTTGTGTAAATTACAAAGTTGTAGGAATTTTGAAGACCTTTAAAATGATATGCTTTTTGGCATATGTTGGTATTTGATTTTTTTATTTTCAGGGTTACCAACATTTTCAAAACTTAATTTTTTTCCAAAATTAAAAAAAATTTAAATATTGTCATGTGACATATCATAGTAAAGCTGAGTTACCAAGGATTAAAAATTTTGAATCAGAACTGAAAAATGTTGAGTGGTTTGGAAAATACAGGGGTTTCCGTAAATATCGAAAATTTTCACAAAAATGGCCGCCATTTTTAAACGGCTTGAGATAATTTTGCTCTGTTTTCACCAAAATGTTTCTTTTAACAAGAACTTTAAAATGATATAATTTTTGCTATAGGTTTACTTGAGAAAATTTTGAGATTCGAACCCATGACCTTCATTTCTGGAACACCCTGTACATGAATCACAATGAAAATATTTTTGATGAATTCTTCATATGCAAATTAGTGGGGAATAATTTTATTTGACGTTTCTAAGTAAAACAGTTCTCCCGCTACAATATGTGGACGGGTGGTCTGACTCACCTTGTATATATATATATAAATTCGAACGGATGGTGTTTTCTGCTTCTGGGCCCCAAAACGAAAAGTTATCATGGTCTCGGGCTTAGGTCTTACCATGAAAACTACGGTAATAGCTTCTTCCCTATAGGGGAAATTCGCTAAAACAGAGAAAATTGTGTAAAATCTGGAAACAATAATTGTTTGAAAAAACTTTATATTTATCTACAGAAACATACATAAAACATTTTGGATTCTGCAGTTTGATCAGCCAGCATTGCTAGTTCTAGGACATTATTTCTCCCCATTTCAAAAGTCAAAGGGTCTGTCCATGAAAAGAGGTCCATAACGATTAAAAAAAAGTTAATGATAAAAATATTGTGTCACTGTTTTTGTATTGTATATTAGTTACAGAAAGTTGGCACCACTTGGTTTTTGGAGGGAATTTATGATTTCATTGCATTTTTCCCTCTTCTTTGGACGCTATGTTGATTGAATGGTTTATTGCTATTTCAGTCTCTTTTTCAGAATAATAATAATAAAGTTTTAGATGAAAGTTAAGAAGTTTTGGTTATTAAAGAAGAATCTACAAAATTTAAGGTAACTACAACATTTAAGTTTTTATTTCCAACATATTTAGTATACTAATGAAATTGGTTAAAAAAATTAGCCTAGAAACTGTAAAGTGAGTTACCAAAACATGAAATTGTTTCTGTAACTTTTAAATATTTGAACTTTAACATTTGATTTTTTGTATTCTCCTCATAAAATGTGCATTGATTGCGAAACATATTTTTTTATATTTTTATAAGTAGAAAAAACACTATTAATGAGTGTTTAAAAATGTAACATGAGTTACCAAAGTGGTAACTCACGTTACAGCATGTACCGTACCTAAAACAGGACTAGAGAAGGAAAACAAAAATTCATTTTGTAATTTTTATGCCTACTCCACTTCACCAAAACTCTATTAACCTCATACAGTTTTATACCAATTTTTTACTATGTTTAAAGTTGTCAAAAATGGTAACTCACGTTACAGTGTATACCTAAACCTGGACTAGAGAGGTAAAACTAGCCATTTATTTTCCTATCTAGTAGCCTGTTTCGCTTTACCAACAATCCATTAAACTTAAGTTTTACACCAATTATTCAAAATGTTAAGATTGTCTGACAGTGAAATGTGAGTTACTGATGCTGATTATTGAATTTAACAGTCCAATGTTTTCATAGCTCGTCTTTGTGTTAAAAAACCTTGCTAGTTGCTTTTGTGTTTGTAGTCAATTCCAAGAACTGTAACTATAGCCTATTTGTTATTTATTCCAGAAATGGCTCTGTCTGCGGCAGAAAAAATTAGAAGACGGCGCCAGAAACTTAAAGATGAAGGGAAATATTAAGAATATAAAGAGGAACATAGAAAGGATGTTAAGAAAAGCAGAGAAAAAAGGTTAATGCTGTCTCAAATGACTCACAAGAAGAGAGAGTCTAAGAAAATAGAAGAAAGAAATAAAACAAGAGAACGAGTAGCAAAATGGAGAGCCCTAAAGAAGAAACAACTTCAAAATCAAACTCCTTTGTATAAAAATGCAAGCTCCTTAGGAAAGGCCACTAAGAAAGCAGTATGGGTTCTGCCAAAATCACCAAGAAAAAGATCAATGGTTGTTCAAAAACCTTTTGAAACGTACAACAATGAAATTAATTCATCTCAAGTTTCAAATACCGTACAGGAAGAATATCATCAGCTGGCTTGAATTCAGAGACAATAGAATTGGTTAAAGAATTATATAGAAGAGCTATTATTATAAATTATTTGGTTCATTATAAAATGTACCCTTGTAGTCCAGTCAAAACAGGGTTTGACCTGGAAAAAATTCCGTTAATTTTGAAACTTTGCACACTTATTTAGAAGTACCTAAGGATGAAAATACCAAAAGTCCTGGAAAATATGTGGCGAGCTCTAGTGGCAATTGATGGAAACAGGGTACTTTTTTGGTTTTTCGTAAAAATCTCGAGAATCGTTGGTCGGAGGTAAGAACTTTAAATGTACAAAATAGATGTAGAATTTAAATGTAGAAAATAGTTAAGGTCAAAAAACTCCATTTTCCCATATGAAGTGCATGTTATTTAACAGTTCATAATAACCAAAGGGTACCCACAGACCGTTTGCTATGGACGTGCAAATAACATGCACTTCATATGGGAAAATGGAGTTTTTTGACCAGAACTCAAAAACTAAAAATGATAGAATACTTGTGTAAATTACAAAGTTGTAGGAATTTTGAAGACCTTTAAAATGATATGCTTTTTGGCATATGTTGGTATTTGATTTTTTTATTTTCAGGGTTACCAACATTTTCAAAACTTAATTTTTTTCCAAAATTAAAAAAAATTTAAATCTTGTCATGTGACATATCATAGTAAAGCTGAGTTACCAAGGATTAAAAATTTTGAATCAGAACTGAAAAATGTTGAGTGGTTTGGAAAATACAGGGGTTTCCGTAAATATCGAAAATTTTCACAAAAATGGCCGCCATTTTTAAACGGCTTGAGATAATTTTGCTCTGTTTTCACCAAAATGTTTCTTTTAACAAGAACTTTAAAATGATATAATTTTTGCTATAGGTTTACTTGAGAAAATTTTGAGATTCGAACCCATGACCTTCATTTCTGGAACACCCTGTACATGAATCACAATGAAAATATTTTTGATGAATTCTTCATATGCAAATTAGTGGGGAATAATTTTATTTGACGTTTCTAAGTCAAACAGTTCTCCCGCTACAATAGGTGGACGGGTGGTCTGACTCACCTTGTATATATATATATATATAAATTCGAACGGATGGTGTTTTCTGCTTCTGGGCCCCAAAACGAAAAGTTATCATGGTCTCGGGCTTAGGTCTTACCATGAAAACTACGGTAATAGCTTCTTCCCTATAGGGGAAATTCGCTAAAACAGAGAAAATTGTGTAAAATCTGGAAACAATAATTGTTTGAAAAAACTTTATATTTATCTACAGAAACATACATAAAACATTTTGGATTCTGCAGTTTGATCAGCCAGCATTGCTAGTTCTAGGACATTATTTCTCCCCATTTCAAAAGTCAAAGGGTCTGTCCATGAAAAGAGGTCCATAACGATTAAAAAAAAGTTAATGATAAAAATATTGTGTGTCACTGTTTTTGTATTGTATATTAGTTACAGAAAGTTGGCACCACTTGGTTTTTGGAGGGAATTTATGATTTCATTGCATTTTTCCCTCTTCTTTGGACGCTATGTTGATTGAATGGTTTATTGCTATTTCAGTCTCTTTTTCAGAATAATAATAATAAAGTTTTAGATGAAAGTTAAGAAGTTTTGGTTATTAAAGAAGAATCTACAAAATTTAAGGTAACTACAACATTTAAGTTTTTATTTCCAACATATTTAGTATACTAATGAAATTGGTTAAAAAAATTAGCCTAGAAACTGTAAAGTGAGTTACCAAAACATGAAATTGTTTCTGTAACTTTTAAATATTTGAACTTTAACATTTGATTTTTTGTATTCTCCTCATAAAATGTGCATTGATTGCGAAACATATTTTTTTTATATTTTTATAAGTAGAAAAAACACTATTAATGAGTGTTTAAAAATGTAACATGAGTTACCAAAGTGGTAACTCACGTTACAGCATGTACCGTACCTAAAACAGGACTAGAGAAGGAAAACAAAAATTCATTTTGTAATTTTTATGCCTACTCCACTTCACCAAAACTCTATTAACCTCATACAGTTTTATACCAATTTTTTACTATGTTTAAAGTTGTCAAAAATGGTAACTCACGTTACAGTGTATACCTAAACCTGGACTAGAGAGGTAAAACTAGCCATTTATTTTCCTATCTAGTAGCCTGTTTCGCTTTACCAACAATCCATTAAACTTAAGTTTTACACCAATTATTCAAAATGTTAAGATTGTCTGACAGTGAAATGTGAGTTACTGATGCTGATTATTGAATTTAACAGTCCAATGTTTTCATAGCTCGTCTTTGTGTTAAAAAACCTTGCTAGTTGCTTTTGTGTTTGTAGTCAATTCCAAGAACTGTAACTATAGCCTATTTGTTATTTATTCCAGAAATGGCTCTGTCTGCGGCAGAAAAAATTAGAAGACGGCGCCAGAAACTTAAAGATGAAGGGAAATATTAAGAATATAAAGAGGAACATAGAAAGGATGTTAAGAAAAGCAGAGAAAAAAGGTTAATGCTGTCTCAAATGACTCACAAGAAGAGAGAGTCTAAGAAAATAGAAGAAAGAAATAAAACAAGAGAACGAGTAGCAAAATGGAGAGCCCTAAAGAAGAAACAACTTCAAAATCAAACTCCTTTGTATAAAAATGCAAGCTCCTTAGGAAAGGCCACTAAGAAAGCAGTATGGGTTCTGCCAAAATCACCAAGAAAAAGATCAATGGTTGTTCAAAAACCTTTTGAAACGTACAACAATGAAATTAATTCATCTCAAGTTTCAAATACCGTACAGGAAGAATATCATCAGCTGGCTTGAATTCAGAGACAATAGAATTGGTTAAAGAATTATATAGAAGAGCTATTATTATAAATTATTTGGTTCATTATAAAATGTACCCTTGTAGTCCAGTCAAAACAGGGTTTGACCTGGAAAAAATTCCGTTAATTTTGAAACTTTGCACACTTATTTAGAAGTACCTAAGGATGAAAATACCAAAAGTCCTGGAAAATATGTGGCGAGCTCTAGTGGCAATTGATGGAAACAGGGTACTTTTTTGGTTTTTCGTAAAAATCTCGAGAATCGTTGGTCGGAGGTAAGAACTTTAAATGTACAAAATAGATGTAGAATTTAAATGTAGAAAATAGTTAAGGTCAAAAAACTCCATTTTCCCATATGAAGTGCATGTTATTTAACAGTTCATAATAACCAAAGGGTACCCACAGACCGTTTGCTATGGACGTGCAAATAACATGCACTTCATATGGGAAAATGGAGTTTTTTGACCAGAACTCAAAAACTAAAAATGATAGAATACTTGTGTAAATTACAAAGTTGTAGGAATTTTGAAGACCTTTAAAATGATATGCTTTTTGGCATATGTTGGTATTTGATTTTTTTATTTTCAGGGTTACCAACATTTTCAAAACTTAATTTTTTTCCAAAATTAAAAAAAATTTAAATATTGTCATGTGACATATCATAGTAAAGCTGAGTTACTAAGGATTAAAAATTTTGAATCAGAACTGAAAAATGTTGAGTGGTTTGGAAAATACAGGGGTTTCCGTAAATATCGAAAATTTTCACAAAAATGGCCGCCATTTTTAAACGGCTTGAGATAATTTTGCTCTGTTTTCACCAAAATGTTTCTTTTAACAAGAACTTTAAAATGATATAATTTTTGCTATAGGTTTACTTGAGAAAATTTTGAGATTCGAACCCATGACCTTCATTTCTGGAACACCCTGTACATGAATCACAATGAAAATATTTTTGATGAATTCTTCATATGCAAATTAGTGGGGAATAATTTTATTTGACGTTTCTAAGTCAAACAGTTCTCCCGCTACAATAGGTGGACGGGTGGTCTGACTCACCTTGTATATATATATATATATAAATTCGAACGGATGGTGTTTTCTGCTTCTGGGCCCCAAAACGAAAAGTTATCATGGTCTCGGGCTTAGGTCTTACCATGAAAACTACGGTAATAGCTTCTTCCCTATAGGGGAAATTCGCTAAAACAGAGAAAATTGTGTAAAATCTGGAAACAATAATTGTTTGAAAAAACTTTATATTTATCTACAGAAACATACATAAAACATTTTGGATTCTGCAGTTTGATCAGCCAGCATTGCTAGTTCTAGGACATTATTTCTCCCCATTTCAAAAGTCAAAGGGTCTGTCCATGAAAAGAGGTCCATAACGATTAAAAAAAAGTTAATGATAAAAATATTGTGTGTCACTGTTTTTGTATTGTATATTAGTTACAGAAAGTTGGCACCACTTGGTTTTTGGAGGGAATTTATGATTTCATTGCATTTTTCCCTCTTCTTTGGACGCTATGTTGATTGAATGGTTTATTGCTATTTCAGTCTCTTTTTCAGAATAATAATAATAAAGTTTTAGATGAAAGTTAAGAAGTTTTGGTTATTAAAGAAGAATCTACAAAATTTAAGGTAACTACAACATTTAAGTTTTTATTTCCAACATATTTAGTATACTAATGAAATTGGTTAAAAAAATTAGCCTAGAAACTGTAAAGTGAGTTACCAAAACATGAAATTGTTTCTGTAACTTTTAAATATTTGAACTTTAACATTTGATTTTTTGTATTCTCCTCATAAAATGTGCATTGATTGCGAAACATATTTTTTTTATATTTTTATAAGTAGAAAAAACACTATTAATGAGTGTTTAAAAATGTAACATGAGTTACCAAAGTGGTAACTCACGTTACAGCATGTACCGTACCTAAAACAGGACTAGAGAAGGAAAACAAAAATTCATTTTGTAATTTTTATGCCTACTCCACTTCACCAAAACTCTATTAACCTCATACAGTTTTATACCAATTTTTTACTATGTTTAAAGTTGTCAAAAATGGTAACTCACGTTACAGTGTATACCTAAACCTGGACTAGAGAGGTAAAACTAGCCATTTATTTTCCTATCTAGTAGCCTGTTTCGCTTTACCAACAATCCATTAAACTTAAGTTTTACACCAATTATTCAAAATGTTAAGATTGTCTGACAGTGAAATGTGAGTTACTGATGCTGATTATTGAATTTAACAGTCCAATGTTTTCATAGCTCGTCTTTGTGTTAAAAAACCTTGCTAGTTGCTTTTGTGTTTGTAGTCAATTCCAAGAACTGTAACTATAGCCTATTTGTTATTTATTCCAGAAATGGCTCTGTCTGCGGCAGAAAAAATTAGAAGACGGCGCCAGAAACTTAAAGATGAAGGGAAATATTAAGAATATAAAGAGGAACATAGAAAGGATGTTAAGAAAAGCAGAGAAAAAAGGTTAATGCTGTCTCAAATGACTCACAAGAAGAGAGAGTCTAAGAAAATAGAAGAAAGAAATAAAACAAGCAAAATGGAGAGCCCTAAAGAAGAAACAACTTCAAAATCAAACTCCTTTGTATAAAAATGCAAGCTCCTTAGGAAAGGCCACTAAGAAAGCAGTATGGGTTCTGCCAAAATCACCAAGAAAAAGATCAATGGTTGTTCAAAAACCTTTTGAAACGTACAACAATGAAATTAATTCATCTCAAGTTTCAAATACCGTACAGGAAGAATATCATCAGCTGGCTTGAATTCAGAGACAATAGAATTGGTTAAAGAATTATATAGAAGAGCTATTATTATAAATTATTTGGTTCATTATAAAATGTACCCTTGTAGTCCAGTCAAAACAGGGTTTGACCTGGAAAAAATTCCGTTAATTTTGAAACTTTGCACACTTATTTAGAAGTACCTAAGGATGAAAATACCAAAAGTCCTGGAAAATATGTGGCGAGCTCTAGTGGCAATTGATGGAAACAGGGTACTTTTTTGGTTTTTCGTAAAAATCTCGAGAATCGTTGGTCGGAGGTAAGAACTTTAAATGTACAAAATAGATGTAGAATTTAAATGTAGAAAATAGTTAAGGTCAAAAAACTCCATTTTCCCATATGAAGTGCATGTTATTTAACAGTTCATAATAACCAAAGGGTACCCACAGACCGTTTGCTATGGACGTGCAAATAACATGCACTTCATATGGGAAAATGGAGTTTTTTGACCAGAACTCAAAAACTAAAAATGATAGAATACTTGTGTAAATTACAAAGTTGTAGGAATTTTGAAGACCTTTAAAATGATATGCTTTTTGGCATATGTTGGTATTTGATTTTTTTATTTTCAGGGTTACCAACATTTTCAAAACTTAATTTTTTTCCAAAATTAAAAAAAATTTAAATATTGTCATGTGACATATCATAGTAAAGCTGAGTTACTAAGGATTAAAAATTTTGAATCAGAACTGAAAAATGTTGAGTGGTTTGGAAAATACAGGGGTTTCCGTAAATATCGAAAATTTTCACAAAAATGGCCGCCATTTTTAAACGGCTTGAGATAATTTTGCTCTGTTTTCACCAAAATGTTTCTTTTAACAAGAACTTTAAAATGATATAATTTTTGCTATAGGTTTACTTGAGAAAATTTTGAGATTCGAACCCATGACCTTCATTTCTGGAACACCCTGTACATGAATCACAATGAAAATATTTTTGATGAATTCTTCATATGCAAATTAGTGGGGAATAATTTTATTTGACGTTTCTAAGTCAAACAGTTCTCCCGCTACAATAGGTGGACGGGTGGTCTGACTCACCTTGTATATATATATATATAAATTCGAACGGATGGTGTTTTCTGCTTCTGGGCCCCAAAACGAAAAGTTATCATGGTCTCGGGCTTAGGTCTTACCATGAAAACTACGGTAATAGCTTCTTCCCTATAGGGGAAATTCGCTAAAACAGAGAAAATTGTGTAAAATCTGGAAACAATAATTGTTTGAAAAAACTTTATATTTATCTACAGAAACATACATAAAACATTTTGGATTCTGCAGTTTGATCAGCCAGCATTGCTAGTTCTAGGACATTATTTCTCCCCATTTCAAAAGTCAAAGGGTCTGTCCATGAAAAGAGGTCCATAACGATTAAAAAAAAGTTAATGATAAAAATATTGTGTGTCACTGTTTTTGTATTGTATATTAGTTACAGAAAGTTGGCACCACTTGGTTTTTGGAGGGAATTTATGATTTCATTGCATTTTTCCCTCTTCTTTGGACGCTATGTTGATTGAATGGTTTATTGCTATTTCAGTCTCTTTTTCAGAATAATAATAATAAAGTTTTAGATGAAAGTTAAGAAGTTTTGGTTATTAAAGAAGAATCTACAAAATTTAAGGTAACTACAACATTTAAGTTTTTATTTCCAACATATTTAGTATACTAATGAAATTGGTTAAAAAAATTAGCCTAGAAACTGTAAAGTGAGTTACCAAAACATGAAATTGTTTCTGTAACTTTTAAATATTTGAACTTTAACATTTGATTTTTTGTATTCTCCTCATAAAATGTGCATTGATTGCGAAACATATTTTTTTTTATATTTTTATAAGTAGAAAAAACACTATTAATGAGTGTTTAAAAATGTAACATGAGTTACCAAAGTGGTAACTCACGTTACAGCATGTACCGTACCTAAAACAGGACTAGAGAAGGAAAACAAAAATTCATTTTGTAATTTTTATGCCTACTCCACTTCACCAAAACTCTATTAACCTCATACAGTTTTATACCAATTTTTTACTATGTTTAAAGTTGTCAAAAATGGTAACTCACGTTACAGTGTATACCTAAACCTGGACTAGAGAGGTAAAACTAGCCATTTATTTTCCTATCTAGTAGCCTGTTTCGCTTTACCAACAATCCATTAAACTTAAGTTTTACACCAATTATTCAAAATGTTAAGATTGTCTGACAGTGAAATGTGAGTTACTGATGCTGATTATTGAATTTAACAGTCCAATGTTTTCATAGCTCGTCTTTGTGTTAAAAAACCTTGCTAGTTGCTTTTGTGTTTGTAGTCAATTCCAAGAACTGTAACTATAGCCTATTTGTTATTTATTCCAGAAATGGCTCTGTCTGCGGCAGAAAAAATTAGAAGACGGCGCCAGAAACTTAAAGATGAAGGGAAATATTAAGAATATAAAGAGGAACATAGAAAGGATGTTAAGAAAAGCAGAGAAAAAAGGTTAATGCTGTCTCAAATGACTCACAAGAAGAGAGAGTCTAAGAAAATAGAAGAAAGAAATAAAACAAGAGAACGAGTAGCAAAATGGAGAGCCCTAAAGAAGAAACAACTTCAAAATCAAACTCCTTTGTATAAAAATGCAAGCTCCTTAGGAAAGGCCACTAAGAAAGCAGTATGGGTTCTGCCAAAATCACCAAGAAAAAGATCAATGGTTGTTCAAAAACCTTTTGAAACGTACAACAATGAAATTAATTCATCTCAAATTTCAAATACCGTACAGGAAGAATATCATCAGCTGGCTTGAATTCAGAGACAATAGAATTGGTTAAAGAATTATATAGAAGAGCTATTATTATAAATTATTTGGTTCATTATAAAATGTACCCTTGTAGTCCAGTCAAAACAGGGTTTGACCTGGAAAAAATTCCGTTAATTTTGAAACTTTGCACACTTATTTAGAAGTACCTAAGGATGAAAATACCAAAAGTCCTGGAAAATATGTGGCGAGCTCTAGTGGCAATTGATGGAAACAGGGTACTTTTTTGGTTTTTCGTAAAAATCTCGAGAATCGTTGGTCGGAGGTAAGAACTTTAAATGTACAAAATAGATGTAGAATTTAAATGTAGAAAATAGTTAAGGTCACAAAACTCCATTTTCCCATATGAAGTGCATGTTATTTAACAGTTCATAATAACCAAAGGGTACCCACAGACCGTTTGCTATGGACGTGCAAATAACATGCACTTCATATGGGAAAATGGAGTTTTTTGACCAGAACTCAAAAACTAAAAATGATAGAATACTTGTGTAAATTACAAAGTTGTAGGAATTTTGAAGACCTTTAAAATGATATGCTTTTTGGCATATGTTGGTATTTGATTTTTTTATTTTCAGTGTTACCAACATTTTCAAAACTTAATTTTTTCCAAAATTAAAAAAAATTTAAATATTGTCATGTGACATATCATAGTAAAGCTGAGTTACCAAGGATTAAAAATTTTGAATCAGAACTGAAAAATGTTGAGTGGTTTGGAAAATACAGGGGTTTCCGTAAATATCGAAAATTTTCACAAAAATGGCCGCCATTTTTAAACGGCTTGAGATAATTTTGCTCTGTTTTCACCAAAATGTTTCTTTTAACAAGAACTTTAAAATGATATAATTTTTGCTATAGGTTTACTTGAGAAAATTTTGAGATTCGAACCCATGACCTTCATTTCTGGAACACCCTGTACATGAATCACAATGAAAATATTTTTGATGAATTCTTCATATGCAAATTAGTGGGGAATAATTTTATTTGACGTTTCTAAGTCAAACAGTTCTCCCGCTACAATAGGTGGACGGGTGGTCTGACTCACCTTGTATATATATATATATATATATATATATATATATATAAATTCGAACGAATGGTGTTTTCTGCTTCTGGGCCCCAAAACGAAAAGTTATCATGGTCTCGGGCTTAGGTCTTACTATGAAAACTACGGTAATAGCTTCTTCCCTATAGGGGAAATTCGCTAAAACAGAGAAAATTGTGTAAAATCTGGAAACAATAATTGTTTGAAAAAACTTTATATTTATCTACAGAAACATACATAAAACATTTTGGATTCTGCAGTTTGATCAGCCAGCATTGCTAGTTCTAGGACATTATTTCTCCCCATTTGAAAAGTCAAAGGGTCTGTCCATGAAAAGAGGTCCATAACGATTAAAAAAAAGTTAATGATAAAAATATTGTGTCACTGTTTTTGTATTGTATATTAGTTACAGAAAGTTGGCACCACTTGGTTTTTGGAGGGAATTTATGATTTCATTGCATTTTTCCCTCTTCTTTGGACGCTATGTTGATTGAATGGTTTATTGCTATTTCAGTCTCTTTTTCAGAATAATAATAATAAAGTTTTAGATGAAAGTTAAGAAGTTTTGGTTATTAAAGAAGAATCTACAAAATTTAAGGTAACTACAACATTTAAGTTTTTATTTCCAACATATTAAGTATACTAATGAAATTGGTTAAAAAAATTAGCCTAGAAACTGTAAAGTGAGTTACCAAAACATGAAATTGTTTCTGTAACTTTTAAATATTTGAACTTTAACATTTGATTTTTTGTATTCTCCTCATAAAATGTGCATTGATTGCGAAACATATTTTTTTATATTTTTATAAGTAGAAAAAACACTATTAATGAGTGTTTAAAAATGTAACATGAGTTACCAAAGTGGTAACTCACGTTACAGCATGTACCGTACCTAAAACAGGACTAGAGAAGGAAAACAAAAATTCATTTTGTAATTTTTATGCCTACTCCACTTCACCAAAACTCTATTAACCTCATACAGTTTTATACCAATTTTTTACTATGTTTAAAGTTGTCAAAAATGGTAACTCACGTTACAGTGTATACCTAAACCTGGACTAGAGAGGTAAAACTAGCCATTTATTTTCCTATCTAGTAGCCTGTTTCACTTTACCAACAATCCATTAAACTTAAGTTTTACACCAATTATTCAAAATGTTAAGATTGTCTGACAGTGAAATGTGAGTTACTGATGCTGATTATTGAATTTAACAGTCCAATGTTTTCATAGCTCGTCTTTGTGTTAAAAAACCTTGCTAGTTGCTTTTGTGTTTGTAGTCAATTCCAAGAACTGTAACTATAGCCTATTTGTTATTTATTCCAGAAATGGCTCTGTCTGCGGCAGAAAAAATTAGAAGACGGCGCCAGAAACTTAAAGATGAAGGGAAATATTAAGAATATAAAGAGGAACATAGAAAGGATGTTAAGAAAAGCAGAGAAAAAAGGTTAATGCTGTCTCAAATGACTCACAAGAAGAGAGAGTCTAAGAAAATAGAAGAAAGAAATAAAACAAGAGAACGAGTAGCAAAATGGAGAGCCCTAAAGAAGAAACAACTTCAAAATCAAACTCCTTTGTATAAAAATGTAAGCTCCTTAGGAAAGGCCACTAAGAAAGCAGTATGGGTTCTGCCAAAATCACCAAGAAAAAGATCAATGGTTGTTCAAAAACCTTTTGAAACGTACAACAATGAAATTAATTCATCTCAAGTTTCAAATACCGTACAGGAAGAATATCATCAGCTGGCTTGAATTCAGAGACAATAGAATTGGTTAAAGAATTATATAGAAGAGCTATTATTATAAATTATTTGGTTCATTATAAAATGTACCCTTGTAGTCCAGTCAAAACAGGGTTTGACCTGGAAAAAATTCCGTTAATTTTGAAACTTTGCACACTTATTTAGAAGTACCTAAGGATGAAAATACCAAAAGTCCTGGAAAATATGTGGCGAGCTCTAGTGGCAATTGATGGAAACAGGGTACTTTTTTGGTTTTTCGTAAAAATCTCGAGAATCGTTGGTCGGAGGTAAGAACTTTAAATGTACAAAATAGATGTAGAATTTAAATGTAGAAAATAGTTAAGGTCAAAAAACTCCATTTTCCCATATGAAGTGCATGTTATTTAACAGTTCATAATAACCAAAGGGTACCCACAGACCGTTTGCTATGGACGTGCAAATAACATGCACTTCATATGGGAAAATGGAGTTTTTTGACCAGAACTCAAAAACTAAAAATGATAGAATACTTGTGTAAATTACAAAGTTGTAGGAATTTTGAAGACCTTTAAAATGATATGCTTTTTAGCATATGTTGGTATTTGATTTTTTTATTTTCAGGGTTACCAACATTTTCAAAACTTAATTTTTTTCCAAAATTAAAAAAAATTTAAATATTGTCATGTGACATATCATAGTAAAGCTGAGTTACCAAGGATTAAAAATTTTGAATCAGAACTGAAAAATGTTGAGTGGTTTGGAAAATACAGGGGTTTCCGTAAATATCGAAAATTTTCACAAAAATGGCCGCCATTTTTAAACGGCTTGAGATAATTTTGCTCTGTTTTCACCAAAATGTTTCTTTTAACAAGAACTTTAAAATGATATAATTTTTGCTATAGGTTTACTTGAGAAAATTTTGAGATTCGAACCCATGACCTTCATTTCTGGAACACCCTGTACATGAATCACAATGAAAATATTTTTGATGAATTCTTCATATGCAAATTAGTGGGGAATAATTTTATTTGACGTTTCTAAGTCAAACAGTTCTCCCGCTACAATAGGTGGACGGGTGGTCTGACTCACCTTGTATATATATATATAAATTCGAACGAATGGTGTTTTCTGCTTCTGGGCCCCAAAACGAAAAGTTATCATGGTCTCGGGCTTAGGTCTTACCATGAAAACTACGGTAATAGCTTCTTCCCTATAGGGGAAATTCGCTAAAACAGAGAAAATTGTGTAAAATCTGGAAACAATAATTGTTTGAAAAAACTTTATATTTATCTACAGAAACATACATAAAACATTTTGGATTCTGCAGTTTGATCAGCCAGCATTGCTAGTTCTAGGACATTATTTCTCCCCATTTCAAAAGTCAAAGGGTCTGTCCATGAAAAGAGGTCCATAACGATTAAAAAAAAGTTAATGATAAAAATATTGTGTCACTGTTTTTGTATTGTATATTAGTTACAGAAAGTTGGCACCACTTGGTTTTTGGAGGGAATTTATGATTTCATTGCATTTTTCCCTCTTCTTTGGACGCTATGTTGATTGAATGGTTTATTGCTATTTCAGTCTCTTTTTCAGAATAATAATAATAAAGTTTTAGATGAAAGTTAAGAAGTTTTGGTTATTAAAGAAGAATCTACAAAATTTAAGGTAACTACAACATTTAAGTTTTTATTTCCAACATATTTAGTATACTAATGAAATTGGTTAAAAAAATTAGCCTAGAAACTGTAAAGTGAGTTACCAAAACATGAAATTGTTTCTGTAACTTTTAAATATTTGAACTTTAACATTTGATTTTTTGTATTCTCCTCATAAAATGTGCATTGATTGCGAAACATATTTTTTTATATTTTTATAAGTAGAAAAAACACTATTAATGAGTGTTTAAAAATGTAACATGAGTTACCAAAGTGGTAACTCACGTTACAGCATGTACCGTACCTAAAACAGGACTAGAGAAGGAAAACAAAAATTCATTTTGTAATTTTTATGCCTACTCCACTTCACCAAAACTCTATTAACCTCATACAGTTTTATACCAATTTTTTACTATGTTTAAAGTTGTCAAAAATGGTAACTCACGTTACAGTGTATACCTAAACCTGGACTAGAGAGGTAAAACTAGCCATTTATTTTCCTATCTAGTAGCCTGTTTCACTTTACCAACAATCCATTAAACTTAAGTTTTACACCAATTATTCAAAATGTTAAGATTGTCTGACAGTGAAATGTGAGTTACTGATGCTGATTATTGAATTTAACAGTCCAATGTTTTCATAGCTCGTCTTTGTGTTAAAAAACCTTGCTAGTTGCTTTTGTGTTTGTAGTCAATTCCAAGAACTGTAACTATAGCCTATTTGTTATTTATTCCAGAAATGGCTCTGTCTGCGGCAGAAAAAATTAGAAGACGGCGCCAGAAACTTAAAGATGAAGGGAAATATTAAGAATATAAAGAGGAACATAGAAAGGATGTTAAGAAAAGCAGAGAAAAAAGGTTAATGCTGTCTCAAATGACTCACAAGAAGAGAGAGTCTAAGAAAATAGAAGAAAGAAATAAAACAAGAGAACGAGTAGCAAAATGGAGAGCCCTAAAGAAGAAACAACTTCAAAATCAAACTCCTTTGTATAAAAATGTAAGCTCCTTAGGAAAGGCCACTAAGAAAGCAGTATGGGTTCTGCCAAAATCACCAAGAAAAAGATCAATGGTTGTTCAAAAACCTTTTGAAACGTACAACAATGAAATTAATTCATCTCAAGTTTCAAATACCGTACAGGAAGAATATCATCAGCTGGCTTGAATTCAGAGACAATAGAATTGGTTAAAGAATTATATAGAAGAGCTATTATTATAAATTATTTGGTTCATTATAAAATGTACCCTTGTAGTCCAGTCAAAACAGGGTTTGACCTGGAAAAAATTCCGTTAATTTTGAAACTTTGCACACTTATTTAGAAGTACCTAAGGATGAAAATACCAAAAGTCCTGGAAAATATGTGGCGAGCTCTAGTGGCAATTGATGGAAACAGGGTACTTTTTTGGTTTTTCGTAAAAATCTCGAGAATCGTTGGTCGGAGGTAAGAACTTTAAATGTACAAAATAGATGTAGAATTTAAATGTAGAAAATAGTTAAGGTCAAAAAACTCCATTTTCCCATATGAAGTGCATGTTATTTAACAGTTCATAATAACCAAAGGGTACCCACAGACCGTTTGCTATGGACGTGCAAATAACATGCACTTCATATGGGAAAATGGAGTTTTTTGACCAGAACTCAAAAACTAAAAATGATAGAATACTTGTGTAAATTACAAAGTTGTAGGAATTTTGAAGACCTTTAAAATGATATGCTTTTTAGCATATGTTGGTATTTGATTTTTTTATTTTCAGGGTTACCAACATTTTCAAAACTTAATTTTTTTCCAAAATTAAAAAAAATTTAAATATTGTCATGTGACATATCATAGTAAAGCTGAGTTACCAAGGATTAAAAATTTTGAATCAGAACTGAAAAATGTTGAGTGGTTTGGAAAATACAGGGGTTTCCGTAAATATCGAAAATTTTCACAAAAATGGCCGCCATTTTTAAACGGCTTGAGATAATTTTGCTCTGTTTTCACCAAAATGTTTCTTTTAACAAGAACTTTAAAATGATATAATTTTTGCTATAGGTTTACTTGAGAAAATTTTGAGATTCGAACCCATGACCTTCATTTCTGGAACACCCTGTACATGAATCACAATGAAAATATTTTTGATGAATTCTTCATATGCAAATTAGTGGGGAATAATTTTATTTGACGTTTCTAAGTCAAACAGTTCTCCCGCTACAATAGGTGGACGGGTGGTCTGACTCACCTTGTATATATATATATAAATTCGAACGAATGGTGTTTTCTGCTTCTGGGCCCCAAAACGAAAAGTTATCATGGTCTCGGGCTTAGGTCTTACCATGAAAACTACGGTAATAGCTTCTTCCCTATAGGGGAAATTCGCTAAAACAGAGAAAATTGTGTAAAATCTGGAAACAATAATTGTTTGAAAAAACTTTATATTTATCTACAGAAACATACATAAAACATTTTGGATTCTGCAGTTTGATCAGCCAGCATTGCTAGTTCTAGGACATTATTTCTCCCCATTTCAAAAGTCAAAGGGTCTGTCCATGAAAAGAGGTCCATAACGATTAAAAAAAAGTTAATGATAAAAATATTGTGTCACTGTTTTTGTATTGTATATTAGTTACAGAAAGTTGGCACCACTTGGTTTTTGGAGGGAATTTATGATTTCATTGCATTTTTCCCTCTTCTTTGGACGCTATGTTGATTGAATGGTTTATTGCTATTTCAGTCTCTTTTTCAGAATAATAATAATAAAGTTTTAGATGAAAGTTAAGAAGTTTTGGTTATTAAAGAAGAATCTACAAAATTTAAGGTAACTACAACATTTAAGTTTTTATTTCCAACATATTTAGTATACTAATGAAATTGGTTAAAAAAATTAGCCTAGAAACTGTAAAGTGAGTTACCAAAACATGAAATTGTTTCTGTAACTTTTAAATATTTGAACTTTAACATTTGATTTTTGTATTCTCCTCATAAAATGTGCATTGATTGCGAAACATATTTTTTTATATTTTTATAAGTAGAAAAAACACTATTAATGAGTGTTTAAAAATGTAACATGAGTTACCAAAGTGGTAACTCACGTTACAGCATGTACCGTACCTAAAACAGGACTAGAGAAGGAAAACAAAAATTCATTTTGTAATTTTTATGCCTACTCCACTTCACCAAAACTCTATTAACCTCATACAGTTTTATACCAATTTTTTACTATGTTTAAAGTTGTCAAAAATGGTAACTCACGTTACAGTGTATACCTAAACCTGGACTAGAGAGGTAAAACTAGCCATTTATTTTCCTATCTAGTAGCCTGTTTCACTTTACCAACAATCCATTAAACTTAAGTTTTACACCAATTATTCAAAATGTTAAGATTGTCTGACAGTGAAATGTGAGTTACTGATGCTGATTATTGAATTTAACAGTCCAATGTTTTCATAGCTCGTCTTTGTGTTAAAAAACCTTGCTAGTTGCTTTTGTGTTTGTAGTCAATTCCAAGAACTGTAACTATAGCCTATTTGTTATTTATTCCAGAAATGGCTCTGTCTGCGGCAGAAAAAATTAGAAGACGGCGCCAGAAACTTAAAGATGAAGGGAAATATTAAGAATATAAAGAGGAACATAGAAAGGATGTTAAGAAAAGCAGAGAAAAAAGGTTAATGCTGTCTCAAATGACTCACAAGAAGAGAGAGTCTAAGAAAATAGAAGAAAGAAATAAAACAAGAGAACGAGTAGCAAAATGGAGAGCCCTAAAGAAGAAACAACTTCAAAATCAAACTCCTTTGTATAAAAATGCAAGCTCCTTAGGAAAGGCCACTAAGAAAGCAGTATGGGTTCTGCCAAAATCACCAAGAAAAAGATCAATGGTTGTTCAAAAACCTTTTGAAACGTACAACAATGAAATTAATTCATCTCAAGTTTCAAATACCGTACAGGAAGAATATCATCAGCTGGCTTGAATTCAGAGACAATAGAATTGGTTAAAGAATTATATAGAAGAGCTATTATTATAAATTATTTGGTTCATTATAAAATGTACCCTTGTAGTCCAGTCAAAACAGGGTTTGACCTGGAAAAAATTCCGTTAATTTTGAAACTTTGCACACTTATTTAGAAGTACCTAAGGATGAAAATACCAAAAGTCCTGGAAAATATGTGGCGAGCTCTAGTGGCAATTGATGGAAACAGGGTACTTTTTTGGTTTTTCGTAAAAATCTCGAGAATCGTTGGTCGGAGGTAAGAACTTTAAATGTACAAAATAGATGTAGAATTTAAATGTAGAAAATAGTTAAGGTCAAAAAACTCCATTTTCCCATATGAAGTGCATGTTATTTAACAGTTCATAATAACCAAAGGGTACCCACAGACCGTTTGCTATGGACGTGCAAATAACATGCACTTCATATGGGAAAATGGAGTTTTTTGACCAGAACTCAAAAACTAAAAATGATAGAATACTTGTGTAAATTACAAAGTTGTAGGAATTTTGAAGACCTTTAAAATGATATGCTTTTTGGCATATGTTGGTATTTGATTTTTTTATTTTCAGGGTTACCAACATTTTCAAAACTTAATTTTTTTCCAAAATTAAAAAAAATTTAAATCTTGTCATGTGACATATCATAGTAAAGCTGAGTTACCAAGGATTAAAAATTTTGAATCAGAACTGAAAAATGTTGAGTGGTTTGGAAAATACAGGGGTTTCCGTAAATATCGAAAATTTTCACAAAAATGGCCGCCATTTTTAAACGGCTTGAGATAATTTTGCTCTGTTTTCACCAAAATGTTTCTTTTAACAAGAACTTTAAAATGATATAATTTTTGCTATAGGTTTACTTGAGAAAATTTTGAGATTCGAACCCATGACCTTCATTTCTGGAACACCCTGTACATGAATCACAATGAAAATATTTTTGATGAATTCTTCATATGCAAATTAGTGGGGAATAATTTTATTTGACGTTTCTAAGTCAAACAGTTCTCCCGCTACAATAGGTGGAAAGGTGGTCTGACTCACCTTGTATATATATATATATATAAATTCGAACGGATGGTGTTTTCTGCTTCTGGGCCCCAAAACGAAAAGTTATCATGGTCTCGGGCTTAGGTCTTACCATGAAAACTACGGTAATAGCTTCTTCCCTATAGGGGAAATTCGCTAAAACAGAGAAAATTGTGTAAAATCTGGAAACAATAATTGTTTGAAAAAACTTTATATTTATCTACAGAAACATACATAAAACATTTTGGATTCTGCAGTTTGATCAGCCAGCATTGCTAGTTCTAGGACATTATTTCTCCCCATTTCAAAAGTCAAAGGGTCTGTCCATGAAAAGAGGTCCATAACGATTAAAAAAAAGTTAATGATAAAAATATTGTGTGTCACTGTTTTTGTATTGTATATTAGTTACAGAAAGTTGGCACCACTTGGTTTTTGGAGGGAATTTATGATTTCATTGCATTTTTCCCTCTTCTTTGGACGCTATGTTGATTGAATGGTTTATTGCTATTTCAGTCTCTTTTTCAGAATAATAATAATAAAGTTTTAGATGAAAGTTAAGAAGTTTTGGTTATTAAAGAAGAATCTACAAAATTTAAGGTAACTACAACATTTAAGTTTTTATTTCCAACATATTTAGTATACTAATGAAATTGGTTAAAAAAATTAGCCTAGAAACTGTAAAGTGAGTTACCAAAACATGAAATTGTTTCTGTAACTTTTAAATATTTGAACTTTAACATTTGATTTTTTGTATTCTCCTCATAAAATGTGCATTGATTGCGAAACATATTTTTTTTATATTTTTATAAGTAGAAAAAACACTATTAATGAGTGTTTAAAAATGTAACATGAGTTACCAAAGTGGTAACTCACGTTACAGCATGTACCGTACCTAAAACAGGACTAGAGAAGGAAAACAAAAATTCATTTTGTAATTTTTATGCCTACTCCACTTCACCAAAACTCTATTAACCTCATACAGTTTTATACCAATTTTTTACTATGTTTAAAGTTGTCAAAAATGGTAACTCACGTTACAGTGTATACCTAAACCTGGACTAGAGAGGTAAAACTAGCCATTTATTTTCCTATCTAGTAGCCTGTTTCGCTTTACCAACAATCCATTAAACTTAAGTTTTACACCAATTATTCAAAATGTTAAGATTGTCTGACAGTGAAATGTGAGTTACTGATGCTGATTATTGAATTTAACAGTCCAATGTTTTCATAGCTCGTCTTTGTGTTAAAAAACCTTGCTAGTTGCTTTTGTGTTTGTAGTCAATTCCAAGAACTGTAACTATAGCCTATTTGTTATTTATTCCAGAAATGGCTCTGTCTGCGGCAGAAAAAATTAGAAGACGGCGCCAGAAACTTAAAGATGAAGGGAAATATTAAGAATATAAAGAGGAACATAGAAAGGATGTTAAGAAAAGCAGAGAAAAAAGGTTAATGCTGTCTCAAATGACTCACAAGAAGAGAGAGTCTAAGAAAATAGAAGAAAGAAATAAAACAAGCAAAATGGAGAGCCCTAAAGAAGAAACAACTTCAAAATCAAACTCCTTTGTATAAAAATGCAAGCTCCTTAGGAAAGGCCACTAAGAAAGCAGTATGGGTTCTGCCAAAATCACCAAGAAAAAGATCAATGGTTGTTCAAAAACCTTTTGAAACGTACAACAATGAAATTAATTCATCTCAAGTTTCAAATACCGTACAGGAAGAATATCATCAGCTGGCTTGAATTCAGAGACAATAGAATTGGTTAAAGAATTATATAGAAGAGCTATTATTATAAATTATTTGGTTCATTATAAAATGTACCCTTGTAGTCCAGTCAAAACAGGGTTTGACCTGGAAAAAATTCCGTTAATTTTGAAACTTTGCACACTTATTTAGAAGTACCTAAGGATGAAAATACCAAAAGTCCTGGAAAATATGTGGCGAGCTCTAGTGGCAATTGATGGAAACAGGGTACTTTTTTGGTTTTTCGTAAAAATCTCGAGAATCGTTGGTCGGAGGTAAGAACTTTAAATGTACAAAATAGATGTAGAATTTAAATGTAGAAAATAGTTAAGGTCAAAAAACTCCATTTTCCCATATGAAGTGCATGTTATTTAACAGTTCATAATAACCAAAGGGTACCCACAGACCGTTTGCTATGGACGTGCAAATAACATGCACTTCATATGGGAAAATGGAGTTTTTTGACCAGAACTCAAAAACTAAAAATGATAGAATACTTGTGTAAATTACAAAGTTGTAGGAATTTTGAAGACCTTTAAAATGATATGCTTTTTGGCATATGTTGGTATTTGATTTTTTTATTTTCAGGGTTACCAACATTTTCAAAACTTAATTTTTTTCCAAAATTAAAAAAAATTTAAATATTGTCATGTGACATATCATAGTAAAGCTGAGTTACTAAGGATTAAAAATTTTGAATCAGAACTGAAAAATGTTGAGTGGTTTGGAAAATACAGGGGTTTCCGTAAATATCGAAAATTTTCACAAAAATGGCCGCCATTTTTAAACGGCTTGAGATAATTTTGCTCTGTTTTCACCAAAATGTTTCTTTTAACAAGAACTTTAAAATGATATAATTTTTGCTATAGGTTTACTTGAGAAAATTTTGAGATTCGAACCCATGACCTTCATTTCTGGAACACCCTGTACATGAATCACAATGAAAATATTTTTGATGAATTCTTCATATGCAAATTAGTGGGGAATAATTTTATTTGACGTTTCTAAGTCAAACAGTTCTCCCGCTACAATAGGTGGACGGGTGGTCTGACTCACCTTGTATATATATATATATATAAATTCGAACGGATGGTGTTTTCTGCTTCTGGGCCCCAAAACGAAAAGTTATCATGGTCTCGGGCTTAGGTCTTACCATGAAAACTACGGTAATAGCTTCTTCCCTATAGGGGAAATTCGCTAAAACAGAGAAAATTGTGTAAAATCTGGAAACAATAATTGTTTGAAAAAACTTTATATTTATCTACAGAAACATACATAAAACATTTTGGATTCTGCAGTTTGATCAGCCAGCATTGCTAGTTCTAGGACATTATTTCTCCCCATTTCAAAAGTCAAAGGGTCTGTCCATGAAAAGAGGTCCATAACGATTAAAAAAAAGTTAATGATAAAAATATTGTGTGTCACTGTTTTTGTATTGTATATTAGTTACAGAAAGTTGGCACCACTTGGTTTTTGGAGGGAATTTATGATTTCATTGCATTTTTCCCTCTTCTTTGGACGCTATGTTGATTGAATGGTTTATTGCTATTTCAGTCTCTTTTTCAGAATAATAATAATAAAGTTTTAGATGAAAGTTAAGAAGTTTTGGTTATTAAAGAAGAATCTACAAAATTTAAGGTAACTACAACATTTAAGTTTTTATTTCCAACATATTTAGTATACTAATGAAATTGGTTAAAAAAATTAGCCTAGAAACTGTAAAGTGAGTTACCAAAACATGAAATTGTTTCTGTAACTTTTAAATATTTGAACTTTAACATTTGATTTTTTGTATTCTCCTCATAAAATGTGCATTGATTGCGAAACATATTTTTTTTATATTTTTATAAGTAGAAAAAACACTATTAATGAGTGTTTAAAAATGTAACATGAGTTACCAAAGTGGTAACTCACGTTACAGCATGTACCGTACCTAAAACAGGACTAGAGAAGGAAAACAAAAATTCATTTTGTAATTTTTATGCCTACTCCACTTCACCAAAACTCTATTAACCTCATACAGTTTTATACCAATTTTTTACTATGTTTAAAGTTGTCAAAAATGGTAACTCACGTTACAGTGTATACCTAAACCTGGACTAGAGAGGTAAAACTAGCCATTTATTTTCCTATCTAGTAGCCTGTTTCGCTTTACCAACAATCCATTAAACTTAAGTTTTACACCAATTATTCAAAATGTTAAGATTGTCTGACAGTGAAATGTGAGTTACTGATGCTGATTATTGAATTTAACAGTCCAATGTTTTCATAGCTCGTCTTTGTGTTAAAAAACCTTGCTAGTTGCTTTTGTGTTTGTAGTCAATTCCAAGAACTGTAACTATAGCCTATTTGTTATTTATTCCAGAAATGGCTCTGTCTGCGGCAGAAAAAATTAGAAGACGGCGCCAGAAACTTAAAGATGAAGGGAAATATTAAGAATATAAAGAGGAACATAGAAAGGATGTTAAGAAAAGCAGAGAAAAAAGGTTAATGCTGTCTCAAATGACTCACAAGAAGAGAGAGTCTAAGAAAATAGAAGAAAGAAATAAAAGTAGCAAAATGGAGAGCCCTAAAGAAGAAACAACTTCAAAATCAAACTCCTTTGTATAAAAATGCAAGCTCCTTAGGAAAGGCCACTAAGAAAGCAGTATGGGTTCTGCCAAAATCACCAAGAAAAAGATCAATGGTTGTTCAAAAACCTTTTGAAACGTACAACAATGAAATTAATTCATCTCAAGTTTCAAATACCGTACAGGAAGAATATCATCAGCTGGCTTGAATTCAGAGACAATAGAATTGGTTAAAGAATTATATAGAAGAGCTATTATTATAAATTATTTGGTTCATTATAAAATGTACCCTTGTAGTCCAGTCAAAACAGGGTTTGACCTGGAAAAAATTCCGTTAATTTTGAAACTTTGCACACTTATTTAGAAGTACCTAAGGATGAAAATACCAAAAGTCCTGGAAAATATGTGGCGAGCTCTAGTGGCAATTGATGGAAACAGGGTACTTTTTTGGTTTTTCGTAAAAATCTCGAGAATCGTTGGTCGGAGGTAAGAACTTTAAATGTACAAAATAGATGTAGAATTTAAATGTAGAAAATAGTTAAGGTCAAAAAACTCCATTTTCCCATATGAAGTGCATGTTATTTAACAGTTCATAATAACCAAAGGGTACCCACAGACCGTTTGCTATGGACGTGCAAATAACATGCACTTCATATGGGAAAATGGAGTTTTTTGACCAGAACTCAAAAACTAAAAATGATAGAATACTTGTGTAAATTACAAAGTTGTAGGAATTTTGAAGACCTTTAAAATGATATGCTTTTTGGCATATGTTGGTATTTGATTTTTTTATTTTCAGGGTTACCAACATTTTCAAAACTTAATTTTTTTCCAAAATTAAAAAAAATTTAAATATTGTCATGTGACATATCATAGTAAAGCTGAGTTACTAAGGATTAAAAATTTTGAATCAGAACTGAAAAATGTTGAGTGGTTTGGAAAATACAGGGGTTTCCGTAAATATCGAAAATTTTCACAAAAATGGCCGCCATTTTTAAACGGCTTGAGATAATTTTGCTCTGTTTTCACCAAAATGTTTCTTTTAACAAGAACTTTAAAATGATATAATTTTTGCTATAGGTTTACTTGAGAAAATTTTGAGATTCGAACCCATGACCTTCATTTCTGGAACACCCTGTACATGAATCACAATGAAAATATTTTTGATGAATTCTTCATATGCAAATTAGTGGGGAATAATTTTATTTGACGTTTCTAAGTCAAACAGTTCTCCCGCTACAATAGGTGGACGGGTGGTCTGACTCACCTTGTATATATATATATATATAAATTCGAACGGATGGTGTTTTCTGCTTCTGGGCCCCAAAACGAAAAGTTATCATGGTCTCGGGCTTAGGTCTTACCATGAAAACTACGGTAATAGCTTCTTCCCTATAGGGGAAATTCGCTAAAACAGAGAAAATTGTGTAAAATCTGGAAACAATAATTGTTTGAAAAAACTTTATATTTATCTACAGAAACATACATAAAACATTTTGGATTCTGCAGTTTGATCAGCCAGCATTGCTAGTTCTAGGACATTATTTCTCCCCATTTCAAAAGTCAAAGGGTCTGTCCATGAAAAGAGGTCCATAACGATTAAAAAAAAGTTAATGATAAAAATATTGTGTGTCACTGTTTTTGTATTGTATATTAGTTACAGAAAGTTGGCACCACTTGGTTTTTGGAGGGAATTTATGATTTCATTGCATTTTTCCCTCTTCTTTGGACGCTATGTTGATTGAATGGTTTATTGCTATTTCAGTCTCTTTTTCAGAATAATAATAATAAAGTTTTAGATGAAAGTTAAGAAGTTTTGGTTATTAAAGAAGAATCTACAAAATTTAAGGTAACTACAACATTTAAGTTTTTATTTCCAACATATTTAGTATACTAATGAAATTGGTTAAAAAAATTAGCCTAGAAACTGTAAAGTGAGTTACCAAAACATGAAATTGTTTCTGTAACTTTTAAATATTTGAACTTTAACATTTGATTTTTTGTATTCTCCTCATAAAATGTGCATTGATTGCGAAACATATTTTTTTTATATTTTTATAAGTAGAAAAAACACTATTAATGAGTGTTTAAAAATGTAACATGAGTTACCAAAGTGGTAACTCACGTTACAGCATGTACCGTACCTAAAACAGGACTAGAGAAGGAAAACAAAAATTCATTTTGTAATTTTTATGCCTACTCCACTTCACCAAAACTCTATTAACCTCATACAGTTTTATACCAATTTTTTACTATGTTTAAAGTTGTCAAAAATGGTAACTCACGTTACAGTGTATACCTAAACCTGGACTAGAGAGGTAAAACTAGCCATTTATTTTCCTATCTAGTAGCCTGTTTCGCTTTACCAACAATCCATTAAACTTAAGTTTTACACCAATTATTCAAAATGTTAAGATTGTCTGACAGTGAAATGTGAGTTACTGATGCTGATTATTGAATTTAACAGTCCAATGTTTTCATAGCTCGTCTTTGTGTTAAAAAACCTTGCTAGTTGCTTTTGTGTTTGTAGTCAATTCCAAGAACTGTAACTATAGCCTATTTGTTATTTATTCCAGAAATGGCTCTGTCTGCGGCAGAAAAAATTAGAAGACGGCGCCAGAAACTTAAAGATGAAGGGAAATATTAAGAATATAAAGAGGAACATAGAAAGGATGTTAAGAAAAGCAGAGAAAAAAGGTTAATGCTGTCTCAAATGACTCACAAGAAGAGAGAGTCTAAGAAAATAGAAGAAAGAAATAAAACAAGCAAAATGGAGAGCCCTAAAGAAGAAACAACTTCAAAATCAAACTCCTTTGTATAAAAATGCAAGCTCCTTAGGAAAGGCCACTAAGAAAGCAGTATGGGTTCTGCCAAAATCACCAAGAAAAAGATCAATGGTTGTTCAAAAACCTTTTGAAACGTACAACAATGAAATTAATTCATCTCAAGTTTCAAATACCGTACAGGAAGAATATCATCAGCTGGCTTGAATTCAGAGACAATAGAATTGGTTAAAGAATTATATAGAAGAGCTATTATTATAAATTATTTGGTTCATTATAAAATGTACCCTTGTAGTCCAGTCAAAACAGGGTTTGACCTGGAAAAAATTCCGTTAATTTTGAAACTTTGCACACTTATTTAGAAGTACCTAAGGATGAAAATACCAAAAGTCCTGGAAAATATGTGGCGAGCTCTAGTGGCAATTGATGGAAACAGGGTACTTTTTTGGTTTTTCGTAAAAATCTCGAGAATCGTTGGTCGGAGGTAAGAACTTTAAATGTACAAAATAGATGTAGAATTTAAATGTAGAAAATAGTTAAGGTCAAAAAACTCCATTTTCCCATATGAAGTGCATGTTATTTAACAGTTCATAATAACCAAAGGGTACCCACAGACCGTTTGCTATGGACGTGCAAATAACATGCACTTCATATGGGAAAATGGAGTTTTTTGACCAGAACTCAAAAACTAAAAATGATAGAATACTTGTGTAAATTACAAAGTTGTAGGAATTTTGAAGACCTTTAAAATGATATGCTTTTTGGCATATGTTGGTATTTGATTTTTTTATTTTCAGGGTTACCAACATTTTCAAAACTTAATTTTTTTCCAAAATTAAAAAAAATTTAAATATTGTCATGTGACATATCATAGTAAAGCTGAGTTACTAAGGATTAAAAATTTTGAATCAGAACTGAAAAATGTTGAGTGGTTTGGAAAATACAGGGGTTTCCGTAAATATCGAAAATTTTCACAAAAATGGCCGCCATTTTTAAACGGCTTGAGATAATTTTGCTCTGTTTTCACCAAAATGTTTCTTTTAACAAGAACTTTAAAATGATATAATTTTTGCTATAGGTTTACTTGAGAAAATTTTGAGATTCGAACCCATGACCTTCATTTCTGGAACACCCTGTACATGAATCACAATGAAAATATTTTTGATGAATTCTTCATATGCAAATTAGTGGGGAATAATTTTATTTGACGTTTCTAAGTCAAACAGTTCTCCCGCTACAATAGGTGGACGGGTGGTCTGACTCACCTTGTATATATATATATATAAATTCGAACGGATGGTGTTTTCTGCTTCTGGGCCCCAAAACGAAAAGTTATCATGGTCTCGGGCTTAGGTCTTACCATGAAAACTACGGTAATAGCTTCTTCCCTATAGGGGAAATTCGCTAAAACAGAGAAAATTGTGTAAAATCTGGAAACAATAATTGTTTGAAAAAACTTTATATTTATCTACAGAAACATACATAAAACATTTTGGATTCTGCAGTTTGATCAGCCAGCATTGCTAGTTCTAGGACATTATTTCTCCCCATTTCAAAAGTCAAAGGGTCTGTCCATGAAAAGAGGTCCATAACGATTAAAAAAAAGTTAATGATAAAAATATTGTGTGTCACTGTTTTTGTATTGTATATTAGTTACAGAAAGTTGGCACCACTTGGTTTTTGGAGGGAATTTATGATTTCATTGCATTTTTCCCTCTTCTTTGGACGCTATGTTGATTGAATGGTTTATTGCTATTTCAGTCTCTTTTTCAGAATAATAATAATAAAGTTTTAGATGAAAGTTAAGAAGTTTTGGTTATTAAAGAAGAATCTACAAAATTTAAGGTAACTACAACATTTAAGTTTTTATTTCCAACATATTTAGTATACTAATGAAATTGGTTAAAAAAATTAGCCTAGAAACTGTAAAGTGAGTTACCAAAACATGAAATTGTTTCTGTAACTTTTAAATATTTGAACTTTAACATTTGATTTTTTGTATTCTCCTCATAAAATGTGCATTGATTGCGAAACATATTTTTTTTTATATTTTTATAAGTAGAAAAAACACTATTAATGAGTGTTTAAAAATGTAACATGAGTTACCAAAGTGGTAACTCACGTTACAGCATGTACCGTACCTAAAACAGGACTAGAGAAGGAAAACAAAAATTCATTTTGTAATTTTTATGCCTACTCCACTTCACCAAAACTCTATTAACCTCATACAGTTTTATACCAATTTTTTACTATGTTTAAAGTTGTCAAAAATGGTAACTCACGTTACAGTGTATACCTAAACCTGGACTAGAGAGGTAAAACTAGCCATTTATTTTCCTATCTAGTAGCCTGTTTCGCTTTACCAACAATCCATTAAACTTAAGTTTTACACCAATTATTCAAAATGTTAAGATTGTCTGACAGTGAAATGTGAGTTACTGATGCTGATTATTGAATTTAACAGTCCAATGTTTTCATAGCTCGTCTTTGTGTTAAAAAACCTTGCTAGTTGCTTTTGTGTTTGTAGTCAATTCCAAGAACTGTAACTATAGCCTATTTGTTATTTATTCCAGAAATGGCTCTGTCTGCGGCAGAAAAAATTAGAAGACGGCGCCAGAAACTTAAAGATGAAGGGAAATATTAAGAATATAAAGAGGAACATAGAAAGGATGTTAAGAAAAGCAGAGAAAAAAGGTTAATGCTGTCTCAAATGACTCACAAGAAGAGAGAGTCTAAGAAAATAGAAGAAAGAAATAAAACAAGAGAACGAGTAGCAAAATGGAGAGCCCTAAAGAAGAAACAACTTCAAAATCAAACTCCTTTGTATAAAAATGCAAGCTCCTTAGGAAAGGCCACTAAGAAAGCAGTATGGGTTCTGCCAAAATCACCAAGAAAAAGATCAATGGTTGTTCAAAAACCTTTTGAAACGTACAACAATGAAATTAATTCATCTCAAATTTCAAATACCGTACAGGAAGAATATCATCAGCTGGCTTGAATTCAGAGACAATAGAATTGGTTAAAGAATTATATAGAAGAGCTATTATTATAAATTATTTGGTTCATTATAAAATGTACCCTTGTAGTCCAGTCAAAACAGGGTTTGACCTGGAAAAAATTCCGTTAATTTTGAAACTTTGCACACTTATTTAGAAGTACCTAAGGATGAAAATACCAAAAGTCCTGGAAAATATGTGGCGAGCTCTAGTGGCAATTGATGGAAACAGGGTACTTTTTTGGTTTTTCGTAAAAATCTCGAGAATCGTTGGTCGGAGGTAAGAACTTTAAATGTACAAAATAGATGTAGAATTTAAATGTAGAAAATAGTTAAGGTCACAAAACTCCATTTTCCCATATGAAGTGCATGTTATTTAACAGTTCATAATAACCAAAGGGTACCCACAGACCGTTTGCTATGGACGTGCAAATAACATGCACTTCATATGGGAAAATGGAGTTTTTTGACCAGAACTCAAAAACTAAAAATGATAGAATACTTGTGTAAATTACAAAGTTGTAGGAATTTTGAAGACCTTTAAAATGATATGCTTTTTGGCATATGTTGGTATTTGATTTTTTTATTTTCAGTGTTACCAACATTTTCAAAACTTAATTTTTTCCAAAATTAAAAAAAATTTAAATATTGTCATGTGACATATCATAGTAAAGCTGAGTTACCAAGGATTAAAAATTTTGAATCAGAACTGAAAAATGTTGAGTGGTTTGGAAAATACAGGGGTTTCCGTAAATATCGAAAATTTTCACAAAAATGGCCGCCATTTTTAAACGGCTTGAGATAATTTTGCTCTGTTTTCACCAAAATGTTTCTTTTAACAAGAACTTTAAAATGATATAATTTTTGCTATAGGTTTACTTGAGAAAATTTTGAGATTCGAACCCATGACCTTCATTTCTGGAACACCCTGTACATGAATCACAATGAAAATATTTTTGATGAATTCTTCATATGCAAATTAGTGGGGAATAATTTTATTTGACGTTTCTAAGTCAAACAGTTCTCCCGCTACAATAGGTGGACGGGTGGTCTGACTCACCTTGTATATATATATATATATATATATATATATATATATAAATTCGAACGAATGGTGTTTTCTGCTTCTGGGCCCCAAAACGAAAAGTTATCATGGTCTCGGGCTTAGGTCTTACTATGAAAACTACGGTAATAGCTTCTTCCCTATAGGGGAAATTCGCTAAAACAGAGAAAATTGTGTAAAATCTGGAAACAATAATTGTTTGAAAAAACTTTATATTTATCTACAGAAACATACATAAAACATTTTGGATTCTGCAGTTTGATCAGCCAGCATTGCTAGTTCTAGGACATTATTTCTCCCCATTTGAAAAGTCAAAGGGTCTGTCCATGAAAAGAGGTCCATAACGATTAAAAAAAAGTTAATGATAAAAATATTGTGTCACTGTTTTTGTATTGTATATTAGTTACAGAAAGTTGGCACCACTTGGTTTTTGGAGGGAATTTATGATTTCATTGCATTTTTCCCTCTTCTTTGGACGCTATGTTGATTGAATGGTTTATTGCTATTTCAGTCTCTTTTTCAGAATAATAATAATAAAGTTTTAGATGAAAGTTAAGAAGTTTTGGTTATTAAAGAAGAATCTACAAAATTTAAGGTAACTACAACATTTAAGTTTTTATTTCCAACATATTAAGTATACTAATGAAATTGGTTAAAAAAATTAGCCTAGAAACTGTAAAGTGAGTTACCAAAACATGAAATTGTTTCTGTAACTTTTAAATATTTGAACTTTAACATTTGATTTTTTGTATTCTCCTCATAAAATGTGCATTGATTGCGAAACATATTTTTTTATATTTTTATAAGTAGAAAAAACACTATTAATGAGTGTTTAAAAATGTAACATGAGTTACCAAAGTGGTAACTCACGTTACAGCATGTACCGTACCTAAAACAGGACTAGAGAAGGAAAACAAAAATTCATTTTGTAATTTTTATGCCTACTCCACTTCACCAAAACTCTATTAACCTCATACAGTTTTATACCAATTTTTTACTATGTTTAAAGTTGTCAAAAATGGTAACTCACGTTACAGTGTATACCTAAACCTGGACTAGAGAGGTAAAACTAGCCATTTATTTTCCTATCTAGTAGCCTGTTTCACTTTACCAACAATCCATTAAACTTAAGTTTTACACCAATTATTCAAAATGTTAAGATTGTCTGACAGTGAAATGTGAGTTACTGATGCTGATTATTGAATTTAACAGTCCAATGTTTTCATAGCTCGTCTTTGTGTTAAAAAACCTTGCTAGTTGCTTTTGTGTTTGTAGTCAATTCCAAGAACTGTAACTATAGCCTATTTGTTATTTATTCCAGAAATGGCTCTGTCTGCGGCAGAAAAAATTAGAAGACGGCGCCAGAAACTTAAAGATGAAGGGAAATATTAAGAATATAAAGAGGAACATAGAAAGGATGTTAAGAAAAGCAGAGAAAAAAGGTTAATGCTGTCTCAAATGACTCACAAGAAGAGAGAGTCTAAGAAAATAGAAGAAAGAAATAAAACAAGAGAACGAGTAGCAAAATGGAGAGCCCTAAAGAAGAAACAACTTCAAAATCAAACTCCTTTGTATAAAAATGTAAGCTCCTTAGGAAAGGCCACTAAGAAAGCAGTATGGGTTCTGCCAAAATCACCAAGAAAAAGATCAATGGTTGTTCAAAAACCTTTTGAAACGTACAACAATGAAATTAATTCATCTCAAGTTTCAAATACCGTACAGGAAGAATATCATCAGCTGGCTTGAATTCAGAGACAATAGAATTGGTTAAAGAATTATATAGAAGAGCTATTATTATAAATTATTTGGTTCATTATAAAATGTACCCTTGTAGTCCAGTCAAAACAGGGTTTGACCTGGAAAAAATTCCGTTAATTTTGAAACTTTGCACACTTATTTAGAAGTACCTAAGGATGAAAATACCAAAAGTCCTGGAAAATATGTGGCGAGCTCTAGTGGCAATTGATGGAAACAGGGTACTTTTTTGGTTTTTCGTAAAAATCTCGAGAATCGTTGGTCGGAGGTAAGAACTTTAAATGTACAAAATAGATGTAGAATTTAAATGTAGAAAATAGTTAAGGTCAAAAAACTCCATTTTCCCATATGAAGTGCATGTTATTTAACAGTTCATAATAACCAAAGGGTACCCACAGACCGTTTGCTATGGACGTGCAAATAACATGCACTTCATATGGGAAAATGGAGTTTTTTGACCAGAACTCAAAAACTAAAAATGATAGAATACTTGTGTAAATTACAAAGTTGTAGGAATTTTGAAGACCTTTAAAATGATATGCTTTTTAGCATATGTTGGTATTTGATTTTTTTATTTTCAGGGTTACCAACATTTTCAAAACTTAATTTTTTTCCAAAATTAAAAAAAATTTAAATATTGTCATGTGACATATCATAGTAAAGCTGAGTTACCAAGGATTAAAAATTTTGAATCAGAACTGAAAAATGTTGAGTGGTTTGGAAAATACAGGGGTTTCCGTAAATATCGAAAATTTTCACAAAAATGGCCGCCATTTTTAAACGGCTTGAGATAATTTTGCTCTGTTTTCACCAAAATGTTTCTTTTAACAAGAACTTTAAAATGATATAATTTTTGCTATAGGTTTACTTGAGAAAATTTTGAGATTCGAACCCATGACCTTCATTTCTGGAACACCCTGTACATGAATCACAATGAAAATATTTTTGATGAATTCTTCATATGCAAATTAGTGGGGAATAATTTTATTTGACGTTTCTAAGTCAAACAGTTCTCCCGCTACAATAGGTGGACGGGTGGTCTGACTCACCTTGTATATATATATATAAATTCGAACGAATGGTGTTTTCTGCTTCTGGGCCCCAAAACGAAAAGTTATCATGGTCTCGGGCTTAGGTCTTACCATGAAAACTACGGTAATAGCTTCTTCCCTATAGGGGAAATTCGCTAAAACAGAGAAAATTGTGTAAAATCTGGAAACAATAATTGTTTGAAAAAACTTTATATTTATCTACAGAAACATACATAAAACATTTTGGATTCTGCAGTTTGATCAGCCAGCATTGCTAGTTCTAGGACATTATTTCTCCCCATTTCAAAAGTCAAAGGGTCTGTCCATGAAAAGAGGTCCATAACGATTAAAAAAAAGTTAATGATAAAAATATTGTGTCACTGTTTTTGTATTGTATATTAGTTACAGAAAGTTGGCACCACTTGGTTTTTGGAGGGAATTTATGATTTCATTGCATTTTTCCCTCTTCTTTGGACGCTATGTTGATTGAATGGTTTATTGCTATTTCAGTCTCTTTTTCAGAATAATAATAATAAAGTTTTAGATGAAAGTTAAGAAGTTTTGGTTATTAAAGAAGAATCTACAAAATTTAAGGTAACTACAACATTTAAGTTTTTATTTCCAACATATTTAGTATACTAATGAAATTGGTTAAAAAAATTAGCCTAGAAACTGTAAAGTGAGTTACCAAAACATGAAATTGTTTCTGTAACTTTTAAATATTTGAACTTTAACATTTGATTTTTTGTATTCTCCTCATAAAATGTGCATTGATTGCGAAACATATTTTTTTATATTTTTATAAGTAGAAAAAACACTATTAATGAGTGTTTAAAAATGTAACATGAGTTACCAAAGTGGTAACTCACGTTACAGCATGTACCGTACCTAAAACAGGACTAGAGAAGGAAAACAAAAATTCATTTTGTAATTTTTATGCCTACTCCACTTCACCAAAACTCTATTAACCTCATACAGTTTTATACCAATTTTTTACTATGTTTAAAGTTGTCAAAAATGGTAACTCACGTTACAGTGTATACCTAAACCTGGACTAGAGAGGTAAAACTAGCCATTTATTTTCCTATCTAGTAGCCTGTTTCACTTTACCAACAATCCATTAAACTTAAGTTTTACACCAATTATTCAAAATGTTAAGATTGTCTGACAGTGAAATGTGAGTTACTGATGCTGATTATTGAATTTAACAGTCCAATGTTTTCATAGCTCGTCTTTGTGTTAAAAAACCTTGCTAGTTGCTTTTGTGTTTGTAGTCAATTCCAAGAACTGTAACTATAGCCTATTTGTTATTTATTCCAGAAATGGCTCTGTCTGCGGCAGAAAAAATTAGAAGACGGCGCCAGAAACTTAAAGATGAAGGGAAATATTAAGAATATAAAGAGGAACATAGAAAGGATGTTAAGAAAAGCAGAGAAAAAAGGTTAATGCTGTCTCAAATGACTCACAAGAAGAGAGAGTCTAAGAAAATAGAAGAAAGAAATAAAACAAGAGAACGAGTAGCAAAATGGAGAGCCCTAAAGAAGAAACAACTTCAAAATCAAACTCCTTTGTATAAAAATGTAAGCTCCTTAGGAAAGGCCACTAAGAAAGCAGTATGGGTTCTGCCAAAATCACCAAGAAAAAGATCAATGGTTGTTCAAAAACCTTTTGAAACGTACAACAATGAAATTAATTCATCTCAAGTTTCAAATACCGTACAGGAAGAATATCATCAGCTGGCTTGAATTCAGAGACAATAGAATTGGTTAAAGAATTATATAGAAGAGCTATTATTATAAATTATTTGGTTCATTATAAAATGTACCCTTGTAGTCCAGTCAAAACAGGGTTTGACCTGGAAAAAATTCCGTTAATTTTGAAACTTTGCACACTTATTTAGAAGTACCTAAGGATGAAAATACCAAAAGTCCTGGAAAATATGTGGCGAGCTCTAGTGGCAATTGATGGAAACAGGGTACTTTTTTGGTTTTTCGTAAAAATCTCGAGAATCGTTGGTCGGAGGTAAGAACTTTAAATGTACAAAATAGATGTAGAATTTAAATGTAGAAAATAGTTAAGGTCAAAAAACTCCATTTTCCCATATGAAGTGCATGTTATTTAACAGTTCATAATAACCAAAGGGTACCCACAGACCGTTTGCTATGGACGTGCAAATAACATGCACTTCATATGGGAAAATGGAGTTTTTTGACCAGAACTCAAAAACTAAAAATGATAGAATACTTGTGTAAATTACAAAGTTGTAGGAATTTTGAAGACCTTTAAAATGATATGCTTTTTAGCATATGTTGGTATTTGATTTTTTTATTTTCAGGGTTACCAACATTTTCAAAACTTAATTTTTTTCCAAAATTAAAAAAAATTTAAATATTGTCATGTGACATATCATAGTAAAGCTGAGTTACCAAGGATTAAAAATTTTGAATCAGAACTGAAAAATGTTGAGTGGTTTGGAAAATACAGGGGTTTCCGTAAATATCGAAAATTTTCACAAAAATGGCCGCCATTTTTAAACGGCTTGAGATAATTTTGCTCTGTTTTCACCAAAATGTTTCTTTTAACAAGAACTTTAAAATGATATAATTTTTGCTATAGGTTTACTTGAGAAAATTTTGAGATTCGAACCCATGACCTTCATTTCTGGAACACCCTGTACATGAATCACAATGAAAATATTTTTGATGAATTCTTCATATGCAAATTAGTGGGGAATAATTTTATTTGACGTTTCTAAGTCAAACAGTTCTCCCGCTACAATAGGTGGACGGGTGGTCTGACTCACCTTGTATATATATATATAAATTCGAACGAATGGTGTTTTCTGCTTCTGGGCCCCAAAACGAAAAGTTATCATGGTCTCGGGCTTAGGTCTTACCATGAAAACTACGGTAATAGCTTCTTCCCTATAGGGGAAATTCGCTAAAACAGAGAAAATTGTGTAAAATCTGGAAACAATAATTGTTTGAAAAAACTTTATATTTATCTACAGAAACATACATAAAACATTTTGGATTCTGCAGTTTGATCAGCCAGCATTGCTAGTTCTAGGACATTATTTCTCCCCATTTCAAAAGTCAAAGGGTCTGTCCATGAAAAGAGGTCCATAACGATTAAAAAAAAGTTAATGATAAAAATATTGTGTCACTGTTTTTGTATTGTATATTAGTTACAGAAAGTTGGCACCACTTGGTTTTTGGAGGGAATTTATGATTTCATTGCATTTTTCCCTCTTCTTTGGACGCTATGTTGATTGAATGGTTTATTGCTATTTCAGTCTCTTTTTCAGAATAATAATAATAAAGTTTTAGATGAAAGTTAAGAAGTTTTGGTTATTAAAGAAGAATCTACAAAATTTAAGGTAACTACAACATTTAAGTTTTTATTTCCAACATATTTAGTATACTAATGAAATTGGTTAAAAAAATTAGCCTAGAAACTGTAAAGTGAGTTACCAAAACATGAAATTGTTTCTGTAACTTTTAAATATTTGAACTTTAACATTTGATTTTTTGTATTCTCCTCATAAAATGTGCATTGATTGCGAAACATATTTTTTTATATTTTTATAAGTAGAAAAAACACTATTAATGAGTGTTTAAAAATGTAACATGAGTTACCAAAGTGGTAACTCACGTTACAGCATGTACCGTACCTAAAACAGGACTAGAGAAGGAAAACAAAAATTCATTTTGTAATTTTTATGCCTACTCCACTTCACCAAAACTCTATTAACCTCATACAGTTTTATACCAATTTTTTACTATGTTTAAAGTTGTCAAAAATGGTAACTCACGTTACAGTATATACCTAAACCTGGACTAGAGAGGTAAAACTAGCCATTTATTTTCCTATCTAGTAGCCTGTTTCACTTTACCAACAATCCATTAAACTTAAGTTTTACACCAATTATTCAAAATGTTAAGATTGTCTGACAGTGAAATGTGAGTTACTGATGCTGATTATTGAATTTAACAGTCCAATGTTTTCATAGCTCGTCTTTGTGTTAAAAAACCTTGCTAGTTGCTTTTGTGTTTGTAGTCAATTCCAAGAACTGTAACTATAGCCTATTTGTTATTTATTCCAGAAATGGCTCTGTCTGCGGCAGAAAAAATTAGAAGACGGCGCCAGAAACTTAAAGATGAAGGGAAATATTAAGAATATAAAGAGGAACATAGAAAGGATGTTAAGAAAAGCAGAGAAAAAAGGTTAATGCTGTCTCAAATGACTCACAAGAAGAGAGAGTCTAAGAAAATAGAAGAAAGAAATAAAACAAGAGAACGAGTAGCAAAATGGAGAGCCCTAAAGAAGAAACAACTTCAAAATCAAACTCCTTTGTATAAAAATGCAAGCTCCTTAGGAAAGGCCACTAAGAAAGCAGTATGGGTTCTGCCAAAATCACCAAGAAAAAGATCAATGGTTGTTCAAAAACCTTTTGAAACGTACAACAATGAAATTAATTCATCTCAAGTTTCAAATACCGTACAGGAAGAATATCATCAGCTGGCTTGAATTCAGAGACAATAGAATTGGTTAAAGAATTATATAGAAGAGCTATTATTATAAATTATTTGGTTCATTATAAAATGTACCCTTGTAGTCCAGTCAAAACAGGGTTTGACCTGGAAAAAATTCCGTTAATTTTGAAACTTTGCACACTTATTTAGAAGTACCTAAGGATGAAAATACCAAAAGTCCTGGAAAATATGTGGCGAGCTCTAGTGGCAATTGATGGAAACAGGGTACTTTTTTGGTTTTTCGTAAAAATCTCGAGAATCGTTGGTCGGAGGTAAGAACTTTAAATGTACAAAATAGATGTAGAATTTAAATGTAGAAAATAGTTAAGGTCAAAAAACTCCATTTTCCCATATGAAGTGCATGTTATTTAACAGTTCATAATAACCAAAGGGTACCCACAGACCGTTTGCTATGGACGTGCAAATAACATGCACTTCATATGGGGAAATGGAGTTTTTTGACCAGAACTCAAAAACTAAAAATGATAGAATACTTGTGTAAATTACAAAGTTGTAGGAATTTTGAAGACCTTTAAAATGATATGCTTTTTGGCATATGTTGGTATTTGATTTTTTTATTTTCAGGGTTACCAACATTTTCAAAACTTAATTTTTTTCCAAAATTAAAAAAAATTTAAATATTGTCATGTGACATATCATAGTAAAGCTGAGTTACCAAGGATTAAAAATTTTGAATCAGAACTGAAAAATGTTGAGTGGTTTGGAAAATACAGGGGTTTCCGTAAATATCGAAAATTTTCACAAAAATGGCCGCCATTTTTAAACGGCTTGAGATAATTTTGCTCTGTTTTCACCAAAATGTTTCTTTTAACAAGACCTTTAAAATGATATAATTTTTGCTATAGGTTTACTTGAGAAAATTTTGAGATTCGAACCCATGACCTTCATTTCTGGAACACCCTGTACATGAATCACAATGAAAATATTTTTGATGAATTCTTCATATGCAAATTAGTGGGGAATAATTTTATTTGACGTTTCTAAGTCAAACAGTTCTCCCGCTACAATAGGTGGACGGGTGGTCTGACTCACCTTGTATATATATATATATATATATATATATATATATATATAAATTCGAACGAATGGTGTTTCCTGCTTCTGGGCCCCAAAACGAAAAGTTATCATGGTCTCGGGCTTAGGTCTTACCATGAAAACTACGGTAATAGCTTCTTCCCTATAGGGGAAATTCGCTAAAACAGAGAAAATTGTGTAAAATCTGGAAACAATAATTGTTTGAAAAAACTTTATATTTATCTACAGAAACATACATAAAACATTTTGGATTCTGCAGTTTGATCAGCCAGCATTGCTAGTTCTAGGACATTATTTCTCCCCATTTGAAAAGTCAAAGGGTCTGTCCATGAAAAGAGGTCCATAACGATTAAAAAAAAGTTAATGATAAAAATATTGTGTCACTGTTTTTGTATTGTATATTAGTTACAGAAAGTTGGCACCACTTGGTTTTTGGAGGGAATTTATGATTTCATTGCATTTTTCCCTCTTCTCTGGACGCTATGTTGATTGAATGGTTTATTGCTATTTCAGTCTCTTTTTCAGAATAATAATAATAAAGTTTTAGATGAAAGTTAAGAAGTTTTGGTTATTAAAGAAGAATCTACAAAATTTAAGGTAACTACAACATTTAAGTTTTTATTTCCAACATATTTAGTATACTAATGAAATTGGTTAAAAAAATTAGCCTAGAAACTGTAAAGTGAGTTACCAAAACATGAAATTGTTTCTGTAACTTTTAAATATTTGAACTTTAACATTTGATTTTTTGTATTCTCCTCATAAAATGTGCATTGATTGCGAAACATATTTTTTTATATTTTTATAAGTAGAAAAAACACTATTAATGAGTGTTTAAAAATGTAACATGAGTTACCAAAGTGGTAACTCACGTTACAGCATGTACCGTACCTAAAACAGGACTAGAGAAGGAAAACAAAAATTCATTTTGTAATTTTTATGCCTACTCCACTTCACCAAAACTCTATTAACCTCATACAGTTTTATACCAATTTTTTACTATGTTTAAAGTTGTCAAAAATGGTAACTCACGTTACAGTGTATACCTAAACCTGGACTAGAGAGGTAAAACTAGCCATTTATTTTCCTATCTAGTAGCCTGTTTCACTTTACCAACAATCCATTAAACTTAAGTTTTACACCAATTATTCAAAATGTTAAGATTGTCTGACAGTGAAATGTGAGTTACTGATGCTGATTATTGAATTTAACAGTCCAATGTTTTCATAGCTCGTCTTTGTGTTAAAAAACCTTGCTAGTTGCTTTTGTGTTTGTAGTCAATTCCAAGAACTGTAACTATAGCCTATTTGTTATTTATTCCAGAAATGGCTCTGTCTGCGGCAGAAAAAATTAGAAGACGGCGCCAGAAACTTAAAGATGAAGGGAAATATTAAGAATATAAAGAGGAACATAGAAAGGATGTTAAGAAAAGCAGAGAAAAAAGGTTAATGCTGTCTCAAATGACTCACAAGAAGAGAGAGTCTAAGAAAATAGAAGAAAGAAATAAAACAAGAGAACGAGTAGCAAAATGGAGAGCCCTAAAGAAGAAACAACTTCAAAATCAAACTCCTTTGTATAAAAATGCAAGCTCCTTAGGAAAGGCCACTAAGAAAGCAGTATGGGTTCTGCCAAAATCACCAAGAAAAAGATCAATGGTTGTTCAAAAACCTTTTGAAACGTACAACAATGAAATTAATTCATCTCAAGTTTCAAATACCGTACAGGAAGAATATCATCAGCTGGCTTGAATTCAGAGACAATAGAATTGGTTAAAGAATTATATAGAAGAGCTATTATTATAAATTATTTGGTTCATTATAAAATGTACCCTTGTAGTCCAGTCAAAACAGGGTTTGACCTGGAAAAAATTCCGTTAATTTTGAAACTTTGCACACTTATTTAGAAGTACCTAAGGATGAAAATACCAAAAGTCCTGGAAAATATGTGGCGAGCTCTAGTGGCAATTGATGGAAACAGGGTACTTTTTTGGTTTTTCGTAAAAATCTCGAGAATCGTTGGTCGGAGGTAAGAACTTTAAATGTACAAAATAGATGTAGAATTTAAATGTAGAAAATAGTTAAGGTCAAAAAACTCCATTTTCCCATATGAAGTGCATGTTATTTAACAGTTCATAATAACCAAAGGGTACCCACAGACCGTTTGCTATGGACGTGCAAATAACATGCACTTCATATGGGAAAATGGAGTTTTTTGACCAGAACTCAAAAACTAAAAATGATAGAATACTTGTGTAAATTACAAAGTTGTAGGAATTTTGAAGACCTCTAAAATGATATGCTTTTTGGCATATGTTGGTATTTGATTTTTTTATTTTCAGGGTTACCAACATTTTCAAAACTTAATTTTTTTCCAAAATTAAAAAAAATTTAAATATTGTCATGTGACATATCATAGTAAAGCTGAGTTACCAAGGATTAAACATTTTGAATCAGAACTGAAAAATGTTGAGTGGTTTGGAAAATACAGGGGTTTCCGTAAATATCGAAAATTTTCACAAAAATGGCCGCCATTTTTAAACGGCTTGAGATAATTTTGCTCTGTTTTCACCAAAATGTTTCTTTTAACGAGAACTTTAAAATGATATAATTTTTGCTATAGGTTTACTTGAGAAAATTTTGAGATTCGAACCCATGACCTTCATTTCTGGAACATGAATCACAATGAAAATATTTTTGATGAATTCTTCATATGCAAATTAGTGGGGAATAATTTTATTTGACGTTTCTAAGTCAAACAGTTCTCCCGCTACAATAGGTGGACGGGTGGTCAGACTCACCTTGTAATATATACAGGGTGTTTCGAAACTCTCTCCCGAAACTCCGTGGGCACGTTCCTTAGGTCAAAACAAACAAAAAATGTCATGTAAGTACAGGGTCTATCTCGCTCCGTTTTCCGTCTGTGAGTCAGTTTGTGTTTTTCAATTAAACCTCTATATCTTTGAAACGGCATAAGATAAATTATTGAAACCTGGTACGTAAACTATAGTTAGTATGGCCAAAATTTCCACCAATTTTCAATTTTTTATCTTTTGGAATTTCTAAATGGTGGCCTTTTAAAAATTTAATTCATTAATATCTAAAAATGTTGACAAGTTAACACTAACGTTTTTATAATACATTTTATTGGTCATTTCAATACAAACATAACGACACTGTATTTATTTAAATCGGATAATAAATAAGCGAGATACAGGGATTTAAGTAAAGCATGTCAGGGCATATTCCACCAAGAGGCCGGCCCGCGAGACCGGGGCGCTCCGCGCCGCGCTGCAACAATGACGGTCTCGCGCTAGTCGCGTGGAATATGCAATGACATGCTTTACTTAAATCCCTGTATCTCACTTATTTATTTTCCGATTTTAATAAATAAAGTGTCGTTATGTTTGTAATGAAGTGGCCAATAAAATGTATTATGAAAAGGTTAGTGTTAATCTGTCATCTGTTTTAGATATTAATGAATTAAATTTTTAAAAGACCGCCATTTTGAAATTCCAAAAGATAAAAAATTGAAAATTGGTGAAAAATTTGGCCATACTAACTATAGTTTACGTACTAAGTTTCAATAATTTATCTTAAGTAGTTTCAAAGTTATAGAGGTTTAATTGAAAAACACAAACTGACTCACAGACGGAAAACGGAGCGAGATAGACCCTATACTTATATGACATTTTTTGTTTGTTTTGACCTAAGGAACGTGCCCACGGAGTTTCGGGAGAGAGTTTCGAAACACCCTGTATATATATACAGGTGAGTCAGACCACCCGTCCACCTATTGTAGCGGGAGAACGGTTTGACATAGAAACGTCAAAAAAAATTATTCCCCACTAATTTACATATGAAGAATTCATTAAAAATATTTTCATCGTGATTCATGTACAGGGTGTTCCGGAAATGAAGGTCATGGGTTCGAATCTCAAAACTTTCTTAAGTAAACCTATAGCAAATATTATATCATTTTAAAGGTCTTGTTAAAAGAAACATTTTGGTGAAAACAGGACAAAATTATCTCAAGCCGTTTCAAAATGGCGGCCATTTTTGTGAAAATTTTCGATATTTACGGAAACCCCTGTATTTTCCAAACCATTCAACATTTTTCAGTTCTGATTCAAAATTCTTAATCCTTGGTAACTCAGCTTTACTATGATATATCACATGACTATATTTAAAAAAAATTTTAAATTTTGAAAAAAATTCAGTTTTGAAAATGTTGGCAGCCCTGAAAATCAAAAAAATCAAATAGCAACATATTCCAAAAAGCATATCATTTTAAAGGTCTTCAAAATTCCTACAACTTTGTAATTTACACAAGTATTCTAATTTTTTTGGTTTTTTAGTTATGGTCAAAAAACTCCATTTTCCCATATGAAGTGCATGTTATTTATGCAGTTCATAATAACCAAAGGGTACCCACAGACCGTTTGCTATGGACGTGCAAATAACATGCACTTCATATGGGAAAATGGGGTTTTTTGACCATAACTCAGAAACTAAAAATGATAGATTACTTGTGTAAATTACAAAGTTGTAGGAATTTTGAAGACCTTTAAAATGATATTCTTTTTGGCATATGTTGGTATTTGATTTTTTTTATTTTCAGGGTTACCAACATTTTCAAAAATTAATGTTTTTCAAAATTAAAAAAAATTTTAATATTGTCATGTGGCATATCATAGTAAAGCTGAGTTACCGAGGATTATGAATTTTGAATCAGAACTGAAAAATGTTGAGTGGTTTGGAAAATACAGGGGTTTCCGTAAATATCGAAAGTTTCACAAAAATGGCCACCATTTTTAAATGGCTTGAGATAATTTTGTTCTGTTTTCACCAAAATGTTTCTTTTAACAAGACCTTTAAAATGATATAATATTTGCTATAGGTTTACTTAAGAAAACTTTGAGATTCGAACCCATGATCTTCATTTCTGGAACACCCTGTACATGAATCGCGATGAAAATATTTTCAATGAATTCTTCATATGCAAATTAGTGGGGAATAATTTTATTTGACTTTTCTAAGTCAAACCGTTCTCCCGCTACAATAGGTGGACGGGTGGTCTGACTCACCCTGTATATATATAAATTCGAACGAATGGTGTTTTCTGCTTCTGGGCCCCAAAACGAAAAGTTATCATGGTCTCGGGCTTAGGTCTTACCATGAAAACTACGGTAATAGCTTCTTCCCTATAGGGGAAATTCGCTAAAACAGAGAAAATTGTGTAAAATCTGGAAACAATAATTGTTTGAAAAAACTTTATATTTATCTACAGAAACATACATAAAACATTTTGGATTCTGCAGTTTGATCAGCCAGCATTGCTAGTTCTAGGACATTATTTCTCCCCATTTCAAAAGTCAAAGGGTCTGTCCATGAAAAGAGGTCCATAACGATTAAAAAAAAGTTAATGATAAAAATATTGTGTGTCACTGTTTTTGTATTGTATATTAGTTACAGAAAGTTGGCACCACTTGGTTTTTGGAGGGAATTTATGATTTCATTGCATTTTTCCCTCTTCTTTGGACGCTATGTTGATTGAATGGTTTATTGCTATTTCAGTCTCTTTTTCAGAATAATAATAATAAAGTTTTAGATGAAAGTTAAGAAGTTTTGGTTATTAAAGAAGAATCTACAAAATTTAAGGTAACTACAACATTTAAGTTTTTATTTCCAACATATTTAGTATACTAATGAAATTGGTTAAAAAAATTAGCCTAGAAACTGTAAAGTGAGTTACCAAAACATGAAATTGTTTCTGTAACTTTTAAATATTTGAACTTTAACATTTGATTTTTTGTATTCTCCTCATAAAATGTGCATTGATTGCGAAACATATTTTTTTTATATTTTTATAAGTAGAAAAAACACTATTAATGAGTGTTTAAAAATGTAACATGAGTTACCAAAGTGGTAACTCACGTTACAGCATGTACCGTACCTAAAACAGGACTAGAGAAGGAAAACAAAAATTCATTTTGTAATTTTTATGCCTACTCCACTTCACCAAAACTCTATTAACCTCATACAGTTTTATACCAATTTTTTACTATGTTTAAAGTTGTCAAAAATGGTAACTCACGTTACAGTGTATACCTAAACCTGGACTAGAGAGGTAAAACTAGCCATTTATTTTCCTATCTAGTAGCCTGTTTCGCTTTACCAACAATCCATTAAACTTAAGTTTTACACCAATTATTGAAAAAGTTAAGATTGTCTGACAGTGAAATGTGAGTTACTGATGCTGATTATTGAATTTAACAGTCCAATGTTTTCATAGCTCGTCTTTGTGTTAAAAAACCTTGCTAGTTGCTTTTGTGTTTGTAGTCAATTCCAAGAACTGTAACTATAGCCTATTTGTTATTTATTCCAGAAATGGCTCTGTCTGCGGCAGAAAAAATTAGAAGACGGCGCCAGAAACTTAAAGATGAAGGGAAATATTAAGAATATAAAGAGGAACATAGAAAGGATGTTAAGAAAAGCAGAGAAAAAAGGTTAATGCTGTCTCAAATGACTCACAAGAAGAGAGAGTCTAAGAAAATAGAAGAAAGAAATAAAACAAGAGAACGAGTAGCAAAATGGAGAGCCCTAAAGAAGAAACAACTTCAAAATCAAACTCCTTTGTATAAAAATGCAAGCTCCTTAGGAAAGGCCACTAAGAAAGCAGTATGGGTTCTGCCAAAATCACCAAGAAAAAGATCAATGGTTGTTCAAAAACCTTTTGAAACGTACAACAATGAAATTAATTCATCTCAAGTTTCAAATACCGTACAGGAAGAATATCATCAGCTGGCTTGAATTCAGAGACAATAGAATTGGTTAAAGAATTATATAGAAGAGCTATTATTATAAATTATTTGGTTCATTATAAAATGTACCCTTGTAGTCCAGTCAAAACAGGGTTTGACCTGGAAAAAATTCCGTTAATTTTGAAACTTTGCACACTTATTTAGAAGTACCTAAGGATGAAAATACCAAAAGTCCTGGAAAATATGTGGCGAGCTCTAGTGGCAATTGATGGAAACAGGGTACTTTTTTGGTTTTTCGTAAAAATCTCGAGAATCGTTGGTCGGAGGTAAGAACTTTAAATGTACAAAATAGATGTAGAATTTAAATGTAGAAAATAGTTAAGGTCAAAAAACTCCATTTTCCCATATGAAGTGCATGTTATTTAACAGTTCATAATAACCAAAGGGTACCCACAGACCGTTTGCTATGGACGTGCAAATAACATGCACTTCATATGGGGAAATGGAGTTTTTTGACCAGAACTCAAAAACTAAAAATGATAGAATACTTGTGTAAATTACAAAGTTGTAGGAATTTTGAAGACCTTTAAAATGATATGCTTTTTGGCATATGTTGGTATTTGATTTTTTTATTTTCAGGGTTACCAACATTTTCAAAACTTAATTTTTTTCCAAAATTAAAAAAAATTTAAATATTGTCATGTGACATATCATAGTAAAGCTGAGTTACCAAGGATTAAAAATTTTGAATCAGAACTGAAAAATGTTGAGTGGTTTGGAAAATACAGGGGTTTCCGTAAATATCGAAAATTTTCACAAAAATGGCCGCCATTTTTAAACGGCTTGAGATAATTTTGCTCTGTTTTCACCAAAATGTTTCTTTTAACAAGAACTTTAAAATGATATAATTTTTGCTATAGGTTTACTTGAGAAAATTTTGAGATTCGAACCCATGACCTTCATTTCTGGAACACCCTGTACATGAATCACAATGAAAATATTTTTGATGAATTCTTCATATGCAAATTAGTGGGGAATAATTTTATTTGACGTTTCTAAGTCAAACAGTTCTCCCGCTACAATAGGTGGACGGGTGGTCTGACTCACCTTGTATATATATATATATATATATAAATTCGAACGAATGGTGTTTTCTGCTTCTGGGCCCCAAAACGAAAAGTTATCATGGTCTCGGGCTTAGGTCTTACCATGAAAACTACGGTAATAGCTTCTTCCCTATAGGGGAAATTCGCTAAAACAGAGAAAATTGTGTAAAATCTGGAAACAATAATTGTTTGAAAAAACTTTATATTTATCTACAGAAACATACATAAAACATTTTGGATTCTGCAGTTTGATCAGCCAGCATTGCTAGTTCTAGGACATTATTTCTCCCCATTTGAAAAGTCAAAGGGTCTGTCCATGAAAAGAGGTCCATAACGATTAAAAAAAAGTTAATGATAAAAATATTGTGTCACTGTTTTTGTATTGTATATTAGTTACAGAAAGTTGGCACCACTTGGTTTTTGGAGGGAATTTATGATTTCATTGCATTTTTCCCTCTTCTTTGGACGCTATGTTGATTGAATGGTTTATTGCTATTTCAGTCTCTTTTTCAGAATAATAATAATAAAGTTTTAGATGAAAGTTAAGAAGTTTTGGTTATTAAAGAAGAATCTACAAAATTTAAGGTAACTACAACATTTAAGTTTTTATTTCCAACATATTTAGTATACTAATGAAATTGGTTAAAAAAATTAGCCTAGAAACTGTAAAGTGAGTTACCAAAACATGAAATTGTTTCTGTAACTTTTAAATATTTGAACTTTAACATTTGATTTTTTGTATTCTCCTCATAAAATGTGCATTGATTGCGAAACATATTTTTTTATATTTTTATAAGTAGAAAAAACACTATTAATGAGTGTTTAAAAATGTAACATGAGTTACCAAAGTGGTAACTCACGTTACAGCATGTACCGTACCTAAAACAGGACTAGAGAAGGAAAACAAAAATTCATTTTGTAATTTTTATGCCTACTCCACTTCACCAAAACTCTATTAACCTCATACAGTTTTATACCAATTTTTTACTATGTTTAAAGTTGTCAAAAATGGTAACTCACGTTACAGTGTATACCTAAACCTGGACTAGAGAGGTAAAACTAGCCATTTATTTTCCTATCTAGTAGCCTGTTTCACTTTACCAACAATCCATTAAACTTAAGTTTTACACCAATTATTCAAAATGTTAAGATTGTCTGACAGTGAAATGTGAGTTACTGATGCTGATTATTGAATTTAACAGTCCAATGTTTTCATAGCTCGTCTTTGTGTTAAAAAACCTTGCTAGTTGCTTTTGTGTTTGTAGTCAATTCCAAGAACTGTAACTATAGCCTATTTGTTATTTATTCCAGAAATGGCTCTGTCTGCGGCAGAAAAAATTAGAAGACGGCGCCAGAAACTTAAAGATGAAGGGAAATATTAAGAATATAAAGAGGAACATAGAAAGGATGTTAAGAAAAGCAGAGAAAAAAGGTTAATGCTGTCTCAAATGACTCACAAGAAGAGAGAGTCTAAGAAAATAGAAGAAAGAAATAAAACAAGAGAACGAGTAGCAAAATGGAGAGCCCTAAAGAAGAAACAACTTCAAAATCAAACTCCTTTGTATAAAAATGCAAGCTCCTTAGGAAAGGCCACTAAGAAAGCAGTATGGGTTCTGCCAAAATCACCAAGAAAAAGATCAATGGTTGTTCAAAAACCTTTTGAAACGTACAACAATGAAATTAATTCATCTCAAGTTTCAAATACCGTACAGGAAGAATATCATCAGCTGGCTTGAATTCAGAGACAATAGAATTGGTTAAAGAATTATATAGAAGAGCTATTATTATAAATTATTTGGTTCATTATAAAATGTACCCTTGTAGTCCAGTCAAAACAGGGTTTGACCTGGAAAAAATTCCGTTAATTTTGAAACTTTGCACACTTATTTAGAAGTACCTAAGGATGAAAATACCAAAAGTCCTGGAAAATATGTGGCGAGCTCTAGTGGCAATTGATGGAAACAGGGTACTTTTTTGGGTTTTCGTAAAAATCTCGAGAATCGTTGGTCGGAGGTAAGAACTTTAAATGTACAAAATAGATGTAGAATTTAAATGTAGAAAATAGTTAAGGTCAAAAAACTCCATTTTCCCATATGAAGTGCATGTTATTTAACAGTTCATAATAACCAAAGGGTACCCACAGACCGTTTGCTATGGACGTGCAAATAACATGCACTTCATATGGGAAAATGGAGTTTTTTGACCAGAACTCAAAAACTAAAAATGATAGAATACTTGTGTAAATTAAAGTTGTAGGAATTTTGAAGACCTTTAAAATGATATGCTTTTTGGCATATGTTGGTATTTGATTTTTTTATTTTCAGGGTTACCAACATTTTCAAAACTTAATTTTTTTCCAAAATTAAAAAAAATTTAAATATTGTCATGTGACATATCATAGTAAAGCTGAGTTACCGAGGATTAAAAATTTTGAATCAGAACTGAAAAATGTTGAGTGGTTTGGAAAATACAGGGGTTTCCGTAAATATCGAAAATTTTCACAAAAATGGCCGCCATTTTTAAACGGCTTGAGATAATTTTGCTCTGTTTTCACCAAAATGTTTCTTTTAACAAGAACTTTAAAATGATATAATTTTTGCTATAGGTTTACTTGAGAAAATTTTGAGATTCGAACCCATGACCTTCATTTCTGGAACATGAATCACAATGAAAATATTTTTGATGAATTCTTCATATGCAAATTAGTGGGGAATAATTTTATTTGACGTTTCTAAGTCAAACAGTTCTCCCGCTACAATAGGTGGACGGGTGGTCAGACTCACCTTGTAATATATACAGGGTGTTTCGAAACTCTCTCCCGAAACTCCGTGGGCACGTTCCTTAGGTCAAAACAAACAAAAAATGTCATGTAAGTACAGGGTCTATCTCGCTCCGTTTTCCGTCTGTGAGTCAGTTTGTGTTTTTCAATTAAACCTCTATATCTTTGAAACGGCATAAGATAAATTATTGAAACCTGGTACGTAAACTATAGTTAGTATGGCCAAAATTTCCACCAATTTTCAATTTTTTATCTTTTGGAATTTCTAAATGGTGGCCTTTTAAAAATTTAATTCATTAATATCTAAAAATGTTGACAAGTTAACACTAACGTTTTTATAATACATTTTATTGGTCATTTCAATACAAACATAACGACACTGTATTTATTTAAATCGGATAATAAATAAGCGAGATACAGGGATTTAAGTAAAGCATGTCAGGGCATATTCCACCAAGAGGCCGGCCCGCGAGACCGGGGCGCCCCGCGCCGCGCTGCAACAATGACGGTCTCGCGCTAGTCGCGTGGTATATGCAATGACATGCTTTACTTAAATCCCTGTATCTCACTTATTTATTTTCCGATTTTAATAAATAAAGTGTCGTTATGTTTGTAATGAAGTGGCCAATAAAATGTATTATGAAAAGGTTAGTGTTAATCTGTCATCTGTTTTAGATATTAATGAATTAAATTTTTAAAAGACCGCCATTTTGAAATTCCAAAAGATAAAAAATTGAAAATTGGTGAAAAATTTGGCCATACTAACTATAGTTTACGTACTAAGTTTCAATAATTTATCTTAAGTAGTTTCAAAGTTATAGAGGTTTAATTGAAAAACACAAACTGACTCACAGACGGAAAACGGAGCGAGATAGACCCTATACTTATATGACATTTTTTGTTTGTTTTGACCTAAGGAACGTGCCCACGGAGTTTCGGGAGAGAGTTTCGAAACACCCTGTATATATATACAGGTGAGTCAGACCACCCGTCCACCTATTGTAGCGGGAGAACGGTTTGACATAGAAACGTCAAAAAAAATTATTCCCCACTAATTTACATATGAAGAATTCATTAAAAATATTTTCATCGTGATTCATGTACAGGGTGTTCCGGAAATGAAGGTCATGGGTTCGAATCTCAAAACTTTCTTAAGTAAACCTATAGCAAATATTATATCATTTTAAAGGTCTTGTTAAAAGAAACATTTTGGTGAAAACAGGACAAAATTATCTCAAGCCGTTTCAAAATGGCGGCCATTTTTGTGAAAATTTTCGATATTTACGGAAACCCCTGTATTTTCCAAACCATTCAACATTTTTCAGTTCTGATTCAAAATTCTTAATCCTTGGTAACTCAGCTTTACTATGATATATCACATGACTATATTTAAAAAAAATTTTAAATTTTGAAAAAAATTCAGTTTTGAAAATGTTGGCAGCCCTGAAAATCAAAAAAATCAAATAGCAACATATTCCAAAAAGCATATCATTTTAAAGGTCTTCAAAATTCCTACAACTTTGTAATTTACACAAGTATTCTAATTTTTTTGGTTTTTTAGTTATGGTCAAAAAACTCCATTTTCCCATATGAAGTGCATGTTATTTATGCAGTTCATAATAACCAAAGGGTACCCACAGACCGTTTGCTATGGACGTGCAAATAACATGCACTTCATATGGGAAAATGGAGTTTTTTGACCAGAACTCAAAAACTAAAAATGATAGAATACTTGTGTAAATTACAAAGTTGTAGGAATTTTGAAGACCTTTAAAATGATATGCTTTTTGGCATATGTTGGTATTTGATTTTTTTATTTTCAGGGTTACCAACATTTTCAAAACTTAATTTTTTTCCAAAATTAAAAAAAATTTAAATATTGTCATGTGACATATCATAGTAAAGCTGAGTTACCAAGGATTAAAAATTTTGAATCAGAACTGAAAAATGTTGAGTGGTTTGGAAAATACAGGGGTTTCCGTAAATATCGAAAATTTTCACAAAAATGGCCGCCATTTTTAAACGGCTTGAGATAATTTTGCTCTGTTTTCACCAAAATGTTTCTTTTAACAAGAACTTTAAAATGATATAATTTTTGCTATAGGTTTACTTGAGAAAATTTTGAGATTCGAACCCATGACCTTCATTTCTGGAACATGAATCACAATGAAAATATTTTTGATGAATTCTTCATATGCAAATTAGTGGGGAATAATTTTATTTGACGTTTCTAAGTCAAACAGTTCTCCCGCTACAATAGGTGGACGGGTGGTCAGACTCACCTTGTAATATATACAGGGTGTTTCGAAACTCTCTCCCGAAACTCCGTGGGCACGTTCCTTAGGTCAAAACAAACAAAAAATGTCATGTAAGTACAGGGTCTATCTCGCTCCGTTTTCCGTCTGTGAGTCAGTTTGTGTTTTTCAATTAAACCTCTATATCTTTGAAACGGCATAAGATAAATTATTGAAACCTGGTACGTAAACTATAGTTAGTATGGCCAAAATTTCCACCAATTTTCAATTTTTTATCTTTTGGAATTTCTAAATGGTGGCCTTTTAAAAATTTAATTCATTAATATCTAAAAATGTTGACAAGTTAACACTAACGTTTTTATAATACATTTTATTGGTCATTTCAATACAAACATAACGACACTGTATTTATTTAAATCGGATAATAAATAAGCGAGATACAGGGATTTAAGTAAAGCATGTCAGGGCATATTCCACCAAGAGGCCGGCCCGCGAGACCGGGGCGCCCCGCGCCGCGCTGCAACAATGACGGTCTCGCGCTAGTCGCGTGGAATATGCAATGACATGCTTTACTTAAATCCCTGTATCTCACTTATTTATTTTCCGATTTTAATAAATAAAGTGTCGTTATGTTTGTAATGAAGTGGCCAATAAAATGTATTATGAAAAGGTTAGTGTTAATCTGTCATCTGTTTTAGATATTAATGAATTAAATTTTTAAAAGACCGCCATTTTGAAATTCCAAAAGATAAAAAATTGAAAATTGGTGAAAAATTTGGCCATACTAACTATAGTTTACGTACTAAGTTTCAATAATTTATCTTAAGTAGTTTCAAAGTTATAGAGGTTTAATTGAAAAACACAAACTGACTCACAGACGGAAAACGGAGCGAGATAGACCCTATACTTATATGACATTTTTTGTTTGTTTTGACCTAAGGAACGTGCCCACGGAGTTTCGGGAGAGAGTTTCGAAACACCCTGTATATATATACAGGTGAGTCAGACCACCCGTCCACCTATTGTAGCGGGAGAACGGTTTGACATAGAAACGTCAAAAAAAATTATTCCCCACTAATTTACATATGAAGAATTCATTAAAAATATTTTCATCGTGATTCATGTACAGGGTGTTCCGGAAATGAAGGTCATGGGTTCGAATCTCAAAACTTTCTTAAGTAAACCTATAGCAAATATTATATCATTTTAAAGGTCTTGTTAAAAGAAACATTTTGGTGAAAACAGGACAAAATTATCTCAAGCCGTTTCAAAATGGCGGCCATTTTTGTGAAAATTTTCGATATTTACGGAAACCCCTGTATTTTCCAAACCATTCAACATTTTTCAGTTCTGATTCAAAATTCTTAATCCTTGGTAACTCAGCTTTACTATGATATATCACATGACTATATTTAAAAAAAATTTTAAATTTTGAAAAAAATTCAGTTTTGAAAATGTTGGCAGCCCTGAAAATCAAAAAAATCAAATAGCAACATATTCCAAAAAGCATATCATTTTAAAGGTCTTCAAAATTCCTACAACTTTGTAATTTACACAAGTATTCTAATTTTTTTGGTTTTTTAGTTATGGTCAAAAAACTCCATTTTCCCATATGAAGTGCATGTTATTTATGCAGTTCATAATAACCAAAGGGTACCCACAGACCGTTTGCTATGGACGTGCAAATAACATGCACTTCATATGGGAAAATGGGGTTTTTTGACCATAACTCAGAAACTAAAAATGATAGATTACTTGTGTAAATTACAAAGTTGTAGGAATTTTGAAGACCTTTAAAATGATATTCTTTTTGGCATATGTTGGTATTTGATTTTTTTTATTTTCAGGGTTACCAACATTTTCAAAAATTAATGTTTTTCAAAATTAAAAAAAATTTTAATATTGTCATGTGGCATATCATAGTAAAGCTGAGTTACCGAGGATTATGAATTTTGAATCAGAACTGAAAAATGTTGAGTGGTTTGGAAAATACAGGGGTTTCCGTAAATATCGAAAGTTTCACAAAAATGGCCACCATTTTTAAATGGCTTGAGATAATTTTGTTCTGTTTTCACCAAAATGTTTCTTTTAACAAGACCTTTAAAATGATATAATATTTGCTATAGGTTTACTTAAGAAAACTTTGAGATTCAAACCCATGATCTTCATTTCTGGAACACCCTGTACATGAATCGCGATGAAAATATTTTCAATGAATTCTTCATATGCAAATTAGTGGGGAATAATTTTATTTGACGTTTCTAAGTCAAACCGTTCTCCCGCTACAATAGGTGGACGGGTGGTCTGACTCACCCTGTATATATATAAATTCGAACGAATGGTGTTTTCTGCTTCTGGGCCCCAAAACGAAAAGTTATCATGGTCTCGGGCTTAGGTCTTACCATGAAAACTACGGTAATAGCTTCTTCCCTATAGGGGAAATTCGCTAAAACAGAGAAAATTGTGTAAACTCTGGAAACAATAATTGTTTGAAAAAACTTTATATTTATCTACAGAAACATACATAAAACATTTTGGATTCTGCAGTTTGATCAGCCAGCATTGCTAGTTCTAGGACATTATTTCTCCCCATTTGAAAAGTCAAAGGGTCTGTCCATGAAAAGAGGTCCATAACGATTAAAAAAAAGTTAATGATAAAAATATTGTGTCACTGTTTTTGTATTGTATATTAGTTACAGAAAGTTGGCACCACTTGGTTTTTGGAGGGAATTTATGATTTCATTGCATTTTTCCCTCTTCTTTGGACGCTATGTTGATTGAATGGTTTATTGCTATTTCAGTCTCTTTTTCAGAATAATAATAATAAAGTTTTAGATGAAAGTTAAGAAGTTTTGGTTATTAAAGAAGAATCTACAAAATTTAAGGTAACTACAACATTTAAGTTTTTATTTCCAACATATTTAGTATACTAATGAAATTGGTTAAAAAAATTAGCCTAGAAACTGTAAAGTGAGTTACCAAAACATGAAATTGTTTCTGTAACTTTTAAATATTTGAACTTTAACATTTGATTTTTTGTATTCTCCTCATAAAATGTGCATTGATTGCAAAACATATTTTTTTATATTTTTATAAGTAGAAAAAACACTATTAATGAGTGTTTAAAAATGTAACATGAGTTACCAAAGTGGTAACTCACGTTACAGCATGTACCGTACCTAAAACAGGACTAGAGAAGGAAAACAAAAATTCATTTTGTAATTTTTATGCCTACTCCACTTCACCAAAACTCTATTAACCTCATACAGTTTTATACCAATTTTTTACTATGTTTAAAGTTGTCAAAAATGGTAACTCACGTTACAGTGTATACCTAAACCTGGACTAGAGAGGTAAAACTAGCCATTTATTTTCCTATCTAGTAGCCTGTTTCACTTTACCAACAATCCATTAAACTTAAGTTTTACACCAATTATTCAAAATGTTAAGATTGTCTGACAGTGAAATGTGAGTTACTGATGCTGATTATTGAATTTAACAGTCCAATGTTTTCATAGCTCGTCTTTGTGTTAAAAAACCTTGCTAGTTGCTTTTGTGTTTGTAGTCAATTCCAAGAACTGTAACTATAGCCTATTTGTTATTTATTCCAGAAATGGCTCTGTCTGCGGCAGAAAAAATTAGAAGACGGCGCCAGAAACTTAAAGATGAAGGGAAATATTAAGAATATAAAGAGGAACATAGAAAGGATGTTAAGAAAAGCAGAGAAAAAAGGTTAATGCTGTCTCAAATGACTCACAAGAAGAGAGAGTCTAAGAAAATAGAAGAAAGAAATAAAACAAGAGAACGAGTAGCAAAATGGAGAGCCCTAAAGAAGAAACAACTTCAAAATCAAACTCCTTTGTATAAAAATGCAAGCTCCTTAGGAAAGGCCACTAAGAAAGCAGTATGGGTTCTGCCAAAATCACCAAGAAAAAGATCAATGGTTGTTCAAAAACTTTTTGAAACGTACAACAATGAAATTAATTCATCTCAAGTTTCAAATACCGTACAGGAAGAATATCATCAGCTGGCTTGAATTCAGAGACAATAGAATTGGTTAAAGAATTATATAGAAGAGCTATTATTATAAATTATTTGGTTCATTATAAAATGTACCCTTGTAGTCCAGTCAAAACAGGGTTTGACCTGGAAAAAATTCCGTTAATTTTGAAACTTTGCACACTTATTTAGAAGTACCTAAGGATGAAAATACCCAAAGTCCTGGAAAATATGTGGCGAGCTCTAGTGGCACTTGATGGAAACAGGGTACTTTTTTGGTTTTTCGTAAAAATCTCGAGAATCGTTGGTCGGAGGTAAGAACTTTAAATGTACAAAATAAAGCTTATTAAACTTGCTACAAAATGATGCGGTACATTTTCTTTGTACTCCTAACGGTTACCGAGTTATAGGGCGCCAAAAATAAGGATATTTTCACGATTTTCCCCTAAAAACGAGCAAAATTTTGTTTTTTAGCGAATTTCCCCTATAGGGAAGAAGCTATTACCGTAGGTCTCACGGTAAGACCTAAGCCTGAGACCATGATAACTTTTCGTTTTAGGGCCACCAGAAGCAAAAAACACCATTCGTTTGAATTTTTATATATCAATCTATCTATCTATCTATATCTGTCAGCACGATAGCGGCCGTAAATATGGTCCGATCACCATGTAAAGTGGTAATCGAATGGACGAGTTCGTGAACCAGCCCGATCGGACCACCGGAAGGGGGGGTAAAGGGGGATAAACACCCCCAAAAATGGGTTTTTTGAGTTTTTTACATATAAAAATAAAATTTATCGAATCTTTGTTGGCACCATTGAATTCAGCTCAAAAAAACAAACAATTTAGTGCTTTGAATCATTGCTCTATGTCCATTGGTTACCGAGATATTGAAAGTGGTAAACACAGTACGTTGTCCCAATGTTAACCTTATGGGGAATAAGTAAAATTCTATATCTCGCTTATTTCTCAACATATCTGGATAAAACTTGGTTTGTGGCTTCATCTAGATGAGATCTAATGTATTTTAGTCTAAAATCCCCTTAATTTCAATTTTTGTGGCAGCAAACCTGCATAATCATTCCCCATGTTATCCTTATGGGAAATAAAAAAATTCTATATCTTACTTATTTTTTAACATTTCTTGACAAAACTTGGTATATGGCTTCTTCTAGTTAAGATCTACTAAATAATGAATTAAAACCAACCAGTTTTAACATACCTGTTGCAGCAAACCTGCATAATCATTCTCCATGTTATTCTTATGGAGATTACAAAACATGTAAAATCTCGCTAAGTTGGATTGAAATATCGTTTGTTGTGTTACATCTGAAATTCGCTGAGTATGCAGGTCTGCTGCAACGGGGGTATTTAGTTTTTAACGTGTGAAAATAAAAATTATCTAATTTGGTGAGCACCATTACATTCAGCTTAAAAAGCCAAACAATTTAGTATCCTGAATCATTGCTTTCTGTCCGTTAGTCACCGAGATAATGGAGGTGGTAAACACCCCTTACATTGTACCTATGTAATCCTTATGGGAAATAAAAAAAGTTCTATATCTCGCTTATTTCGCAACATATCATAGTAAAACTTGATTCGTGGCTTGATATATTAGAGATATATCGTACTAGGGCCTATAATCCCCAATTTTCACATTTATGTGTCAGCAAACCTGCATACTCACCTGCATAAGAATAATACGAACAATGGAGTATGCAGGTTTGCTGACACGTAAATGTGAAAATTGGGGATTATAGGCCTAGTACGATATCTCTTAACTATATCAAGCCACGAATCAAGTTTTCCTATGTTATGTTGCGAAATAAGCGAGATATAGAACTTTTTTTATTTCCCATAAGGATTACATAGGTACAATGTAAGGGGTGTTTACCGCCTCCATTATCTCGGTGACCAACGGACAGAAAGCAATGATTCAGGATACTAAGTTTTTTGGCTTTTTAAGCTGAATGTAATGGTGCCCACCAAAATTTGATAATTTTTATTTTCATACGTTAAAAACTAAAAAAACAAAATTTTGCTCATTTTTAGGGGAAAATCGTGAAAATATCCTTATTTTTGGCGCCCTATAACTCGGTAACCGTTAGTAGTACAAAGAAAATGTACCACATCATTTTGTAGCAAATTTAATAAGCTTTTTTTTGTACATTTAAAGTTCTCACCTCCGACCAACGGTTCTCGAGATTTTTACGAAAAACCAAAAAAAGTACCCTGTTTCCATCAATTGCCACTAGAGCTCGCCACATATTATCCAGGACTTTTGGTATTTTCACCCTTAGGTACTTCTAAATAAGTGTGCAAAGTTTCAAAATGAACGGAATCTTTTCCAGGTTGGACCATTTTTTAAAGTTTTTTGACTGGACTATTGAATTAAGTGCCATTCAAATGTGTTTCAAACTTAGGGATACTATTTTTAAGCTTACAGCTGGTCTAACGGAGCTGTTTGCCTATTATTCAGCTCAGCTTACTTTAAAATGTGTACTTAATAATAAAAAATAAGTAATTTTTCAACTTAAGGTGTGTAACACTAGGAGCTAATATTTTATAGCTTAAACTAGTAAAGCTGTTTGGTTGTTACATTTTTTAAATAATAAAAAATCTGTAATTTATGTTGCTTAGTTTATTTTGCCCTAAAACACATTTTTTTCTAAAATTAACATTGAATAAAATTGACAATCTTGAGGTAAATCTACTTTTTAAGACTTAAAACGTTGATTAGTGTATTTGACTGTTTTCAGGGCATTTTTCAAGGAAGGCCAAATGTAACGTGAGTTACCGACATGGAACTGTGATTTTAATTATTATAGCCTTCTAAAGGCATAGGAACTATTAAAATTCCCACTATCTTACAGATAACAAACACAGGATGAACAGAAAAAATTGTTTTTTTTATTACTTTAAATTGAGAGCAGAAAAACTTAATTGATTCTGAAGTCACTTTTGTGACTTCCGTTTTTGGTAACGTGAGTTACCAAAATTTAAAAATTATTATTTCAGTTACGGACGATTCAAATTCTATGACAAAATTTATGGCTAAGGCTTATGGTATACTGATTCAATAATAAATTCCACTTGAAAAAATTATTGATATTACAGATCTTATGGTAAAAAAACCATAGAGACCCAAAAGGTTAAAAATTTACTAAATGGTTTGTACTGGTGGTTCAATATAATATATAAAATCTGGAAAATATTTTCAGGTATATTTACAAAACAAAACTGATTAAAGCACAAGTTCAAGTAATCCCTTCTTGTTCCTTCCACTGCTCCTTTAACTTTTCTAACTTCCTCCTTTTCTGCTCATTTCTTAGGCTGTTTTTCCTCTCCAAAGCTTTGATTTGACTCTCTATAGATTTTTCTCCATTAATGAGGTTGTCCAGCCTTGTGACTAATAACTCCCGGGCAAGTTTGCGGTTTTGGTCCTGAGATCTTGTTTTATGACATTTTACTACGATACCTGCAACACAAGAAACTCAACAACTTTGAAATGTTGCTTTAAGAGGAGAATATTTCACTGGGAGTGGTAATATATATCAATAGTAGTTTTCTATGGTTAGGTGTAAAGCTGACATAATGAAATTTTAAGTTTATATGAGGGCTGTCCAGAAATTTACCTCCGCTCAACCATAGCTCGGGAGATAGCATAGGCGCCATAATTTACACATCAGCAAGTGCTGTGGATCAATGCCCCATATTTGCTAAATAAAAGCTCAAAACGTGATGCAAAAACATGTGAAAGAATCAAAACTGTGGTAGAATATATCCTACCTCAAATTAAAAAATTCAAGAGCAAATATATTGTTAATATATTGTTTTATTGTTGCTGTTTTTCAAGCAAAAGACAGTTATTATCCACGTTTTGTATTTCACAAGCTAAAGATGGATACATCTGTCATCAATATAGAAAATACATTATGGGCATTACGGGTTACAGTGTTGGTTATGGAATAACAATAAAATTAAAACATATCCAGTTCCCTCTTTGGTGGCAGCTGGGAGTAAAAACAAACTAAATATTTTCTGGTTAATATTTTTTGGTTTTATCCAGTGGACAATCTCTAATTTTATAAAATTGAACAAAGCAAATTAATGATACCCCCGTTGCAGCAGACCTGCATACTCAGCGAATTTCCAGTACAAAACAACATATTTCAATCCAACATAGCGAGATTTTACAGGTTTTTGAAAGCTCCATAAGAATAACATGGGGAATGAGTATGCAGGTTTGCTGCTACGGGTATATTAAAACTGGGTGGTTTTAATTCAATATTTAGTAGATCTGAACTAGAAGAAGCCACTTACCAAGTTTTATCAAGATGTGTTGAGAAATAAGCGAGATATAGAATTTTACTTATTTCCCATAAGGTTAACATTGGGACAACGTACTGTGTTTACCACTTTCAATATCTCGGTAACCAATGGACATAGAGCAGTGATTCAACATACTAAATTATTTGTTTTTTTGAGCTGAATTCAGTGGTGCCAACAAAAATCGGATTATTTTTATTTTTATATGTAAAAAACTCAAAAAACCCATTTTTGGGGGGGTTTACCCCCCTTTACCCCCCCTTCCGGTAGTCGGATTGGGCTGGATTACGAACTCGTCCGAATAATTACTACTTTACACATCCATGCCAAATTTCATTAAGATTGGACCATTTTTACGCGAGTTATCGTGCTTAAAGACACATATATATATATATTTAGATATATATATATATATATATATATAGTTTAAAAAACATTCATTTGTTAGGGCTACTATAGTTATGATTGAAATGAACATAATATTAACAAAGTACCCTTTTTTTTATAGTAAAATAAAAATACTATAAAAAAGGGTACTTTGTTAATATTATGTTCATTTCAATCATATATATATATATATATATATATAGATATATATATATATATTTATGAAAATGAACGAATAGTGTTTTTTGCTTCTGGGGGCCCCAAAACTAAAAGTTATCATGATCTCGGGCTTAGGTCTTACCATGAGTACTACGGTAACAGCTTCTTCCCTATAGGGGAAATTCGCTAAAACTCATCCAAATTCCAACAGTAGTTTTTTTTCAGCCTTGTTTACACGTTTCTTCTATAAAGGCATTTATTTGACATCCTCATTTGCCTGGAATTGAAATATTAATTTTAGGTTTCTTGGTATTGTCTGAGTCCTATAGTGTTGTCAGTTATTCACTGGTAGAAAGGAAATTATTACAGTTACATAGGATCCACAAAATTATAATCACAATCACAATCTGAAAAAATCCAGATACAGCAAATACTTAGTTTCTGGGCAGAACTAAGGGGCAGTGTGCCCCAAGGCACTTGCCTCGGGCGGCAGATTTTAGGGGGCAGAAAAAAATGAAGAAAATAAAAAATGCAATAATGATTAATGAAAAACGAAAATTTGGCAATTCAATCAATCTTCCATTCTTTCTTTTTGGAATAGTCGCAAAATACATTAAAGTACATTTTGTGAGGAACGGGATTGCATCCTCACATTTTTTCAATGTTGAAGTAATTTATAAAAAAAAAAAATTATAAAAATAAACAAATTTTTCATAAAATTTATTTTTACTTTCTATGAAACATCGAAGGGAAACAAGACTCCAAATTTAGTAGGCTTGGCATAATAATTCTTTTTCAAATTTTCAGCTATGTGAACAGCAGGGTTTGGAGTCTGATTAATTAGCAAAAAACAATTCTAGTTCTGGCCATGCTTAGCTCAAGAAGTTGGCCTTCACTCTCTGCAAGAATTCTGCGGATGGAAGCACATTAATTAATTAAAACTGATACTGTACTGGGAAATGTTTAATGCTTAGACTTAGGGGTTATTAAAAAAACTTTTTAATTGAAAGTCTTTAGTTTAGTTAGGGATGACAAAAAAGTCAGTTTTACCTGAAGGCTTATGTTTTAAAATGACACAGTTGCTTGTTTTGTTGGTTGCTTGGCCACCAGGTCCTGATCCTCGAACAAACTGTTCTTCCAGATCTTCATCTGAAATCTGTTTCAAAGCATATTGAAGATAAAATGAAATGTATAAAAAAGCTCCAGAAGGTAGTTCCTAAGTGTGAAGGGAAGCCTGAGGAGCATCTTAAAAGTGCTTAAAAGGTCTGGCAACTTTAAAAACAATTTTTTTTTACTTTACACGCCTAGGCTGGTTGCCAGCTCTGGCGATCAACTGTTCAGCATGGACTGGCCTTAGCGCTGGCAAAAGCACTATACAGGGTTGGGCAAAAGTCTGGAATATATAAAATAACTTTTATATTATTTTGCAAAACGTGATGAAACCTTACAGTTGTGTATCGAGTATGAATAGGAATATTTTGGCGTATTTTCTAAGTTTTTCGCAAGATGAGGGGACGGCCCACGCTGTAAGTCTTGAAATTCTTAAATGTAAGCATAACTCGAGTTATACCTCATTGTAAAGGTCTTAATTAGTAGATTATAACAGCGCAAACCGCGCCTCAAAAGGTTCATCCAATCAGAAGTTACAGCTCCTCAAAGATTTTAATGTTGGCCATTAAACTCAAGGCTAAAATCAAGACTAATATCTTTATCAACTGTAACTTCTGATTGGATCAACCTTTTGAGGCGCGGTTTGCGCTGTTGTGATCTACTAATTAAGACCTTTAAAATGAGGTATAACTCGAGGTATGCTTACCCTTAAGAGTTTTTGGACTTCCTTCTCGGGTCGTCCCCTGGTCATGAGTAAATTCTTTTAATACGTCAAATAATCCTTATTGATGAGAAATATATGTATCTAAAACCAAACTACATCGTTCCTAGTGCTTTATTAGTAATTAGACTTTTTCTCTGATTTTAGCCTTGAGTTTAATGGCCAACATTAAAATATTTTAGGAGCTGTAACTTCTGATTGGATCAACCTTTTGAGGCGCGGTTTGCGCTGTTGTAATTTACTAATTAAGACCTTTAAAATGAGGTATAACTCAAAGTATGCTTACATTTAAGAATTTCAAGACTTCCAGCGTGGGCCGTCCCCTCATCGTGCGAAAAACTGAGAAAATACGCCAAAATATTCCTATTTATACTAGATACACAACTGTAAGGTTTCATCACTTTCTGCAAAATAATATAAAAGTTATTTTATATATTCCAGACTTTTGCCCATCCCTGTATACTAAGACCTGTTTAAACTAAGCTGGTTGCACTGGCATCTGTAAGATCATCTGTTCAGCAGAAGTTGACAGAAACAGCATCTATTAGTATCTATTTAATGAAATTAATGTTAGTGGCGAAAGTTGTGTCCATACTGAACAGTGGCACAACAGTAAGTCCAGTGGCCCAATGTATTTACCAATGTGCAGTGCCAATGCCTTTTTGTGGGCCTATTTAGGCCTTTAAGTCCTTTTTACATTAGTCTGGTTGCCAGTGCTGATGATAAGTTGATGAGAGGAAGCCCCAACCATCTGCTTGGCGTGAAAATATAATTCGCTGATTCATGGTAGTCTACCAGTGCTTCTGCCAGCCACTGTAGAAAGCTGTTTCTCAGTGCAGAAGTCAGGAAACGGGCCTTCAATTGGTATTTAAGGCTTTTGTAACCAAAAAGTCAGCGGCGACTGTTGGCCACACCAAGCTGGGAGTAGCACACAACAGCTACTCCCAGCTGTTGTGGCGGGGGCTTCCTCACAACAGCTTATTCTCAGCACTGGATACTAGCCTAGACTAGGGTTACCAGATTGTTTCCAAATAAAAACGGGACACTTAAACAAAACTCACCCCCCCCCCCCCAATGCCCAATACAACGCACCATACACCAAGGTGTTTAATTAATTATACGGGGGTCTCTGTAATTTACAAATTTTGTAGTGGAAGAATCTAAGTATCAAACTGTTTTTGAAGCTTTTACACCTTGCATTTCATTTTCCATTTATTGAACTTATTACAGAGCACAATTATTACAGTTTTTCTTTAAGGATACAATAAATGGCATGCAGCCATGAAAGGTAATTTTTTGAATCGCCACAGACTGAGGATTAAAATTCATCAAGTCACATTTTAACATTTTATTATAAAGGAAAAAAAAGATTTTCTAACAAAAAACTATGTAGGTGGTAATGTATATAAAATAGTAAGATAAAAAAAACGCAGCAGTACAGCCAACCGATTATAGTAGGTGGCGTAAAACTAAAATCTTGTTTAGCATCTGGTAAAAGTTCGTAATATTCTTTTATAAACGGTAAGTAACGATAGATGCCTCTAAATTTTAAGGTAACTTAAGTATTCTTTTATACATAGTCTACTTTTTGAAAAACGGGACATTTTGATGTCCTGACAAAGTTTTTTGGGACAACGAAACGCAACGTGAAAAAACGGGACTTTTCCATTTTTACGGGACGTCTGGTCACCCTAGCCTAAACGGCCTAAAGGTCGTTAAACTATTACATGTTTAAGAACTTTTATACAACTGTTTTACTTTTTTCATGTCAAAAGCACAGAAATTTCTCTCCTCTATTAATGTTTCCACTTAATGTTTTAACCCTTGAGCGGGCGCTTCACCGACAAAACGCGAGCGGGCGCATGAGGAGTTTTACTCCGCAACCCTAGATTGCACAAATTTAACCCATTTTACTTGTTTTATAACGAAATATAGTATTTAAATGTTGACAAACTTCATTAAGAATCAAATTTCATTGTCGATTAATTGTTCAACTTAATAGGTGTAATATTTCAATAAACATAGTAAGTAATTTTCTAGTATAAAATATGTATTAATTATTATTAACATTTTTGGACTTTTCCTTTCATTTCTTTTTTTCAAAAGCAAAACGAAAGGTCCAAAAAATTAATAATAATTACAAATCCATTGTTATTATGAATTTTGAAAATAGGTATCAGTGTCTGTGTAACGGGTGAGGGCCCTCCGCAAACTGAGACGGCATCTCTGAATTTCATATAACGAGATACCAAGGGGGGGGTGGGGGGTATAAATAGCTTTAGGAAATTCCTGAAATGAGGGGCATAAAGTACGGAGCCGGACACGACCGTCGACACCCATTATGTCTGTTTATTTCAACATAAAAAACACGTGCGGAGGAAAACTCCGCGTGCGCCCGCTTAAGGGTTAAGAAAAGTACCCCCCTCACCCCTTTGCCCAACAACCAGCTGTATTTACCATGCATGGAGACACTTTGAGCCAACTGTAAAGAAATGGGCCAAAACAAATATATCATACACTTTTCTTATAGAGAATTTAATTTTCTTTGAATTTCAAATGTAGTAGGGAATACTTAAAGTTGATCGTTTTCAAGAAACTTTGAAAAAAAACCATAAATGGTACCTTCAGACCCCCCTCCTTCTTCCCCCCTGCTCAATGGCTACAGACGGAGACTATTGATACGTTCAGCTAGTCCAAACATAGTTAAGAAGTCGAAAATTGTGTTCCAAAACTTTCCCCCTACAGTATACCTTTTTGTTGCTTGGACTAATAATATAGGTCTATTTATAGTGTTCCTGCCCGGGGCCATAGAAGACAGGGGCCGGCTCATCGTTTGATCTATCCGACACCGCCGCCGTCCGAGCTGCCCCCCCAACTTCCCCTCTCTGTGACGTCACGGTGCAGACACTGTAGGGCGGTCCGCTGCTACGTTTTATCTCGCTCGTTTACACACCCTTATCTCTTCTACAACAATATTTTTTGGTAAAACCTTATATATTTGTAATCTACATAAATTGGCAAATTTAATGGTGCAAAACTCATCCGTGTATGACCACCGAATAATTAAAAGAAATACAAACTTTAATAAGAATATTTTTTGTGACATGAAAAAGTTAGTCGGCCAGTACTTTTTTATTTTTTGGTCAGCCAAATTTCGTCTGCACGACATTTGTAGGAGATGAAATGAACTACAAACATTGTATTTAACTTTTTTCGCTATCTGGTCTAGTTTTTTCATATCGGCAGCTTTAACAGAGCGGCAATGGTCAAAGTCGAATGCGCGGCGCGCCGTTGCACTGCTTAATCACAATTTGACGACTTAATATACACTGTTTTGGCTAATACGTATACCTCTGGTATCTTATTTATATAGGAATATATATATATAGGAATATATAGGAAGAGGGAAGTGCATTTTTTGCCTAATAAATTCGTATGCCTTTTGGCTAAGTGATCTTAATATTATTGCCCTAGAAATGTCATCTGCACTCCATTTTGTAATCTTCTTTTTGCTAGAGATCGCTTTGATTTGGTTTGGATTAAGCAATGTTTTGGCGTTTTCAAAAAAAGTGTGACAGATGGTATTAGATTTACTTATTTTTAATAATTCTTTACTCTGCTTAGTAAGACAAGTTTTCAGTGTAACCTTACTTCGTAGATGTCTCTTAAGTTTTTTAGCATTTGCACTGATTTTCTTTTTAGCTGACTGTAATTCAGATTTTAAAGCGCGCAGTTCACTTTCAAGGTTTAATATTTTATTTTGTTTACCCATGCATTCTTTACATACCCCCCCCCCTTTTTCGGAACAGTTCGTAGGAATTTCTCCAGCTTCATCGTCATTTATGTTGTTTGACGTTGATTCTAAATTAATTTCCAGTCAAGGTTTTTTGGGGCTTAAAATGTTTAAATGTTCTAAAGCTGCAGTTCTCACTTCTCTTTTGGCATGCCTGTCATTTCTCTCGTCTACATTAGGTTTTTCCGCACAGACCTTGGGAGTTAAATTAACGATGGCACAGCGTCTTTCTTCAAAATCTTCCTCTGCGGTAATCCAAGAAGTCTGTTCTTTAAATCATCTTCGTAGTCAGAAGGGGTGAAGTGATCACTACAGATTCTAGCAGTTTTCGGATTTAAAGGATCCGCCCGCTTACACTTAACAACCCACGTTGCACGAATCGCGGGATCCGTCGGAAATGAGTGGTAAGTAACACCAGGAGTTTTTCGAGAATAATTCTTACATACCGCGACAGAGCAAACACTCATTGTAGCCAGTAAATTAAACACAAAACAGCGCAAAACTTAGGATGTACACGCACCTTTACAGAAAAGTGAAGATGAACTTAAAGCACCACTTCCGTGGAATTGGAAAACTTCCCGCGTTGATTTCGCGCCTTTCAGTGTTGTCACCCACCAGTGAATAATACTTTTAATTATACCTAATAAATCCTAGCTATTTCCATTGTTTGAGACACCTATGATTAAACGCACTTCTCATGCAATTCTATACAGATCAGTGTTATTGAAAAAAATAAAGCAGATCTACATAAATACAAGATAGACAAAGTAAGTTATTAATTCTTAGGTCTTTTAGGCTCGACTGAAATTATAATCATTTATATTTCTCTGATATATAAGACACAAAATGTATTTGTAATTGACAACAATTACACTTTTTTGTTATTATGTGGACAAGTTATCCTGAAGTATAGCGTTAACTTGCGAAACGACGAGCCGCGCACTCGAGTTTGAACTTTGCCGCACTATTAATCCTGTTTTTCTGAAAAAACTAGACCAATTAGAAAAAAACGTTAAATACAAAGTTGGAAGTTCATTTGATTACCTACAACTTTCGTGCAGACGAAACTTTCCTGACCTAAAAATAAAAAAAGTAGTAGCCGACTAACTTTTACGTGTCATAAAGATTAAAATACTTAAAGTTTTTTTTAATCATTTGCAAGTCTTACCTAATGGATTTTTACACCATTAGGTGCGTCAAAATATGCAGATTACAAATATATAATGTTCGACGAAAACAAAAATTTTATAAGAGTCCACGAGCGTGTAAAGGAGCGAGATGTAACGAAACAGCGGGCCGTCCTGCCGCGGGGCCATGGTGTACGCAAGGTGACGTCATGGAGAGGGTAAGTAGGGGAGGTAGCGTGGACACTTCTCTCACTCCCGTGAGCCAGCCCCTGTCTTCTATGGCCCCGGTTCCTGCCATCAATATTTGTCTTAAATTGTACATTAAAAAAAATGTTGAGTTGCTAATACAGCTTTTTAACAGGATCCAGAGCATTGTTTTGAATGTCTGAGCTTAGTAAAGTTAAAACATTACGATAGAATAAATTAAGCGTAAATTTGAATTTTTCGCGAACAACTGAATTTTTTAAAGCAGATAGCGCAGTCCAAAGTTATTATCCCTTGGAGCTCTTACTTTACAATAGGCATTGTGACTCTTTGGTGGTACTTTTGAGACAGACATGTTTATGATTAGACAGAACAAAACATATTTTTAAAAAATGATCAAAATTTCAGTTTTTATAAAAATTTTAAACTTTACACGGTCTGCACAGTCTATAAGATATAATCTCTCAGGCTTAATATGTTATGCTGTTCATACTAGGTCTACTACACAACTTTTAAGACATACATGTTTTTGATTGGATAAAATTTACTTTTTTTGGCCTATCCTAGAAGCTATGATACATTCCCTAGCTTGAGAAATGTTTATAGAATTTTTTTTATGAAATACAGTTGAAGTGTAGTATAATGTTGTTGATTGTCCCAGATGATTAATTTTTCTGACTCCTACAGAGGATTAGGTGTGGCCATGGCCATCTCTAGGAATAAAGCCACAGCCTTCTACCTGGCAATACCGCTTTTCAAGGGTTTTTTTGCATCGTAAAAACCCTTACAGAGCCAGCTGGTTTCAAGTAAACAAAAGATAGTGCCATAAGAGAGTTTGGATAAGCAAATCTGCTAAACCCTTAGGCGCTATGTTGCCATTTACTACCGCTGCAGCCTTGATACTGTAGATGGCTGTGGTATGGTTAAGATATTATGTGCCCCATAGCAGAACTACGGGCGACAGTGCGACATTGTCGCAGAAAGAAGACAAGCCCTGCAGAAAGTTCAGCCTGACCGACTGGTTGTTTTTTTAATAGTTGCTGCAGAAAATCCTAAAGTAATAAGTCAATAAAATTATTTTTCGCAGAAAAAGTTCCTGTATTACGTCGACAACATTATTTTCTGCAGAAAAATTCTCCTTTCTGCAAACTATAACGCTACAAAACGTGATGCATTTTAAAACGAAAACAGCCAAGTTGATAGTCGGTGCATCAATCTTGAGAAACTAAGTATTCCATAGAATAACCGAATTACCAATGCGACACAATGTTATAGTAATAGGCGTATGCGAACCCCATTCCATTGTTTGAAAACTAATATCTATATGCGATCATATTAACCACTGACAGAATGCGAACTCGATTGCGCCGATGCACGAAGTGCTACTGCGCATCGTATTGTCTGCCAGCTTCTGTCATCTGCCAGCTCACGATCTATCTAGCCCAAAGAACGATCTAACCTCAACCTCAACGTTGTTTTGCTTATAATGGTTCTGTCCTTACGTTCGGGCTTATCAGTTTACGGGAATAAATATTTGACTTGGAAAATATTTTTATGATCGCCTGTTGTGTAAAAAGTGATGGCTTCATGCGGTGAGCGATTAATTTGCTCGGAGAAAATAATCTTAAAAAATCTCAAAACATTATTTTTTAGAATTTATCCGTCATTGCCGGTCAAATAAAAATCGGCCTCAAGTGAAAGCATAAGTGACCGATGCTAGGTATCCGATCACTAGTGATGTTGTTTACATCACTTTAAGAAGTATAAGTTACTAAATTAAATATGTATTGGTAAATATTTAATTTTGATTGATGTAAACATTGAATATTTGACTTTTGAAATATTAATAGATACAAACAAACATAAGTCAGCCTATGAATAGTTTGACATTAGTAACCAAGATCAATTAAACTAATAGGAATAGCCTTCTTGTGATAATTAATATAAAAACAAAGTAGCCTGTGATTAATTTGCCAATAGTAGAAAAAACTGAACTCATTGAAATTAGTCAATCATTTTGTTGAGCATACTTGGATTTCTCTAATTTCTACTATTATATATAATACTATTTTTAGAATTTCTCTAATATTCTAATTTCTTACCTCAAATCTATTTCATGTGTGCGTAGAAAAATTAAAATAACATTAAATGGAATTGTTTGTTTGTTTTTTAATCAAATTTTGAAACAGTTCTTTTAAAATTTTTGATATTTATTGGTCTGGCAAATAAAAAAATAAGATTTATGATTTTTAGGCCTTCACACTAAGTTTGCTTTTTAGGTTTAAATTATTATTACTTAACATGCTTTAAATATTAAATTGCTATTGTATTATCAATTTTCTTGAGGATTTAGTTAGTATTTTTGACTCAAAGTAATTTAAAGATAATATTGTTGTTCCTCGAATTATTCTTTTTCTAACATGTTTGAAATGTTAAGTTGGATACTATTGTATTATTACATTCAATTTAAATATATTACCATTTCTTATTTATTTCCGAATATTCATTTTAAATTATCCACATCAGGCTGCAGAACAATTTTGGCTTTTTCAAACCCCGTTGCAGAAAGGTTGAAAACGTTCTGCTTTGGGGATTATGTGCCAAGTCCTAGCTTTGTCTGACCCCAACTTTCCTCTCCCCAGTTGACTTAAAACAAAAGTAAATTGAGAAATCACATTGTAATTATCTATGAAAAAATTATTAAAGTATGAAATTTTTAGTAAGATAATTAAAAAAAACCTTAGAATTTATTTTTATATTGTATCATACGTCTAATGTACTTCATCACTCACTTTTTGTCACACAAGTCCAATCTGAATGTCGAAACTTTCATTGTAGGTTTTGGCTTACAGCTCAGCAACGCCTTATGAGCGAAACATTATCTTCCCCCGAAATGGACTTCTTTCATTACGAGTAGTGAAGTATACAATTGGTATACTGTAATAATATTTGAGGTTAAGATAACAGCTACAAAAATAGTAAAACATATAAATTATCGACCTTGGGCACCAGTGAGTAGTCAAGTTTCTTCTTATTTACTTGCACGACAGCAGAGGTGGCCAGGCGCCTCAGCAGAGAGCAGCATTGGAGCATCACACCACTCGTTTGTTCTGCAGTAGTGCTCGACCTCTCTGCAATAAAAATCATAGCAAATTAAAGGAGAGAAACTCGTACTAACAAAAAAATATATAAACTCACAGCTTCAATAATGAGCTGTTTGGCCTTATTTTTGGGGGTGGATTGAGATGTTCTAAGTTTTCTTTTTTTTTGTCTTGGTTGAAGTACATTTGCTCTTTTTACTCCTCTTTCAGAAAAGCTTGCTGGGCAAAGTTAGCAAAAAGTGCCTGTGTACACAGCAAAATGAGTCAACATTTACTTATCAATAATGGCATATGAAGATAAATCCATATTATTAATACGCTACATGGAAACTTTGTTAACGATAAGGCTTTTTTATTTTAAGCCTTACCCCCACATATTATACATCAAAACACGTGTCTCTATGTGCATATTAATGTAACGTCTTTAGATTTTTAATTTAGGCAATATAACTAAAAAAAGTGCGAAAAAGTTATTTGAAAATAAAATTTGTTTTGACAGAAGCGAAATTGTAAACAAATAAACATCTGATCAGCTGTGTGGGATCCAAGCAAAGGTAACAGAATAGCTATCGCCATATGGTCTGTACTGAAAGGTGAATGTGGGATTGAGTATAGATATCAAATTACTTTCAAACTTGCTGAGAACGAGACGTCAAAGAAGTGTTTATAGCGGTCGGACACGGCTGGGCAATGTACGGCAAGGTGTGCGTGTGCAAACAGAGGCTTCGTACGCGGAGCTGGATCAATTAGTGGAAAATTGCACTGACAAAAATATCACTAACAAATCCAAGGATTCAGCAGCATTCACTTGGCAGGATGGCATTACCATGTCCGAAATGTGGCACGCTACATTTTCAATGAGAAAAAAGAGGAAGAGATTGAGGATTTTCATACTGCTGCCTTAAGGGAAAGTGAATCTACTTACATAACGACAAAGCAATTACATTCAAAGCCTCATTACTGGTACCGATAGTCTGAACAGAAACTACAAAGAAAACATTAGTTCCTACAACTCTGTGCTTGCAACGGCAAGCAAAAGAACTACCGTATTAAATTGAAAAAAACAATAGTGGAGGGTTTTTCATGTATAAAGTGTCCCAACAATTCATCACTCAATTATAGCATCTTACAATTGTGAGGAAAGCATTCGTTCAAATTTGTATCTATGATGGACGTCGAAACTGGTGATCAAGAAAGAATGCTAAACAACAAAGCCAACGGCTATTGCAGCAATGAACTCGTGAACAGCTTGACTGAACACTTGGTTAAAGTTAATCCCTAAGCACAAGATTTCAACGTGATGATTTGCGTTCTGAAAAATACTCCAGATGAGCAGCATACACAACTCGGAATACACATTGCCTGAGATCGAAAAGATTATTACGTCGATACAACGACTTAACTTAATGATGTTGCTATTATTTTTAGAGCAAACGATAGCGAACCAACAAGTGCGGGCGTGACTTGATGATTCACCCAAAAGATCAGCCACTTAGAAGAGTACATATTCTCCAATTACAATGCAGTACAATATATTACTAATTTTGCCTCGACCCAATGCCTTGACCCGTTGCTTTTTCGATAAGGAGATGAAGGTTGACATACAGAACAAAAAAAAAACTGTAATGAATACCCAAGTGCACTAAGAACATCGCTTACAATGCTGCAATACGCATCCTATCGATTGGCTATCAGAGACATTTTCAGCACGCTACATCATTCCAAAAACCAATTTTTACAATAGATTGTCGACAAATTATGTGCGCATAGAGGGCAGACGATCATTTATAATTTAATAATTGTGCGAATTTGCACAGGTTACCTAGTAATTAATATACTTACACAAATGTTTGAAGCTGGTCCTACCTTGTAACAAAATTCTATAGTGTCAGGATTTTCTTCATACTGATTTTTTCTAAATTCTTCTTGGACTCTGGACAAAAAGTATTCTTTGTCAGTATACTTCAAATTCTTGGAGTAACGAATGAGACTTCTATAAAGGCTTATAACTTCTTTTACTGCAGGTTGGCTCATAATCTGTAAATGAAAGAGATTTTATTTAGGCCTACCAGTGATGTAATGCCCTCCGTTTGAACTGATTTGATTTCATTTACCACTTACAGTTATGAGCGAAGGCTTGTGTACGCGGTGTTCCTTAGTGGGGATTAACGTCCGCACTATTGAGTACACGTTCATGGGACCATCCTCATAATTAGACCAGTTCGTAAATTGTTAACCGAGGCGAAATCGTGGTTCGGATCCCACGTTAAAATGTAGGTCCCTTAGTCGCCATTGGCTGTTGGGCTATTAATTAACAGTCCTGTCTAAGGAATATGTCGGCCTTAGTCAGTAACAAGACTACAAGATCGCGCCACAATCATTCTCACTCACCTGTCATTCATACGTGGCTTAAATACCTACCTGGGTAGGTCGCCATTTCAACTAATGTATCTAATGTACAACAGAAACCTTTGTATGTTGTGGTACCATGTGTTACTTAGGTAGCGTCAGTTCCTCGCTCAATGCATTCTTGTGATTTTTACCGCGTGTTTTATTAAGCTTGGCACAATATATCTGGACACCTGAAAAGGTGAGAGTGGAGTGAGAGTCATCAGGACACCACAGCTGAAACGATAAGTTGTACAAACTTAGTCTGACATATGAGCATTTTCCTACAGCTGTCAATATACTGATATCTTAATTGTCATTTGTAAACAGAACACAGTTGAAGTTAGTACAAATTCGGGTAAATTAGGCCTAGTACCGGGGACCGAGCTTTCCTCGGATTAAAAAAAAAACAACCAGCTGATTCAGCGGTTTTAGTTAAAAATGTTCATAACTATAATATGATCAAGTATAACACTGCTTGAGCATGGTAACAACACCTTTATACAGCCGTGCCTTCAGCTTTTTCTGTTCTAGCAAAAAGGAGTTCATTCGGTCTCGTTCAACACTGATAAACATGTCGACGACGTACTGTTGTAATAAACGGCCACAGAAGGGAAGTGCCGTTGAAGTTGGTCGTTATATTTTTTGTCGATTCGTTGGAGTGCAGCGGTTTTGTGAATGATTGCTGGTCGGAGCGCTAAGTGACTCTTCACGAATAGTTCAAATCTTGATGTCTTAGAGCGACGATTGGAAGCAGTTGGCACTATTGGTCGGTAACCCCAAGTCTCCTTTGTGGGTGAAAGAGAGGATACGAGAATGGCTCGACGCGGTTGTCTGTTTGCAGGGTCGAGGCCAGTGGTGCGAGAACGAAATTGACTTTCGGTGGCTGAATTCCTGTAGCGTCACCCGGCGGCTCGAGATTTTTCTTCTTTTATGACTTTGTGCACCATCATGAATGCTTGTGTAGATTGGTTATTCTCCCATAGGATTCCCTCGAGTAACTGCATCAATTCTAGGTTCATGTCGGCGTTAGCAGAAATTCGTTTGTAGACAGCATCGGTGGGGCCTGCATCTGCCCGTTGCGGGGTCGTTTGTACCCTCCTTGTGCATCTTGCGTCGGCTGAGCAGCGATTTTCAGTGTTGTTGGCGGGTGAACACCAGCGCAAGTTCTTTTGGGAAACTTGACGGCTTGTATTCACATTTCCCGTGTAGACACCAATCATTTATATTCTTAAAAATTACCCTTAAAACAGTTAATACTAATCCGTACAAAATCAAACCAAACCATATATAGGCCTATAGGCTTAAATAAATATTCCTTCAACAATTCATTCAAAATAACCTTTAAACAATTTAAAATTAGTTATTTACAAATCAAATGATTTTTTTAACCTGCATATAAATAAAAAAAATCTGAGTCAGCTGTTTTGGTTAGGTAAAATTGTCAACAAAAAATGCCCATGATGATGGGCACTTGAATGGGCACTTTGAAAGGCTATAGGACGCAAACCAGATTTTTCTCAGACTTGAGACCAGTTCCAATCGATTTCTGGTGGCCTAAAACCCCATATTAAACCAAAAAATAAAAAATTCTAGGACAAAATAAAAATTTTGCCCGTACAAACATTGCTTGTTTTAGAGTAAGTTATATATATATAATATAATATATAAATAGCTAAATAAATAGGATCGGATATCAAACACCGGACCTATGACAATTTCAATTTTTTTTAAACGTTCTAAGTTTTGTACTGATTCTGAAATTTATGATTGTTTATGTTGGACACAAAAAATCCATAAAAACGGGAAATAGCGGAAAAAATGGAAACTTTTTCCCACTAATAAATATTGAAATTTGCAATTTGTTTTCAGATTGAACCATTCATAAGCGAGTAATCTTTAAAAAATATTAAAAATGGAATACGTAGGCTTTTATTTATATTTTCTATAAATCCTAAGAGAAGTAGTTTTTACTGTATAAGTACGTAAGTTTAGTATCTTTCAATGACATAATAAAGTTTATAATCATCTGTTGTCTTTTATTATTCTATAAACTTATCACTTCATGGTATTTCGCTAGTATAAAACATCAGGGAGGGTCAGCAACCTAATTCCAGGAACTGCTGACTCGGACACAAGTAATGAATGTGAAATCATGGTAGAGGACCTTGATTGAAATAATTAATAACCTTTCGAAGAAAGGTCACTTACTGAGAGTAATAATCTATAATTTTGAAAGTCTATATCCGTCACCGCTATTATACTTTAATGTGTCATAATAAACGCCATAGAAACAAAGAACAAGTACAAGTTATAGCACCGTAGTTCTGTTTTACTATTTTTTGTGTGCAGTTTAATAAGAAATATGTGTTATCCACTTATACAGGGTATAATTTCTTCCAAAACCATTTAAATCTACACTTACTGAGCAGATTAGCAAATTTATAATGAAATTTTTGCTATCCGTCTATTCTCTTAACAGTCTTACTCTTGGTCCCAAGGGTGACGGTTAACAGAGGTTCCACTGTAGCTAGGCCTAAACATACAATTTCTGCCCGATCATTGGAAAAGACCGGAATGTGATAGGTTAGTTCTAATCCTAACCTCAATCAAAACTTATACCCATAGGCCTACACTTATTTTTAAACTGTCCGAAAATAATCAGAATATGTATCTTGCAAACTAACCAGATTGGCATCATAAAATTATAGACCCTATGTAAAAACATTGTTTATATAAAAAGTACATACCAAAAACTCCTAACATAAGGTAAAAACAAACAAATTACAAAAGCATAGCAGACGAAACCCACGGTCAGTGTTCACTTTCACTTTTACTAGTTCGCCACTGGTACCAACGAAAATTCCCCACATTTCCCCTCATAGAGAAAACACAAAAAATCCCCAAATTTACCCACTTTAAAAATCATATTTACAAAAACAAATTCTCTACTCTCAGGCAAAAAATGTACCAAATTGCCATCTAATACAATGCTAGAACACTAAAAATCTATTCTAAAACACTCAGTTTATTCCTTGTCATCTACGGAACCAGAAAGAAACCTCGCGCACAAACCTCTGCCCACAACAGTGGACGTTATAATACAGAAATAATTTCTAATAACTTATGAAATATAAAATTGCGCGTGCTTATAGTAAAAAACAGTCATGGTCATACACCACGATTCCCGAAGCGATTTTCCCAGTTTCTTCGCTGGTCATACAGTTTGACCTTAGACTAAGGTTTGACCAACAAAAATCGCCCAAAATTCAAAAAATCTCCACACAATTCCCCACAAAGCTGAAATTCCCACCAATTCCCCACTGACCAATTCTTTTGGCTGAAAATCGCCACTGTAGGGAAAATATCCACATCTGGCAACACGGGGAGGAAAATCACAATACTATTACCAATGAATATACAAACGTTAAGAAGGTCAGGTCCTATGTAAAAAATTCTGATAAGTTTTTTAATTGCGATTCTGGAGATGAGACAGCTTGTGGTATGGAGAGAGAGAGAGAGAGGACGATATAAAGCCCTCTCTCTCCCACCCACCCCTTCCACATTGGAGTAAGGGAACAGGAAAGGGGAACTGTTATTTTTCATACGCAACCGCTACTAAGATTCTTGTTTATAACTTTAGTTTACCGATTACAGTTGCAACAGTTTCTTTTCACTATTATTTATCTTCAAATCAGCTGTGTAACATTGTTATGGTTTGTTATTTAAATCAACTGATAACATACTCAAAAACAAACAACTCTATCCTTTTTTACATACTATATAAAAATTAATTTTGAGTTTATTTTTTCACATTTTAATAATTACTAAAGGACCCACGCTGCTCCGCAGCAGTCAATTTTGGTACTAAGACACAAAATCAACTCAAATCAAATAATTCTTCATTTACAAAATTAATGTTACATGCAGTGGATCTTTAAAACTTCAATGCGACTTGCCCGACACTTGCCTAAGTTGAAAAAGAGGTGCACGTAGTTGGGCCCGGTTATGTTGGAATTTCAGAGGACCAATTAAACCACGATTTATTACCAAGTTGGTAATAATATGTTCCACAAAGGAAAACGTAGAACTTTCATGAGATATTCTGTACTTAAGTTTTCGGGACAGCGACATATATGTCAGCCCGGCACATACGACTTTACAAACTAACTATATACCATGCTAAAATACCTTCGTTGCAGACCTGCATACTCAGCGAATTTCATATGCAAAAGAACATGGTTCAAGCCAACACAGCGAGATTTGACGTGTTTTTGTAAGCTCCATAAGATTAACATGGGGAATGAGTATACATCAGGTTTGCTGCCATGAAAATGAAAATATCGGGATGTTAGACTATTATACATTAGATCTCATGTAGATGAAGACATAAACCAATTTTTATCAAGATGAATATGTTGAGAAATAAGCAAGATATAGAGTTTTACTAATTTTACTTATTACCCATAAGGTTAACATTGGGACAACGTACTGTGTTTACCACTTTCAGTATCTCGGTAACCAATGGACATAGAACAGTGATTCAAAATCCTAAATTGTTCTTTTTTTTAGCTGAATTCAATGGTGCCAACACAAATTGGATAAATTTTGTTTTTCTATGTAAAAATTCAAAAACCCACATTTGGGGGGGGGGTTATCCCCCTTTACCCCCCTTCCGGTGGTCCGATCGGGCTGGTTCACGAATTCGTCCAATTGGTTACCACATAACACGTCTGTACCAAATTTCATTAAGATTAGACCATAAACGGACTTAGAAAAAGAAAACCTAATTTATAATAATCCAGGTACGTCCGATCATAATAATCAATAGCTCAAATGAAAGCTGGTATTTCACTTAAGGTTCTTAGCATATAGAAGGTTCTAAAAAATATATAATTACTTAATTAGAACTGGGGAAATATATCTTCAATTGAATTCATGATTCGGGAAATAATCAAATTTATGTTTTTTGGTCCGAGTAATACAGTATATTAATGAATGCCGATCCTTGATGGCAAATCTTTGCGCGCACACCTTTAATTTAAGACCTTATTTATGAAAATCGGTCGAGTAGAAGAGCCAAACAGACTCGGAAAAGAAAAACAAAATTTTTTTGTGTTGTTCGGAATTCAGCAGCGTGCTTCAGGTACGTCCGATCTTAATAATCAATAGCTGAAATGAAAGGTGGTATTTCGCTGAAGGTTCTTAGACCAAAACATACAGATTTGCGTAATTGGAACTGGGGAAATATAACTTAAATTGAATTCAAAATCCCGGAAATAATGAAATTAATGTTTTTTGGTCGAGTAATACAGTAGATAAACGAATACCGATGCCTGATGGCAAATATGTGTGTGCATACCTTTAATTTAAGACCTCAATTATGAAGATCAATCGAGTAGAAGAGCCAAACGAACTTGGAAAAGGAAAACCATATTTAACTCCCATAAGAAATGTACAGGGAGGAATTTGCTTTTGTGCATAACTCGAGTAATACGGCAGATAAATGGATTCGGATGCTTGATGGCAAATCTGCTCATGCATACCTTTAATTTAAGACCTCAATTATGAAAATCGGTTGAGTAGAAGAGCCGGACGGACTCGGAAAAGAAAAACCAAACTTTTTTAATATATAGATTTTTCACGTTTATGGAGTGTTTTTCTGCTGTATAAATCACTTTTGAAAAGTACTGGCTTACTGTTTTGGGCTCGGAGATGGGCGAGCCTGTATGTACCTTTCCTTTTGATTCTCCTCTGTGACCTTTCTCATCGGCTCTTCTCTCTCTCTTCTTTTGGCTTACTGGATTTGTCGCGGGCCCATCCCATAACTGCATTGGATACCTACCTCAAACTGGAAACCTCTTGAGTTTTATCTCCTTTTCCTGTAAAATTATGTGTAGCAATTAAACTGTATTTCGTGGGTTATAAATATTTTCGATACTTTTTATCAGTTACCTTCATCCTTCCTTTCACGATGGAAAGGGGAAAGGGCAGGGTCGTAATTTCCAATAGGCCCAGTAGGCCCGGGGTTAGGGACGCAAGCTGCCTGAGGGTGCACTTCCAAGCAAAAATTAAAATTAAAAGAATTTTGAGGCATGACGTTTTTTATGCTTAACCAAGGGCCGGTGCAAAACCTATGTAAAATATGCGGAGGAATTGATCACCAACTAGAAAAGGGCGCCGGCAAAGCTGGTGCGGTGTAACGTTCGAAGCGGCGCTCCTGGAGTCCTTTCAAATGGTTCAAAATGGCAAACGTCTTTTTTGATGGAGTTTTCCAGCGTCCGAGGAGCCATTTACAAATTTTCAATGTGCAAAACATATACGTTTAATGGCGTTTTCCGGTGCTCGTAGAGCCATTTAAACGATTCAAAGTGTAAACGTGTATTTTAGCAGCGTCACAGAAAACTAAATAAGTAAAAAAACTAAGTACTTATTTAGTTTTCTGTGGCAGCGTTTACCTTATGAAATTCGGAAAGCCTTTTGAAATGGTTCGACGTGTAAAATTGTCGATTTGGTAGTGGGCGTTTGCCGGCGCCGGTGTGGCTTTTTCAAATTGTTCAAAGTAAGGGCAAATCATGTGTGCTGTCGGCGTTTGCGGCAGCGTGCAAACAAAGGAACAAATAAGGTATTTTTAGTGAATGTATGAGGCCATAATTAGGCTGCAAAACTTTTAGCTAAAAAAAGGCCTACCTTTTGACGAGACCGTTGGGGTCCTCAAGGGGGCCGCACAGTAATCTAGGGTTAGGGCCTCGGCGGCCGTAATTCCGGCACTAGTGCTGCGACCTCTCTTTAACAGTAACTTTTATCAAACAATTCACTGGATAGGCCATTGGCCACGTAGTTACACAAGGGCCGGCCTCAGCTCAGCAACAAAAGAGGCTGATTTTTATTTTGGTTTAGGCCTACTTTTTTTAATCCACCGGCCCTTTTCTGACCTAAAGAGGCCTGGCCTTCTGGCATTTGCCCGAATGCCCACATGGCCATTCCGCCCCTGCCCTCCCCAAATAATCCTCTAACTCATTTGGCTGACCTCCCCCATGTTAGCAAAAATGACGTAATATTTACCAACTTCCATTTCAAGTAAAATAATGTAAAATTTTGTGAGATTTATTCTTCTAGTGGGGTTGTTAGAAACATAAATGAACTGAAGTAAAACTATAATTTGTGTAAAGTAGAAAAACATGTCGCAGCCTATCCAGGAAAATGGTCAGTGGCGATGCAGCGGTAATAAAGTAATAGCATAAATACAATTTTTATTTATGGTAATAGCTTTTAAATCGCATTTTTGGGGTAATTTGTTTCCTGATACAATTTAAGAAAACACTCTAGTATTAAAATTTGAATTTTTCATGTTTTATTGCTAAACTTTGCCGTAGCTATAAATGCTACCTGAAGACATAAAATCATTGATCATTAAAATCTACACCCAGCTTCAGACTGAAGCTGAAATGACCATAAACAACGTAAAGATATAACTTATTATGAATATGTTTATATTTTCATTCAATCTACATAAAATGTTTTATAAAAACGCCCGTGGTCCCATGCACCATCCTCAATCTTGACCAACCCCCTAATTTTCGATAGCTGAAATGGATTTATGGACGGATAATTTCAGTCTCCTGGACGGCTCCATGGTATTTATTCATTAACCAGCTACAATTAATTTTAAAAGCATAATGTGCTACCGCAGGGCTTACTTACATTACATTCTCTCCAAAGTTTTTATAGGCTTATTTTTAAAACTGCAGGTTATTTACTTTCACAAACACGAAGCACTAAAAGTACAAAGCAGGCCAATTGATCCTCGGGTTATATGATAATAGTAGTTTTAGCGAATTTTCCCTATAGGGAAGAAGCTATTACCGTAGGTCTCATGGTAAGACCTAAGCCCAAGACCATGATAACTTTTCGTTTTGGGGCCCCCAGAACCAAAAAACACCATTCGTTCAAATTTCTAGATATATATATATATATATATATACCAACATCTATGTGGTATAGACACATAGATATATATATATGTGTGTGTGTGTGTGTGTGTGTGTGTGTGTGTGTGTGTGTCTGTAAGCACTATAGCGCTCGCAAAAATGGTCCGATCGGAATGAAATATGGCACAGGTGTGTAAAGTAGTAATTATTCGGATGAGTTCGAAAACCAGCCCGATCGGACCACTGGAAGAGAGGATAAAGGGGGGTAAACCCCCCAAAAATGTTTTTTTTGGGATTTTCACATAGAAGAATAAAAATAATCCAATTTTGGTTGGCACCATTGAATTCAGCTCGAAAAAACAAACAATTTAGTATTTTGAATCATTACTCTATGTCCATTGGTTACCGAGACATTGAAAGTGGTAAACAACGTACGTTGTCCCTATGTTAACCTTATGAGAAATAAGAAAATCTCGCTTATTTCACAACATCTATAAGTATAAAAGAGGATGTTGGTATATATATATATATATATATATATATATATATATATATATATATCATTGATAAACTCAGACACCGCTGGACCGATGGCCACGAAACTTGGTAGATACATGTAGAATTTCATGGAGTAGGTTTATACACCTTCAATTTCGTGATAACTTTCAGGGCTTAGCCCTGGGACCGTCTTAAAGGTACCCATGTCAGAGATTTTGAAAGAACTAGTGGCTTGAAGGGGCTAAAAGCCCCTAATGAGGGAAAATTCAAACAATCCTAATTTATTATAGTACAATATCTAAATGGGAAAGATTGGCGATCGTTAGGTAAATTTATGTCACTTGCTTGGAAATACCGGTGGAGCTTAATTCAGGAATTTAATTTTTAGTGTGGAAAACTCACTCTTGTAGACAACTAAATATGTATTCCTCTTTCCATTGCAGAAGGTATTAAAATAATCTTGTTAAAAACTTGAGGCCACAAATATCTGTACAATTTTACAATTTTTTATTTTATTTATTTTTTTTATTTTTTTTTATTTATTTATTTAGAATGTTTGTTTTATGTTATACGAATGGTAAAAGAGTTATTTTACCAGATTTTTTTCATTGTTTCCATAGGTATCTAGGCAAAGCAATTTAAGAAACTAGTTGTGCCAATCAACAGGACGGTCTTAATTGACCATTGTTACTGGTGCTTATGAAATGAACTGTATGCCTATGAGCACTGAAGGGACATTAATTTAGGATCTTGAATTTTGACCGATTTTCATGTAGACATGTAAAAAGCCTATATTTTGTTATAATAAAGCACTCTTTTTGTTTGTTGTTGTTTTGTTTGTTTATTATAGTACAAAATACCTTCATAGCAAACTGAATCTACCTTATAGATATCTAGCCTACCACATGGTTTTCAAGCAAGTATCAGCATCACATGTTTTATGTAAACAAAGCAGACGTTTTTAGATCCTAATGTTTTTAAATGGCAGATATTTTACGTTATTTCTCGTTTTCTGGTGAATTTCATGCAATTTCATACTTTTTCCCACCATCACGGAGTAGAGACCTTTTATTTGAGTCCTCTCCCATCTTTCTACGATTTGCCAGACGCCCACAATTTTGACACAAAGAATCGCCTTGCGAAATTAAATATATGATTTTTGAGTTAGATTTGTTTACTAACAAAACATGTGAAAGTAAAATTTAAAACAGGTGATGTAAATTAATGGTATTTCTTTCTGCTATTTAATTGTATTTGTTTACGTGAAGATTTGTTACTTGGTGCCAGATGGTTAATGAATTAAGACTTTTGAATATATTTTAAGTGCAATACACTATATAAATGTCGGTATGTAGTATAAAATAAAATAAATAATTGATATTACTGAAGGACTTCTGTGATCACTGATCACTTATACTTGAAGGACTTCTTTTTTATGACAACAAACTACTGTTTAAAGAGGAAGAGTGTGCTACTGTAAAGTATTAATTTTATCTACAGCACTTAAAAAAAATTGCCGGGACGGCTCATTCAATCTTTTTGTTCAATCATATATTTAATTTCGTAAGGCGATTCTTTGCGTTAAAACTATGGGTGTCTGGCAAGTCGTAGAAAGATGGGAGGGGGCTCAAATTAAAGGTCTCTGTTCCATGATGGCGGGAAAAATAATGAAATTGCTTGAAATTCACCAGAAAATGAGAAATAACGTAAACTATCTGCCATTTAAAAAGCATTGGGATCTAAAACGTCTGTTTCGTTTACATAAAACATGTGATGCTGATACTTGATTGAAAACCATGTGGTAGGCTAGATATCAATATAAGGTAGATTCAGTTTGCTATGAAGGTGTTTTGTACTATAATAAATAAAGATTGTATGAATTTTCCCTCATTAGGGGCTTTTAGCCCCTTCAAGCCACTAGTATAGAGTCTAAAGACGTAAGACAGCACTTTTTTAACAATTGCTGGAGTGGAATTGTAATTTTTTGTTCAAGGTAGACCCTAAAACCTTAAGAAAATGATCTTTTAAAGTGAATAAAATTTCAAGTCATGTTCTATGGTTCCTCTCACACGTATGCCTTAATGAAGGAAAGAAATAGGATTTCTAATACGCAGGTCTGCTGTGACAGGGGTGCAATAAATTCAAATTAAGGGTAACTATGCTCAAGGCCACACAGTGTGGCCTCGCTATGCTACATATGCGAGCAGATTCAAAGCCGTCGAAAAAGCCAAGGGTGCCATTCCTTATATCGTGCCCCATGATCATCATCAGGGCAAGCTCAGATACCGTGCGTCAAGGAGAAACGACCATAAATTCTTCTCGGCGTTTGTCTTGGGTGAGCCAGTCTCTGTAAATTTGCTTCTTGAGTGTGTGAGCGCAATCCTCTTCACCTGATAGCAAGATCGACTGGACAGCCGATACAAGCAAACAGCACTTGCAAGAGGAAGGACCGTCGATATTGGGCATGAGCCTACCCAGGGCAGCAACACCATTTGGGGCTTTATCGGTGTGGCGCTGGATATGGTCACATTTTTTATATAGACATGCACTTTAGGCAGGAATAGAATACCCCCGTCGTAGCATATGCGTACTAAGAGCAAATTTCTAAAAACCTTTTTTTTATGGAAGTATATTTGATATGTTTAAATAAGTAGATTTTACAACAAGAAAAATAAATGGGAAAGCAAAACGATACAATTGATGGGTGTTAGTGTATGTTTAATTTTTATCGTGAGCGAAGCCACGGGTTCTTCTAGTATCTTAATAAAACTTGGTTTGTGGCTTCATTTAGATGAGATCTAATGCATTTTAGTCTAAAATCCCCGATATTTCCATTTTTATGGCAGCAAACCTGCATACTCATTTCCCATGTTATCCTTATGGGAAATCTTCCTTATTTCTTAACGCATCTTGATAAAACTTTGTATGTGGCTTCATCTAGTTGAAATATACTGGATTAAGGCCTAAAATACCCTATTTTTACATTTTCATGGCAGCAAACCTGCATACTCATTCTCCATGTTACCTTATGGGTAATTAAAAAAGTTGTGTAGTTTGCTCATTTCTCATAATATCCTGATAAGAACTGGCATGGGGCTTCATACAGTTAATATCTACTTGATTATGGCTTAAAATACCCAAATCATCAAATTCCTGAGGCAGCAAACCTGTGTACTCTCTTTCCCAATGTTAACCTTATGAGAGATAAATAAAATTGGATAGGTTTATTATTCCTCAACATATCTTGATAAATCATGTTATGTGGCTTCATATAGTTTAGATATATTGGATTGTAGCCTATGATACCTCATTTTCAAATTTCTGGGGCAGCAAACCTGCATTTTTCCATACCAATCTTATGGAGAATAATTTATTTTTGAATTTATTTATATTTAATTATTGTGGGGATTTGGCAAGTCAAAGGATGAGGGAAAAGGACCCAAATTAAATGTTTTAATGTCAGGGACTCAGGAAAAGTACTGTAATTTCTTAAAGTTTGCTAGAAAACAAAAAATAACATAAAATAACTGCCATTTAAGTAGCATTGGAATCTAAAACGTCTGCTTTGTTTACATTAAAATATGTGAGCTGATGTTTGATTCAAAGCCATTTGGTGGATACAGACATATGGCTTATTTAAAGGCCAGATAACTAAATATGTCAAATAAATGTACTATAGCGAATACAGATTTTTACTGATGATTTTTACGAAATTTTTTATTCAAACTTAAACAGCTGGTCATTTCCCCATATGATTAAATTGGAAAAGCCAGCTGTTTTGAAGTTTTGAACATTGCAGTTTCGTGCCAAGTATAGGCTATTATTTTTTTATAGCCTTTTGCTCCTAAAAGCCACTAGGAGAGTATTTTTGCACACTTTCTTTTAAATGTATATTTATTTTACTTGATGCGAGACTTCATTTTTAAATTATTTATTTATGCACTTGAAATTCGCTGAGTATGCAGGACTGCTGCAACGGGGTATTCATTACTAGGAGCGAAAGTGGCTCTTTTTGGTACGAGATCGTAATTTACAGGCGAGGCGCAGCCGAGCTTGGAAATGCGGTCGAGTACGAAGGAGAAACTTTTGGTCTGTGTGATGAACAACTATTTTCATCATTATGTATAAATAACCATTTAATCGTTAAAAATTAGACTACATATTTTTGAGGTTATCCAAAATAGTCATCGTCATTTTTACACATCTGTTGTTAACAAACACAAGTTATGAAATCATTCAACCTTTCAAACTTGGACATATGGTGTGCAGATTTGGGGTTCTGCAAGTGTTTCTAACATTGAAATAATTCAAAGGTACCAGTCAAAATTATTACGCAAGATTGCCAACGCACCTTGGTATGTTTCCAACAGGACCTTACATGAAGACTTTAAAATACCTACAGTGAAAGAAGAGATCACGATATTTAGTGAAAATTATATTGAAAAATTAGAAAACCACCCTAATCACCTAGCCTTGAACCTACTCGACAATACTGACACTGTTTACAGACTGAAGAGGTCTTCAATCTTTTACGTGCCTTTTCGTTTTGTAAACTGAGGATAAATTTCTATAACTAACATTGTACCCTACATAATATTTACTCATTGTTCAGATTAGTATAGAACAGATTGTAAAGTTAAATAAATAAAAAAACCTTTCAAACGTAACATAAACAAATTTTGACATTAGAGTACGGCAAAATTCACCATATGTTTTTTCAGTACTCCTATTCGAAGTGATCCAAAAACGATCATTTTGCGTACGATTTAGAGAACTAAAAACGGCTGTTTTCGGGACAGTATGATGAAAAATGCTTAACTGACCTGTTCAAAAGCTTGGCCTAGGTCCGCCAGTTCTATTTGGTTTTTTTAGTGGTTTGGGTTGGTCAGCTAAAATAACTCTAATTTTACATTGAAATGTGGTCACGAAACACATATCGGAAAACGGGAAACTTTAAAAATAGTCGCATTACGTAGTTGTATAAGTAAAAGGCGTAACGTAGTAATAATAATAGGGATTGTGACTTGTGACACGAATAAGATGTTAAACAATCTAAAAACTATTAGACAATGAATAATTGTTTTGTTGTCATTATAATTTAGCATGAATAACATTTAAAAATATAATGTCTCTAACATATGTAGAGTATGCCTATATAAACAAAATAAATCCCTTAGACATTCCTGAGTACCCAGAATGCAAATGTTTATTTAAATTATGATATAAATCTTTTGATTTGATTTAAATTTTCATATGTCTATTTTATTTGTTTTTATTTTGACTGATTTAAGGTCATTGATTGTAAGTTTGCTTTCATTTAAATAACAAAAAAGACTAAGAATTAATAACAAATATAAAAAGGATATTATTGTAATGAATGCTAAAGTGATTCAAATGTTCATTTCCCTTATGAGTAAAGCTTTTGAATCTGTGTACAAGGATCAAACTCAAATTATTCTACTCAAGGATCAAACTCAAACTCAAACTTTCAACTCAAGGATCAAACTCAACTTTATTTTATATAGTTCTTGAGAAAACTATATAAAATGTACTTTTCAAATTATTTACATGATATTTTCTCTTACATAAATTAATTACATGAGCTCATATATAAAATATTATTCTTCAACAAATTCTCTGAGTATGCAGGTTCGCTGCGACGGAGGTATTTTTACATAAAATAAATGTCTATTTTCTTTATATTCAGGGCTTAGGATATTTGTTTGTAGATTTTATAAGATGGGGATAAAGACTTAATTTGTGTAAGACTGTATTACTTACGTCTGTGCTCAACTTGTTGTGTCAGGTGGTCAGACATTGTAGATGTACATGTTTCGATGTTTATTACATCATCTTCAGCATCTCGATAATGAACTTGAAGTTACTTTACCACTTAATTTGTGGTAAAGTAAAGTAGGAACCCAACAAACATATGGATTCTGAACTTCGAGGAGGTCGAGGATGAGGAAAATGAAAAATGAGGATTGAGAAGGAGGAGAATCGTCGATTTCTTTGGCCAAAAAATGGTCCAACACAAAAATAATACCTGTAACAAAAATTAATTACAGGAAATAGCTTTCCGTGATTTTTTGAAGAAATTATTCCCAGTTAGATTGAATTGTTTTCGTAAATGAATTTGTAAAAAACGTATATATCTCAAGTTGTTTGATTAAAATGCAATGAAGCTTATTAGGAAATCCCGGTTATACAAAAAAAACCAGCATTTAATTACAATAAAGTTACCTGGAATTGAAAACCAAACATAATTTAATCACAGATGAAGTATGACTATTAACGTAGGAACGCTAAATAGATATTGATAAACAATGACAAACATTATCATCCCGAGAGCATATAAAAACAAACAATAAGGTAAACTAATTTGATGGCATTAAGCACTCATAAAATGTTTATTTAAAATTAAAAATATGAATGCTACTTTGCCACAAAATTAGAGAAAAACGTTCGGCAATTGGAGAGAAAATCGATGAGGGGAGCTGTGACTGCCAGGATCAGCTGATCGTAACAATGTGTCAGCTGATACCTCAACAATGGCTGCCTTGCACGCGACGCCGCGCGACGCTGCTCAGTCAGTGTGTGTTTCGGCGTCGTCCGAGCTACATCGGGGCATGGACTACTTTTTCAAAATTTTGGTAAGTAGATTATGTAAATGTTTGATGTTTTGCTACTTTAAACCTGGGACAAATTTTTAGAAAATTTGTTTGATAAGTTATACAAAACATATATATTTTGGACCAAGTTTTTAAAATTTGCCCGGTCTTACATTTCATCAGAGTTAAACCGCTCTTTGTTACTCTTATATGCCAAGAAGCTATCAACATGAAATGTGTCATTCGTGTATGTTAACATACCTCGCGTCATGTTGCTAATCAGTTTGTAGCGGAGCGTGGTCGGAAATACAAGGTCTTTGTCTTAGTCCGAAAAGTCAATGTAAACAAACGTCACGTCGAAGACTAAGTTTTTTTTCATAAATATGGAAGGATGTTTAGGTAAACATGCTAAATTTAAGCATTGATAAATTCTCAATGGTTAAAAAAATGACAACTATAATGGGGAACACAAAACTAGGCGGTTTAGTGAATAAGCGAGATTTGCGTTTAGCATTTGTTTGGGTAGTTAATCAACCACATAATTATGTGTTTAAACACACAATTTTACACAGCTTCTAGGTACAATTTGGCCCAAAGTTTCTTTAATGCACAGTCAAAACATAAGTTTCTCTAAAAACGTAGTTACAAAACAAACGAAGGCCTAAATAAAAATGAATAAATTAACAACGGAACAGAAATTCTTTGATTTCGACCCAGAAATTAAACTAACAGAATATCAGATCTATAATTTCTACTTGAATACAATTAGCAGTAAGCCTAAGTAAAAACAAACTGCATGTTTTATCTTCGGTAGTAGTAACTTTGCACGCAGAATCTTTTGGGCCACGTGTAAAGCCCTGAAAAACACAAAGTTTTGACAGTCTTCCAATCACTAGGCATCAGTTTCAAGCTTACGGCCTCAAAAGACTCTTTGTACGGTACGAGGTATATTTTTTAGTTTTTTTTTGTGGCGTAGGGCATATGAGCCGAGGTCGAAAAATTAGACACGAAATACCACTTTTGGGCCCTGTGTTAAACTATATTTTTCGTCATACTGCCCAAAATTAAGCTATTACCTATCTTTTTGCAAAAAAATCTTACAACTTGTTTTTCTTTGAAGTTTACCCCATTTCGTCCAGTTGCGATTAAAAACAACCACCTGATTGTCGTTACTTTATAGCCTACATTTGTTCGGTTTGCCTGTACTGATACGACAAAAAATATGAACTGCCGATGATCTCGACCTAGCTCCCTCTTTCTCTACTTTGGGGCGAAAAATGCATGCACAAAATGATGCACAGCATTGGAAACAACTGAGAATTTTTTTCTATTATGTTATGATGGTATTTTATTCAGGCCTATAAAAGGAGTTATGATAGTAACATAATTATGTCTTAAGCGATTACTTTGATTTTTTATAAACTATATACGTAAAGCGTCCAATAGGTTTTAAAAATAGCAAACAAATATTTAAAATAGCATATACGGTACTCGAAAAGCATAGTTCTCATATTCTTAAATGGTGAATAATACTTTAGCACTAGATAATAACAATTTAAAGATGAGGATCAACTCATAAAATACTAGTTAGCTATTTCTCAGTAAATATCCCTATACCCTATAATATGAGCAATATTTAATTGTTTGAATGTTATTTGACAATCATATAGAGAACGGTTCCGAGGGGTTCCTTCAAAGTCTGGAAGTAGTTAATTTCTGAATAAAAAACGTGTTTTATGCAGATTACTTGACCTTGGGTTACTTCATTCTTTTTTGTTTACACCATGGGATTAATAAAATTTAACATTGGGACTCATGAGTTGCCATGCTAGCATTGAAATAAACAATGAACATACAAACAAATAAAGTAATCCTAACAGCTGTTTGCAATGAGAAATACAGTGGGCGCGTTTAGCCGCAGTCACCGGTAACTAACCGGTTACCATAGTCCCTAATAGGCAAATCCACCGCATCTTGACAATCAACAATGTCCGGTTACTTACCGAATCCACCGTAAACAGAACATCGGTGGACGCTCAACAATGATCGGTAGGTGGTACATCCACCACTACCGTTCATTTACTATAGGATGGTAGATTACCCACCGGTGGTTGCGGCTGAACGCGCCCATTGCATAGAGTAATAATGAACTTCGTAAAGAGGTGGCACTTCCATGTTAACTCGGTGGTAAGGGAACAGTAGCGCTGTCTGATAAAAGTGTTACGAACTAAAAATATCGATGCGATATATCGATCTTCGTCGATGCGATATATCGATTGTCGTAGTCGTCTGCTTTGTTTATATTTTTGTTTCTTGTGTTTGCTAGACTTTCAATTTTAATGGCTTTACCCATTTGTTTAGATTAAATTGATCACGTTCGCCACTAGTGCAAGTCGTTTCGCGAAATACTGAGTGATTCATATTGAGCTTAAAGCGATTGATAGACAATAAATACGTAGATGTTTAAATAAAAGCACTTAATAAAAATTAATTTAGTTAATTTTAGCGAATTTCCCCTATAGGGAAGAAGCTATTACCGTAGGTCTCATGTTAAGACCTAAGCCCGAGACCATGATAACTTTTCGTTTTGGGACCACCAGAAGCAGAAAACACCATTCGTTCGAATTTATATATATATATATATATATATATATATATCTATATATATATATGTGTCTGTGAGCACGTTAGCGGCCGTAAAAATGGTCCGATCTTAATGAAATTTGGTACAGACATGTAAAGTGGTAATCCCTCAGACGAGTTCGTAAACCAGCCCGATCGGCCCACCGGAAGGGGGGGTAAAGGGGGATAAACCCCCCAAAAATGGTTTTTTTAAGTTTTTTACATAGGAAAATTAAATTTATCGAATTTTTGTTGGCACTATTGAATTCAGCTAAAAAAAACAAACAATTTAGTATTTTGAATCACTGCTCTATGTCCATTGGTTACCGAGATATTGAAAGTGGTAAACACAGTACGTTGTCCCAATGTTAACCTTATGGGAAATAAGTAAAATTCTACATCTCCGTTATTTCTCAACATATCTTGATAAAACTTGGTAAATAGCTTCTTCTAGTTCAGATCTACTGAGTATTGAGTTAAAACCACCCAGTTTTAATATAACTGTAGCAGCAAACCTGCATACTCTTTCCCCACGTTATTGTTATGGAGCTTACCAAAACATGTCAAATCGCGCTATGTTGGATTAAAATATGTTGTTTTGCATTTGAAATTCGCTGAGTATGCAGGTCTGCTGCAACGGGGGTATTTATTAAGTGCTTTTATGTAAACATCTACGTATTTATTTAACAAGTTTAATGTAGGTTACTTGGCCAGAGAAAATCTAATAACGTAATAAATAACAAATGGAAACAAATAAAGTAATCATAACAGCTGTTTACAAACTAAAGCAATTTAGGAAAATACAGTGTGCGGGATGAAGATTGCATAGAGTAATAAAAAGTGTATTTATAAAATTTTAACACTGAAATGTTTTATTGTAATTTGATGAACTGGTAAACATGAAATGAGGTCAAATTCCGTTATCTGCCCACAACTAAAAAACTGATATCTATAGGCTTTATAAATGCTATGCCCATGTTTTTTGGTAACTGAATAGTTTGCTAAGCATATCGTAATCATTTTTAGACAATTCGGTTGGTATTGTTGCCGCGGTTGTACCTTATATGTGTCGGACTTTCAGATAAAGGTAACGCCAACAACGCACCGCCGTGCCGGCCGCAGGTGGGGTTAAGTTAGGCTACTTTAGGTTAATTTATTCTATAAAATAAAATACAGTATTGAAAATTACATTAAATTTTATCCTAACCTAACGTAAACTAACCTAACCTAACCTTACGAATCCTCTAGTGTAGCCGCTAAGTCAGGAAGCTGCAACACGAGGTAACGGCTCATATCAGTAGGATGTGAAATCAGGCCGTATGGATAAAATGTGTTTCTATAATTTGTCTTTTACATCTTTTCTTACCTCTACACTTCCTATTTATTTGTTTAATTAATCGGCCTTGGAAACATCCAGTTGTGGTTGTGGGCAGATAACGGAATTTGACCAAAATAAGAAACTCGGCATAAACATAAAATTCATTTCGTTTAGACAGCTGAACGGTTACGACACCACGGCAAGTATTGAGGTTGAAATAATTAGAAACTCTCAGAACTTTATTTCATCCAAGAGAAAAATATCAACATTTGATTTGCTCTCTGAAGAAAAGGTTACAATTTAAAATGTCTTAAAACATCATTTAAGAATTTATCAACTGTAACTTAATCAATTACTATTGCAAATCACAATAGGCTACAACAAACTTGCAAACTTACATTTTACGGCCCGGTATAGTATTATTACAGCTTTGGGAAGTAATTAAGTTCCTTATAGTCACTAAGTAATAAAGTTCTGTGCCAGAAGTATACTGTATTTATTAATTTCCCACAGAGCTTTTTCTGAACTTAGTCATGTTTTATTACTGAAACTTTTCGATAACTGAGGTCCGCATCATCCGGATTCGAAAGAGATTTTCTCAATATACACTTTGTAAACAGTTTACCTTTCAAACTTTTGGTTATAAGCCTTCGGACCTCATTTGGATGATTCGATTACGGTATTTTTTTTAGAGAGAAACAGTCTTTTTTTGGTTTATGTTTGATACATTTTTCCAGAATTGTTTCATTGAGTTAACGACTTTTAAAAGAAGGAATTAACGACTTTAAACTAAAAAATAACAAAAAACATTAAAGCCTGAATAGGTAGAAACCCTGGAAAACGTCTGTGCAGAACTACAATACACAACCACGATTTTCCAAGCAATAATTCTATTGGTGTCATTGGCTATCACGATTTGCTATTTAATTAATGATAACACTCACTTTTGAATGAAATCCAATTTTATTCCAATGCGAACAATTGTTTCACCACTATTAATCAGGGGCATCATCAGCGCTCACAAATTTATTGATTAAAATAATTCTACTCAGTGAATAATTTAAAAGAAGAATGAATGATTTCATGCTTTTGAAGGTATAAAAATCCGAGTTAAAAAGCAACAAACAAGCGATGTGTAGAAAAGACAGAGTTTGGAATTCATTCCTCACGCAGGGTAGCATTAACTTGACACCCAGCACAATAACAAAATAAATCGTAATACAAATAAAATATGACAATTTTATTTAATATATTTTTCTAAATTTATAAAACGTCGGTGGAGTTCTCCTATAGAGAAGACGCTTTTATGGGAATCATCCAAGCAAAAAAATAAAAAAATAAAAATAAATAAATAAAGAAAGAAAGAAATACAATACAAATTCTGTCAGTATGGAAAACGAAGTGAATCTTATGTTATAATATATTACGAATGTCTCATAACAAAAATCAAAACTACAAATGGGAGCCAGAGTGTTCGGGGGCACCTTGAATAATCCTCTTTAAGTTATGTTTTCAAATAACTGAGCTTAGGCAATTAGAGCATATCAAATGAGTAATAAGAAATCAATTGTTCTATAACTATTTAGTTGTGATATGTTTGTTGTTTACAATTGTTTCTCAATCTAAAAAGGTAAATAAGTCGTAGCTATAAACATTTTGTCTGTTGCCGATAACAAGCCTTATCTGTTTATAAGAACAAAAAGCGAATTGTATCTTTGTTTTGAGGAGTTGAATTCATAACGACTTTACATTTTTACTTTATGAATATTGTATTGTGAAATACAATCAAGCTTATTGGCAAAACGTTTTAAAGTAATTCGTAGCAAGACAGGTATTTAGTATACATATTCAGTATTTGGAGTTCAAATTCATAAATTTTGTCACATGGCTAACCTTATAAAACTGAATGTATTGCAACCAGCAGTTTTACTTATAGATTATGTTCCATTGCTTAACCCGAAACAGTATGGGCATATAAGGGCATATATTAGACTCTTCCCAAAAGTCTAACCTTTATAGATGTTTACTGCAAATTTTCACGCCGAGCTCTTTCTATCGCCATCAACGTTATTAAAATTAGTAAAGAACTGCAGGAGGAGCGATCACAAAAACAATCACACAACTTCTGGCGTATTTCATAACTTTCAATGCACATAATTATTCTTATAATAAATTTCAAAATGAACAAAACATTTCGTAAAAAAGTCGAGACTCTAAAAAGTTGGTATTGCGATATAGCTGTCTCATTAACCTTGCTTATTACAGTTCTGTGAGTATTACTTTTGTTTACCAGTTATTCTATAGCTGAGACGCCTACCACTGCACACAAGTGTAAACTAAGACGAGGGTGAACGATTGATAGATTAGGATGGTAAGGGCGTGTGTTGCCTTGGCGCTAACAACCGACCTCTGTTTCCTAGCAGCACTCGCCAGGTAGCTCTAGCGCTTTTGCTTACAGGAATCACCATTAGGTTTTACATCTCTTAATAAGATAATCAAACACCTGCTGATTCATTACTATCATCATTAATTAGAGGTCCAATGACCAAAGGCAACAGAGTGGTTCAGAGCCGTCGTTGGGATCTTCAAATTATAAATCGAACAATATAGTATTGGAGTGATGTCAAAATGTTAAAAAAGTGTCTCAAGGTACGAAGACTTAAGGTTATTAACGCTAAAGAGTCATAATAGAAAAATTTAAACAAGAAGTAAAGCTCAGAGCGTATGATTCAAATGATTCAAATGATTCATTTGAATCATTTGAATCATTTTTCTTCGCAAATTCCTTTACGAAGACTTAAGGTTATTAATGCTAAAGAGTCATAATAGAAAACTTAAAACAAGAAGTAAAGCACAGAGCGTATGTTTGCATGACCGATCTATCTGCCTCTGTATCCTGTACGGTTGCCGAAATGTCGATAGCTTTTGTAGCGCAGTCAAGACACATAAGGCGTGGAAACTGTCAAAACTTTTTATATTGGTAAAGGTTTTGGGGTAAACTTCCTTAGGTATTTCTTTCTGCACTAAGATATATTGAATCCGAGGTTAGTAACAGAGGGAAACAAACTGTGATAGCAAAATGGTTGCTTGAAGTAAAATATAGATTAAAGTTGCTAAGAAATCCATTTTAAAATCTTTTTAATTTTCTTTAAATTGAACCAGGAGCACAAAGCTATTTCAATTGATATTTTTCCAAACTCGTTTTATCTATGGAGATATACTTTTAGTTATCTTTTTAACAGATTTAACAATATAAAGAACATGTAGTTGGTAGTTAATTAGTACAGTAAAAATAAGTTATGACCCAAAAAAAATTAGCACTAGCAAGGAATTTGATACAGATGTTGGGTATATCTTCCTTTTGAACATACTAAAAGTCCCCTAAAATTGGAGCTGTGCTACGGCCGCCATCCTGGAAAATGGCGGCAAATTTCTGTATTTTTGCTTTTAGCTCCTTTATTATTGGAGATACAGAAAAAAGTTTCCAATAAAAATTGTAGCCCATTACAAAATACACATTTTTGTTAATTATAATTTTTTCTCTAAACCCAACGGTTTTTGAGTTATTTGCGATTAAGTATAATTAAATCTTAGCTTTTCCCATGATACAAAAATTTCTGAAAAAAGTCACTCAACTGCAGTTTTTATCAATGTTTTTTTCAGGCTATTGACTTTGAACCGCTATCCATTATTGTTGAATGATGGTTCTTAATTTTCATATAGGGTTCTAATTTTTGGCCGCCATCTTGGATCCGCCATATTGGATATAAATTATTTTTCTCAAAAGTAAAGATAGTGTTGTGATGCATTATTACAGAGTAGATTTTTGCCCTTAACACAATGCTGAAATCCGTTTTTTTAAATTTGGATTCGCTAAAAAGATATGCTCAAATACAAATTCAGCCATATAAATTTCTTATGGATATTTCGTACTTAAAATATTATTTTGGATTATTTATCTTGAATCTCCGGTTCTAAATAAGATACCCTGCAAGTTTCGATCAATAGCTCCCTTAAAAGCCGTTAAATCACTGAGTATATTAAGTCCAAAACTTGCAGCATATATTTTTTAGAACCGGAGATATAAGATAAATAATCAGAATATAATATTCATAGTACGGAATATCCGTAAGAAATGTATAGGGCTGAATTTTTATTTGAGCATATCTTTTTAGCGAATCCAAATTTTGAAAAACGGATTTCAGAATTGAGTTTAGGCCAAAAATCTAGTCTATAATGATGGATCACAACACCATCTTTACTTTTGAGAAAAACCAATCATACAACAACAATGGGTAGCGATTTAAAGTCAGTAGGCTGAACAAAAACATTGATAAAACGCGCAGTTGAGAGACTTTTTTCAGAAATTTTTGTATAATGGGAAAAGCCAAGATTTAACTATACTTAATCGGAAATAACTCAAAAACCGTTGGGTTTAGAGAAAAAATGATAATAACCAAAAATGTGTAATTTTTAATGGGCTATTTTTATTTGAAACTTTTTTCTGTATCTCTAATAATAAAGGAGCTAAAGGCAAAAATACAGAAATTTGCCGCCATTTTCCAAGATGGCGGCCGTAGCACAGCTCCAATTTTAGGGCACTTTTAGTTTGTTCAAATGGAAGATATACCCAACATCTGTACCAAATTCCTTGCTTTTTTGGGTTTATGGAATTTTTCACTTATTTTTACTGTACTAAATTGGTTAGAATCAAACTCCTTATGTCCTTCATAGTTACATTATTTTTAAATTTTTTACTAAAAAAAAGCTTTAAAATTGTACAGTGTACATTATTTTTCAATAATATCCCCTAAGTCTCATTTATGACCTAAACAGTGATGTATTTAACTATTAATGCTAGGATTGTAAGACAGAAGTGGTTTTAAAGCGATATTTAAAACGCACTGTCCTTAAGTTTTCCTTAATAACTTTAATAAATAAGGAAATATTAGAAATTATAAAAAATTCTCTGCTTTTCTCAGGGGGTTCATGAAGAACTCTTACTTTACGCCCATGATGGGAAAGGTTCAGTTATTGCGTTAATTGTATTTGCAGTTAAAAACAAATATGTTTATATTTATTTAATACCATTATTAAAAATCCTTTCTATAGCCCAGAACAGTTAATCAAGGTAAAGAGGTTTGTACAAATAATTATTTATGGTTAGTTTCAAAATTATTATTGAAGCAAACGTACCACATTACATTACTATTTTAATGTTTTACAGTACAATAGTTTAATGTGGTTATACGATTGCGAACTGTAATCGCACAGAAACATGTGGTTATCGCGTTAAACCCTTACTTTACAGTATTCAAAATACTTGTGGTATACTGTATAATGGTATCAATTACACCCTATGACATAAATGATACATTAATGATATCAATAACACAAAAACCATTAGTTAAAAAATAACAAAAAAGCTATTTAACCAAAAAAAGCTATTTAAAAAGCTAAATAAAAGGTAAAGGTAAAGGTTTTTTAAGGTTGTTTAGCTATTAAAAAAGCTATTTTAATCATTGTTAAAATAGTTGTTATTTTTTAACAATAGTTAGTTGTGGAGTCACCAAAACTCGTACAAAACTCGCAAACAAAGGAGTCCGACTGAATCAAAAGTGATGTTAGGATACGCAGTTCAGCCTCAAGTTTGCAGCTCTGAAGGCGCTAAGGAAAGTTGACTGAGGTCAAAATACCTTTTAAAAAAATATCTATTGAGAGCTTGAAAATGACCAAAACGACTTTTTCATCATACTGTCCCAAAAACAGCTGTTTTTAGTTCTCTAAATCGTACGCAAAATGATCGTTTTTGGATCACTTCGAATAGGAGTACTGGAAAAACATATGGTAAATTTTGCCGTACTCTAATGTCAAAATTTGTTTATGTTACGTTTGAAAGGTTGAACGATTTCTTATCTCGTGTTTGTAAACAACTAACAGATGTGTAAATGACTATGACTATTTTGGATAACCTCAAAATTATGTAGTCTAATTTTTTAACGATTAAATGATTATTTATACATAATGATGAAAATAGTTGTTCATCACATGGAGCAAAAGTGTCTCCTTGGTACTCGATCGCATTTCCAAGCTCGGCTGCGCCTCGCCTGTAAATTACGATCTCGTACCAAAAAGAGCCACTTTCGCTCCTAGTAATGAAAACTACTATTAAAATCATACAGAAAACTGTAAAGAGTACAAGATTCCCTATAAATAAAAATCAATGTAGCTTTTGTGTATCCGGAGATACATGTTTTTGAATCCTAAGAAATTTTTGTTTTGTTAAACAAACAATAGCATAATATTGTAAAACAAAAAAAACTACTTATTTTATAATTCCATTGATTAAAGCGGCATTCGGTTCTTTTAACAAAAAAAATTAGCTATTTATTATATAATTCCACTGATTAAAGCGGCATTCGGTTCTTTTCTACCATATTAGTAATTTTTTATAACTAAAAATATTCTTGTGAAATTTCAATTAATTAGACTTTTTAATCCTAACAATTTTAAGTGTCCGCTATTTGAAATAGCTTAAAGTAGAATAATGAGATTAGGCACATAATATACTGTACTTAATCCTGCCAAATTTGAAGTTTAATAATTTGAGTTAAGCCATTTGATTGACTATATGAATTAATTATATGACTCAAGAATTTTTTAACTATAAAACCAAAAGGGAGAAAAATAATAAAAACCTTAAATGGTACACGATTAGATTTTGACCGCTTTCCCTAAGCACGGTGGTGATTAGATGACTCTTCCGAGGGCATTTAATCATACAAGAATAATAAACGTTTGTAGTTATGTTCCAATCAAAGAAATGTTAAGTCACATAATTTAAAAATCATATAGTATGTTTATAACAAGAAGCAACCAGCAATAACTATATGTTTGAATTAAACTAATGTCCTTGAAGCTGCTACTGATTGAACTTTCCTATAATCGTCTCCCTATTATACCGTTGTACGCAATTGTTGACAAATTCGAAAATGTTAGAAGAACAAATGGAGCTTTTCAAAACGTTTAACATCGGATTCATTGCGATGGAGTTATAAACATGCTATAAACCGGTTAGCAAACATCCGGGCAAGCTGTTTGTTTGTTGTCCTATCCTCGTTTATTTGTTTGATTTCAGATCTTTGATCTCGCAACTGCTTTCAGCAAACTGTATTGGACAGTTTATGACCTACCGGAGCACGAGCGTGCTCTTTTTCAGTATTGATTAGTCTTATTCCACACAGTCTTAAAACGGGTTTTCATTTTTAGTTAAAAAAATGCACATAGAAACTGATTTAAATGGTTTAGAAAATAAGTAACTCTGCATGACCTATTTAAAGAATTTTCAGAAAAAAATCCTTTTCTATGATTACATAATTGAATGATTTTTAACTTTAGCAGTAAAATAATTTTAAACGATAAAACCTGTACTGTTATATTATTAGAGAAAAATACTTCTACCACGATTAGCAAGTAATCTTATAGAATTACCGTGTTTAAATATTTTATAAAAAATTCCCTTATTACCTAAACGATTCAGATTGATTAAATTGAACTTAATAAGACTAATATACAGGGTGTCCGAAAATTATGGTAAAGTATTTTAGTATACGATAGTAGAGGTAAAAATAAGCAAACTAATTCATATAAACATAGGTCCTAAAGTGCTTCGTTTTCCGTCTGTGTGTCTGTCTGTGATTTTAACATATTTTATCATATATCACGAACCTCTTAACGTATAAACTTCAAACTTGGTACATGGATGACCACTATTAAGAACTATTTTTGTAAGAAGTATCAAATTTCTACTTTGTCCTAATCCAATATGGCGACTGTTTTTTGTTTTCAAAGGCAAATATTTTAAAAATTGTAAACTTTACAAAAACTATACAAGGGACAACAAAGTTACGAAATTTAATCCAATTAAGGCTGATATTATGATGATCGGGCTACTAATAACAGAGAAATTTTAAATTTTCATAATAAAAACATGCAAATTTCAGACAGTATGATCTAAATAGCCATGTTTTCGTTCAGAAAAGTCTTATCCGTCTAAAGTCCGTCTAAAGTCTATTATATTCTATCCGTTATTAGTAGTCCGATGATCATAATCTTAATATCACCGTCAATTGGGTAAAATTTTGCAGTTTTTTCGTCTCTTGTATAATTTTTCTAAAACTTGCGGTTTTTAAGATACTTAGCTTTTAAAACAAAAAACAGTCCCCATTTTGAAATGGTAAAAAAATAGAAATTTGATACTTCTTACAAAAAATAGTTCTTAATAGTGGTTATCCATATACCAAGTTTGAAGTTTGTACGTTTAGAGGTTCGTGAGATATCATTAAATATGTAAAAATCACAAACAGACGCACAGACGGAAAACGAAGCACTTTAGGACCTATGTTTATTTAAAGTTTTTTCCTTATTTTTACCTCTCCTATCATATACTAAAATATTTCACCATAATTTCCGGACCCCATGTATAACTGATGCCAAATCTTACTGCCCAGTCCGTCCGTAAGACTAATGTTAATTTTAGCATTGGGCTGATGGACGGCGTGAGCCTTAAGATTTGGCACCAACTATATAGTAGAATCCTCCACATAAGTAATGTCAATGTTGAATTCGTAGCTAACGACAAAAACGTGGAAATCAAGAATCAAGACGTTTTACTCATATTTTGTTTGCAATTATTGAGCAAAGCCCAAGTAAACATATGAAGCGTCAAAATAATACGTACAATAATTTGAAAAAACAGCAAACTAAAAACTAGATATTACAAAACTTAACACAAAAGTACCCTTCTTATTCATTCAACAATTCCTCCACACTGTAAGAAGATTGGTTTAAAAGGTAGTGCCTTAGAGAATTTTTAAATTTAATGAAATACTTTTAAATTTTGAGATGAAGTGGCAGTCTGATATATTTTTTTAAAGCCGAATAATAAACTTACTCATATGAGCAAGGCGGCGGGCGCCTCGCCTCATTGTGCTGTCGGTGTTAGTACTTGTGAAAAATGACTGGATTGTGTTTCATAAATGTAAACTGAGGCCAATTTCAAACATTTTGAATAGAATGAAAAATGGTTTGAATGACTGCCTAAATTCAATTGAAACATGGTCCGAATAATTCTTCTTTGCAATTTGAATATTTCGTCCAAGTCCACCACCTCAGGTGTGATTAAACAGGTAAATCGATGGTTTTGACCTTAACAATACAATAAAAAACGGAGCTCTTTTTATTTGTACACAGTAATATTATAATTAATTAATATGTCAAAATCCCTCTTAATTATACATCAAACATTTACCCAAAATTCATTATTGAAGGTAATAAAAGATTTTTAAAATATATCTTTCGGATTGTAATGTTCCAAGAAGATGAATAAAGGTCCAAAAGTAAACATTTCAACAATATTTTGTTATGAAAAATTAAGTGAAATTTTAATTTTTAATTATTATTGGACAAGATTGAACATAAGAATAAGAAGCATTGGAAAGATAAAAGATTGGAATACCAATTAAGTCACTGCAGTTCAATCTCAAATTCGATTCAAATATCTTGATTACATTGAGGGTTTAGCAGATATGCATATAAATAACCATTTTTTCTTATTGGGCTCTGCTGCGCTGCCTGTGCCGCATTGATAAGGAAAGTTACCGAGTGATTTTATGCAATATGTTACTGTGCTGCTTGAATACGTTATTCAACTGTTTTCAGTAAGGAGATATCTTTGAAAGTATGTATGTTCAAATACTTTCAGAGACATCAAATATGTTTTTCACCACACTGCGACGTAATCGCCTGTTTTACAAACGTCGTTTTTGGTTGCTAAAACCAACTCTTTTCCGCCAGAGGGCCGATCTCGAGTCTGCAAAACCTCATTTTCGGCCCTGGTTGCGAAATTACTATTCTTTTAGGTTTGAAATGTTTGCGGTTAGTGGTCGCAGTCTGAGTTGTCACATTAGTTTTGGTGTTTTAACGCCATATCAGGGTTTAATAGTATATTTCGCAACAAGGGCCGAAAATGAGGTTTTGAAGGCTCGAGATCGTGTTTCAAATTCGAGACGAAGTCGAGAATTTGAAACGATCGAGAGCTGCAAAACCCTTTCGGCCGAGGTACGAACGCTATTTTTCACCACACTACACAATATACCCTAAATAATAAAAAAATATTATTTGACTCACTTGAAAACAAAACTTTCAGGTTATGAGCGACGATACAACTTCTTTCTTTATCATGATTCAAACAAACACAGCTATGAAAATCATATGATCGCAACTATCCTGTCTTTCGAACTATTGAATGCCGTATAATTATGTGATGTTCTGAGGTTGTTTCAAACAAATAAACGATCAGCTGACTTTCGGCCCTACAGTCTGTATACTTCAGGTTGGCCGATGGACCCGGGACTACCTGCGGCCACCCCTACAATCCCTCGCCGCATCCGCCGGGGCGGCCCGATGCCTAGGCGATGAGTCACCTACTGGCTGTGTTTATACAATGGTACAAGCTTTTAACAGAGTAATAATTTTACATTTTTAAAAGCGTATTTATAATCTGCTAAAAAAGTTATGAAAAATGATATAAAACTCGACCTGAACAAAATAATATTTAATCTGATAAGGGTATGACAATGTTAATGTTAATAAACGAGAAAATCTGTAAACAAGTTTGGTCCTAGATGACTCATACTGTTTCTAAAATAGGAGTTGTGACTCATTTAGTAAAACTGCAAATATATATAACCAGTGTGTGTAGTGACCGCCAAGGGGTGCACATCGTGAGTACGGTACGTAAAATTCTGCAAGTCGCTATGCGTGTTTTTGCGCTTATTTAGAATTACATTTCTTGACGTTTAGTGAATATAATTTTAAAAGTAGTCAATTTAATTTGTTCATCGTAAATTCGTATGTAATGCCTCCTTCAGAGAAACGGGGTAAAGTTTATCATTCCCAAGCTCGGACGATAATTGCGTCAGTCCTCCAGTATTTCGAGCTAGAACGCGACAACAAAGGACCGTTAAAAGACGTAAAAAAAGTTGTCGAAAGAGTGTCCGAAGCGTGTCAGGTGTCGATACGGACCGTGGGAAGAATAAAGGCGGAGTTAAAAAGTGTTAGTGTTGGCGCTGATACATCACATTCTAGTGACATCCAACTGGACTTGGCAGAAGCAACTGAACAAGAAGCTGTAGCTATATGTATTCACTCGACTCCTGTTCTTCAAACGCCAAAAAAGAAAAATCACAAGGAGTCACGGTTCTCGCTCATGGACGATTTTTACAAAACTGCGATTCGTCGGCACGTGGTAAATTATTACAAACGCAAAGAAGTACCAACGCTCCGAAAACTTCAGGTCACACTTCGTGAGGCAAGTCTATTCAGTGGCTCATTACGAACGTTATCCAAATTGTTGAAAGATCTTGGTTTCCGCTGGAAAAAGCTTAAGAAAAGAAAACTGCTAATGGAAAAACCTAGTATTGCTTTATCTAGGTGTAGATTTTTAAGAAAAATGAAAAATTTTGATATGAAAAATGTAGTTTTCCTTGATGAAACATGGCTTAACGCCAACTCAACAAAGGAGGTGGGATGGACGGACGATAAAGCTGAATGCAACTTAAATGCTCCGCTCGGTAAAGGGAAAAGACTCATTATATGCCACGCAGGAGGACACAGGGGTTGGATAAACTCACCACCATTGATTTTTGAATCGAAAAAGACAGTTGATTTCCACGAGGAGATGAACCATGAAGTTTTTGAAGGCTGGTTTTTTTAGGTGTTGTTAAAATAAATCCCAGCCGGTCCTACAATAGTGATGGACAATGCCCCCTATTATTCCCGGGTGGATAATCCAGCACCAACAACATCTTCAAGAAAAGGGGAGTACGTTGACTGGTTGCATAACCGTGGAATACCATTTACTCCAGATATGCGTAAGCCTGAACTGTACAATCTCATCAAACTTCATAAGCCTCAGCTTACTTCCTATGTCATTGACAAGAAAGCTGCTGACCTAGGATTTAGAGTAATCAGGCTTCCACCATATCATTGTAATTATAACCCCATTGAAATGGTATGGGGTCATTTGAAGCGGTACGTAGCATCAAAGAACACTACATTCAAGTTGTCGACGTTCAGACACTCTTCATGGAAGCTGTGAACTCCTATCCCTCCGAAACCTGGGAAAAATGTGTCAATCACGTAAAGACTGAAATGGACAACGATTGGCTCAGTGAAGGTCTCGACGATACCAGTGTGCAGGAACTTATCATAAACCTGGCTCCAGGGGACTCGGATGTAGATGACAGCGACTGGGACAGCGATGAGGAAGACGACTTGGGAGTCACTCAGCTTGAATGAGTAAGTTATTTCCCTTATTTAAAAAAACCTGTTTTATCAGTTTTGTTGAGTCAGTTTTAATAAATGAAATTATTTTAAAATATTGAAAACTATAAAAACTTATACTTTATAAAATACTAGAATGTAAACAAACATATTATTATTTATAAAAATTATAGTAATCATAAATTACCGTGAGTTTGCTAATGTTTTTCTAGCTTAATTTATTTTTTTTTAGCTGACAACTTTGCTAAACGTTAAGTCAAATTAAATAAATGGTTTTCAATTTTACGTCTGTCAATTTGGTTACAAACAAATCGTAACTTACTTTTTACATACTTACTTACTTTAAAAAATAACGTTTTCATCATACTGTCCCGAAAACAGCCGTTTTTAGTTCTCCAAATCGTACGCAAAATGTTCGTTTTTGGATCACTTCGAATAGGAGTACTGAAAAAACATATGGTAAGTTTTGCCGTACTCTAATGTCAAAATTTGTTTATGTTACGTTTGAAAGGTTGAACGATTTCTTAACTTGTGTTTGTAAACAACTAACAGATGTGAAAATGACGATGACTATTTTTGGATAACCTCAAAATTATGTAGTCTAATTTTTTAACGATTAAATGGTTATTTATACATAATGATGAAAATAGTTGTTCATCACACGGAGCAAACGTGTCTCCTTGGTACTCGATCGCATTTCCAAGCTCGGCTGCGCCTCGCCTGTAAATTACGATCTAGTACCAAAAAGAGCCACTTTCGCTCCTAGTAATGAAAACTACTATTACCGTCGATGGCAACAACTCTCTGTTAAACACCTCTCTAGACATTAAACTAAAAAGTTCTGCAAGATGATTTTCTAGCATAATGGAATTTTGTCAGCTGACAACTTTGCTAAACGTAAAGTGTAATTCAATAAATAGTTTTCAATTTTTCGTCTGTCAATTTGGTTACAAAAAAATCGTAACTTACTTTTTACTTACTTACTTACTTAATTACCTTTTTCTCTTGCAGAGAGAACACGAGAATCCATTTTTAAGAAGACATCTTGCAAGTGAAACGATCAGAAGCGATTTCAGACCACTGTAGGTTTAATAGTTAAAATTTTTTGTACAGTATTGTTTTTTATTGATGTGTAGGATTTGTATTGTATTGTATTTTTCATTGTACATAGCATATTGTGTGTATAACGTTTTGACTGATTGTTATTGTAATTCATATTAGGCTTATTATATCTCAGTAAAAAGATTTACTATTAATAACCATTTATACGGTTAATTTACTTTTACCCAAACAGTTCCAATACTATTCATTTATAGCTTAAAACTTGCCTAACTTTTATTGTTCAGGTTGAGTTTTATATCTTTTTTTCGTAACTTTTTTAGCAGATTTCAAATACATTTAAAAAAAAATGTAAAATTATTACTCTGTTAAAAAATTGCACCATTGTATAAACACAGCCAGTAGGTGACTCATCGCCTAGGCATCGGACCGCCCGGCGGACGCGGCGAGGGATTACAGGGGTGGCCGCAGGTAGTCCCGGGTCCATCAGCCAACCTGGGTACGTTCAAACTCGCCAACATTTTTGGGACTGTTTCTAATATACAAACTCGCCAACTTTTAATTAAGTGCAAAAACTAGGGTCAGGAATCCGGCCGGCCATATTCAAACTCGCCAACTTTTGACCGCGGGCAGGTACCCCCTCCCCCGGCTCGGTGACAATTGTTTGCCGGGACCCCTGCGTACAGGCCTCCGCTACTGCATCTGCATTCAAGTCTATATTCCTTAATAACTACGCTTAACATTGCTAATTAAGAACTACTGTATTCTATAGCATTGAAATTACCTGTAGTTCGAGCAATTCGAATAAAAATGTTAGTCAAATTAATTATAATTAAATAAATATTAAGCATTTGAAACATGTTGGTTTTAAAGCGTTCATGGTAATAAACGTTTAAAACCATATAAGAGAATGATAAATACAGTACAGTTTATTTACTATGAATTACCACATGTTAAGGCGCCGATGAAACTGTAACAGGTGACTATTTTAGTCGTCGATTTTTGTTGATTTTGCAGCAGTAATCTTCACTTTTCCTTTTGCGCTGGGACTCCGTATCCACTCATACATTGCTAGAATGATCTGATAAATATACAAATCAAATCTAGCAATGTAATTAATTAGCGGATTTAATTTATTTTCACATTTTGTGTCAGTCAACCTACCTGTGATTTTTTATGATTCTTTTGTATCCGATAAAATTTTTTCGATAGGAGTTACCAAATTATGTAAAAGTTACCTTGTTCATATTTTTTAAATAATTAACATATTTTCCATTTGAGAATATTATTATTTTTGTTTTATTTTATCGTTAACTTACAATTTGACCGAACTGTGATTTTCTTACAAATAGCATAGGATTTATTTTTAGTGTTTATTTTGAATTACAATTTTTTAATTTTCTGTACATTAAAGTTACACAATATACTTGTATTTTTAAGATTCATTATAGCGGAGGATTGGTTATTACTATTTAATTATTTGGACTTGTTCTTCCACCTCTAGAGTTTAAATTACATTAATTTTGTTAAAGGAATAGTTTAAACACTAGTGGCGGATGGAAAAGTCCAAATAATAAAAAAGTAACAATAGGCCTGCTTGTTTTTTGTTTAGAGATTCTGTAAATTGAATATAGGAGAATAACTTTTTTCTTTAATATTTATCTCTTTGTATGGAAAAATGTAATTAGACGTAGGCCCTACTTTCATTTCACGGGGAAAATGTGAAAATAAATAAAATCCGCTAATCACATTGCTAGATTTGATTAGTATATTTATCAGATCATTCTAGCAATGTATGAGTGGATACGGAGTCTTAGCGCAAAACGACAAGTGAAGATTACTGCTGCAAAATCAACAAAAATATTCAACTAGTCACCTAACAGTTTCATCGGCGTCTTAACATGTGGTAATTCATAGTAAATAAGCTGTACTGTATTTATCATTCTCTTATATGGTTTTAAACGTTTATTACCATGAACGCTTTAAAACCAACATGTTACAAATGCTGAGTATTTATTCAATTATAATTGATCTGACTAATATTTTTATTTGAATTGCAATTGCTCGAACTACAGGTAATTTCAATGCTATAGAATACAGTAGTTCTTAAGTAGCAATGTTAAGCGTAGTTATTAAGGAATATAGACTTGAATGCAAATGCAGTAGCGGAGGCCTGTACGCAGGGGTCCCGGCAAACAATTGTCACCGAGCCGAGGGAGGGGAAGAGGTACCTGCCCGCGGTCAAAAGTTGGCGAGTTTGAATATGGCCGGCCGGATTCCTGACCCTAGTTTTTGCACCTCATTAAAAGTTGGCGAGTTTGAATATTAGAAACAGACCCAAAAATGTTGGCGAGTTTGTATGCAGCCGGCCAACCTGAAGTATACGGACTGTAGGGCCCCCAACGTTTTCGGTCCTGTGGCGGCAAACAGTGTGTTTCGGTCCGTGTTTGACGTTTGTAAAACAGGTGATTTCGTCGTAGTGTGGTGAAAAATACATTAAAAGCGGGCTCAAACTTCAAATATATATTCAAATGAAAATTTGATTTGGTTATCAAGAGGTCGATAATTAAAACAACAGTATTTTGTTGATAAAATATCGAAGACTGACCAATGTCGGGGAAACCTAAAGTATGGGACAAAATACGAAGATATAAATGCGAGTTGAATTTATTAGGTTAAAAATGTAGATATTGACATGAAAGGGGCAGTGGAAGCAAGAATACAAAGGGCAGACCGTGAGGTGTAAACCAGGCCAAGCGCCAAACGTCGGCCTCCACGTCGAACCTGGTTATTCGTCTACCTCCCATTTGTCACCCGTTGACAATTTATTTTACCATTACCATTCAACATTTGAATAAAGTTAAATGAAGCCAGTTTCATATTAAAATTCTTAGGAATGGACAATCTAAACCTTTATTAGGTTATGTATTTTAACTCAGAGTTTGAGATGTTTTCTTTCTTTTCAAATTATATTTTCGTAGCTATTTAGTTACATAAATAGTATCAGAAAAAGAATATTGACATCCTCCACATCATAATAACAAAAATTCTATTTCAGAATATACACAGGACACAAAAAAAAAACAAAAAATAAAATAAGAGCAAAGATATATAATAAATATGACTCATATTAAAATATTTTTAATACGAGTCCATATGAAAATAAAATAAATATCAGTTCCATATTTATTTCTAACTAGATAACACGTAGCTCGAAATCGAGCAAAAATCATATAGTAAAAGAATGAAGAATAATTAGCCTACTTATATACTTTTAAAGTTTTCATTAACAAAATTATAGTTTAACTACTGAAACTTTCAAAGTTAATTTTATCTACCGCAGGAGTTTCCGGTTAACGATTGGGAACACCTTCATTTCCCCATGTCCTCTTTTTTCTGAAATGTATATTTCAACACCGGCAAAAGATCGAACTCTGCTTACAGAAACATGTAGCTGACCGTGTGACCGAGAGCAAACACTGGCACGTAAAGACTTCCTTTGTTTAGTGATTGCCGCTGCACCTTATCGCCAAAACAGAGATTGCAGGGAACGACTGTCTTTATATGGATAACCTTTCCTTTGTGGCAAAAACGCGTAAGTGACGCACTATCTCTACCAGTCTTTTAATTCTTCAAATGCAACCCACTACAATGAAAACATTTTTAGTTCATTGTTCTGAGGTTGGAAGGAGCATCAAATGGTACATCGGGAGGGTGATGCCAGCGGTTGCGATCGTGTTCTTTCCGACTCCTCCGACCGGTCAATTTTCGTCTTCTTCTTATCGGTGGCATTATGAATAAATGCAACAAATCCAAAAATAGATTTGCTCAGATTAATGTAACTTCAAAAAACACTATGAGATATCGTAAACTACATTGTAAAACTGGTGACTGTAATGTTTAAGAGCTTTAAAAACTTCATAACATAACCTAAATTACATAATAAATCTTTAAAAAAAAGAAAACTGTTGAAAACAAAGCCGAACCAGCTGTAAAAATAAGTTTACCAGTAGAACTATTTCAAAGCTTGGCCATATGTTCTGTGTTTGTGAACAAAACTGAGGTTGCTTAAATGTCGATGAATAGCGCCACTGTTCCAAAACTTCAGCCCTTTACTGTACTTTATTGACGCCCTTTTTAAAAATTCTGAGACTTGTTGACAAATCTACATAAAATTCCCTTTAATTTGATACCTCAAACGTTAAAATCGGTCCAGCCGTTATTGCGGTTGGACTGTGAAAAGAAAACCGCTTGCGTATTAATATATAGATAACATACATACTATTAGAAAGAAATATTTGTTGAATAAAATGCTTAATAATTTTAAAGGGTCCTTATTTAGCAGAAAAAATTATTAACTAAAATCAAGACAACCTAAAGGTATAGTCATATTAAAAAAAATATAAATATAAGGCAATTTGAAATAAATTTCAAACCCTTTGAAAAGATTGAATTGGTTACATTTTGGATTATAATGTCACTGAGTTATAAACGTTATTTCATATTGAAAAATATTTGAGATGTTTTATAAAAATTTATCATAATCATATATAAAAATTAAAATATATGTGAGTACAATAATACTCATGAATGAAAACGCTTCGAATCTTTTATTTTTTCCCCCAAGAATAGCTTGTGCTATTATTTTCCAAACTTGTTTACGCAGCTACATTAAATAAAAACACGCTGATTAAATGACTATCCATTTTGTGATTCAAGTGCTCCAAAATATAATCAAACCGATTCCTATGTAGCAACATAAAACAAGTATCCTATAATTAATTCGCACTTGAAAATACGAGTTCTCAGTTACTACTGATCCGATCGTCATGATTAATGTGTCATATTGCCGTATATGTGGGGATAATGCTTATAGTCTACCAAATTCCCTCATAATTTACGTTTTTTTTCCAAAAAGATACGCCCTATAGCCCATCAAAGTTTGAGTAAATACAATTCTTATGGAAAAATAAAAAAATCTTTATCATCAGCTGATGATTGCCAGTGAAGCTGCGACCGTAATTAATTTAGCTGATTCATAATTTGGCAGAGCTCTTTCGTCCTATGCATAAAAAATTATGGTAGAAATTTCCGAGAGATATATTAATGTGTAAACCCACAACAGTAGTACATAGGGCGAGGTCGTGTTGTCAACATAAGTCTGATTTAGAACATCTTATCACTCGGCTGTAAACTTGTCTCCGCGACCTTCCCTCATCTGAGGCTCATTACATGTTGATTCTGCCGCGTGTCTTCGTTTATATGATTTAATTTCATTAAGTCACATTATTTATAACGACCTGATTTAAATAATTTATGCTATGAACATTAATTAATTACTTTTATGACGAAAAAGATAATGTTTCAGCTTTTGAAATTGGTTATTTATACTGTTAATAATTCATATTCGGTAGAATATTTTAATTTGCTCAGTAATAGATAATAAATGAGCCCAAAAATCACACTTTAAAAAGGTTCTAATGCTGTTAAGTTCAGGAGCGATCTTCAGGCTATAAAAGTAATACATGTACCCTGTGCTACCCAGCCATCTGCCAAGCGAATTTGCCATGCGTCTCGATTTGGAGGCTGAAGAAATATATGCTTAATGAAAATTAAGGATACGTTTCCTTAGGCTTGGCATATTATATACTGATCCCCGAAAACCATCCATATCTAAAGCAGTTGGAGAGGAGTGAAAGTCTACATGACACCAATGAAGCGCGAAGTCGTATTAGTCTGTCATGTAGTAACTAGTATCAATTTGTATCCTTGTAAACTAATTTAGTTTTTGTTTGTTGAAATTTGTTCATACATTGTTTTGTATCCCAGATCATTGACGATAAATAAGGTCTGACAGCTTCGGCAGTGAAGCTGCCATAGCTCAAGATATTATAATGCACCAAGTGTTCCCAGTTTGTACGTTTTAGAGGTCACTTTGGTGGTAGAAGACTTAGACGACATTGAATTTAGTAAAATAAAATAAAATGTTTCCATCAGCAGTTGAAAGAAAGTAAATTGAAGGAGAGCGATATAAAACTAAACCATGCTTCACCTTTCAATGAACATTTTAAACTTTATGTTTAAACTTCTCTCAATACGAATTGAAGTTAGGCAAATCTACATCTAGATGAGTTTTGCACTGATGAGCAAATGTCCTTAACAGTTATTGCCAGCTCCATTCGTACATGCAGTACCTTATCTTTTGCATGGAAGTCAAAATGAGATAAGATAATCTAAAGGTACGTGGGGAGTAACAATAACCTTAACAATACTCATCCGATAAACTTATTCGTTATAGGGAAGTGTTTAAACAAGTCCTCGTATATGAAATCTTCTGCTAATCTAACCTATCAAGGAAGTCCTCGCCGCGACCCTGAAGATCAGATAATAACTTCCAACCGGTTGATAATAACATACCTCGACGTAGACACCTAATACTCTGCGGTTCTCATTTCAATAATGGTTATTAAACACCTGATCAGCTGGATGATAGGGCTAAGAAATAGCTTTTTATACGTTTTTACGTTATAGTACATGGTTCCAAACTGTCTTGGATGGATACAGTATGTAATTTATGTGTCGTACTCATGATAATGTATTTCTTAATACGCATGTAAATATAATAAAAAAACTTTTAAGAAAAAAACTTATGAACTAAAGAAACCTGGAACAATGAAATAAATCGACATTCGTGCGGTTTAGATAGCTGAAAGGAGAAATGTTTTGTCAAGGTCAAAAATAAACCTCGCGGCATTATAAACTGTCAAGTTTAGACGGAAAGATAAGATATGTTTATCTTGTTTTTTTTTTAGTTAATATGCAACTTTGTCTAGCATAAGTACATGAAAATGACTTATTTCTAGTTTTAAAGGGAATCCTCTTAGCCTTTTTGAGATAATTGTACAACCCAATCAATGAAGCAAACATATTAAGCAAGCATACATGCATTATAAAGAGTAAGACGTATGTTGTTGACCTAGAATAATTCTTAAAAGTCTAGCGAGGAGAGTACCTAATTCCTCCGACAGCTCTACCCCTTACAACCATAAATTCAGAGGTTATTGGAGATCTTCTAATAAAATACCCTTTTGATTCAAAAACTTCACTTTTACCCCGATCGTTTTCTTCTCTTACCAAACTGAGCTAAACTGTTTATCGGGGTTCCTTGAGTAATTCGAGTTGATATTTTATTATTCGATTTGGTAAATGGCATTACCTTGGTATTCAAACTTTGAAAAACAAAACACTTAAAATGAACGCAACTGTTTAACAGATTTGGTAGTCTTAAAAGTTTTGCCATAGTTGCTACTGCGATTTCAGACTGGTTTAAACCAAAAGCTATATGGTGAAAAGATATTTCTGTTTAATATTTCATACTATTTTTGCATTTTTATGTATTTTTTCATAATTTTTTGCAACTTGTTAAAAGAACTTTATGATCTAAAATGTGGTTAAGCTGTACCTCAGACAAAAATTTAAATTAAGTTTAAACCAGGAACTATATATTTATACGAATACTAGTAGATATACCCGCAGCTTCGCTCGCTGAAAGGATAACAAATGTTTAGTTCAATTATCCATTTTTTGTAACGTGCATTTTTTACAAATTTCCTAATAGACTAATGATTTCAATGATTTATCCTAACTATACGTTTTTAAGGGCTTCATTAGGTAGAAATAGTATATTTGTTTGAACTTTGCCTATAAATCGCTCTCGATCAGCATGCAAACCCTCCTTCTAAAAATTGAAATTCAGAAAAACCCCGATTCTATAAAAATAAGTACATATGTTCCAGCAAAGTTTTAAGATTCTAGTTAAATTAATTAGGCCTACTTCGGGTGAGCCGTAAATCGCGACTATGTGGAAACTGATAAATACATAATATAAGAAAACCGTGATAATTTTGTACAGTTTATTCTATTAGTAAATGGATATATATTTTTTGCCTCTTTAAAATATTCTGGAGACCATCTATTGATATTTTGAATTCATAGATCTTAAAAACTGAAAAGGCCGCCATTTTGATTTTTTGAATTTACCTTATTTTAGCCTTTCCAGGGAAAACATTTTAAAATCCTTCATTAGTATGCATCTGGAGCCTATAAAGAATATTTGAGCCAAGATTCATCGCCCAAAGCCCTACATTGTTTTGGAAAATAAGCTTTGAAAACTAAAAATGGCCGCCATCTTGAATTTTATAATATACCCTATTTTAGCCTTTTGAGAGAATATATTTTAAAATCCGTTCTTAGTACGCATCTAGAGCGGTGTCAAGTTTCATTGTCCAAAGCCTCATAGTTTTTGAGAAACTGTGATCAGTGAGTGAGTCAGTCAGTCAGTCAGACAGTCAGTCAACCGTTTTGGCTTTTATATATATAGATAAACAATAAATTACGAGAGATATTTTACAAGGGACGGATACAAATAAGAGAAAAAGAGGGAAACTCACATAAACGTTTCTAATTTTAATGTAACATTAGTGGTCGGATTTAGACACCGGTTCAGCTCTTGTAATCTTTTATGATTCTATGGTCAATGGCAAAGTGCTATTACAAATAATAATCAACAAAAACTAAATTTTTTAAACTATTGAAAAACATATATTCTTCCTGTCAAAGAGAGCTTTTCCAGTGAGGTTTGCTGAGCTTGCACGAGGAAAATTACCAGATACTTATATATTAGTTTTTACAGTCTAGTGTGTTATCCTGTGTTAGTTACTGAAGGTGACATACATAAGTTTAATTTGGCATGTTGGGGAGAAGGTTTTAGCTCTCCTTACTTAGACCCTTCTGCGTGGCAATCATAAGACCAATAACAAACACAAGATGTTTTCGCATTAAATATATATTACGTTGATAAATAAATAAAATATAGGATAAAATCTTTTTTCGTTTCACGAGTAAAATATTTGATTCTCTAGATTAAAAGTATTAGGAAGATTAACAGGAATGGAGAGTACAGTTTTTAAAAGTTTTAGGGAGATTTAATATAATACAAGACACGTGTAGAGTAACAAGAAACGTTTGCTGAACAATGGAGAAAAACAAATGGAATAAGAGGGAGGGAGTGGGGAATGTTGTCACGTGACTTGATAACAAGACAAGCAACTGATAATATGTTTATGGCCATGTTGTGTTCCGTTCCATGAATTGTCTTGTTCTTGAAATCACGTATTTTGTGAGATTGCTCATTGTTGGGAAAGGGTAGTTTTGTAACAAATGTGATCGGTCGGGTTGGTTTAAGTTAGTATGATGGATGATGCTCACCTTTTAGAACTTTCTGACTTGAGTGTAACCTTGAAGTTGGTGGGTGAATATACATGAATCTCTGAGCCAAAGTTGGAGGAAACCTGTGAGTTTAAAATGTAATATAAATGTAAGCTAAGCAATGCAGACGCAGAGAAGATTTATATTTATGAGTAAGGAGTAAAGAATTAAATGTGATTAGTAAGTTAACATACCCCACAATTTCGCAAATAATTAATTTAATCCTAAGATATTCAACTTAAGGTAAAAAATACAAATACTTGCAAATACAAATGCTTGGTTGGAGTTTTAACCAAGCTTTGACAGTAAGTGTACTTTGCCAAGCACCAAGCAGTAAGCTGTTCGAAATATTTGACATATATTATAAGGATTAAATAACCGGAACGTTTACATATTAAATAGAATTTTTAATTCTTTGTTTCAACAAAGAATTTGACACAATAATACAATATTTAAAAAACAACTTTCATTTTTAAAGCTGACGAAGAAATTATGAGCTATACTACACGAAATAGTTTGTATGCTGTATTTTATGCAAAATATTATCATTATATTATATGTATATATTATTAATACTGTAAATAAATAAAATTAATTAATAAAATGAAAAAGGGTACACTTAATAAATTTTATTAATAATAATATTTGTAGCCCTAAGTTGTGAATTACATAATATATATATCCAACTCTTACTGTGAAAAATGTGAAGTGTTCAACTTGAAACTATGTTATATGTGGGTATGCGTTATATTCATATCCATATAACACAAAACAGAAAAATATTGTACGAGTGAGAAGCTCATAATCTCTATTTTTCATCCTCGTGCCTGAACTTCGTTAATTCGTGTTGTTCTGATATTTACGGAAGCTTAAATGGTTTCTCAGTGTACTGGAGTTTTTAATCTTGCTTTTTCTACGCTCATATTCAAGTATGTAAAAAGTTTAAACCAAAGGGTATTTTCATCTCAAATTGAAATCTCTCATTCCGTTAAGTATTCAGGTATATTTTGCGTTAAGTAGTCTTATGTAGTTTCTATTCATAGTTATATGCAAAAGCAAGCCCACGAATTATTGAAAATTACACAGAATGTATTCCTGCTTAAGCAGAATGTAACCTTTCTGCTTAAATGCCTTCACAAACCTGAAAAGGACCAAACAATCGGTATTTGTTCCTTGCGCGCTTATCTGATTCTTGTAGGGTTTGCCAAACACGATTGCTCTAAAATGTTGTTTTAAATCAACATCTACTCCACTTCCTACGATAACCTTTCTGTTTATTTACCGATCTAAGTGATGATTACAAAGAAACATAACCCTGGAGAGAAAAATTCCCTTATCAGACAATGTTGACATGTTATTAGATAGCCACAGTTATTACTGTGAGTGTTATTTGCTGAGATGAATATTTGTCAGGCGATAAAATACGAGACTTTTCCTTTAAAACGTGTATTCCCAAAAACATTCCGCTAAAATTCCAATCCAATCCAAATATACTTCTTAAGAGATGTGGACTCCAAACCTTCAGGGGAGGGGAATAAGTTAAAGCGACGATCACATTAGGTTTAACGCCCAGCGTGTGTAGGGGCGAGAAATACAAGCCTAGTCAGCACTAATGTTACTTTCCAGTGCCTTCTCAGCAAATGGTTTCTTCCTTCAATCAAGATCTTTGTTCTTGTCAGTATAAAGTTTAACCTATTTCTAATTAAGGGTATTAATTTATCGGATATCCAGTCTTTAACGTTTATCTCTGGCTATCTCTCTCTCACTCTTTCTCTGTTATGATATTTTCTCTGCTTTTCTCTTCTCTTCTAATACTAACTTAACAACCCTTTCCCGTGACCTAACCAAGATTGGGCACGTTTGACGCGTCCATCGCCCCATCAAGGAGCACCCTGGACCAGACATATAAGTTCAAAGTTAAATAATTTAGGTGGTTTGTGCAGTGTGAGGGCAGACTGGCTAAATACGAGTTAAACATTTGCAATGAAATGTAAATGTTTTCTAGAACATAAATTTGAAAGTGTAATAGCTTCTTTTATTTTTCTTCTTTAATTTCGTTGTTTCAAAAAAAAGTTTAGTTGTAAAAAGAAATATAATTTTAAAAGTGGTTTACAAACCAGTTTTCATGTAATCCAAATGGTTGCTGGTGATAACTAGTTTCAGTTAATACGTGGAATCTTCATGTAGGAATGTAGAATATACATTTTTAAACCAGCGATGTTCTTCAAATGGAGAAGACAATATCCTTAGACGACCTGATGAAGATTCCACGTTGAAATTAGTTGCCACCAGCAAAAATTTGGATTACATGAAGAATTATGTATGAAAAAGTATTTTTCTTAGCATATATTGAAAACCATACAAAATTTTCAAAAACAGATTTTGGCGTTGTAACATCGTGAAAATATAGTTTGTACTTATGTATCACAACACTAAATTTAGATTAAAAATATTAATTACATCCAAAATGGCAGGTCTAAGATAGCGGCAAAACGTTTTCTCGAAGTCAAAGTTAATTTCTTACTACAAGGTCAACAATTGACAGTAGTTTAGTGGCACCAGGTTCACTTTATAACTCCTATGGCATTTATTTCCTTCATCTTTAATGCTTTTGGTTACATTTCGGATACCATTTTGAAAATAAAGCACTTTCGGTGGTCAAGTGAGCTCTTAGTATGTGTTTATCATGTAAAATATGACAAGAAAACGCAGGAATCGTCCTTACAGAAATTGTTCAAATTCACATCTTTTATCGACTATATAGTAATTTTTTTGTTCAGCTTTAGCACAAACATGTTAGATTTCCACAAAAAGTACATTTGATGGCTTTAGATATTTGGTTTACATCCAAATAAAATATTTGGGTGTTATCGCGTTTAGGAGTGATTTTATGCTTTAATATGCGACACAAGGGGGGAATCCATGATGACGACCATTTTTTAAGACAGTGGCGTGTTGCCCAAGTTGGACTTTTCGGGAATTTTTGCACGATCATCCCAGCTGCACGTACGACATTTCTACCAATTTTCAGTCTGTTAAAGAAAATGTTGCTATTACGCTAAATTTTGCATTATATTTCTGAACTATTACTAGTATTCTTCATACTTACTTGCTTCATACTTCTCATTTCGTCTGTTTTTTTAATTACTGGATTGACGGCGTCAAAATTACAAACGCTACGTTGTTGTGTGACCCTCTCCCTCCCTTTGAGGGTGAATACGGTCATGACACTCGGTAATTTACCCCCAGCCAAAGCTCGAGTCAAAGCTAAAAACTTGAAATAAAACCATAGTATTTATGATATGTAAAAAACATGAAATTAACGTGAGTTTTAAATTTCGGTTTAAGATAAATATAGTATGATTATTGAAAAACACATTCTGTAAGATTATAATATATACTTTTTATTATGTATTTGCAGTCTCAGTTACAATATATTAGTATATTATTATTAAAAAGAGATATAAAACGGACATGAAATATAACTGTTCATTTGATACAGAGTCAAAAACTATTTTGAAGGCAAGTGGAGACGTCTTTAATAAACTAACATATTTAATTGTTTTTGTTTGTGTTTCATAGTTTTATTTATTTGCTTTTTTGCAAGCACATAAACTGGAAAACCTATAAGAGAAATATAACTTTATGGCAAAGTAGTTAAGACATTCAATATTTCCTCGAATGAGAAAGACTGCAAATTATTCCTTACTATCTTCAGATTACACAACAAAATACATTAGTACAAGTGTTAAGTGCTCGATGAGATGGTTTTATCCGACAGCTTCTGAGTTTTATAAGTACTTTTTAACTACAATTCTTTGGCTGTACAACCCAGTTATATCTTGATGACACAACATCTACAATCAGAATACCAAGGTTACTGAACCAATCCAATCTATGTTACTGTAGATTTTCTTTGTTTAGTTGAAAACCCATTACTAAAAACAATGAAAAATATTTTAATTTTTTACTTTTAACTAAACATTTGAAGTTTCAATCTTGATTCGGAGCCTAAAATATTTTTTTGTATATTTGTAGTTGTCACGATTTGAAGAATGGAGGTGAAGGTCAGATAATTTGTGGACAAGTCGCAGTAATTTGTGAGACAAAAATGTGATACAAAAGAGAATATACAGTGTTAAGTAAAAGTGTGGAATATTTTATCCTCAAATTCTAAATAAAATGCAATGAAACTTTGCAATTGCGTATTTGACTCAATAGCAAACATTTAGTCATAATTTACCGATATTTTGCATGCTCATGGGACGGTCCACGATGGAAGTCTTGAAATTCATAAAATCATGCCTTAGTTGTACTCGTATATCATTTTTTACGTTCTTGAAGTGGAGTAAAAAGTGGACAAACCTGTTCACAAGAGAATCACCCAAACAAGAACTACACCATCTAAAATATTTTAATATTTGATTAAAAAAGCCCAGAACATTATGAATAACGCCGAAAGTATCATGCAGAATATAATAAAACTTATCATTCATTTTTTGAAGTCAAACGGCTCTTGGTGGAAGTCATAAAATTTTTAATGGTAAGCATTCCTTTGAGTTATACCTGATTTTTAAGGTATTTGGAATAATATCACGTTCGTACCTTGGCTGAGCCTCCCTGTGCGAAACCAGTCACAAAAATGGGTGGAATCAAATGTTACAGCTCGTCAAAAATTAATATAGTGGTTATTAATCATTATAATAATTTTGTTGACTAGCTTTTGCTTTGGATTGAATCAACCATTTTCAACCGGGTTTGCTCTGTTACTTTATTTTCTACTTTCAAATACCTTTAAACTGAGGTGTAACTCAGGTATGCAAAAACCAGACACCAAACCTGTTAATGCTGTGGGTATATACAGGGTGAATCAGACTACCTGTCCACCTTTTGTAACGGGAAACGGTTCGACCTAAAAAACACTAAATTAATTTCCTCGACTAATTTCCAAACAAAGAATTAATTGAGGATAATTTCATCGCGATTTACCTGAAGGGGATTCTAGATCTCAGTTAGTTTCAAAATGGCTGCCGTACTTTCTAGGCAACCTGTACTTTTGTAGGCAAATAAACATTTTTTTAGCTTCAATGACAAAATCTTTATCTTCATCTAAATCTTTATCAAAATCAAAATCTTTATCTATCTTTAAATCTTAACGCTGCTTGACTACCTATGTCACATAAAAACATTGCTTTTTTGAGAATGTTGGCAGTTCTGAAAACGATAAATGTCAAATAACAACATGTTTAATAAAGCGTATAATTTTAAAGGTCCTCGAAATTCCTACAATTTTGTAACGTAAACAAGTAGTCTATCGTCTTTAGTTTTTTTTTTAGTAAATGGCCCAACAATAACTGCCGATCGTTAATTTTCATAATCTAGCTTTAACAGAGAGAGAGGGTGGCCTTATTTTAACAATGCTTACTAATAAATTGTATTATGAATAAAATATTAGAAATCTCTATTTTCTAAAGAATTGCAGCTTTAAAACCAAGTTAAAAATCTTAAAAATCTAGCTTAAAAAACCACCTTTAAAAATCAAGTCTGAAACGATGGGTCACAACACTATTATTTCATTGGAAAAAACTTTTTAATCCAAAGCAGGACGCAAAATGACGGCCGGAAATGGTTAACCACTCAATGTGAAGTGCTTACCCAACAATGTTTGGGGGTAGTCTGGGATTGATATTAAAAAAAAATTAGAACAAATTTGGAGGGGCGGTTCAGTTAAATCTCACCCTGTATAATCATGGCCATTCTTATAAAATGATAAATTATTCACTGATTATATTCTGTTACTGATTACACAAGAACACAGAGAGAGAGATCAGTGATTTTTTGTTTGGATTGTACGTTGTTTGATGTTTGGCTTGTAACTTCATTAGTTTGTTACAACACGGCTGCTCCATCATTATAGAGCTGATCTTTTCCTTTTAAATATCCTCTTTTTTCAAATGTAATTCTTAAACAACTTATGTTTGAAATACCACACTAAAAAAACTAAAAAATATTGCTTTAAAACATATATAAATCCATAAATAATTTTTAATTTTCCATAAATATAAAGAGTTGATTAGTATAAACTACTAAAACAAATTAATACATTTAATACCCATGGAATATTTGTACTGATAGGAAGTTAAAAATTAATTGTGGCTTTATATACCGGGTGAGTAGTAGTGAATGATTAATTCTAGGACAGGGCGTACGAGGGTATGAGGCTATGAGGGTATGAGGCGTACGAGACGTATGAGTGCAAAGTCCAAGGTCATCGCTACGTCATTATTTCTCGTGCGCGCCACGAGCGCAAAGTCCAAGGTCATCGTTACGTCATTATTTCTCGCGCGCGCCACGAGCGCAAAGTCCAAGGTCATCGCTACGTCATTATTTCTCGCGCGCACCACCACCGTTGCGCCGTTCGCTCGGCTCGAGCGCGCCGGTTCCTACTAGATTCTGCCGCCCTGATACTTCGGAAGAATAAAAAACGGAATAATTCGATATTCGATTGCCGATTTCGATTTATCGAATCGTTTCGTTAATCGATTTTAATGTTTCTACCGTATTCCGTCCTCCTGATACATAAAAATCAATTTTGAAAGCCATTTTTGTAAATTTTGTCAATAAATACAGTTTCGGACTTAGAAAATTTTCAATAGTCAACAAATATTTTTTCTTGACAACTTTTTTCGGAGTTAGAAAATTATTTTTCAGGAACGAAAAAAAAATAAAAATAACGAGTATGATCAAAATAATAATAATAACGGGTATAATCGATTAAACGAATATTCACTCTCTCACGAACTTGATATCGTGTTTAAACATATCATTCGACATCGGGATCTTTCCGTGGTACACCACATACAACGGTTGCTCCGATTTCAATAGCGCGTTTATATTTTTCGTACTCATTCTCTCGTTCCAACTCTCGGGTAGTTGAAACCGCACATCATCGCATGTAACCAAAACTCTTACTCCGTAAGCGTAGTGCATTCTCTCTATGCTATTGACCAAATATTTTTTACCGATTTCTAAATCGCTTATCTTCGCGAAAGCGTTACCGTTCACTTCGTCGAGGATATCTTTATAATAATCCTTTTCCATTTCCATCTTTCTTCCGTCTATATATAAAAATATATTTTCACGGTCGAATAAAAAATTGAGAGCGTTTCAAAAAGATGTAATAAATCATCGGTTTTGACGAAAACTAATTCATATTTAATTCCGACTCATCGACTAGTTTTAAATAAATAATACTAGTGGCTTGAAGGGGCCAAAAGCCCCTAATGAGGGAAAATTCAAACAATCTTTACTTATTATAGTACAATATTCCTTCAAAGTAAATCTGAATCTACCTGATATTGATATCTAGCCTACAACATGGTTTTCAATCAAGTATCAGCATCATGTGTTTTATGTAAACAAAGCAGACGTTTTTTTAGATTCCAATGCATTTTAAATGGCAGATATTTTACGTTATTTCTCGTTTCCTGGTGACTTTCAAGCAATTTTATTATTTTTCCCGCCGTCACGGAATAGAGACCTTTAATTTGGGCCCTCTCCCATCTTTCTACGACTTGCCAGACGCCCACAATTTTGACGCAAAGAATCGCCTTACGAAATTAAATATATGATATGAATTAAAAAATAATTCCGTAAGGCGATTCTTTGCGTCAAAATTGTGGGCGTCTGGCAAGTCGTAGAAAGATGTGAGAGGGCTCAAATTAAAGGTCTCTATTCCGTGATGGCGGGAAAAATACTGAAATTGCTTGAAATTCCGCAGAAAACAAGAAATAACGTAAAATATCGGCCATTTAAAAAGCATTGGGATCTGAAAACATCTGCTTTGTTTACATAAAACATGTGATGCTGATACTTGATTGAAAACCATGTGGTTGGCTAGATATCAATATAAGGTAGATATAGTTTGCTATGAAGGTATTTTGTACTATAAAAAGTGAGAATTGTTTGAATTTTCCCCCATTAGGGGCTTTTAGCCCCTTCAAGCCACTAGTTTTTATTTAATCAAGAAGGCGGTTTAAGCTTCACATATAGATAGGTCTCTACAGCTGATTTTTAGTTTGGTTCCTTTAATCATGGTTTTATAGTTGTTTTTTTTAGGTGATATGTACTATATTACAGTCACCAATAGTTTTTGTACCTTATCTATTTAATAAACTCAATAAGTGGCACCATCTTCATTTAAGCAGCGGGTGTTAAAATTGTTATCGTGAGCGAAGCCACGGGCAACTGCTAGTACTTGATAAGAGATGATTGGTTACACTAATTATTAATTAGCGTCATAATAGTGTTATCACACCAACAGTGGTATTATTATTGTTATTTTTATTGGTTATTGCTTTCGCTAATTAGTATTTACTAATAATAGAATGTAAATTAAGAAATATACATTATAGAAGTGAAATATAAGTTGAAGCTAATTACCGATTCTAAATTTTTCATTAATGTAATCATAATAAAATTCTAAAGTTCTATTATTCTTAACCTTGTCAAGCGTGCACGTGGCTATCAAGAGTCACTGAGTCAGCCTCTATCAGCATTGCAATCAAATGCCATTACTGTCAGAGCATAGTTGACAGGTGAAAAGTATTTAATTCTATTTTGAAAGGACCAAATAAATATTCTTGTTAACACAAACCTCAATTGGGGGTTTCCTTGATAACAATAGTGTTTCCCGGACCCCCCTGAGAGCCTTGCTACCAAGGTTCTCCTGTACAAACTCCACACACGTTGTGGACCCTAGTCCGTGACTCACGTCTCTTCATTTCCGTTGAGCGTATAATAGCGTATATAAGTTAGAATGTAGACAAGTTTTGCAATCGAAAATCGTTATGTGCGCATTACAGTGCGAGGAAAGTATTTTCTAATTAATAGTTGTTTGAAAAGGTGGTTCAAAATTTAAATTTGGCCAACATAAATATTGACAAAGTTATAGTAATCTATCAATTTCCATTAATTTAATGTTTTACTATATAAAATATATTTGCACACATTGATATTTTAATGTACGAGTCCGCTAAAATATCTAAAAAAAATATTATCTACATTTTTAAACTTTTTGTAGGGAAAAAATTACTTCTTCTCTTGTTTGATATTCTTATTGCCAAGTGTTGATTTATAGTGTTTCATTTCACGTTCATAATGTAGTGTTTTACCACTGTTTATGGATATAATCAGTAAAACTGTTGATTTAATTTTAATACGCTTAGGTTTGCGGTTCTTATTTGAAATAAATAAGTGTAACAGATTATAACTTTTAAATATACATAACACATAATACATAACACTTAATATTGGCAAATAACTGACAAACTAAATGCTCCAGAACCTAAATAAAAAATAATTATTTTTATTTAATTTTGAAGTTTAACAATCACAAACAAATCTTTGCAACATTTCTTTTTTAATTTACAAGGAAGACAAAACCTGTGTCTATGTAATAATCGCGCGCGCCAAACGCGCCTGCGGCCACGACGCGACGGTCAGCTTCAAAATGGTCTTAGGTCACTGATTTAGAGACGTACCATCTCTATTGACGCCAATTCATGTAAAGATATTGGGTGATAAAATATACTGTTAAAAAATGTTTTAAATAATATAATCGGCCAGAGCGTTTCGCAGGGGAACTTTGTTTTCATCCGTCAGATAAATGTTGATTTCTCTTATCGTCTGCGTGTCGGGTTTGAGCGGCATGTAATTTAAAACGGACGGTTTCTCGTAAATTTTATCTCTGTGTTCTCGCGGACTCGAGTGATACAACAACGAGGAGTTATCGTGTCTGTGCCAATGCTCCGCGTGATTGATATACGAATGTTCGACTAAATCGCAATGCACTTCGATCATCTCGAACGGTCTGATTTGTAATTTACTCTCTTCTTCGTAAATTGATAAAATAGTTTCCGACTCGAACATCAATTCGAACGCGGTTTCATCTTTTTTCAATTCTGTAAACCCTAGAAACCGTCGTAGCTCGTTGTTCATATGGAACTTGACTGGAGATTTGATACATATCTTAGACTGTGGGTCTCGAAAAATCTTAAACTTTTCCACATCTATCGGCGGTGTAAACTTATTAATCCTCATGAATTCCCTGATTTCTCTCTGCATAGTTTTCAAATCCCAAAACTCCGCATCGAAAGTTAGTGTAGGACGATCCTTCTCACTCTTAAAAAAAGTAATCGAAGCCGGCTCTTTCAAGTTATAAAAATAGTTATGAAATGAAAACCCCGTGAGCGCGAGATAATAACGCGCGCCCTCTTTCAAGTGTATGGGGTTTTCGAGCTTCAACTGCAGATGCGGTTTTCGACCGATCAATTTGAAGTACACCATTTTCTCTATATATACTTTTAAAACATTACGGTTACGATTATTTATTAAGAGTGGGGGGAGAAAAAAATAAAATTATTCGAACCATCTCAAAAATGTGTATTTATCGTTTTGTAAAGCGCGTTCTATCGTATTGAAATCCTGTCCTCTGGAAAAACGCCGCAATACCTCCAAACACAAATGACCGCATATCGGGGGATCTTCGTAATCTTGATATCTCGCGTGGTTATAACAAATACCTTTAGTCATGTTTAGATATTTCTCCAATTCTAAAGGTGGAGGCGCCTCGCCGAACGAATCGAAATATATGACATCATTACCTTTTTTCGTATAACAAGTCCAATGCGTGCCGCCCGACTCCAGATCGCCTAGATTAATAATAGCACACTCGTTTTTGCGCGGCTTGTCGGGTAAACAATCTCGCATAAAAACACCACGGAAATTGTTGATTTTCAACTTGTTGGCCCATGTCTCCAGTTCGGACATGGTCAGCGGAACTAGTTTTTTTTATCCTCTCTAATATCTTTAAGAGTCTTATGCAATTTTCCGCTTACACGTTTCACCAGACCGGCTCCGGTTTTATCTTTATTAATCAATTCGTCCAGTTCATTGTCTATTAGATTTTTCAACCACGGCACGAAATCATTCTTCAACACAGGCGCCACTTTATTCTTTATCAGAGGTGAGGCGAATTTCTTAAAATACGGAATATTGTTTTCGGCCAGTTCTAAAACTTCCTTCAGAAGACCTCCATCGATCATTTCCTTCAACTGGGAATAATCAAAAATCAACCGTGTCCCTCTATTGTTTTTCAACGCTTTTTCCACTTGTTTGTTTTGATCGCCATCGAGTGACACTTCGGTATTACCATTTTTTAATTGATCTTTTGTTAAAGTAAGCACTGCGCGTTTAAGCTTCTTATGAGCTATCCGCAGCTTATTCAGTTGACCTTTAGTCAAATTTATTTTCCTCTTGTGATTCCCCATTATCTATGTATAAAAATTAATATTTTGAATTCATATAAAAAATTAAAACTTGCCAAATGATTGATATTTTTTTCTATCGAACGAAAATTTAATTTCATTAATATAAGAGATGAATTCTTACTGTCGCACGTGTAAAACGCAGACCGCGTCAGAGAACATGAAAATTGTGAAAACGAAAAATAAAAGATGGTCGGCGAGTTCCGATTGCGCGGTCTGCGGCGGCGTTAAAAACTCGTTTATCAAAGAGCCGCCCGAAGTGGTGGAGGCTAAAGAACTGCACAAACCGGTAGTGAAAAAATTTATAAAACGCAGGATAATCATGAAAGGTCTGGATAATCTGTGGGCCGCGGATCTGCTCATCATGAAACAATTCGCCAGAGAGAACAACTGGTACAAATACATCTTAAACGTGATAGACTGTTTTAGCAAATTCGTCTGGTCCGAACCGTTGAAGAAAAAAGACGGCGCGGTAGTGACGGCCGCTTTTGAGAGGATAATAGAGAGAGCGAAAAAGGACGGTCACACTACGCCCGAACTGCTGCACACGGATAAGGGGACAGAGTTTAAAAATAAACCTTTTAACGACATGCTCAAAAAACACGGCATAAAAATGTACCATACGGAGAGCGAGGAAAAGTCGGTGATAATCGAGAGATACCACAGGACGTTAAACGATAAATTCAGAGTCAAATTCCAAGTGAGAAACTCGCACAAATGGTACGACGTCTTACAAGAGCTCACCGACGAATACAACAAACACGATTACCACAGCACGATAAAAATGCGTCCGGCCGATGTCAATAAGAGCAACGAGTCCGATCTGTTGAAAATGTATCAGGAGCTCGAAAGTGAAGTGCCGCGTAAAAAACCGAACTTCGACGTCGGAGACAGAGTCCGTATAACGGCGAGTAAAGTCGTATTTAGAAATAAATATAAACAAAACTGGACTAGCGAAATTTTTGTGATCGCGCAAGTTTTAAACACCAAACCCGTCACGTACAAAATCGAGGCTCTAGACGGTGAAGAAGTGATCGGCGGTTTTTACGAGAGGGAACTGCAAAAGACCGAATTTTGAGTATTTTTAAAAGTACCATCACAGTACCATTACCAGTACCGTCACAGTACTATTAATATTTTTTAAAGTACCAGTACCATCGCAGTACTATTAATATTTTTTAAAGTACCGGTACCATCGCAGTACTATTAATATTTTTAAAGTATCAGTACCATCGCGGTACTAATGCGCCGTCGTAATAAAAGAACCATAATAAAATCAAAAGTACCGATACAGTACCGTTTCTTATTTATTTCGAAATTATCGCGGCAATATTAAATCGGATTTTCTCATCGTGTGATATTATTAATTAGAGTCTCGTAGCTCGACATCGTATTTTTTAAACAAGTCGAAATAGCTAAAGCGCTTATATAGAACGACATGACTGACGCGATTGAGGTTTATCATACCGAGCTTACTTTTAAAAACCGTAATATCACGATAGTGCGCGGTGTCGATAAAATATGTCGGTTTAAAGCGAACGATATCACCCATATACTGGGATACAAGAACCCCAAAAAGGCGATTTACGATCATGTGAACGAAAAATATAAAACTACATATCGCGATTTAAAAGTCGATAATCCGAATTTACATCTAAAACGAACGCATGCCGATACGGTTTTCATAGACGAACCGGCGATCGGGGTTCTGTTGAATAAATGCGCGAAGGAAAGTGATGAGTTTCGGGAGTGGTTTTTCAAAGAACTCGAAAATATACATTCGGAACACGCCGACCGAAATATCGAGAATGACGAATCGACCGAGTCAGAATCGGATTATGAATGGTTAGAAAGCGAGGATACCTCGGACGATCGTTTGAAAATGGAAAACGGATTATTCCGCGAGATGATAGATAGAACGCAAATACAACAAATTTTCGCTGTATCGAAGAGTGCGGATAATAACAAGGAATATAAATTCATAGACACGCAAAAACGCTCTTTTAAAAAAGCCGTCGAGGATTCCCGCGGATACGATTTATGTTTCGAAACGGAATACATAATTATCGACGACGAGAATATGATAAAAAAGGTTTTGAGAAAAATAAATAAAGAGGGTGTGGAATACGAATATAACGGAAAGAGCAAATGTATAACGATTCGCGATGACGATTTCGACTTGATCGACCTGGTTAAAAGAACGATGTCGGAAGTGATGTTGTGGTGAAATAAATACGTTTCCGATCGCGCGAACTATATGATTTTATTTTTTTATTTTTTCGATCGTAATAAAACATTGACGTTCGATCGGTCGTTTTTCTATAGTAGGTACGAAATGAATAACGATATTACGCGTGATGTGATTTCCGACGAAAGTTCTTCATCGTCTCGTTCCTCCGACGACGAAAGTTCTTCATCGTCTCGTTCCTCCGATGCGACCGACACTGACGAGTACGACATGGAGTACGAGATGGAGGACGATATCGCGAGTAAATTCATTTTTAAAAATCAAAAGGTCACAGTGATTTTCGACGATGACGATAACTCGTGGTTTAAGGGTAAAGATGTGGCTGAAATATTGGGATATTCCAATCTGAAGAAGGTCTTACAGACGCACGTTAACGATCGTTATAAGAGAAATCTGGCCGATTTATGTGGGCCCCGATTTGGGTCCCACCCCTTATCACATAATAAAGGCTTAGAAGTATACATATCCGAGCCCGGATTATACGAATTGATATTTTCATCGAGGTTACCGTCGGCGAACGACTTTAAACGTTGGGTCTTCGAAGACGTTTTGCCTTCCATCCGTAAATACGGTGAGTACAAACTCAAAAATAAAATCGTAACGCTCATGGAATCGATCGATCGTATGGAAAATGAAAATCGTCGTTTAAACAATACGATACAAAACATGAAACCCAAAGTAGCTTGTATGCCGCGAAACCCGAACCTAAGACACGTCTTCGCCGTCTTTAAACGATATTCTTATGTAGGACGTATTTATACATACTACTGCGTGAGAACCGAAGATCGGTATTTTTCTAAGGTTTTTAAAAAGAAAATCGACGAAGGTTATTCACTCTCGTTTTACGAAGAGGAAGTGCCGAACAGTATAAACGTTTTGAACTGCGTAAAAGATATCATGAGATGCCGCTATATAGCCTATAAATCGCGCAATAATGTCGTAATCACGCCGTATAATTTCATAGAATTAGTAGAAGAATTCTTCAAAGATTTGAGAAAATAAATAGTAAAAATTTTCCCATCCTAATAAATTCTTATTTCTCGTAATTTATTTTATTTCTTTTCTTAACCGGCGCGTTATTTTTTTCCTCATAGAGAGTGATGGATATCGTCCCGTATTACGAAGAGAAGATCGAAGATAACCTTCTACCCCGACCGTTACGTTGTCTGATAGTAGGCTCCTCGGGCTGCGGAAAAACGAACTTGTTGCTGAATTTTATTTATAATCCGCGCGGTCTCGTGTTTAGAAATTTATACGTGTTCAGTAAGTCTATAGAGCAGCCGGCTTATGTAGAATTACGCGAAAAGTACATCGATGCTGAAAACAAGTTGAATAAGAAGATAGCATACTTTTTTAACAATTGCGAAGATTTACCCCCGCTGGACGAGTGCGAGAAAAACTCCCTCGTGGTGTTCGACGACTGTCTGATGGAAAAACAAGAAGCGATAAAAGACTACTTCATCAGAGGTAGACATAAAAAACTGTCCTGCGTCTACCTCAGTCAGAGCTACGGTAAAGTCGACATGCAAGTGATACGGAACAACGTCAACCTGCTATGCGTCTTCAAACAAAACAAACACTACACGAAACGTATTTACGACGATTTCGTAGGATCGGACATGACGATCGATGAATTCGAAAAGATGTGTCAAAAGTGTTGGAGCGAACCGTTCGGATTTTTGACAATAAACACCGCTAAGAAAGCGCACAACGGAAAATACATGTTCAAGTTAAAAGACGAGTTAAACGATGTTATCGAACGATAATCGATGTGTATGCATCGTTTTTAATAAACGATTCGTATACGTTATTTTATAAAAACCACGTGTACGCATCGTTTTTAATAAACGATTCGTATACGTTATTTTATAAAAACCGCGTGTACGCATCGTTTTTAATAAACGATTCGTGTACATAATATTTTATAAAAACGACGTGTACGCATCGTTTTCGGATTTTTATTCAAATTTATTTTTTTCTTTATTTTTGAAAAGCGAAACTCCGGACCCTAAACCTATATATATATAGATAATACGATGAAGAGGAAAAGCGATGATAAGGAGATCATCGGCACGCTGGTGAAAAAACAGAAGATGGCCGATAAGATGTGGCCGGACGATGGCGACGTACGAATGGCTAAAAAATATGAAAAGTTACAAGAAAAATGGCTAGAAGACAGTAAGAAAAATCAGATACGCGAAGCTGAGGAGAGGAGAAAGCTTTTCAGTTCACACCCCGTGTTGTTAGCTAAACCGAAAGAACAATTGTTAGCGCCTCCTCATCGCCGTGAAAACAAACCGATTACCGTCGCGGAGGCTAAGAGGTTGGATAAATTGGAAGATCGATTAAAGAGCGAATTCGACACGTCTAGAAGAGTGGAAGTGGAAAAGGTGCGCGAACAGGAGAAGCGACACGAACCCGTAGTTAAAGCTATAAAAGAACAGACGGAAACTTTAAAGACGGAGAAAAAACCCCGCGTCATTTTGAGAAGACCCATCCCCACTGTCGGACAGTTCAGACCTAGAACGTCGAGCACACCCGGTAGACCTGTAGGTAAAGTGGACAAAACACTCGGTAGACCGGTAGATAAAGCGGACGAACCGATAACTCCAATCGAGGACGCAGACGTATTCGACGCGTCTACAGTTTTATCACCGCCGCAAACTTCGCAGGAATTACAGAATCGTTCTATCCGCGAATTCACCGAAAACGAGGAAATTGGTGATATCGCGAAGCAATACCTCTCGAACTGTAACGATATGAGTTTCGGCGTTTATTACGATTTCGCGAATAGCAAACTCGCGATCGGATCGCAAACCATATCCGTCGAAAACGACGATATCATACTGGACAGAACTATGGACAGATACGTAGGTAGCGAGGGACTGTGGTCGCTCTTGACCAGAGCGGAGATCCACGGCGTACAATCCACAGCCGCGGTCGGTACGACACCGAAGGAGAGACTCATAAGTATAGGCGCGTTCACTTCTCAGGACTTTGAAAAATATAAAGATATTTTAATCAAAACACACGCTCTACATCATAACAACGATCCCGCCTCGCCCAGACCCAAGGCGAGCGGTGGTTGGAAATGGAAGAATTTAATAAGTGACATATGGAAAGAACTCAAACAAAAGCCGTCTTCGTCCGGCAGCGGTCTACTCGTGGATACGAACAACGCCGTGGAATATAAATATATAGACGATTACGACGAGTTGTCGGAGAGAATAAAGTTCATACAAGCCGAGGAGGAAGCGGGAAATAATAATTTTAATAACGAAAAAATCGGGATCGTCAAGTTTATAAATAACGAGATTGGAAAACTGATCACTCGGCCGGAAGGTGTTAAACGGATAAGTCGGTGTTTGTTCGCGTTGAAGGAAAAGGAAGGTGGTAAATTGACTAACACCGCGAATGTTAAGTTTCGCGTAGATAAATTGGGTTTGGCGTCGCATAGGAAGAAACGTATGCGCATGTTCGGTAGGAGATGAATATTTTATTCGTCCGAAAATTTTAAAAGTATATTTTTCATTAAGTTCGAATCGCGTTTTTTATTTTTTTTATTCGAAACCGAAAACTTAAAATCCATATATAGATATGGAGAAGTATTACGAGGAAGCGTCCGACAAGATAGAACGGTACGAATTCCATACCGTCGAACCGGTGTCCGATCTGAATTTCAATTCGCCCAATCAGATGATCACGTTCAGATTAGACGGCGGAGACGTTTTTTACGATAAGGAAATATATTTTCACATACGAGGCGAAGTGTTGAAAAAAGCGAATGGCGCGAAGTACGAGGCGACAGACCCGATCAAGTTGGTCGATAATTTCCCGGCGTTTTTATTTAAGAGAATCGAATTGAAAAAACACGGTCAGTTGATAGACTTCGTCGACGAAGTCGGTATCACGAGTACGATCAAAGCTCTGACGACATACGGCAAATCGAGCGAGAGCACTTTTCACACGAGCGGATTCAAATCTAAATTCGATAAAGGAGTCGGCAAGTTCGAAGCTTACGGCCCCTTGTCGCATCTCGGTTTAGGGTTTTTCGACGCGCTGAAATATCCGATGTACAGAGGAGGATTCCAAATAATTTTCACACGCAACGATGATAACGACGCGATATACCGCTGGAAGGAGGGTAGCGGCGCTAACGAGAAAACCGCGGACGAGGGAAAGATACAAATCACGAGGTTCGATTTAAAAGTGCCCCTGGTCGAGTATGACGCTGTGAAAAAAGTGCCGCTCATAGAGGGACTGAGACGATTGAGTACGAAGGGCGATTTGACATACAACTATTACCAGTGGCAGTGTATCGAGAAGTTCGGTGTGTCGGGGTCTTCGTTCAGTTTCGACTTATCCGGCTTATTCGGGAATATATCCGATCCGCTGTTCGTAATCATAGGTCTACAGACCAACCTCAAAAACAATCAAGAGAAGGATCCGAGCCGATTCAACGCTATAAACATAAAAAACTACCGCGTCAAAATCAATGGACTGGGGTATCCGAATGAGCCGCAGAATTTGTCTATAAACGATAAGGCGTACGGTATTTTATACACGAGTTATTGCTCGATCAGGCGGGTGTTATTCGGAGACGAAGACGTTTATTTAAGCGATATCGATTTTATAGACAAGTATCCGTTGATGGTCGTCGACACGCATCACCATCCGTTCTCCAGCGATAATAGGCAAAAAGATATTAAAATAGAATTGGAATTTACGAACCCCGTCGCCAGTCCGGTCTCGGATCAGGGGACGACCGCTTATGCTGTAGTCGTTTCGGAGAAAGGTTTCACTTACGATTTGGAGAGGAATAGAATTACAATGTTTTGAGATATTTTTTAATGTGGAGACGATGATAAACCGTCTACAGCATAGACGGTTGAAAATTGTTTTCGTTTTTTATGAATATAATTATATGTTAACTTTTTACACGCGAGAATCAATTTTTTTTCCAAAGTGTGTAGTTTAAAGGGAGGAACGAAACGTTCCCTTTATAAAAAAAAGAAAAGAAAAAAAAAGGATTTTTAAATAATAAGTCGGTTATGTATTTATTATCTTTTTTTTAATCCGTGTACAAGTCGAGTGTGACATTTAGTTTAATTATTCCGTAGACGAATTAGCATCAAGTTCTAAAGCGGACTCTCACGGTATCTTGTAGTGCCCCCAAGGGAGAGTGGTGATGCCGTCTTCTAAAATAAACCTTTTTTCGTCACTCGCCGATAATGCTTTCTTGTGCTGTTCTACACTATACAATTAATTCATGCTTCTTACTTCTTATCATATTCATACATTCATACACGTCTCTCCGTTCGAGCAAGCATTCCTTGTAGTCTTTAAAAGTAATTTTAGTTTCCACAACCGATTTCTTAATTCCTTTCGCTTTTTTAAATGCTGTCCCATCAACTTTTCCATACGAACTTAACCGATTGGAGTACATCTTCGCTCTGAGTCCTACATATTCCGATAATCGAGCACCCCGCATTTCATCCTTAAATGTGCCGAGTATTTTTCGTCGATATATGTCATATCTTTCATCATGTTTCCTCATATCCGAGTAGAAATCCGGAGTTTCTATTAGGTATTCCAAACTGTCCGTGTCCGTATACTGCAATTTCGCTTTTTCTCCGTATTCTTTTTTAATATGATTATAATGAAAGTCGTACATCTGCGTTTTAGCGATGTCCGATATAGACATTCCTATATATATATGGGTTTGTTAAATAATAAACTAGTTTTTCTCATGTGAACGGCGGAAAGATCTTCACAAAATATAGTTCTATGCTTAAAAATCGGTTTCGCCACCCATTTCTCGATCTGTTTAGTCTGCGTAGCGAGTCGTATGTCCACTCTATTTCTGACATTTTCGATGGTTTTACCGAACACTGAATTGTTTAGAAGCTTGTAAAATTGCTTTTCGGGTTTATTAGTAGCGTTTTTCCAACGGCGTACATTTTTATCGATAAAATCCGACATCCAATAACTCTGACTGAAACTCAGAATTCTATGTATTTTTTTCAGTTTCAACCCTAACGAAAGATATAATTTTAACGCTTTGTAATGAACGACATATTTTTCTTTATCGTACAACGTGGTCAAGAGTTTGATCTTCTTTGAACCGGGAGGTGCCCGTCTTTCGACCGCTAGCGGTAGCTCGGAATGTAAATCGTGTAATTCTCGAGGATATTCTAAATCCACTTCGAATATATATCCTACGTCGCCATTATCGCGTATCCGCATTACATCGATTTCCTCTTCGACCCATTTAAAATTACCCGTAGGCATTTTGTGTTTAGACATCGCCCAACCGTATTGGTTCACGGCGTCCAAGTACATGAGATACGTTATAGGCTTACTCTCATCATACCCATCGACATCCGGGTTATTCGCTTTCGCGTGTCTGTTCGTCACTTGAGCTAAACCGCCTCTAATCCCCCTCGTGATCATGAGTATCATTTCGTAGTCGTACAAATAGTCTAAAACCGCTCCGCTTTCTTTTAATAATATGCTCCACGCAAGACCCGGAGTTGTAAAGTACCACGCTAAATCCAATCCGTATGATCTCAAAGAAATACTTCTATAATATTCCATCACAACGGCTAGTAATAAAACATCGAGTCTGTTATAAAACAGTGTATATTCTTTCATATTCTTTATTTTAAATGTTTTCCAAACCAGTTTCGCGTGTTCATAATCCCACGGACTAATACCTTTTTCGTTCAACTCATTATAAAATTTTTCTATCGGTGGTAAACTAGTCTCGAGATATTTTTCATCATCGTCCATATAATCGTACGGATAAACCCCTTTTCTAAATAATAACTTCATCGGATCGAGATTTTTATATTCATGTAAAAATAAATCAAATTTCATTTGAAATTCTATACTCGATTTATATTTATCCAACCCAGCCTCGATTAGTCCACCGTATTTTTTCTCTTGTAAAAATTCATAATATTTTTTTTGATGGTCGGACCAATTATTCATATCTTTATCTTTGAAAGAGTCTACAAAAAATCCTCCATTATCCGAATCGGAATCTGAACTGGAATCTGAATCGGAATCATTTTTTCTCGATCTATTATACTTTTTGATATCATCATATTTATTTTTTATCTCATCTCTCTCCTTTAACCATCTCGTATAATACTCTTTTTGTTCCTCGGACATTCCATACTTTTTTACATTTCTAAAGTAATATTCATTCAATCCCTTAGTTAAATCGTCTAACGAATAAAGTGTAAACTTATACGAGTCTAAAAATCTCGCTTTTATTCCGATCCCGAAATCGACAGTATACGAGATATATCTCTCTTCGTTATTCGGAATGATATCGATACGCGTATTTTCATCTAATCTCAACATTTTTATTATTAAATGCGTATCGTAACCACTCAAGTTATGGATAAATATGGGAATAAACTTCGGAATTTTAAAGTTCAAATTACAAGACTGGTGCGCCGCACCTCTATACTTTCCGGTCAGATGACAATGATCGCGAACGCGGATATCCTTTTTTCCATGATCGAGACGAATAAACCGATAAGGCCGTGTGAATAAGTTAGCGATATCCCCTTCATCATCATTTTTTTCATCGGTTTCGAATTCATTCCCGCATATGTGACATATTTTAGCATCTGAAAAATCTTTTTCTTGTTCAGCGGTTAGAGGAAGCATGGGTTTTTCGTTGTTTTCATAATAATCTTTAATCGCTTGCAATTCTGATTTAAGCGTTTTAGCAAACTGTTTCCCAGCGTCGGTCCCGTAGTATAAAATCGGTTCTTTATACTCGCCGAAGGTATAAACCGTGTAGAGACAGAAGGATCTCGCCACATGATGTTGATATGTATCGGTGTAAGAAACATATTTCGCATACCCCTCGGGTGTTCTTATAGTGTTAGGCGGTTGACACGTAGCTTCGTTTTCAGCGACTTTTTTGATTAATTTCATCTTCGGCGGTCTACGCCTCTCTACATTTTCTAATAAACACTCAAAATCCGCGTACATAACGAAAGGAAGTTTCATCCGACATTTGTAATCTTTAAATTTTATAACTTCCCCTTTTCGCGGTATATTTACTTTTACGGAGTCGTGTTCTTTACAATACTCTTTGTGTCTAATCAATAAATCTTCTCTACCGAAATATTGCAGGCATCGTTTGCATATGTAGATTTTATTACCTCTTTTCGTCATCTGAATACGTACCAGTTTTTCCAGATCTTTAATATAACAATAATGCGATTTTTTCCTTTTTTAATATATAAAAGATCGATATGCGTATCCTTTTCTTCATCTGTCACAATCAGCGGATATATATTATAGTTACTATTGTAACCGTAAACGTTTATCGATATTCCGCTTCGCTTTACGAATTTTTTTACATCGTCCAAGGCTACTGGAAACTCTATGTCTTTCATCGCATCGACAAACTCGTTTTCATATCGTTTATATTTTTTAACTCTTTCAGCATGTTGATTAACGGGGTGTAAAGCCGATAAAATCGCCCACAAAAAACATTTTTCATCTTCGTTTTTTTACATTTATTATAGCTTTTTTATTTTTTATTTTATCTGGAAGATCGATGTAACTCGATCCTCTAAAAGGCGAGTATCTGTTAATCGCTAAATCTAGTCCTTCGATTTCGTAAAGGCTCCATCCGGATCCTCTCGCTTCAAACTCCTCCATATTCGTACATATTGTATCTCTCATCATCCTCAATGTTTGTTTCAAATCGGTAGTACTGTATGCTCTAAAATTTTCAGTTCTAAAAAACATCTTCTCTATTTCACATTTGTCACTCACATTACGCTTATACTTAGCGATAAAAGTCAAATTAAACTTAATATTATGTTTTGCGAGATAATCTTCTATGAACTTTATGATCGTATCGATAAATCTATTAATAAAAACTTTCGGATCTTTTATTCCGTGAATATTTTTAAAGTGATATGTAATTAACCTACTTTCAAAAGCCGTTTCTTTTAAAATAATCTCATTTTCAGTAACGGGTGGAAGTTTATCGCTTTTTACAGGCTTCACTAGATTAATAATCGTGCTCATCGCTAACAATGCGGCGCCGTGTAAAACGTTAAAAACGGAATTATTTTTATTAGTAGTAGTAGTAGGTCGTATATCGAGTCTGGGTTGTTTGGCTGAAGTCGGTCCGTCTTCAACATCATCGTGTCTCTCGATATCCGTTTTAGCAGTCGAAGTCCGAGCCGGAGGTCTGCTTTGATAATCTCGAGGATTGAAATTTTCGATAGGAATTAAGTCGGGTACAGGCCGCTTTAATCTATTGATCCCACTCGTACTCGGTTTAGCTAAATCATTCGCATTACATTTTTTCACGTGTCGACTAAAATGTAAACTTGTGATTTCTTTTCCACATCTATCACACGTCTTCTTCTTATTATCCCGTTCTGGATTCGATGAACATCTTTTTACATGGTAGGATATGTTGCTCTTTGATATCAGCTTGCCGCAGAAACCACATTCAATTTTGGAAGTCATTTTTTTCACCTATAACAGAAAATAAAAAGATTAGTTATCAATAAAAAATTAAATTCGAATGCATTCTTACAAATAATATTTATTTAAAAAATATTTATCGAAAAATTTTACAAGTCTAAAAAAGTCGACTACTGACAATTTTCAGTCTCAAAAAATATTTATCGAAAAATTTTACAAGTCCAAAAAAAGTATTTTTCGAAAAATTTTACAAGTCCGAAAAAGTTGACTAACGAAAATTTTCAAAGTCCCGAAAAAATATTTATCGAAAAATTTTACAAGTCCAAAAAAGTTGACTATCGAAAATTTTCTAAGTCCCGAAAAAATATTTATCGAAAAATTTTACAAGTCCGAAAAAGTTGACTATCGAAAATTTTCTAAGTCCCGAAAAAATATTTATCGAAAAATTTTACAAGTCCGAAAAAGTTGACTATCGAAAATTTTCTAGGTCCCGAAAAAAATATTTTTCGAAAAATTTTACAAGCCCGAAAAAGTTGACTATCGAAAATTTTCTAAGTCCAGAAAAAATATTTTTCGAAAAATTTTACAAGTCCGAAAAAGTTGACTAACGAAAATTTTCAAAGTCCCGAAAAAATATTTATCGAAAAATTTTACAAGTCCAAAAAAGTTGACTATCGAAAATTTTCTAAGTCCCGAAAAAATATTTATCGAAAAATTTTACAAGTCCGAAAAAGTTGACTATCGAAAATTTCTAAGTCCCGAAAAAATATTTTTCGAAAAATTTTACAAGCCCGAAAAAGTTGACTATCGAAAATTTTCTAAGTCCCGAAAAAATATTTTTCGAAAAATTTTACAAGTCCGAAAAAGTTGACTAACGAAAATTTTCAAAGTCCCGAAAAAATATTTATCGAAAAATTTTACAAGTCCAAAAAAGTTGACTATCGAAAATTTTCTAAGTCCCGAAAAAATATTTTTCGAAAAATTTTACAAGCCCGAAAAAGTTGACTATCGAAAATTTTCTAAGTCCCGAAAAAATATTTTTCGAAAAATTTTACAAGTCCGAAAAAGTTGACTAACGAAAATTTTCAAAGTCCCGAAAAAATATTTATCGAAAAATTTTACAAGTCCAAAAAAGTTGACTATCGAAAATTTTCTAAGTCCCGAAAAAATATTTATCGAAAAATTTTACAAGTCCGAAAAAGTTGACTATCGAAAATTTTCTAAGTCCCGAAAAAATATTTTTCGAAAAATTTTACAAGCCCGAAAAAGTTGACTATCGAAAATTTTCTAAGTCCCGAAAAAATATTTTTCGAAAAATTTTACAAGCCCGAAAAAGTTGACTATCGAAAATTTTCTAAGTCCCGAAAAAATATTTTTCGAAAAATTTTACAAGCCCGAAAAAGTTGACTATCGAAAATTTTCTAAGTCCCGAAAAAATATTTTTCGAAAAATTTTACAAGTCCGAAAAAGTTGACCATCGAAAATTTTCTAAGTCCCAAAAAAATATTTTTCGAAAAATTTTACAAGTCCGAAAAAGTTGACTACTGAAAATTTTCAGTCCCGAAAAGTATTTTTTGAAAAATTTTACAAGTCCAAAAATGTTGACTACTGAAAATTTTCAAAGTCCGAAAAGTATTTTTTCGAAAAATTTTACAAGTCTAAAAACGTTGACTCCCAACAATTTTCAAAGTCTCAAGATATATTTATTGAAAATTTACAAGTCTTAAACTGAGCAAAAATATTCTAAGTCCAAACAGTATTTATTGAAAAATTTACAAGTTCTAAACTGAGCGAAAATTTTCTAAGTCCAAACGGTATTTATTGAAAAATTTACAAGTCGTAAAGTGAAACTTGCTAAAAATTTTCTAAGTCCAAACAGTATTTATTGAAAAATTTACAAGTTCTAAACTGAGCGAAAATTTTCTAAGTCCAAACAGTATTTATTGAAAAATTTACAAGTCGTAAAAATGTTAAAGTCTTAATAAACCAAAGTCGGCACTTACCTCGGGAACTGTCGAGACGATCTTCAAAACACAACTGGTCAAACTCAAAATCGGACCGGTATATATACCCGGAAAATCACGTGGCTCACGTGTAAAGTTGCGCGTGCTCTTAGGGGCAAAGTCAGCTTTCAACGTGATCAAAATTTTCCATTGAAAACCGTTTAAAATTACAAATTTTTAAGAGAAAATAATTCAAAATTGATTTTTATGTATCAGGAGGGCGGAATACGGTAGAAACTTTAAAATCGATTAACGAAACGATTCGATAAATCGAAATCGACGATCGAATATCGAATTATTCAGTTTTTTATTCTCCCGAAGTATCAGGGCGGCAGAATCTAGTAGGAACCGGCGCGCTCGAGCCGAGCGAACGGCGCAACGGTGGTGGCGCGCGCGAGAAATAATGACGTAGCGATGACCTTGGACTTTGCGCTCGTGGCGCGCGCGAGAAATAATGACGTAGCGATGACCTTGGACTTTGCACTCGTGGCGCGCGCGAGAAATAATGACGTAGCGATGACCTTGGACTTTGCACTCATACGTCTCGTACGCCTCATACCCTCATAGCCTCATACCCTCGTACGCCCTGTCCTAGAATTAATCATTCACTACTACTCGGGTGTCCCATAATAATCCCCCCCAAACCTTTTCCAATATTTTTTCAAATATCAATTCCACACCACCCCCAAACATTATTGGATGGTAAATACTTCATTTCGAGGGGGTATCCAATTTTAGCCGCCATATTGGCTCTACCATATTGGATCCAAAATAATTTTTTAAAATATAAAAGTGGTATTGTGACCCATTATATAGAACTAGAACTATGTGGAGACTACGGTGGTTATGATGCACATAAAATGTGTTGCGTGTTCTTAGAACCACAACGTAATAAATCATAATACATTGTATGTTTATTATTCTACGTTCGCTGTTTTTAACCTTGTAACTCTTTGACGACCTCTCACTTAGCTTGATTCCGAATATACATAACATATATTTTATTATTATGACGAGTTGAATTGTAAAACTTATACAATTTTAAAAGTATTTGTGATTAATAAAAGTGCAAGGCGAATGTCTGTTTTGGTATATCGTTTTTACCGTTTTTATCAGATAACACCATGTTAGCGAATTTCCCCTATAGGGAAGAAGCTGTTACCGCAGGTCTCATGGTAAGACCTAAGCCTTAAACCATCATAACTTTTCTTTTTGAGGTCCTCAGATGCCAAAAACACCATTCGTTCACTTTCATAAATATATATATATATATATATATATATATATATATATATACATATATATGTGTCTTTAAGCACGATAACTTGCGCAAAAATGGTCCAATCGGAATGAAATTTGGCATAGACGTGTAAAGTAGTAATTATTCGGACGAGTTCGTAAACAAGCCCGATAGGACCACCGGAAGGGGGGGTAAAGGGGGGTAAACCCCCAAAAATGTGTTTTTTGAGATTTTTACATAGATAAATAAAATTTTTCAAATTTTTATTTGCACCATTGAATTCAGCTCAAAAAAACAAACAATTTAGTATCTTGAATCATGGCTCTATGTTCATTGGTTGCCGAGATATTGAAAGTGGTAAACACAGTACGTTGTCCCAATGTTAACCTTATGGGAAATAAGTAAAATTCTATATCTCGCTTATTCCTCAACATATCTTAATAAAACTTGGTAAATGGCTTCTTCTAGTTCAGATCTACTAAATATTGAATTAAAACCACCCAGTTTTAATATACCTGTAGCAGCAAACCTCCATACTCATTCTCCATGTTATTCTTAAGGAGCTTACAAAAACATGTCAAATCTCGCTATGTTGGATCGAAATATGTTGTTTTGCACTTGAAATTCGCTGAGTATGCAGGTCTGCTGCAACGGGGGTATTTTATCTTTTTGTGTTATTCACTCACAAAAGAGATAACACCAAGATAAAGATAAAAAAGATCCTTATCAAAACCAACGGATAAGATCAAGATTAAATAGATTCTTATTTCACCAATCCATTTTTAAAGAAGTTGTACGTTCTGATTAGAAACGTAAATGTACTTTATAAACCGAATTTGTTTTTGTAAGAATAAACTTTCCATGCTGTATAAAGCTTACTGAGATTTTCTTTCGTGAATTTCGCATCGCTGATTAATCAAAACCTTCACACGCCATGTCATAGAACTTAAGCATCACACTTGATCCGTACTTGTTCATTACATATTTTGTTGGGTTATCAAGTAACAGTTAAATTTGTATTATTAGTGAGCAAAACAACTTTTTAGAGATTGAAACAACAATTTAAACAGCATTAGCAATATGAATATGATTAAAATATCCTTAAAATATTAAGTCGTTAAGTTTGAAGTGGACCGAATCACTGCGGAGGTTTAATGTACTGGAGAGTGAATTAGGGTTACAGGTAATTAAGACGAAACGGTAAATGAACCGTTAAAACTCGTTAATAACTCCCAACTAAAAATGCAAGACAACAGTTAGTTTGAATGTAAATATATTTAACAAAACAAAACTCAACGAAATTAATAACGGTCATTTGGATCTCGCCCAACGTGACACTGTGAGCAGTGAAATGCGGGCGTGAAGGGGAGCTTCCAAATAAATGATTATGAAACAGCGGAAAGTAAACAGATACAATTTATTGTTAGTTCAAGTAACTTGGTACAACATTATTTGGTCATTATTTCACTCCAGTTACTAGCTAAGTGTGTTAAACAACAAAGTATTCTTAAATAAAAATGGTAATTGTTTTTTTAAATTATCGTTAACAATTTTAAGGTTGTTAAGTTTAAAGTACGTATTCGAAATAATCCATAATAGAGTGCCGAGATAAATATGTGTGTTAAATGAGAACATTATGGTTTATAGTCCAGAACTCAGCCTGTTTTACTATAATTAAACTAGTATACATTTTTACGCTATGATGTGGTTGTGATGGGTTTTGTCATTATGCGGCTACTTTATCACGATATCAAAAGGCAATCACATTTTTAACTCTTCAAGAGTTGTCTTCAGATAAGGTTATCAACACATTTTCATGTAAACAATTTACAGATAATTATTATGAACGAAATAATGAAGACTTTATATGTATTAGTGATTTTTTAGTCCAACTTGGCACTCTTAGTTTATGATTAAAGTAAAGTACTAAAATTTACAAAATACCCCCGTTGCAGCAGGCCTGCATACTCAGCGAATTTCAAATGCAAACAAATATTTCAATCCAACGTAGCGAGATATGACATGTTTTTGTAATATCCATAAGAATAACATGGGGAATGAGTATGCAGGTTTGCTGCCACGAAAATAGAAATTTCGGGGATTTTAGACTAAAATACATTAGATCTTATCTATAAGAAGCCACAAACCAAGTTTTATCAAGGTATGTTGAGAAATAAGCGAAATATAGAATTTTACTTATTTCCCATAAGGTTAACATTAGGACAACGTACTGTGTTTACCACTTTCAGTACCTCGGTAACCAATGGACATGGAAATACTCCCATTGCAGCAGACCTGCATACTCAGCGAATTTAAAATGAAAAAGAGTATATTTTAATCCAACATAGCGGTATTTGACATGTTTTTGTAAGCTCCATATAAGAATAACATGGGGAATGAGTATGTAGGTTTACTGCAACAGGTACGTTAAAACTGGGAGGTTTCAATTCAATATTTAGTAGATCTGAACTAAAAGAAACCATATACCAAGTTTTATTGAGATATATTGATTAATAAGCGAGATATACTGTAGAATTTTACTTATTTCCCATAAGGATAACACTGGGACAACGTACTGTGTTTACCACTATTAATATCTCGATAAACAATGGTCATAGAGTAACAATTAAAGATTTTAAATTATTTGTTATTGAAGCTGAATTCAATAGTGTACAAAATTACATTATTTTAACTTTTCTATGTAAAAAATAAAAAAAAATCCATTTTTGGAGGGGTTTACCCTTACCCACCCTTCCAACAGACCGATTAGGCTGGTTTTCGAACTCGTCCGAATAATTACTACTTTACATGTCATTGTCAAATTTCAAACAGATTGGACTATTTTTACGTGAGTTATCGTGCTTAAAGACATATTATATATATATCTGCATTTATGAAAATGAAAAAATGGTGTTTTTGGCATCTGGGGACCTCAAAACAAAAAGTACGGTGGTCTCGGGCTTAAGTCTTACCATGAGACCTACGGTAACAGCTTCTTCCCTACAAGGGAAATTCGCTAAAACATAATAAAACCCCCAGCTAAGCTCAACTTTTGGCCCGAATCGCATAATATGTCGAAAAATATGTAAAAACTCAAAGTATTAACAAAGTTATTTTAAACTAGTTCATTGCAGGTTTTAAGTCTTTATTTTATGTTAATTTTGATTATCTATAAATTGTTTATATTAAATGTTTCGATAGACTTATGACTGTGACCAATAATTACCATTGGTCAAGGGTTGAAAAATATAATCCTATCAAGATAATGCGTTTTAACAGATGTGTTGCTACCTAAAAATAATGAATAGGCAAACAGAAAACACATAAATTATTGATGTTTTATATACGAGAATTGCAGTTTGACACTTGTGCTCTTCCACGCAGACAATCAGGACAAGAAATGAACCAATATTTAGGCTCTACAGTTACTATTTCCATCAAAATGATTGGTTTTCTTTATAAATAACATTTTAAATTAAAATTATGGTCTTAGGAATCATACCAATTAAGGGCAGATAAAAACGTAAGAAGACGTCTGTCTCCTTAAGTTCAGAAAATAAAACTTTCGCTTTTTTATGTGGAAACATTTGGATTATATAGAATCAGAAAGTTTAATTAATTTGCAAACTAAGAATAAGAAAAAATTAAATTCAAGAGATTAATCTGGAATTTAGCTACAAGTTATGTGTTCATAGTTTGCATTGTTTATTTGACGAATACGCAGATCTTTTAACAGAATTGTTAACTTTCAAATTCAAGAATACTAAAATCATGTTCCAACTCAAACAGATTGCAACAATAGGAATGTAGGTCAAGTGCGAACAGCTCAAATATTACGTAGCAACGTTTAATGTACTGAAACTACGTGTTATCGGACATTTGGATGACGCCCAACATGAATTTTATGTAGATGAGGGAAGAAAACATCTGCCAACTCGTGTCAGGTGGACCAGCTCTCTGAGCGGGTGGACTGTCCTTAGTATTCTAACTGATCTTCTGATCCCATGAAATTTTGTTCTTTTAAAAGAAGTACGATTTTTTGTTATCGTAAGGCAGGTAGTATAAGTTTTATCGAGTATTCATAGAATGAATACTCTTTATATAATATTATTCATAAAATGAATAATCTTTGTATGTAAAATTTCATTAAATGAATAATCTTCATTTATATCTTAAGACTACCAATATTTTAGGTTTAATGGCTAGGTTAACAACTAATCAGATCTGATAAAAGACTGATAGGGTGTAAATGTATCCCTGATCTGAATGGTGAATTTTGTGATTTCTGTGTATTCTTGTGTTTCCTATTAAGAAGTGTTTTCGACTCCTTCTCCACTTCTTTTTTAGCTATGTTTTTGTCACGGTCCAGGGTGTGTGTGACTAATGTTTTTATGTTCTTGATTCTTTTAAACCTGAAGACAGGATCAGTTCAAAGATCCCAAAACGTCTTGAAACTTGTTTTTTACTAATCAGTGATGGAAAATGTCCGCAAAATCAAAACATGCTAATGGTGTATGGATAGTTGGTGTTGAACATTAGTATCAATGATTAGAGTGTTCTTGCTTACTTGTTGTTGTGACGCTAGCGCATCATTTGCCTCTCTAATGCGATCAGTGTTCACTAATGCCGTAGTTGAACATCGCTCATGCTCATATAATGTCGTTGTGTTACATTACACATTCCCGGAACGGGTCTAGCTTTTGAAATGCGAAATGAATGTTAAAAGTAAAACAACTAGTATATAATTGTGAAAGTTTTAAGCAGCAATCATGGGTTCCTATCTTAATACATTTATGATATTTCTATTGAATAAGAAATACAGAATTTTACCTTTCCTGTATAGTGAATCATGCGGATTGATAATAGGAAAACAATACAATTGATGTTTTTATCTATGGCCCACATCGTCTGATGTAGCACGTTTATTTTTTTTATTGACTGAAATAAAACTATCGAGGAGTGGGCCAAGGTTATAAGAAAAACCAGCCACCAAATCTTTTTAACACGCTGGTCGCACCGGACCTCGGAGCAGCATCGTGGTTTCGAGAACCGTCCACCACCATTATATTTTAACAGTATATTGTTGATTACTGTACTTCACCGGCTCACCCCTTGCTTTACTTGTTAAAGTCATTGCTTTGCAGATCAATCTATGCGGGCAGGGCAACGGAAAGGTGAAAAAGAGGCCGGTAACCTCTTTCCTGAAAAAAGTTAGTTAAATATATTTTTGCCATCTTACTAAACAGTAAAAAAGTTATTTACCTTTTAAGTTCAACAATTTCTCTTGAGAATCGTAACCTTGTTTGCCTCCATTCTTCATTACCTTTATTTCGTTTGCTCGGGCTCGAACAAACTCTCAAGAACTTAAGTGTAAATTGATTTGATAGTCAACATTTTATTTTGTATCAACAACAACAATAGGGTTTAACTTAATAATGACAGGTTTAAATCCACAGATGATATCTTTGTATATTTGAATTATTGTGTCTTGACATCCTGCTATTTGATTAACTCTGCAACATTAGAGGCCCAAAGGACGGAGACCGAAGGATTTAAGAAACAGGAATAGGACAGATACATTTCCTACTGTACAAAGATCAACGTCCCAAAGTTTCATGAGAAACGGATGGAAAGATAATGTAAAACATAAATACATTGGATTATCAATAGATAAGTAAATAAATAAAATTTTAGTATTATTTAGCCAGTGTTATATGAATAAAATATGCTATTTCAAAGTATGAAAAAAATATATATTCGCATTCCGTTAACTTAATACTGCGGTGGAATTTGAAAACAGACCTAAATACAAACGATTTTGTGTACTTTACCGAATTTTATTGATGAAGGAGAGGTCCCCACCATGTAGGAGCTCGGTGCGAGCCATTTACTCAGTTACACGAGTAGAGCAATGACGCCAGCGAACAACAAATGCTTGTACATGTATGCAGACATCCGCCTCCGCGTGTAGTGGCAATTGTACACTGGACTGTAAACTCCGCCACTCGGCAAGACTACTCGTAAAACTTTGGTGTGATGAAATATTTTACCAGCGAAACAAGCAATCAAGTTTTAATGTTAAAGATAAAAAAAATAGGAAGGAGAAAATATTATTTCCGAAGACTTTTTAAATTTAAATAGTATTTTAAGAAAAAAATATATAGTTTAAATATTTTATTTTTCAGGCTATTCCATTATATTATTTTACCTTATTAAAAAGCTTCGCTTCACAACATCTTTGATTAAATTAACCAATTGAATTCAACATGAAATAATTCATGTTTAACATATTCTTATTAATTTCACCAAAGAAAGTCCAATATTAAATAGTGAATAGATTCTCATAGATTCAGTGGTATAGTCGATATTATACTGATTTGAGCATAAGAATTGTATCACATGATTTTTAAGCGACTGTAGAACTTAATAGTAACTAGTGTGGTTAATTTTGATAGGAGTAATAAGGTTCACTAGGTATTAAATAACTAATTGAAATTCAGATTGAATAATAACAAATTAAAAAATAACTACCTTAGTAATAAAAAGGTTATTATTTCCGCAAACAATCCAATTAAATCAATGTAACCGACGAAAATTGTTTTTTTTTATAAAGTGTTGGTAATAATTTGCTCCTTTATAGTAATATGTAATAATGTTAAATCTTTTAGGTGAACGTTTGTTTAGTGCTAAAAATTAGTGTAGGTTTGCAGAAAAAGAAGGTCGACGTACCAATATCATTACTACCAACAATGAGTAGTGCTGACGTAGACGCAGCTTCTGATCAGTGCTGATGCTGAGCCAGCTGGCTACGTTTATACCTTTGTAATTCTGGTAATGACAGTGCGCGTTGGGCTGATTGTAAACATTACAGGCAGTGCTTACTGTACTTTTACCACGTTTCCATCAGCATTGCACTGGTCTTCTCTGTGTGGAATCCTCTGAGCACTCTGTTCAGGGAATGCTAGTCTCTGTTAGCCCGACAACGAACAAACGATTAAAATAAAACTAATAAAATCAGTTAGATAATTTGTCACATCGGAATTGACCTTTGTAATTACTTTACAAAAATAATCCATATGGTTTTTTCATATTAGATGTATTCTCTCAAGTATCAATATTCAGGAAATATTTGAACAATTCAAATTACTTTAACACACCAATCTAGAAAGTTTCAAAAGTTTGAAAGATTCAATCAAATGAACGGTTACTTTATTTTTCTGGCTGGTTAATTTTTGCGATACAGTTTTGCATTTCGATACCAGGAGGGTTTTCAGATCCTGTTATTTTGAGATAGTAGTAATACGGACCCAGTTACACATTTTGAGAGCTGCCTCCGATTTCTTATCTTTTCAGAATGACTAATATTGGATAAGCACTGATATGTAAACTTTAAGGGCTTTGAGGATTGTTTTGGCCATTTTTTAACAATAAAAACCTGAACAAACACCTAATATAGCTCACCCTAATGGAAGTTCCCAACTGAGATGCAATAAAATTTGCAATTTCACTATTTAGTGAATATTTACACAAATCAATGATTATTCATAAAAATCTAGCCAACCTATTAAATGGAACGTAAAATGATTGCGTTCATGTAATCATAATCATAAAAAGCATCAAATTAAAAAAAGGTAATAATACACCCGTTGCAGCAGACCTGCATACTAAGCGAATTTCAAGTGCAAAAGAACACAATTCAATCCAGCATAGCGAAATTTGCCATGTTTTGTAATCTCCATAAGAACAACATGGGGAATGAGTATGCAGGTTAGCTGCAACAGGTATGTTAAAACTGGTTGGTTTTAATTCATTGTTTAGTAGATCTCGACTAGAAGAAGCCATGTACCAAGTTTTATCAAGAAATGTTAAAAAAAATAAGGAAGATATAGAATTTTTTTATTTCCCTTAAGGATAACATGGGGAATGATTATGCAGGTTTGCTGCCTCAAAAATGGAAATTTCGGGGGTTTTAGACTAAAATACATTAGATCTCATCTAGATGAAGCCACAAACCAAGTTTTATTAAGATATGTTGAGAAATAAGTGAGATATAGAATTTTACTTATTCCCCATAAGGTTAACATTGGGACAACGTACTGTGTTTACCACTTTCAATATCTCGGTAACCAATGGAGATAGAGCAATGATTCAAGATACTAAATTGTTTGTTTTTTTGAGCTGAATTCAATGGTGCCAACAAAAATTTGATTAATTTTATTTTTCTATGTAAAAAACTCAAAAAACCCATTTTTGAGGGGGTTTACCCCCCTTTACCCCCCCTTCCGATGGTCCGATCGGGCTGGTTCACGAACTCGTCCAATCGATTTACATGTCCGTACCAAATTTCATTAACCAAATTTCACACACACACACACACACACACACATATATATATATATATATATATATATATATATATATATATATATATATATATATATATATATATATATAAATTCGAACGAATGGTGTTTTTTGCTTCTGGTGGCCCCAAAACGAAAAGTTATCATGGTCTCGGGCTTAGGTCTTACCATGAGACCTACGGTAATAGCTTCTTCCCTATAGAGGAAATTCGCTAAAACACCCATTAAATAACAGGAAACACCATACAGTACACGGATCTACTTGGACTAACCCTTGTAAAATTAAATACCCCTGTTGCAGCAGACCTGCATACTCAGCGAATTTCAAATGCAAAACAACATATAGCGAGATTTGACATGTTTTGGTAAGCTCCATAAGAATAACATGGGGAATGATTATGCAGGTTTGCTGCTTCAGGTATATTAAAACTGGGTGGTTTTAATTCATTATTTAGTAGATCTGAACTAGAAGAAGTTACTTACCAAATTTTATCAAGATATGTTGAGAAATAACCGAGATATAGAATTTTACTTATCTCCCATAAGGTTAACATTGGGGCAACGTACTGTGTTTACCACTTTCAATATCTCGGTAACCAATGGACATAGAGCAGTGATTCAAAATACTAAATTGTTTGTTTTTTTGAGCTGAATTCAATGGTGCCCATAAAAATTCGATACATTTTATTTTTCTATGTAAAAAATTCAAAAAACCCATTTTTGGGGGGTTTATTCCCCTTTTACCCCCCCTTCCGATTGTCCGATCGGGCTGGTTCACGAACTCGTCCGAGTGATTACCACTTTTCACGTATGTACCAATTTCTATTAAGATCGGACCATATTTACGGCCGCTATCGTGCTAACAGACAAATATATATATATATATAAATTCGAACGAATAGTGTTTTTTGCTTCTGGTGGCCCCAAAACAAAAAGTTATCATAGTCTCGGTCTTAGGTCTTACCATGAGACCTACGGTAATCTTCCCTATAGGGGAAATTCGCTAAAAAGCTATTAAAATGAATAAACAAAAGATCAGACAACAGAAACGTTTGATCGGAAAGTGTTTCAATAAATATCATAATATTATGATGTTCATATCAAAACGGGCATGGTGTGAAGGCTGGGTCAGTTACATAGAGACGGGGTCGCTAGGGAAATCATCCTCTGAGATAAAGGTTGGCTGTGGTATCTGCATCACTCACAGTTCAACATTTTATACCTAACAAAAAAGGTTTTAAGTTAGTTTTCAGTACATAATTATGAAATCATAATTAGGTAACTTTATTAACTTATGAAATAAATATACAATGCTAAAACTAGTAAAAAAAATACCAATGAACAAATGAGAATGAAAAAGCTTGGGATAAGTTTTTCCGAGAGATCGCTTGCTTTAAGTGAAACTTTTTAGAAATTATTTGTTCACAACGAATAACGTTTTAATTTAACATCAGCGAATTTACCTGATCGGATATAGCATGGAGGAGGGGCGGAAGGGTGCCTTAAGCTAAACGGCTGATAATAAATCATTGGAAAAAGTAATGAAAAGCTTTTTTGTCCTAAAGCTGAGACGGAGGTTTTCATTACATGCGTTACGGGTCGAAGAAGCTCTTTCCCACTCTGCGGAGGAAAAGAGTCAGCTGGAGACGAGTTCATCACCTGTCATATTTAGTTTAACCCAACATTAAAACAAACATAAGAGACACAATCAGCTGATTGTTTTACTTTACATATCAAGAACGAAATGGAAGCTTTTAAAGGCAAACAAATGGTAAAATATTTTTTAAGTAATTAGCTTAATATATTGAACAGTGCAATGAAATATATTGTTCATCACACGGGTCTAAAGTTGCTTAAAGTAACATGTTTTTCTGACCTCGGCTTTTAGTGACTTTCTAGGTAAAGACTATACTTCCGGATCTAGTGATGGAAAACAATATTTTTGCGGATGAAGACGAAACACCTAACAGAAATAAACAATGTTTTATAAACCACTTGCTTTTAATGAGCTTGATTTCTAAAATATAATTACAGGGAAACACGAATGATCTTAAACATTTAATTTGTTATAGGGTGTCATTGGGCTTGCCTTTTGAAACAAGGCAGTGAAATAACACGTAGGCCATAACTGGGGGGCCGAAGGTTTCATCAGCGATGTCAACAGACCTGTGAGGATCTCAGGAAAACAAACTCGTAAACTCAACATATTGCTTGGGTCGACGATGCGACTACTTCCAAGAGCTTAACACTGAAAGTGGCTCAAAAATATCGCAAACTTCAGAACTTCTCTTTACTTTATAATTTACAAAAAAACTGTTTACTGTTTCATTTTAGGCTAAATTGATAATGAAGTTGTTTTAAAACGAATTAATCAATTATTTGAGTGTTGAGGGCGTAAAGTACCCTCGTGAGAATGGTGTTCCTTTCCAGACAATGTACATTACTCCCAAAATACACAAAACATTTTCCTCCACCTGTTCGGATAAATTAATACACAATACAATAGTTATTTATGTATTAGGAGCGTAAAGTAAGCCTTTCTCGCTTGAATTAAACGCTTACCGCACAGCGCGTAGCGGAACTCAGTAATTTTAGCGAAAGCGAGAAAGACACTTTACACGCGAAATAATACAACATATTTCCTAGAACTGCATTTTTGGATTCACAAACGATAAATACAATCAGAGTTACTCACTCACTTGTATCTTAATGTGCCATTATGATTTTTAGGTATAAACAAGTCGAACTCAGTCGAATCAAAACGGAAGTGGAAGCGCTAGAGCCAACGACTGTTATTGGCTGAAGCTCGTAGAGTAACAATGAAATGAAATCGGCTGGCGAGCGATAAAGTCTTGATCACCCGCTCCTCAATAAACTTCTGTTTGTCGATTGGTTTTCAGAGCGTGAATTGGCTGTGTACGCACGGATGTAGGAAAAACAATCATCGTATTGACACGAAAATCACGATTGTAACAACACACTAGTTTATTGTATTGCACTGATCAACATAACCTAAAACCTTAATTATCGCAAAGCATCAGCGGTTTGCTACAGGTTCCCTGTCCCTGTGACCAATCAGATGTTAGCGCGTGTAATCCATTGAACTGCAACATATTTGCATGTATGCTTAGAAATTTGAGGGCATTTGATTTTTTTAATTATTTATTTTAAATTTATTCGAACAGGGTTTAGTCTACTTTGTTTCTTGCCGGGACTAATCGCTTTACTCTCGCTGGGAAATAAAATACTAATTTACTCACTCATTACAAAGAGGAAAGAGTGACTAAACGTAGCATTTAAAATATTTATCTGTGGTTTACGAATATATTTAACTTTATTTAAAATTTGAAATATTACTAAATTTTTTCGTAATCGACTAAATCTTAAGAAGCAAACAAAATTTCACTTTTTTAAGACGAGGAAAGTTTTAAATGACAGATATTAGAAACTCATATTCATTTTCGTTTTGATATAATATTTGACTGACAAGAAAGACGTGTAGTTTTATCTATTGACATAAGTATTTTGGGTATAGATAAAAATATATGTCCTTTGGCTAAAATTAAATTACCGTCCAGGTATTCAGAAATTAGTAATTTTAAGAAAAGATGCTTTCAGACAGATGAACATTTTTTGTAGATCCCTTGGAGGTAATAAACTATACAAATTGGAATGTCGGGGCAAGGGGCCATCTTTATGACTCGTATTTACTGATACTTTACAGCCGAACGCTCGGAACAGAATATCACTTGAGAATTCACGAGGACCTGGTAGTTCAAGGAAATCAAATCCTTGAATCTTAACCTATGACTCGATTAATTTATTTTAACTGTAGAATATAAGTATTCAAATAATAAATTCCCTTTCCTTGAAAGTTACAGCTATGCTATTGCATATTTTTCAAACTATGGTTCTTATTACTAAGCACATGTATACATAAAATGTATACAAATGAACTTGCCTATCCATAACAACAGATATACCTATGAAAATGCATTCAAAATCCCACTCTAAAATTTTAAAAAAGTATTAATGTAAACATCATTACTCTATGGTCGATAGTAGCTTAAGAAATCAAACAGATCAACGCATTTGCTAGGAGACGCTGGGCGAGGGTGCCAATCAACTAAGAGCTTTGTGGCTTTGTAGGGTGGAAAATAAAATGGATAAGTCAACACAGAATGTCTACTTCCGAGAGGTTGAGCCAAAGTACGGTTTGAACAAAAACAAAAGGAAGCGAGTGGCTTCATCATTAGTCTTGCTATCATGCTATAAATTAACCTAACAAAAAATTGACCCAAAACTCTTTTTATTTGAACAGTCTCTTCATATAAAACGCAAAATACATCGATTTTGTAAAAAAATCCATTAACAGAAAATATTGTTACCGGGAAACATTGCTCTTTGAACTCATAAAAAAATTCTACTAAGTAAGGGAGGTTTCTTATAGCTTCCTAATGAGCAATGGCGTTTAAATTCATGTCAGTTTATATCTTACAATTTTTTGATTCAGTACCACTAACCTAAGTATATTACAGAGGCAATTTTAACGGTGTTATTGCCTCATATGATCGTTTTATGGCAGGACAGTATTTTATGAAGAGCCAACTTTTAATGGAACGTTGATAAGGTCCGCAAGGACCGAGATGTCTTGTTCTGATATGTAGATATTCACTGCCTTAATACTATAATAAATTAATCAAACTCAAAGTTAACACACCATGAATGCGTGGAGGAAATTTAAAAATATGAGAAGGTCATGAGACGAAAAATGTAACGTAAAATATTAGGAAAAAATTCATTTCTTATTAGTTGTTTAAAAAAATTTAAAAACATAAAATAAAACACGATAACTTGAACAATCGATTTATGAATTAACGAAACAAAATATTATTATAATAATTCGAAAATAAGAGATATTAGTAGTTTTAATAAAACATCAATTGATACACAAAGTCAATACTGCAGTTATTTTTGTTTATAAAAAATTACTCAGTTTAACATTCCATGAGAACTACAGTAAAATTTAATATTTAAATAAACAACGCTTAGTTTTCAAAGAAGAATAAATAATTAAATGTTCAATAGTTAAAATAAATTTAATTTTTATCTACGTCTTCAAAACTACCTCTGCAACTGAACCCTATTCTGGTTCTGGAATTGTATGCTTTTAACTGATGCATATAACTTTATTTGACAGTATAATATAGAATAAATTACCAACTGCTTCACGAAAGCCTCGGCGGAATTTAAGCAAACCCGCAGCACGTTGCTTCCATAGTTCCACGAGTAAACATTAATAAAGCTGAAGTAGGACAGCCTCTTAAAAGTTATTTTTAAATGTATGAAGCTCGTCCCACATCAATCTGCAACTGGGTTGTACAGTAGTTAAGCGTTATTTGTGTTTACGTTGATTAGACAAATAGTAGACGTCGTAGGCTGTTCAACAAACAGATTCTTTCAAACATCAGAGTATAAAAAAATATAAAAAATACTCTCAATCAGAGTCATACAGTTAACATAAGAGGACAAATATCACATCAATTCATGGGGGTAGTTAATAAATAAATTTGGTTTAGCGTTGGAGGGCTAGGTAATACCTTGTTAAGTAAAGATTGGTCGATTTGGCTGTTTTAAGAGTCCTCCCTACCCAGCCAAAAATTGTCAAAAGCAGCTCTCACGTGGACCCATGTAGGCGCCCCACGAGGTAAAGGAAAATTTTTAATTCAATATAGTTGTAACGGTAAATGTCCAAACTACTAGAATTGCTATTTAGAATTTCGATAACTTAAAAAGTTTTTTTCTATAATCAATTTAAAATAGTCAACTTTGGACATTAATATATCGTGTTTATGACCTTTTTCAAAAAATAAAAAAGCAATTCCAGTAGTTTAGAGAATTATTTATCTAAATAAATGGGTCCGCGCGAAACCTTTTTTTGCAAAATGTGCACCGATTTAGCATGGGCTCTTATGGAGCCGAAGTTCCAAAAGTCGCCATTAGTGTCGCAGAAAAACAAAATCTGCCGTGGGTAGGAAGGGCTCTTAATGCACTTCTCGTCATGGCAGTTTTTTCAATTTGCTCCGTTTAATCTACCACTGTTGTTAAGAGAGGAAACGGCTTGCTCTAAAATTTAGTCAATTTTATCCATGAATATAAAAAATGTTTTCTTAAACATTCTGCACAGCAAAATTATTGATTATCAGCAGTTATGGTCCGACGAACAAAGCTAAATCCTGCTCAATGATATGCAATCAACAGACTGGTGAGAAAAACTGTAGCCTACGCTCTATCATTTGAATATTTTGAACAGAGTTTCTTTGTTGTTGTTTAATTAACAATGATCAGTTACTAATTATTTTGCCATTATTTCACTTTTATTCTGACCCTATAATAGTGTCTTCCTCCGTCATAGCTGGTAAGACTAATGTCATTATATTAATTTAAGTCTATTCACTTGCTTGAGCGCTTGAGCTAAATAAGTTTGCTTTAACAGACCATGTTTGTTTGTTTAGTTGTTTCTAATATACTCCAACTTAGAAACTAAGTATCGTTTTAAATAGTATAGGCTAGATAGAAGTAGGAGAGCCAGATTTTCCAGGAGCTCGTAGAGATGCCAATTGTGTAAAAGCTCCGCGTTCTGGATTATGGGAAAGTAAAAAGTACAGCCAACGGGTTATCTCTTTAAGTTGGATTAAGTTATTCTTTATCTTCGGGAAGTGGGTTGTTATAGCATTAAATCAGTATTCTATACCGACTTGGGTTTTTGATTTAAAACCATATAACCTACTTTTCAATCCCCATAAAATTTGGTTCATTGTTAATCTAAATTTCACGACGGATTTTATTGGAATGAAAACAAAGAAAATTAAATATCAAAAGACAACTTTCTTTCATAATAATTTCTTAGAATTTCTTTTGTTCAGCAAAACTCTTTCAGTTTCTGAACAGAGTTTTATGATAGAGTGTTAAAATGAACGTTTTGAATGCAACTTCTACTGCACGTTTGGCTACCCTTATCTAAGTGTGGCTTCACCTGATGGACTTGAATGTTTCCTTGTATTTTACACGTCTTATTAAGTTAACCTTTGAGTCTTCATTACCTCTGCGAAATCAAGTGTTTATGTTACCAAGCGAAACGTTATCTGTTTTGGATACAATTTTTCAAACTATTTTAATAAAATTGCCAATAAGTTATCAAAGGAAGAAAAAACCCATTGCCCCTATAATCTCTAATAAGTACGAAAAATGCAAGGTGACGTGAAAAGATCTATAGTGCAAAAAATCAAAACTAATTGGACCTCATGATTAAAAATATACTACCAAGAAAATAAATTAAAATATTACGGTTCTAGGACATGCAGCAAATTATAAATTTTGTGAAAATATTCATCCCATTAATTGATTGACCGCAGCAGCGGAAACAGGGTACTACAAAAGCATGATTGAGCTGAAACGCAGTTTGCATATTGGCGCTACTAGCTTTCCTCCAAACATTGTCGCTTTACTAATACAAGCATGCGGAATTAAATTCACACGGAGGAAGGACGCACATGAGCCTTGCCAGAACCGTGACGTCAGGAGTCTATGTTTTTACAAAAGTATTCCTTCCTTAGTTGTTTTCACCCTAGAATCACTCTTTACTTATTTACACCCTTGATTATAATAGGAATATTTGATGAAAATCAGACCTGCTGGCCTACGTACGAAATTCTCACTCGAGTGATGAAGACTCCAAAATGTGTCATATAAATGATTAAAAAAAAATTATCTCAAGGATGGTTTCTACCTTCTGTTATTTTGATGTTTGATTTTTTTATTCAATTCATAAGAAAATATTATTGAAGTAGTTTTTCATTTTATTAAATTAATGGAAACAACAAGTATTGGATTTAAAGTGTTTCAAAACACAACCCGGAAGCAATGAAAGTTATTAACACTTTCAATCCCCAATCCAGTGTAAGGTACTAAATACAGTATATTTATAAATATAATGCAGCAAATCTCAGATTTTACTTTCCTACTCCAGGCAAAGCTCGATGTTTGCGATAAAACGTTTGCCATGTAAAATGTAAGGGCCTAAGAGCTTTCAAAGCTTCAATTAGCCCAATAAAGGATAAATTTGGTATAGTGAGGGGAGAGGCTGAACGCCTTGTGCGAGAGAGATAGAGGGTAATATGAGGCTGTTAGGGAGAAATCACAGCGACGTCACGCTGAAGTGGGCTCCATCTAGTGCAAGTGATTTAAAATATACCTCTAGGTTTTACCGACATATTTCAACCAAAAGACACTAAAAAATAAAAAATAATCTATCATAAAAAATAGCTAAAAAGTATATATGCGACATTTTATTAAAATCCAATTATGTTCACAAATCCTAAATTCAACTTTAAAAAAATACTGGACTTGTAATGCATTAAACGTACTTCACTAAGTGTTTTTACTTGTTTCGGAGATATCCTCTTTGGATTTTCTTATACAACAAATTCATCATCTACGGATCTTAAGTAGATTATTTTGTTGATGTTGGATTTGTAAGTTGTTAATTTGGTGTGTCTGTATAATCCAAAAGCTCGTGGATTGCCTTCAAAGACAAGCTTAAACATTTTATGGGTAAAGCCTACAGTTATACGGGTATAAAGGTAATGTTTATGCATACACTTAAATTATTTCACTATAATAAATTCATTCTTTTACTGCTTATGTATTATTTAACGTTGAAAATATATTGACTGAACATTTATAAACTGATTTGATTTTGTTTTCAACTGGGTTCCCTTGTTGTACAATAAGTCTTATGTTGAATAATGTCTTTGCTTTAAGCTATGCATGTTTATTCAATATGAATATATAATCAAATGAGTACATTTAATCTTGAGAGAGCCTTTCAACCCAACGATCAAAAGAAGATATTGATGAGTTTAAACTTAATAGTAATGATTTGTGTCGCCTTGGCAGTAGCTTTATCTTTTTGGAGAAGAGATTAATACCGATTAATCTTTAGCTTGGATACTCCCAATCCATTTAATGATATGTTCATATTGAATAAACACTCCAAATTATATTGATTTTAAAATTTTTAGAAACGTATCTAGAACTCCCTTGAACACCATCAGTTGTTTGGAAATGAGTCTCTTCCACTAAACGTTTCCGTATTGAAGTACTATCAGTAGTCTTAGTAAAAAACTGTTGTAAGGGAAAAATTAGGATTTAACTGGGTAACACTGGGTAATCATATTTTTAGGACTAATACTTGGATCTTCCCGTAAGGATTTAATACTTCACCATTTTGAAATAAATATAAAGCTAAGATTTTAAACGAGTTTAAAAAGTTAGCGATAAGGCTGTTTCAATACACTTAATATCATGTATACCTAAGTTGAAATCAAATAGTTTGGTTGAGTTTCAATATAAATAACCTTGATTTACCAGCTGATTTAACCTGATTTACTTTTTTATGCTGTAAAACATTCCTAAAAGTGGATTAAAGGAAATGAACACAATCTCAAAACACAAATTCACCAATGGGAATGTTATTAGCTTAGTTTTAATAAGTACCCAAAAACTGAATTGCATAGTGAAAATCTCCTACATCTGCGGTTCTGAATAACAGCTTCAGTATATCTACATTGATTTGATTTGGCCGGCAAGAAACCGACGGCGACGTCAAAAATTTTATTGAGTTTATAAAAATGTAAAATTATTCCAAACATACGTAAGGAAGATGTTTTCGACTTTAATAACATACCGTAAAGGAATAAAAGGTAAATCTATTTAAAAACTAGAACAGATATCGAATGACAGGAACTCACTGGATTTAGTTGATTTCCCCTATAGGGAACAATGTACAGAAGGTTTCATGGCGGGCGGAGGAATCAGGGTACTCAGGTTTAGTTTTATTAAAAGTACCAAGATTGAATTTTTATTGTTAGTTACATAGATAAGAGTTGACCAACAAGAGGATGAAACTTGGTCTATACACAGAGTAAAAAAAGGTCTGTTTTGATATAGTTATCACTCACACCTTTTAACTTTTTGTATCGATATTCTTTTAAAACATTAATTGCGATTAAACAGGATAGGAAGCATAGGATAGGATGACATGAGTTTCCACCAGGCAGCGTTGTGGAGGTCGGGTCGGCCACTCCAGAGCTGAGGTCGGTCGCTGGGGAAATCTTCCTTTGAGACAGAGGCTGGCTGCGTGGCGTCGAACTGGCGATGGCGTCCCAATCGCTAAAGTTGTTCAACGGTTCCTGCGTAGACATGAACAAGAAACATACAATTATTGACGAAACATTCAAATGCAAATCGATATTATGGTATTGAAAATATATAATACTTATAAGGTGAAAGTTAAAAAACCTAATTGATACTAAATGTATTGTGATCTATTGTTAAAATTTAAGGTCTTCTAAAAATAATAAATAGACCAATTTCAAATCATTTAATGAATTTATGTTTCGATAGAACATTTTATTTTCAAGCATTCCAAAACCCTCAACAGTTTCAAATATTATCACATCGAATTTTGAAATGTGAAATATTAATCGTTGGGCGGATTTAATGCGTTGGCTGCCATCAAAAAGACTAGGGTGTTATTTTTACTAGTGATTTTACTGACTGAATGAGATAAAAGCCCAAAAACACTTTGGCTTACAGTCCTACAATCCAAGCTTTCAATATGATTACTCAATATACATTGACAGTTATCTACCAACAGGTGCTTTCTTGTCATTGATTCCCAGTCTAGATGAAGCAGAAATTGCTTCAACACTTTTGAAAACTCGTAAAACAATGAAACATTTAAAAAAAATTGATTGAATAAATTTTTTGAAGGTAAAGTGTAAAATTAACTGTTAAATAAGCGACTTCCAACCGATTGTTTGCTATTCAAGCGAAAGAAAACTAAAGAGTTTTTACCTGGACAGTTTTACAAGGTTCTACCTAAGGACTAGTCTGGATGTTTATACAAGGAGGGATTAAGTAGGCTTCTTGTATTACCGGGGGCTGAAGATTTCATCAGCGATGTGAAGAGACCCTATGCGGATCTCGAGAAAACAAACAATCAAAAACCCTTACATATTGCCTGAGTTGACGACGCCACACCTTCCAAGAGCTTATTACTGAAAGCGGCTGAAGAATTTCGGGTGTTAATTTGAGTAAATACTTTTTGACCCCACTAAGTTTTTAATACGTTTGGACGATAGCCCATCGGCGTTTTAAAGAGCTTGGCATGCTGGAATGTAGAATTTTGATTTGTGTGGTAATATTTATTCATCAATTATGCTATAACACGTTGTTCAGGAGCAGAGCAATTCGTATTTAAATTGATTTAAATCATACAGAAACTACAAAAAATATAAATAAATGATTATTTCACAAAATTACGGCATTTAATATAAAACAAATATATTAATTTCATTTACACGCTCGGAAGTATGTTTGTTTTAAAGGCTACGATTGATTACTCAGTAAGTGGTGTGATCAATTGGGTTTGGGTAAGCATTCTATCACCGATGTGGCATCGAGGGAATAGAACCCGATCAAGACGGTAAGCATTAAACCAACAACTTGTTTGAAAGGGAAATATAATTACATAATTAGAGCTATGTATTGATATGCAATATTTTTTAAAAGGAACTCATGCTATTTTTCTAAATGTATACAGTGTGTTGATAAAAAAACCCTTCAGGACTTCGGGATATGGTTACTTACATCAAAACTAAGAAAAAAGTTCCTGTAAACATGGATCCTAAAATGCTCGGATATCCGTCCGTCGGTCTGTATGTGTTTTTAACATGATTTTGCATAACTTTGGAACTACTAAAGATATCAACTTAAAACTTGGTACGTATATGCTGACTAATAGGACCTATTTTGGTGCGGAGTATCAAGTTTCTACTTTGTACCATTTCAAAATGGCGGCCATTTTTATATTTTTAAACTTAATATCTTAAAAACCGTAAATTTTACAAAAATCTTACAAGAGACAAAAAAGTTGCGCAATTTTATTTCCTACAAAATAATATAAAGATTAATAAGATTGAACGACAACTAACGGATTTATTGCAATTCTTCCATTAGAATTGAAGCAAATTTGCTATAACTGCCATGAACAAGCATTTATTCTGTTGAATAAATTGCAATAGCTCCGTTAATTGTTGTTCGATCTTAATAATATTTATATGGTTTTGTAGGAAATAAAATTGCGCAACTTTTTTGTCTCTTGAACGATGTTTGTAAACTTTACGGTTTTTATGATATTAAGTTTAAAAATATAAAAATGGCCGCCATTTTTGAAATGGTACAAAGTAGAAACTTGATACTCCGTACCAAAATAGGTCCTATTAGTCAGCTTATACGTACCAAGTTTGAAGTTGATATCTTTAGTAGTTCCAAAGTTGTGCAAAATCATGTTAAAAACACATACAGACCGACAGACGGATAACCGAGCATTTTAGGACCCTTTTATATTTATAGGAACGTTTTTCTTAGTTTTGATGTAAGTAACCATATCCCGAAGTCCTGAAGGGGTTTTTATCAACACCCTGTATAATATTTATATTAAATTCACCTATTTTTATGAATTTGTATCGGTAAATTAAAAGCTTACATCTTCAGTTTTATAAACATCACACCAGAAAATTATCGATGCTTTATCAAATATTTTCATAAAAAGGACATGGAGCTGTGTACGTTTATCAAAAAAGAAAAAATCATTATTAAAATATCTGGTTGATTTTTAGTTTAGGATTTTTTATAATCTTAAAGGTTTTTAAGTCCTAGTACTCTTAAGACAAAATTTTATTTAGATAAAACATTATACAAGAACCAGCCCTTTCAGTATTTGGTTACAGACAGCACAGAGCGGAATGTCACAGGATGGATCTTTACGACGAACAATAACTGTTATTTTATAGCCAAGCGCTCAGAATAGCCGATCACTTAAAAATTCACGATGTCCTAACTTTCAAGCAAAAACAAAACTATTTACTTTGATAGAAGAATTAGAAAATAACTATTTAGCTGTAATTTATCGAAACTTACGACGACGACCACTACGACGATGACGTTGACGATCAGCATGATGATTATATTATATATTTAGTTTATAACACCGAAAATCTAAGACATGAATGAAGATAAACAATTGTTAAGTGGAGGAAGAAAAGATTGGTTAAATAAAGTATTTGTAAGAACCACATGGTATAACTTAAAATACCAGACTAACTAATTAAGGTAATCTTACCTAATAATAAACGACTTATCACTAAAATGATCTTATGCTTTTTCTTATAGTTTTAATTACTCTTTAGTCTTGAAATAAATATGCGATAAAAAAATTACAAAAACCATTTATATGAGAAAATATTTTGAAAACGCAAATACAATTGAAAATTCATTGTAAAAATGGCTTAAGAAATCAAAGAGATAAGCGCATTTGCTTGGAGACGCTGGAGCGACGACGCCAATCAACTAAAAGCCTTTGGTAAAGCGTAAAATTAAATAGTTAAGCTGATGCTGAAGACAGCCCCTGATTCTGAGAATTGAGGACTAAACACAGTCGGGACATAACATACAAAGGTGATTTAGCGCAATGTGTTAAAATTTATAACTAGTCAAGTCAGTAAGAAATTTCATTTCTGTGTATTTATTCAAAAGACAGTTGATAATGGTATTATTTGGCAAATCATGCTAAATGCAAATATGAGGCTATCTAACGAGAGATTGACGTCACACAGCAAGACCACAACAGTTAAGACTTGAAACGTAAACAGATGCAGTCAGGTTTAGTAACTTTAAATTGTAAATTTTGATTTAGGAAAATATTTTATTTTGACCCTGTCAGACTTATAAACTTGTTTAAGATACTTCACTTACCGAATTGTTCAAATTTAGTTTTGAAATTTTCTTTTTCCCACACCTGCTATGTTTAGACGCTTTTTACTCCTTGTAATGCGTGAGTAAAATGATAATTTGTCATTCAGCGGGAGTAGAGTGATTACTTTGTCTTCCGGCAGGAGACAAAGTAAACCCATAAGAATAACATTGAAATCAATAATTCAAAAATTAGAGCGCCTTCAAATTTCCACGCACACATGGAAAATATGTTGCAGCTCAACAAATGCAGGCACTAACAGCTGATTAGAGGCATTGGCTTATAGCGGAAACGGAAGATAGCGCTTAGCTTGTAACAATTAATGTTTTGAGGTTAGGTACAGTCGTCATTACTGAAACACGATGGACTCCGATTCTGAATATTCGTTAACCCCAACAGATATTTCTGATGGAAGCTAAGAATGTTACAGCTAATTTATTACTGGAATAGGCAAGGGAAAAATATGAGAAACGCTAAAGAGTAATGTTTTTATGGAATGTATAAGAAAAAAAGGAAAAATATCTCTGAAAATGTACTTGTGGACTTGTCGGAACAGTCAGAGGTATGTAGCTCAGCTTACGTATGGGCAGTCTATTCTATGTTGAAAGCTACAATTCATGTTAAAAGTAACATAGACATCAGTGGTTTTGCAAAAGTAATTAATTGCTTTTTGAAGCGTATAAATGTTGCCTATAAATAAACCAAAGAAAGCTAAAACCTTCACTTTAAACGAAGTAAAACAGTTCTGGCAAAATGCTCCAGATGAACAGTATTTATTAAAAAAAGTTATTATGATTATCGGTATTAGTAATTTATAATTATAACGAAGTAACCATTTAATTATTAGTTATGTGTGTTTTATGACAGTAAAATAGTTAGTTTTTGCATTGTGTATTTATTTATTCGTCCAATTAAAGGTTGTAATAGTCACATAACAACTTTGACGACAATCAGCTGATAATTAAACTTGTAAGATTGTTGCAACAATCAGCTGATCGCTGGAGCATGAATGGTTGTAGCTACTCACATGCAGATGCTAATTGTAGTTCGAAACAAAATGGATATTGCTTGTTAATTACAGAGTTATTGTGATAACTGGCAAGTTCGGGCGCCAAAATTTTCACTCGTGAGACAACGTTGTACTTTACTCACTGAATACACAAATAACTATTAAAGTCGGTTGTGGCGTTTATTATCAGTTTCTTAGCCATGTTAACTTTCTGTTTTATTCAGTAGCCACTAACAGCCCGTTCAGTATTTAAAGGCAATTTCAATGGAGTTACAGCCTTATATGGACGTTTTATGGCAGGACAGTGTTTTATGAACCAACTTTAAATGGGAACACTGATAAGGTCCGCAGAGACCAAGCTGGCTCGTTATGATATACGGCTGGTTTACCACCTTTTCACTAAATTAAATCGTGGGTAATTGACACTTATGCAGGGTTGGGCAGCGGAAAGGAATATTTTGAAAATAATGTTTATACTAAAATGAAATTAATCTTTGGAATCGTGTGTTTGTGACAATAACTAACATTTTGGCACACATTACCGACATTTTGCATTCCCAGGAGGCGGTCCATGATGGAAGTATTGGAATTCTTAAATTTAAGCTTACCTTCAGATGTACCACATTAAAAATGCACATTTAAAGCACATATGTACATTTAAAGCATACCTTACATGTCCTTACATGTACCGTTTGATACCTTTAGTTGTACCTCACTTTAAAGATCTTTAAAAGTTCAATACAACGCCAAAACTTCGGTTGTAAGATGATGACAAAAAAATTGCAGTTCCAGAACAATTTAAAAAATTCACCACTAAAATATGATAAAAAAGTTTGAATACAGAGAAAAACTCTGGAGTATCATTATGCAGAATGCATAATCCAACAATATTTCGTTGCATTCCTAGGTTACGACTCTTGTAGTGTTTGAAAATAATGCAGAAATAGCATAATAGCAGAATTTTCATTTAACAGACTGAAAATTGGTGGAGATTTCTTACATACAGCTGGAAGGCGTGGGTAAGATCACAAAAATATATTCCTTAAGGAATTTGTACAAATATACCGTAAGGAATAATTTTTGTGAGCTAACCCATGCTATTATAGTGGACCAATTTTGATTATTGAGGTGTCAAATAACTGGAATTTTTATCAAGACTCTATGGATATAATTTATTATTCATTAAGGTCAGAGGGATTCGCCCCATGGGAATGTATTTTACATCAAATTTACATGTATTCCTTACGACAGGGGTATTAGAATTACATTTTAGAAAGGTAATAATATCTTATTATCAATTAACAACCCTTTACATATTTATATTAATTTTATTGAAAATTTTATCCGTACAAAAAACGCCAATTTACATTTTTTCGTAACTTACATGGTTTTGGTGCTAATAAAAAAAGTTGTAAAAACACGGACCGGAAATGGTTTTCAAGATGGCGACATGTTACCCAAGTTGGATTTTTTGGGGTTTTTAGTATGATGATCCCAGCTGTATGTGCGAACTCTCCACCAATTTTCAGCATGTTAAATGAAAATTTTAGAATCCAACACTATTTTCCTGCACTATTAGTGGAAGTCTAGAGAGTCTGAAAGGTAACATACATAAGGTATACATTGTGTTATACCTAATTTTGAAGGTCTTTGAAAGTAGAACACAACAGTGCAAACTCGTTCGCAAAAAGGTGGTTTAAATTAAAAATTACACCTCGTCAAAGATTTTAATAGTGTATTTGGAAGTAAAATATTAAAATCTATGATGAGTTGTAATCATCATCCTCGGCTGATGCTTAGCTGTTTGGATCATCATTTTTCAACTGGGTTTACGATGTTGTATTTGACTTGTTAAGATCTTTAAAATTAAGTATATCTCAAGGTATGTTTACCTTTAAAAATTTCGATTCCCATCGTAGGATGCCACCCGGGCATGCAAATTGTCAGAAATATGTTTAAATGTTTGTTATTGTGTCAAATACATAATTCCAAGGTTCCATTACAGTTTAATCATTATTTAAAGATAGTGTAAAATATTCTAAAATATTCAAATATCTTTGCTCAGCCCTGTATCTATATATTAATAGACACGAATTTTTGTAAATTGATGTAATCCCTTTTCTCAGCTTCTGTGCAACGTAGCGAAAATATAGGCGCACCGATAGAATTGTATTTTACTGTATATGTGCACAATCCCATAGAAATTCTCAAGTTCTGTATTTACTCTTAACTTTTCCTGTTTCTTAATATTTTATTCGTTTTTAATCTTGTGAAAAATGTCCTTTGTAAATTGCAGCACTGTCGTTAAATTTTCCATTTACTATTCGATGGCGGTTTTATCATAAACTCACCTCACAACCGCAACAAATATAACGTGTATCATGCACAATATTTTATTTTTTATCTACAGTACATCTGCTACCCATGCTCAACTGTTTTTTTAATGAGACATACAGTATACGGAATTTTAGTTTATTCCAAGATACCACAGCACGTGGCTACAATTGTTTCTCAAGTAAACATCAATAAAGTTGAAGTAGGACACGGAGTGAAAATATCGTAGTTATTTTGAAATGTATTAAACTCGTCCCACATCCATCGACAACCGCTACTTTGCTCCTTGTGTGTTTGTGTTTTGTTGTTTCTATACTTTCAATATTTGGTAAAAAATCATCCTTTCATTCTTTAATAGTTCACCGTTTTATTATTGTATATGGGGAGTTCTGCATTAAATTTTAACGGTAATTTGATGATGGCAAACATAAAGTCCCTTGTTAGTTTTTCTCACTTATTAGAGAATTTCCCATATAGGGAAGAAATTGTTTCTGTAGGTCTCATGGTAATTCTAAGCCCAAGATTATCACAAATTTTCGTTTCAAGGTCTTTAAGGTCTTTTCGACCAATAAAGATCTTGGTGAGCTCATGAAAATGTTATTTTTTCAAGGAATTGTTACAAATATGTGTTTACTACACACTTTCTATCAGCTCGCCCACACCTTTATTCTAGGCCAATTTTTATGATTAATATGTCAAATTACTGGAATTTTGTCAACATTTCCTGAATGTTGTTTATTTTTCTTTAGATGAAAAAACGTTGCCCCAGTGGGCATGTATGTTACACACAAATTTACATGTATTTCTTGTTGAAGGAATATTTGTTTAAAAATTAATAAAATTAGTACTTACCTTGTAAATGGTTGGACTAAAATAGACATATTGTATACTTTTCTTAGAGGAAATTTATTTTTTATTAATTTTCTAATTTATTAGGGAATACTAAAAGTTGATAGTTTTAACCTCACCTCACCTAACCTCACCTAATCATACTTGTGAATTATGAATACAAGGTGCTGACTTTACCTTGCTCTTTATAAGCGATAAGATAAGGTTGACGGCCATTGTCGAGACAGAAGAAATCCAAAGACATAATGTTGAATTGGTAGTCTTTTCTCGTCACTTACTCTAAACGGCTGTAAAAGGAAAAACCAAAAGTACTCGCAGTAGGCCCCTAATCCTTTTGGAAATATATTTTTCTTTGGCATCAGGTGTCATCGAAATTAATTATTTTGTATACCGAGTGATAACTAATATATTTTGATTGATCATTAGGAGGCAAAACCCAGGACCACAATCAATCCTAAAGAAACGGATAAGATTACTCGATTCACATTGTGTTTAGATATGAATAGAAAAAGTACCACTAAGAAAGAATCGATTCAAAAAGTTTCATATTTGAATCTGTTAATATTGTGCAGCTGATGTAGATGCGGAAACGTCATGAAATGCATTTCTATTTTACTTAAAAAATCACAGATGAAGTAGTAAAGCAGTTCAAGAGAAATTTATAGTTACGGAACTAACTTTTGGGGTATCATATACGCATGGTTAATATGGCCAAGAAAAGTACAATATCATAAACTAAAGACGTCACTGCTCTGTAGCTTTCACGCTCCAGTCGAAGCCTTACTTACACTGGTAGCAGACGCCAATCAACTAAAAGCCTCTTGGCTTCAGGCAGGGAAGATAATGAAAAGAACAAGTCAATAACAGGACCAGTCTTAAAGGTTGTATAAAATTATTAATCTTAGTTCTGCGAGTATACCATACTAGTTTGAAGAATCAAAGGTTTTACAGAATATGACGTGAGTAGATGGAGAATATTATTCCCCGGTGGAAAGTGTGAAACATATGTATGTGAGACTTAAAATATACTTGAATATACTGATCCTAAATTTCTTTTAATAAACACAATAACAATGCCAATGTAGCAAATAAGAATTACTTATTTACAATGGGAAATGGGAAATGAGTTCTGAGGTAGAAGGTTTGCTATGTAAAAGGCAAGACCGTAGGAGCCAACACAGCTTCAATTAAACAAATTGGCTAATAGTTAACTTTGATATTGTGTTGGGGGTGGTAGAGAGAATTCCTTGTGCGAGAGAAAAAGAGAGAGATCACAAAGTCAAAGTCAAATTATTTATGGTCGTAAGACTATAACTATAGCATTGACAATATGTCATAATATTTGCAAGTGACTTCAATTTCAAAATACACAAAATAAAACAACAGATTAAAAATAAAAATATGCAGAAAATATGTCATTATAATACGATTGAACACTGTAATATTTTTTTTTGATCAAGAGCAGTTTCAAACTTTCTTTGAATTTGCCAACATTGGTCTCTGATTTAAGATTGTTTGGAGGGGATTTGTACAGTTGTATTGATGAGTAAAAGGTTTGTTTTTCATAGAGTGTCGTATTGTGACGTGGGATGGAAAGATAAGATTGGTTGCGGAGATGATAATGAATATTATTTTGAAAATCATAAAGTAGTCAGTTTTTCATCAAAAAGGTCAGACATTCTAAAATATACAAGCAGGGAAAAGTGAAAAGATTGTTGGAAGAACATATTCCCCTACATGAATCCAGCCTTTTCATCCCGCAGATTACTCTCAAGGCCTTCTTCTGCCAACGGAACACCTGCTTATAATTTTCTGTTTCAGAACCCCGAATTGCCAATCCGTATGTAACATGTGGAAGAAAACATCTATAGTACACCGCCATCAAAATTTACTTATTTGTAAAAAAAGATAGACGACAAAGAAGAAACACGCAGCTACTTAAAATCCTAATTGCGGTCGCGGCCATTAGTATCGACCGTAATTAGGAAAAACATATAAATTACCGTCCAAATTACGGTCGCAAAGATTTGAGGGTCAAAATACTCGTAATTTAAAACCTTAATTTTATTTATGAAATAAATAAAGAAACTAATTTTTTTGAAGTTAAAACTTTATGTTAGACACAGTTCGTATTATTTAGCATTTTAAAGCTTATTTAACTACCTCGCTTCTAATGGATTCACACAAGGAAGCAGCAGTCGTCCAACGGGAATGACTTACTCATCTCTTCATGGCTTTCTGAGAGATTGTTGCGTCAGCTAATTTTAAACGTTTTCCAACTCTATGGTACCTAGATCGAAACTCGCTGTTTACGTTAGCTCAAGACATTACCAAATAGGACCAACTAAGATTTTATCATGTTTAAATGATTGAGTAGTGACGAACAGCAACCGGTATTAGGCAGGCGACCGGAATTTGGGTTGTTTACCTTTTTATTATTATAACTGAAACAGTGGTTAGACTTAAATTTCAGTTCTAATTATAATGCCTCAAAGATACAGTGCAGTATTATAAGTTCCTGAACCATAAAGCAAAAACTGTGTACCTTTAATTTTTAAAATGTCTATTTTAATCAATATCTAGCGTATATAAACGAGATGTATTATACGAAAATTAAAAAAATTTGGTTTCAGGAATTTAATCTGTCCGGTTTTAGAAAAAAATTATTCATGGTTCCAGTTTCCAACCCTAACTACACATGGCAAGTCACTTAAAACAACATCGTGTAGGATAATTGCATTAGTTTTTAATCGCCAGGCGGCCCTAATTTCCCTTCAGGTGAAAACACAGTAATTTTAATTTTCGTCGGAGGACTTGAAAATGTCAACAGTTTTTGAGCTTTTCAAAAGTTTGTAATTTTATTATATTAAACTGTAAAAATCAAAGTTGTACATCTATTTTTTAAGTATCGTATTTTTGTAAAATTAATTTATACTTTATTCTGCTCTATCAAAGAACTAGATGCTAATGTTGTTTTAATAGTATCTGTAACAAAGCCTTTAATGGTGAAAAAAGTAATTAATTAGTTATTTTTACAACTAGGCATTTTTTCAAATATAATATATTTTCTGAAGATTTTATCAGTGTTTTAAAGATTTCCGAAACAATATGTCTCAATCTCACAAATATGTTTGCTTGGAGACCGGTTTCTTAATTGGATAATAAACAGTATGAAAGATTTACTTCAGTGTTTGCAACATTTAAAGTAAATCATCAATCAATCGTTTATTTCTCACATAATTGGATACATAGAGTATTTACAACTAATATGAGTGAAAAATGGGTCCCTGCAAAGCTACGCTTGAGCGCAGGGACCGAGCCAAAATCAGACAGTCTGTGTTAATTAAAAAAAAAAATTAATAGATCACTTCAGTAGCAGAGTTCAATCACTTCACCACTAAGTTAAGAACTTAAGTTAAAACTGAAAAAACAATACTAATTAAGCTTAATACCATTGAAAAACAATAAGTAAACTTTACTTTTTAACCAACCATAAAATCACTTAATATTAATAAACATATTTATAATGAAAGCGTTTCAAAACTCAACCAAAGAACAAAAGTGCGACCTGGCTCATTCGCACACAACAATCCCCCCCTCTCACATACACACGCACCACCACACCACCTAAACGCGCACACGCACGCACGCCCACCCACACGTGTGCGCCACACACGCACACACACACGCACGCACACACACACACAACGCACGCACGCACATTCTCAACAGACGCCCCTACACCAGTGTCAATGTACATATTGAGATTTGATCAAACGCTCTATCGCATCACGCCCAATATGATGCAGCCACTTATTAACTTTGAATTTGTACGTGGTGAGGCTACACGGCGGAGAAAATTTTAAAGGTTGGGGCAAATTTTGAAAAAGAATGTTAGCAACATAAAAAGGACTTGTTCTATTTATTGATTTATGCAGTCTGGGTAAAACGATTCCCGATTTTGCAGATGCACGAGTAAAGTGTTCATGACCAATTTCAGTAAATATATCTAATCTGTTTTTATACATGTACATAACAAGAGTTCTGACAAACAACTGTGTGATATTAAAAACTTTAAAATCATCAAAGAGTAAATCAGAAGAATAATGCCTGGGTTTTTGGAGTGCCGCCTTAATTATAGATTTTTGGGTAACGTGAAGTGGTTGTAAATTGGAAACGTATGCTCCTCCCCAAGCCAATATGCCATACTGTAAGACTGATTGTACATATGCGCAGTAAACATTACGGAGGAGGTCTGGCGATAAAATGTTACTAAGTGAATTGAAAACAAATCACACTTCAAAACATACTTTATAAGTACAGATTTTTGTACCAAAAAATTATTTGATGTATACTGGCAGAGTGTGGACACCCCCGTTCGTTGCAGTACGAAAACCAAACTCGATACCTTTACAACAATCTGCACTTTTTAGTCATCGGAATTTTGTCCACGCTTCCAAAAATGAGACATTAATTTTTTAAAGTATACTCTTATCGAGTGACACCTCTTTTTGAAGGATTTGAATAAAAACAATGGTGCAAATCCGAGGTCGATTTCACACACAGATCCAAAATTGCAGCCATTTGAAAATTTGTAATGGATAAACTAGCTTCAGCGTGGATATCATATATTACCTTTTAAATGGGTTACATAGAAAAACCAAATTCGAAGCACCACCATACGACGACATTGGAGTTTTTCCAGGAGTCCCGTGACTTAGTCACCACTCCCGAAATGGGGTTTTTGGGGGCAGCCCCAAATAAAAAAAAATGTTAACCACTATTGAATGACCCCTCGTTTTGAACGGTTTGTCACGAGAAATATAGAAACCTGAACCCAAGGTTAATATGAAATCTCTAACAAAAATGGCAAACATTTATAAATTGAAATAGATAAAGAATTACTAATTTTACCCAACGAGTTTTTCTTCACACTAACCCGTTTAAAAAGGAAATTTAAGTTCACCTATTTTGCCCATCTTAAATTTTAAAATGTCTACCGATTTGGACATGAGTTTAATATCGACCTTGGGTGTTGTGCCATTGTGTTTCTCTTTACACACCCTTCAAAATGATAGCGAATTACATTTGAAAAATTTGGGACTGCCTCTAAAATACCCCATTTTAGCGACGGGAGCAAAGCCGTGAGTCTCAAGAAAAATTGCAGTTTCCAATTTGGTAAAGGTATGCAGAGTTTGGTTGTCCTACTGTATAACGCGGTTAAAAGTTAAGAGGAGATATCTATATATTTGGATAGCATGAAAAATATGATTTCATAACCCTCTCAAGCGTAGAGCTTTCAAAGATTCTATGATAAGTCATAAAGGAATATGAGTAGGCTAGTGAAGTGGGAGGGGAACATGAACTCCTTGTATCAGAGGTAAAAATAATAAGGGATGTTTGGGAGATATCACATAAATCATACTCTGAGGAGCTCTGCTTGATTTATAGCTCAAACTGTCATTTTACAATAATCTGGAAGAATTTACGTAGAAGACGGATTCATAAATTAAACATTTTAACCAAAACCAGGTAGACCAGCCCACATAATATAAGTAATCTTGAATCATGTGTTATTCTGATTATTAATCTTCAATTGAATATAGCAAACTTTCTTCAAATTGATTTTTTTATTATAATTTTACTACACTATAGTACTATTTACTAAGGTTAAATCTTTCTTTCCTTTAAATTCTTTTCCGAAGAAGATATGGAGTTATTCTAAAAAAATTGTAAACAATATATGTATCAACAGCTCGGTCTTCTAACAGGTCGCTTGAACTAGAATGTCAGTTTGATGTCAGATTTAGAGATTATTGTGACAGTTTTTACGTTCATGGCAGTAAAGAGGTATAGCACTAGAGAAACAGGGCTGAACTTCCACCTCTGTGGGTATAGATTCTAAACCATGAAATTTGCACAATCTAAGCTTTTTATCAGGAATGCATTGAAAATTTTAGATATCGTGGAATATTAACGGCATAGATTAAATATTTAAAACAAATTTAAATGCCTAATTGTTTATTTATTATTTTTAATGTTTAGCACCTAAACATATATCTGGCCATTATTTTTTGAAAACTCCATATACAAGATCTCATAAATAATAAATTTTACTAATCTCTCAGATTGCAAGCCCGAATAAAACTTTTTTCATGACAAATCAAGATGTAATTCAAAGTAAAATTTTTCCCTAAAAAACAGAAAGTCTTTTTAGTTATCTCCTTGTATTAATTGATTGCAGAAATTAGAGATTTTATTTTAAAAACACACATAAAAACGTACAATTCGTTATATTATATTGTTTAAGAAATGCTTTAAAATTTTATTTTGTATATTACAATTTGTTACGAATGTAAATGTAAGTTATTTACTGATTGAAAGGATACTCCAATCCTTTAGTGTTTTGGATGAACTGAGTTAAGTTATTTAGTTTACTTCTAGAAACATATTAATGTTACTTTAAAAAATCTCTTAAAAAAGTCTACAATTAAACTACGCAAACAGAAAAAAGGATATTAGTAGGTCTGTTCTATATGAAAACATGTACTGATTAAACTGAAGTACTGTACTTACAGTTTATTAAACTGAGTAAGTGTACTTATCAGGTCAGTAATCTTGATTGTAATTACATATGAAAATGGAGTTGTCCGTTGGAATGTAAAATAAATAAATAAAATGAAAATAATTTTATTTTATACACAATAAATAAAATTATATACATCAAAATCAAATTTTATTCAATATTTTACCAAATAGTCAAAATTACATTAGTTTCGAAAACTTTTACTTTTGATACGGATTCTTATTTACTGTATTATTCTATTAATTCAAAAAATCTGATGAATGTTTTCACTTGTTTTTTGTTAGCGAATTTCCTTAAAGGAATAAGCTATTACGGTAGTACTCATGGTAAGACCTAAGTCCGAGACCATGTTAACTTTTCTTTTTGGGGTCCCCAGAAGCAAAAAACACCATTCGTTCGAATTAATATATATATATATATATATATATATATATATGTCTGTTAACACGATAGCGGCCGTAAATATGGTCCGATCTTAATGAAATTTGGTACAGATGTGTAAAGTGATAATCACTCGGACGAGTTCGTGAACCAGCCCGATCGGACCACCGGAAAGGGGGGTAAAGGGGGATAAACCCCCCCAAAAATGGGTTTTTTGGGTTTTTCACATAGAAAAATAAAGTTTATTGAATTTTTGTGGGCACCATTGAATTCAGCTCAAAAAAAACAAACAATGTAGTATTTTGAATTACTGCTCTATGTCCATTGGTTACCGAGATATTGAAAGTGGTAAACACAGTACGTTTTCTCAATGTTAACCTTATGGGAAATAAGTAAAATTCTATATTTCGCTTATTTCTCAACATATCTTGATAAAACTTGGTAAATGGCTTCTTCTAGTTCAGATCTACTAAATATTGAATTAAAACCAACCATTTTAAGCATACCTGTAGCAGCAAACCTGCATACTCATTCCCCATGTTATTCTTATGGAGCTTACAAAAACATGTCAAATCTCGCTATGTTGGATTAAAATATGTTTTTTGCATACGAAATTCGCTTAGTATGCAGGTCTGCTGCAACGGGGGTATTCTTTGTTTGTTGTTGTAACGTCATAATGGATTGATGTGGACACTATAAAATTATTTTCACCACACTACGACGAAATCACCTGTTTTACAAACGTCAAACGCGGACCGAAACACACCGTTTGCCGCCACAGGACCGAAAACGTTGGGGGCCCTAGGGCCGAAAGTCAGCTGATAGTTTATTTGCTTAAAACAACGTCAGAACATCACAAAATTATACGGTATTCAAGACAGGATAGATGCGATCATATGATTGTCATAGCTGTGTTTTGGTTTCAAGTGAGTCAAATAATAATCCGTTTTTTTTTTAATTATTTAGGGTATATTTCATTGTGTAGTGTGGTGAAAAATAGCGTTCGCACCTCGGCCGAAAGGGTTTTGCAGCTCTCGATCGTTTCAAATTCTCGACTTCGTCTCGTATTTTAAACACGATCTCGAGCCTGCAAAACCTCATTTTCGGCTCTTGTTGCGAAATATACTATTTCGTTATACTGCTTCAAAAACAGATGTTTTTAATGCATGTTTTCCGGACCTAAATACACTCTTTTTATTCCTAGGAATTAAAAGCTGATGTACTCGATACCAGCTGACTCTTTATAGTCCTAGAACTATAAAAGTAAAAAAGTGCCGAGTACGTCGTAATAATAGAACAATATTCATTCGATTACAAATAATCGAAACATTCATCGTTATTATCGAAACATTCATTGTTATCAGTTTAATCAATTTGTGAAACTCGCTCATTTCACCAATCGATTATTACATGCGTTCGATACTTCGATAGTTGTTCATTGTTGTCAGTCTACCCTAACACAAATGAAACAGACAATCAGCTGATTGCTTCAAATAGCAAGAACAGGACGGTGGCATCTTTTGAAGGCATCTTTAAAGGTAAACAAGCTGTAACATTTTGGTTTTCTTAAGTAGTTTACGTATTATATTGAGCAATATAACGAAAAATATAGTTCATCACACGGACCTAAAGCTGCTTTTCGTGACTCGGTCATTTTTCAACCTCGGCTTACAGCCTCGGTTGTAAAACTTGACCTTGTACGAAAAGCGTCATTTTAGGTCCTTGTAATGAAATATACTATTATACGATTTCAATGTTGGGTGATCTGTTCAAATTGGGAACTACCAACGATTATTAAAACACATATTCACGTAACGTACATTTAAAAACGATCAGTTACTAAATTAATGTTTGTGGCTGGAATGTGATATACTTGGTAAGTGATAGCTTTTGGGAAGTTAACGAGTAATTAATTGAAATTGGGTTCGGGTAGGATCACCTTTGGGCGCCAATTTTTTAAAAACAACATCGTGTAGGAAAATTGCGTTAGGTTTTAATCGTGGAGTATCCCTCGTTACTTTTTGCCCACGGGGTAAAAACAAAGTTCGGTCGGTTATTTAATTTTATTTAACAGGCTAAATCAGTCACATGTTGAAACTGTCAAAGAATATGTATGCAAGAATATGTTTTATGAATATTTATGTATTTTTTAAGGAGCTGAGAAAGTTTTCACATTCTTTTGTTTTTGTATGCTAAAATAGAGCATCTTAAGTAGCTAGACACAAAATAATAGATATGCTATTAAGTATATTGAAAAAGCCAATCAATTTTGTGGCAGTTATTAAAAGCCTTAATTTGTACCTGAAATTGTGTAGGAGTTAATAGGGAGTAAGGCTAAAACTGCAGCCAAGTGCAGTTTTATGTTGGATTTTTAAGTTAGTTAAGATTAAAATGGTTGTAAAAAGTGTCAATTCACTCCCTCTTAACTCAAAACCTACGAAAACACATTTAATCACACACAAGCATACAAATTACTTAGACGATCATGTTCCTTTGTCTCTGAAATAAACATTGCAAGATTGAACGATGAGTTTAGCAACGGCACAACAATTCCTTATTGCTTATAGAGAATCTCGGATTTTTAGACGTGCCATTCAAATATTAAAAGAGAAAATTGCTCTTTTGAACCAACGAGAAAATTTGAGAGCGATAATTGTTTTGAACGACTATCATTGAAATTAATTGTGAACAATCTGTGGCAGACACTGATGTGAATTTCAACAGCATCTGAACATAACCCAAAAACTCAAGTGCACATTGAGCTAAGATGTATTTCCTTACGTATCATGAAAAAAAACCTATGAAATTTGACTTATTTTATCGCTGTTTACTGGCTTAATACACAAACAACTTTATGCACTTTAAAATTTAAATTGTGAAATTATTTATCAAACAACTGTATACAGGGTGACAATTAAGTCTCAAGACGACTTTATAACATTGAAATAAGAAGAGATATCACAACCAAATTCGGAATATTGGTACTTGTAATAGTAAGCTACTTTTCTGTGTACATGGTGATCGGATGTCACCTTTGGGGGACGGCCCGTTGGGAGTAAGAAGAAAATCTGTCATGTAAGCATACATTGATAGGTACATCAAATTAAAGGTCTAGATGAACAATACCGCGAAGCGGTCTTTAAAAGGTTGATTCTGTAGGAAGCAAGCAATTGCTGTTCAAAGTTATCAATATGTTTAATACATTATAAATATAAATAACAGAAAGTTGCAAATTTAAGGCAATACTTACTGAACTCCGTTCAAAGTAGGTGTACAAAAATTTTCCCGATGGTCTCCTGCAATATCCTTACCGGTTATAAAAGCTGCCTACTGAATTTTTTATGTAATCTCATGAAATAGCGTGAGCTTCCTGTGCTATGCTGTGTCGAAGATCATTCAGATCTGTAGCTAGCTATTCCATGAGAATACATACAAAATGCAGTAGGCAGCTTTTATAACCGGTTAGGATGTTGCCAGAAGACCAACGGGAACATTTTGAACACCTGCTTTGAATGGTATTATTGCTTAAACTTGTAACTTTTTGTTGTTCATAATTAAAAATTACCTATTAAATATTTTGAAATGATTATATTATTTATTAATATTTTTAAATCGTTAAATAAATACTAAGCAAACAGTAATTGCACATAAAGTAGAATGAATTTTATTACATATATGATATGTAATTTTATATGGAACTAGCAGATATACCCGCAGCTTCGCCCGCTGAAAGGATAGCTCATTTTAATTCAATTATATTATGCCTTGTGCAATTTTTAGGAATAATTAACAAATAGACTGATTTATGTGGGTCTTGTGCTTGCAATTAAACCCTTAAGATGCAGCTGATTATTCCACTCTAGATGAAAATGAGAAAGTGTAACGCTTCCTCTAAACATGTTCCCATCATGATTAGAAAATGGTATAAACTAACTTCCTCCAATTTCTCAATACAGAGAATGAGGATTACCCGGAATATAAAACAAAGAAGACACTAAGGATGGATTTTCGACTTGACATCAATCTGAATTTAGCTCGTTTTTGAAAATAAACCGAAAACTGTAAGAAAAAGTAGGAGGTAAATATCTTGGCCGAAAAACTATTCCCCCAAAACCTTTCTCGTTAAATTTTTAAATTTTATTCTTTCAGTTGATTAGTTCTCGTACATTTTCTGTTCCTTGAAAATATTCTACAGGACTCCCATCCATAGTTAGAAAAAACTAAAATAGCCGCCATTTTAAATTTTTTCAAATAATCTATTTTAGCCGTCTGAAAAAGAATATTTTGAAAACCTTTCTTTTTTTCGCATCTAAAGCCTATAAAGAATAATTGTGCCAAGTTTCATGGCCCAAAGGCTAGTGGTTTTTGAGAAATTAAGCTTTGAAAGCTAAAAGTGGCCGCCATATTGTATTTTATAATATACCATATTTAGGCCTTCAGAGACAAAATATTGCAAAATCCTTTCTTAGTACGCATCTAGAGCCTGTAAGGAATATTTTTGCCGAGTTTCATGGCTCTAAGCCTTATAGTTTTTGAGAAACTGTGATCAGTCAGTCAGTCAGTCAGTCAGTCAGTCAATGGGTTTTGGCTTTTATATATATAGATTATATTAAATCAAATTTGATGTTGGTGATTTTTGCCATTCTTAAGGATTTAGGGGAGTTAGGCCTCTTGGAAATTTTAAAAAGTAAGCAGAGAAGTCAAGTTTTTGATTAGTCCTGAATGTTAGTGTACTCTGTTATTTACATACTTAATATTTTAGAAATTGGTCAGAACCTGCAAAACACTTCAAATTAAGATACTATTTATTTACTATTTTATTATTATTTATTTAGCTACAGGAGTTTTGGCAAACCGACTGGGCGTGTCAACAGCACGCTTTAATCGGTCTAATTAATGAATTATTGGAACTTCCTGTTTACAGCTTTCTACGAGTAAAATTACGTTGTACGTATCAGAGGTTTGAAACAAAATTCTATAATAAAACCGGCAAACGCTGTAATCCGAAGATTACAAAACAATACGACTCCTCAATCCCGTGGGGTTTATATTGTTTTAATCCAACCAAACGTACAAATATAATTGATTGCTCCTGGATTTTAATGACAACCCGTACTAAAATTTAGAACGGTAACAGATTGCGATGATTGTTAAGAGTGTTTTTTTTCCTAAACACGTTGATGAATCTTCATCAAGTTAAAAAATGTCATTATTCATCTAACAGCAAGTAAATTATATTTGATATAAATGATTACTATGTTATTATATTTGATTATCTTATTATGTATGTTTGTATGTGTGTGTGTGTTATATATGCTATTATATATATATGCTATATGCTAATTTGTTGTGATGATTGTAATTAAAGAGGGAGACATATTTTTGTGGTTCAGAATAACCATCCAAGATATGTATTTATGAAAGATACTACTGACGTACTAGTGTTCAGTAGTCAATCACTACAGTGATAGTGATAAACGTAATACAGTAGTCAATCACTAATGTACTTTTTCTACTATCACACATATCATTTAATAATGCTATACTTTATAGATACTAATGTACAATCACTATTAAAACAACTAGTGCACCTATGTTTAGTAAAATACTTATCCTATTTGTTTAAATAAATAATATATCCGTATAATGTTCAAAAATTTAAGCGGAATGGGTTGTAGTCTTTTCATTGTAAGATGTAAAGGAAAATATTTACTTAATCCGAAATGAGATCTAACCTTACTTCTACGTAACTTCAAGGTTACCAGAAATATTATTAAAATATATTATAATTATTCACTTTTTTATGTAAATTGGGTTTGTTATAGTACTCAAATATTTTCCTAATATATAAGTATCCTATTTTAGTTTGAGAATCGTATTAAACCATGTAACCAGTTCTTACTAACCAGAATAGTCCCAGAATAGTGTTGTAAAAATTAAGCATTTAACTATTTGCCCATGTACCTGTACCCTCTCAAAAAGCTTGAAATCTTAAGTTAGAATTACACTGAAATCAAAATTGCATAATGAAAACGTCAGCGAATTGTTAATGTGTTGTAGGTAACAATTTTTCTTCATTAATGTTTACTACGAAATTAGAATTTTACAATTAATAATTTTATAAATTAAATTCCTATGAAAAGAGGTTAGATATAACAGTTATTTTTATATTATATCGGGCAATAAGGCCACATTGTAAAAATAGTTTTTAAATGGCATTCTCTTCCAAAAGTTATGACTGGGACAACGCTTTCATAGTAAAATAAAACAAACGAACACAAAAAAAAACTGTTGCATTTATTTCGCGTTGGGATTGCTCGTAAGTACGTCTGTTTGCGACGAACTTTAAAGGATCAGCGTGGCTATGACAATGACATAAAATTATAACCTAACTGTTGCTGGAAACCGTAGGGATAAAACTGGTTTTATGTTGATGAAGGTAAAAGAAAAAAAATTATCACTTACATTAGGTAAGGGAACAATGAGGGTTTCTCGTTCAGAATCAAAATAAGTTTTGTATCAGCCACTGCCATTAATTATATAATCTACTCTTGAGTATCGTCATGGCACCTTACACATTTTTGTACTTTTGTTTTTTGTTGTTATTAGCTACCCTGGCTAGATAAAAAGTACTGCAATTTGCTGAAGATATACTATTTTAATCTTTTATGAGGTACAATTACTGTATGATGAGAAATAAAATAAAATCAGTCTAGGGTTGAAAATTGATTCTTTGACTTCAATTCTTGAGAAGTTGATGGTTCATTGTCCGTATAGTCATGTTTGAATAGAAGTAAGAAAACAATAATTTTAAACGAAGCTCAGTAGCACCAAAAAGGTAGACCTACAACTATTTTTTTTATTAATCGACAAAAAAATCAACATTTTTTCAATAAATTGCAAGTAGAGAGAGTAGCTGTTGTAAGTCCTATCTAAGGCGCCTCTTTGTAAATAAATGTACAAAACCTCGTTAACCCGAACTAATTAAGATAGGACAATTCGAATCACCGAAGTGTTCTCACTAACCGAGTACCGCCGATTGTGCACAATCGTCTTTTTCTGAGATATTTCCTCAGCCGATCATCAATGCAATAGGTTTTCCAACGATCACGATCGATTTCTTTTGCAGTTGGTGTTTTCTTAATTTATACGCGTTTTCTTTTTTAACGTTCTTTTCTCTTGTCTTTTACCGATTTTCGTTATTTCCCGTGCAAAGCCGGGATCACCAGCTAGTACTACATAAATGACTTCTGAATTGCAAAGTGGCAATCTCCTCCATACAGATGTCTTGAATAACGGCTTGAATACATCTGCATTCATTTAGTTTGTCTTCCTTACCTAGACGTCATGATTCAGTAGATTTTAGATTAATTTTGCAGGAGGACGAATATTTGTTATTATATTTTTAAAGCGTCATAAAAGAATAAATAAACCAACATAATAGTTGGGACCAACGCTTTGCTTTGGAAATACAAAGAACGACACGCACAGTTTGTTTTACTATGTGGTGGTTTAAATTGACAATTAACGGTGTGAAGTTTCACTGATTTGGTCTTTGATAATTTGGGATTAAATATTCTGGTTTCGACATTGTCGAACTTTAAGTGAAAATTGTAATTGCACCAAAACCTTGAATTGAGCGTGGGACGGAGTAAATTAAAATTCCACCCTTGTTGGTAGATTGTTTAGCAGCTTCACTAATAGGATGATAGCAGTGATACTAACAAGAAAAGAAAACTTAGGGAAACCAGGCTAATAACTTTACTAGGTGTTAAATGACCTCTACTAAGGTAGTCATATTGGTGTACCTTTTCAAAACAATTAAAAAATTAACCAAGTGATAAAAACATTTTGATTAGATAGAAAATTCACAACAGTTTAAATAAAAAACTTCGTCGGGCGGCAAAACACTTATACTGTTTACAATTAAAACTAGTTTCCATATTCTCCATGATTTATTTACACATAAATTTAGCAGGATAAGCTATCATAATCATAATATATCCAAATGGATAAAGGCTTAGTATGTAATTCCTGCAAAATCTGGAGGCCAAGAAATAAAAAATTATAGTACAATAGAATAAAATTAATAAATCCAATATTCAACGGTAGCATCGAAAACTATTTTAAAATTTTCTGTCTATCAAACTATTAATTAATCTATTAATTCCCACGTGTTAAATAAAATTGGTGGCTATTTATTTAGAATCAAAATATGCCTAATGATGAGATCACCCTACATCATTTAAAGTGGAATGAAGATGTGCGTGTTAGTAACTTCACTGTCGCGCCAGGTCAACGGTAGTGTTGGGTTTAGGGAAGTATAGTAGGCCTAGGCACAAGCATTAACTCATGATTGACGACAGCTCGCCAGAGTACACTCTATGCTGCTATAACTGTCGGCGGTAAACTGTTCACTCGTGTATGCAGCGTACACCTGCTGCTATCCAATGGTATTGCCTGCCTAGCTATATGCAGCTCTGTATTTTATACGGTTTGATGTCAAAACAAACATTGATATCATTTTGTAGATCGATATCATATGTAGATCGATATCATTTTTAAAATTGCTCCCATCAAGCTTTCAAGCGGACAATAGGCTTTAAAAAATAATGCTTGGCATAATATTGATGTAAAACATATATACACCGCCCGTGGGAAAAAGATGTTTGTAATTTTATAAATAGGCTCAAAGATGATGAGCCCATTTTAGGGTTGGTCATGAACTTCTAACTTCTACATGATCTAATAGAAAAGACTGGTTCATTTTGCCTAAGCGTAGTATTTTTTTTAGATTTTCAGATTCTTCTTACTTTTCTAGCAATCAAAGTTATATTACCGATGTGGGTGATTAAACTGTGGTATTAAAAACATTAAGAATATTTACTTTTTCCAATATCTCAATGTGTGGTTACGGATGGTAGGCTATGTACTAGATATGTCAAAGGAAACAGATCCACCAGATTCATTTTTCTATATTATACGTATAGCAGCGCTTTTGGGTAGTTAAATATGATTATTATTGAGTGTAAAAAAATTTGCCGAATTATGTTACAGGTCTATAAATAAATATGGTCATGGATGATTAACACGAGGCATGTAAAAAGTATGCACCTATCTTTGGATAAAATTATATAAAAATATACTCAGGGTTTTAAAATTAAAGATTAAAATGCTTATAATCTTTGAAATTGAAGTTCTTATGATCTTAAATACCTGGTTATAATATAGTTTTTCTTTAATACATCGATCTACTAGAAAATAAAATCACAAAGCTTTTCTTCCTGCGCCTTACATTGCCCGAAGTCTCTATCAATAGTGGGTTTTCCAAGCCAATATCAATATGGCCGAAGTAGACCAGCCGTTAAAAGATATTTAAAGTGTCTTTCTCCTCACACTTCTAGATAATCATAGTGTGTTTGTACACCACGCTTTCATAAGTTTTTTGGTCAGTTTGTAATATTATTGTTATCGTATGGCGTTTCGCCAGTCACCAACCAAAGCAATATAAAAATGAACGAAGGGAAAGGTTGTCAACCAAAAAGCCTGTAAAGTTGTAATACATTTAAGTGCATAGAGCTGTGCAAAAACGTCGGATTCAATATGATTAAATTTTATATTCACAAATATCTTATCGAACTCCTATTTGAATAATAAATCTTTTTCGATGATTTTGAGCATCGGAAACAGTTTTTTTATAAATAGTTATTGATACTTGTATTTTTTGGCTGTAAAACTTAAAAGTGCTGCTATTAAAAGTTTTAATTCCATCCTAGTAAAAAATTCAGTTTCTGTTGGGATGATCAAATATGAATAACGAAGTTTCACTATAATAATATAACTAAAATACCAAACGAAGTTATTTAATTTTGAAAGAATATTCTTAAAAAAAAAACAAGGAAGATAAATTTACATTTAACTTCAACGCAAAACATTAAAAACACATTAAACCAAGGTCCGTAAGTATAGTATAAAGAACATAACAAAACACGTCTTCCACACGCTGATAAATGTTCCCACTCCATTTAAATGTAGCACGGTTTTATGGCTTTCTTCTTCAACTGCCGTTTGCAACTGCGTCCTCAGATGGTTCCGTTATCTGAAAGTGTTGCCTGAGTTCTGTGAAATTATATTTGACTTAAAATTAATAATAAAAGCAGATGCAAATTAAATGAACCGCTTCTAAGCGTTTTATCATGTAATTTATATGAAAATTGAAATACAAATTCGCTTAAACAAAAATCATCAACGGAGTAAAAATGATATAAACTGTCAAGTCCCAATTACATTTATAATGGTATTCTGATCCCATTTTTGTGTGTTTTTTGTTTCAATTCTTGAACTTGTCGTTGTTTGCAGGCGGAATGAACGCGACGGAGGCGGAGATGGTGACGGTGGACTTCAACCGGACAAACCTCATCTCCCCTGAGGTAATCCACTGTCAACGTCACTCAACCCTGCCAGTGACGGATGGCTTCATCTATTACCCAGAGTCAAGTAGTATACAATCGGTTTGGTACCCTAGGAGACTTGGTAATCGCCAGCAAGCTTAATCAAGGTTGTAAGAATAGGTTCAATTGTGATTTCATGAAATTTCATGGTTGATATCAAGGATTCTCTGAATACAATTATTTATGTATTCCTCCACCTACTATCTAAAGTCGTCTTTTAGTCCCTGGACTAGAATACTAAAGTACTAGTTTATACTTCATGGGATTTACTCACTCAATTTTTCTCTCACAGGACTAAAAGTATCTACTTTTTCTCCCATGGGACTAAAAGCAATCTCATAAGAAATACATGGGGAGAAATCCGGCAACGCCGCGATGGAGAGTGAGAAAATGTGGCAACACTGTCGATGCTCATTTGCTTACTCTAAATTTAATTCAAGAACCAAGAACTTCAGTGTTTCAACTTAAGAAAACAAAAGCGTATATGCATTTCAAAGCCAGGTAGTAATTTTTGGTATGAATTAAGTTGGCAACACTGAATATAAAAGCACCTGATTTAGAGTTTGTTGTTACCAAATATGCCGAACATTTTATAAACATGGGACCTACAGATACGTTTCAGAATGTTACTTACAGATTTTAGGATGTACTTTTTTTAATTAATAGACTTTAGAAAATAGTAGTTTATGCAACGATTGTATAATGAATGCCTTTAAGCCACGAGTGAGATGTAAGTTAGAACACGAGCGAAGCGAGTGTTCTAAATATCTCACGAGTGGCTTAAAGGCATAATACAATCGTTGCATACACTATTTTATCTACGACCAACAATATACGGCAAAATTTCCCCCGAAGTTAAACAAAACTCATGACTTTTACTAATGATGGAATAGGTCAACTAAAATTTGAGATTAGGCAAATAAGCAGACTGAACCATGAATCGTTGTGGAACAATCAGCTGATGGGATAAGTAAACGCATGCATCGTAATGCAACAATCAGCTGATGTGCGAATTGCGTAATTGTTATTATGACACTATTTCCGTCAAATGCCGAGCTCTCATTGGTCTAGAACCAGTACTCTAAAGTGACTCCAGTACTCTAAAGTCGTCATTAGAGTACTGCTTGGTTTTTGGTGTTTTAATGTATATCATTATAATGTTTATTGTAATACCATAATTGGTGCTTATTGCAATGGTCTTAGATAAAATAGTATTAAACAACGGTGTGAATAAATGGTTGTTTAAATTGCCTAAGTACCTAATTATATTACATATTTATATGTGATTCTAATCTAGCCTAGTTTAAAGGAGAAAAGGATCTTATGAAGATAAAGTTATATTGTCACAGTTATTGTTAATGGTGTAGGTGGAGGAAAAATTTTATGTGCATCAAGGGACTAAAGTGCTTTTTCTCCCTCGGCTCCACCATCGGGCGACAACAGTTTCCCTCACGGAGAAAAAGTTGCACTTTAGTCCCTAGATGCACAAATAACTATTTCTCACAAGTTCTACAGAAATTTGCACATTTCCTAAGACGTTTCCTTATCTCAGAACTCGATAGACTCGAAGAAATTATAACTGGCGCCAATTCTTAGGGCCCTAAGAATTGGCCTAAGACTAATGTTAATTTTAGCATTGGGTTTATGGACGGCGTGGGCCCTAAGAATTGGCGCCAGGTATACTAATGTTTATAGTAATTTATTTTTACCTCTGAGTATGTTGTTGTTATTTGAAAACCGAGGTTGAAACGGTCAGCACTTGGTTTGTTGTCATTGGGATGACAAAGGAAAGAAATACTGTACAAGTAATTATAGTCTACTTTTGTTACTCAAGAGTGACCGTAGAAAACATTCAACATTCATAAAGTTAATAAAATGTTAGGACTTTTGACTAAGTAGATATAAATTTAGTCTTAGTGTTTTTACTTCTATATTAACTTACATAGACACCTATAACAAACTTAAAAATATATTTTAAGGCAATTTTTCGATAAGGAATGAAATATTCTTTAGAACCGACAATGCCCTTAGAAGAATATAGAAAGTAAAGTGTGAATAAAACCTTCATCAAAACGATAGGAAGTCATTGAGCCAATTTATTTTAGACAAATTGGTAATTAGTTTGAGTAGTTTTAAGTCACTAGTTATGAAAATATTAAAACACGACCAACAATTAATTATTTCGGCTCCTCACCTTTCGAACCCACATACAGCTGATAAAGAGGCGCATATAAAAAGGTTATCTCACTTCTAAGGGACGGAGACCCGCCCTGATAGGCAAAAACAATTTATCCTTTCATTGCAGGAGTGCTTTACGAGTCTGATAAATGAAGTTTATTGCAGTTGCGTCTTGATTTTGGCGGGACTTTCATAAACGACTTCGCAAACTGGATCCCATTTCTCACTGAAAGTTGAGGTATAAAAGTAGGTCATGGAGATAGACAATTCTTTAATTCCTCCATCCTTACAAGTGAAATAGAGTGAAATAATGTACCTGGGGAGAGCTTTCAAAATACTGTATGTTAAGATGTGTTTTAGGGAAGTTCATGATTAATGAATCTGAGTCTTCAAGAATATATTTAGTTCAATGTGAAATACCTTTGTATGATTTTTGAAATACCCTAGGATGGAATATTGGTTGCCATCGGTATTAATCTTTTTCATCCGAACAGTGTTTTTGGTTTTTCACCTAAATAATTCCTGTCGCTTATCTACAGCTGAATTAACTCGGAATGTAAAAAGAAAATTAAAAATGTACTTCACGAACCTAGAGTTTAATTTATTTGTCTTCAAGCTGCAATAAAATTATTTTATTTAAATTAAAATATATTGCCGGAAAATACGACCTCGTGAAAGTTTTTACGCGCTGATCACCAACCCCGCGGAGGAATATTTACTACATTCATTACTGTTTGAACACTTAACACTTATATAAATGAGCGACGACATTAAATCAGCCTCTGAAGCTCTATTTTGGACTTAAAAGTGGAAAAGAGTACTGTATGTGCTAGTTAAGACCATTTGAGAGTAGGTGTAACTGGTTATTTACTACGTCGCTTTTTCGATTATCATCGCGGAGTAATGTTAGTACGTATCTCACCCGCGAGGGCGACATCAAATTGCCTTTAGCCCCCTCTTAAGTGTAAAAACAATGATAAGATAAAACCTACGTATACTGAGCTTATTTTAATGCCCAGTAATTGGAAAGATATTATTTCAACACTGGAAAACCTACTTTGTATATCCTTCCACGAACTCTGTATGATTCGATCGATTAACACCTTGCGAAGGGAGGAGATTGAATAACTCCTAAGGGATATTGCAGAAGTAACAAATTAAAGCATCTCTTCCCGAGCTGTGGAAAATAGATCCTTTGTTCAGTTGTCATGTATGAAATAGTAATAAGCCACATGCAGAGAAAAAAATACCTTTTTTGAGAAGGTAAACTTTGATGAAAATAAACAACAGGCCACTTTTTGAAAAGTAAACTTAGATTGTCTGTATTGCCTGCGGACCGTTGTTATCTTTGGCCTCTTTGTTATTCATATAACCTGCATATTAAACGTCAGAACACTGTTACAAGCAGTAATGGCTATGAATAGGTCCGTCTTACGTTCATAACGGCTACTATGGAGGTTATAACGACTGCAGCGTGCCCATGATACATTCTTTGAGATTCTACCGAAGGGAAATATTATGTTCATAATTGCACGTTGAAAACACACTTGGTTTCGATAAAATAAGTCTGGGTTTTACATACATTTTGTACCTTTTTGAAATTTTCATTTTTTTAAGATGGTCAACATTTTTTTAGTCAATTAACAACGGCCCCGATCCATGACCAATTTTTTATTGCCATCGAATTGAAACTCTATCACATTAAATGTTCCAGTAGAATATCTATGACCTAGCATAAAAGATACCTACTCAAAATATTTGTCATAAATACCTAAAGTGGTTTAGTTTAATTTGCGATTCAAGAAGTGAATGAATACAACTTTTTAAAGACTAAAATGCATTGAACCGTTAGTTTTTGAATAGTAATAGTTCCCGATGAAAAAAACGACCAAGTAGAACTGTACGCAAACGCGGAGCTAGTTTTGTTGTTCCTTAGTCAAGTTTCGGGGCAAACTTACCAAGATCAAGACAAGGTTTCAGGAGGTTGCGGCCTGTACAAGTCTGCGTCCCTTGGGATTAGTCACCGCCACCGCGATCAAGTTCTCACCGTTCCCTTATACATATTTACCACGATAACTTTGTAATGTGAGGAACTCGAGAATAAACTTGACAACATTTTTTCACTCACGAAATGATTTTCAACTTGACACATTGGCTAGTTACAAAAATTCAAATGACATTTTTACTTCCTTTTCAACGTTCTATTCATTGTTTTATATCATAATCTCAATTAGCGGGATAACAAACCTGATATATTCAGGCTGTATTTTTATTCTGACACTTACTAAACCACAAATATAAACCTGTGCTTAGGCATCTTCCTCAAATGCACTCTAAAAAAACACATAGGCTTTTGTCCTAATAAGAATAATTATAAATAAATCACTTGATGATTTTTTTTAGCTTGAACTAAAGACTTACAGGAAACTGAACCTAAAACGAGTTAAGATACTATGCTTAGATGATTACATCTTAGAGGTACTATGAGAGTTTGGTATAATAATCCACTATATTATTTAAGGGTAGTTTCCATTTACGAGCTCGAGCTCTCCTATCTTCCTCTCTCGTTAATGGATTATAGCTTTAGCAATGACTATCAAATGTTTTTATATAAATTGAAATAAATTTAGCTAAGTTGTTGAATGATGACTTAAATTTGCCTTACTCATTATTTCAGCAATAGTATATACAGCTAGATTATCAGTAATACGGGTACATGAACAAATATGTGATTTGTTTGGATTCTTTTACTTAGACGTAGTTTATTCTTTTTATTGTTATTTAAGGGTAGTTTCCATTTATGACCTTTCCTGTCTTCCTCCTCATGCTAATGGATTATAGGCTGCAGCAAGAATAGAAGAAGATTTAAAATTGTCTATCAAAATGTAGTGCTATAGCCCCTAATTACGAAATGATAACTTTCTATTCACTTTTAAATCAATAAAGAAAGTGTATCTCAGTGTATATATTCAATGATTCAGTCCCAATTATAACACAAGGCTTTGCTGATAAACTGTGATTTAGCAATTCGGCTGTTTCTCTTGAGATTTATATTCCGTTATTAAATCTTATGGATGAATACAAAACTTTCAGGTTGACTAAGGGTCTTGATCTTAGGTCTAACTTCATTTAATTTGAGCTTCATCAAAAATACACACTGAGCTCTCTCCAACGACGAGTTAAGAACTGTAGGAGTGTTGATTACAAGTCCCTAAAAGTAATAGTTTTTTTCTAAAAAAAACTGGGACTAAACATTCCTCTTGTAAGGCAATTGTTGCTTTTGTGGGGCTAACGATTTTCAATTATTTATATATATAAATAATTACGAATAAGTACGAGAGTCGTCTAGAAAGTAAAGAACGTTTGTCACTTCATCTAGCACCGTTGTCCCAACGCCGCGATTGCTGTGAAGTCCAAAGCTCCACTCTCGGTCTCAATTTGAGCCAAGTCTCGTTAGCCGATCATGCATTTAATTTACAGCTTTTAAAAATGGCAGTGTCCATTAAAAATCTCACCGAATGCGATTGAGTTCATTTCAAAAGTGTTTTGTGGCACTCCACGTAGAAATTATGCCTAAGCCTTTTCTATATAGAGGAGAGGAGTCTATTTTGAGGCCATAGAATATCTTGACATGCCCATCAAAACATGAGAGGTGGAAAAATGGAGATGCTGATCCGTGTCGACGCGAAGCCCGCCCCAGCGCCCCATTGCAGCAGCAACAATTTCACAGAACTTTGCCGCCTGAAATGGGAGATGTTCGGAAAAATCCTATATAACCCTTATCTCGCCCTAAGTGATTTTTCATTGTTAGGGGAATTTTTAGGCAGGAAAGTGTTTGCAAATGGTGAGGATTCTCAATGGACACCGCCATTTTGAAACGCTGGATGTGTGATCGATTGGCAACGAGACTTATTGATACTGAGAGGGGACCTTTAGACTGCATATTTAGTCGCGGAGGTGGGTCAACGTTCCTTACCTTCTGGTTGACTTGTATTAAAACATTTGATTTATTTGGAATTTGGAATCGTTTCATTTATTTGAAATTTGTAGAAACAAATCAAGGAAATTTATCTTCTAAGTGGAATGAAATCGAGCAATGATAAATGCTGATCAGTAAATCCAAGATTCTTTTTATTTTAGTTTTATTTTTGGTCAGAAGTGAGTTTGTAAAATTAAAATAGGAAATATTGGATATATTTATATATCTGATCTAACTGGGGTGGTTTTCTTTTATAGCTAGTGTAGAAAAATTATCCTGGAAGGAAAGTTTACAAGTCATGTTGCCATTTGATGTTCCATTATTAACTTGCTTGCTGTTATCGTAGCCGTTTGGCGTAGTCGCTAACGCTCGGTAGACACGTTTATGATTTCAGTAACCGTACAGTGAATATTGCAAACTGTCGTTAAAGCATAATTAACTTTGGTTTGTGGTTGCTTTAGTCAGCACAGCTAAACTTTAACACATTTTGAAGAAGAATATATTTTTACGATAATTAACAGTGTTGCAAATTCTATAGCTTGTATTGAACGTTTGATACAAAAATCTTGTCACAATTTGACCATTACAGCGTTGATACCGTGTTTTACAATTAATTATTCTCACAAGCCTACTAATAATTTTCATTGATTTATTTATGTAATATCAAAATGAATTATTGACCATTAATTTTAAAGGAGTTCTTAATCGTTTTAAAACAAGGGGAATGACTGCAGTTTGTTTTTTCCTTTTATATTACTTAAAACATGTTGATGTTAATTAAATATATTTCGCTCTTAAAATTAATTTCATCACTGCAACTATACAGGTACATTAACTTTGCCTCTCGAGTGTTCCCTTTATATGACAATCGGTGTTTTGACACCAGTGAAATTATACTTTACAAATAACATCTAAGCTAAAAAATTGATCATGAATATAAAACATGTGTAAAAACAATTATTTAATGTGGCTAATAGTCAGTCAGATCATTTTCCCAGAGGCAAAGATATTTGGCGAAACATACAAAACTGCATGAAATCCCGCCTTCCCTTTGGGGCATTGTAGTTTAGCCCCAAGGGGATCATTATCTTAGGGTGAATATTTAAAAAATATTCATGTTTAATTGGAAACGTCCACAGAAAAAAAAATACTAATAAAGATTTTGATACTACGAATTGGGGCAAGAAGATAATTGAGAAGAGGCGAAAACTTTAAATGTAACGAACATATTGTTGTGATGGTCGTCAACTCTCAACGCCAGATGTCAAGTTTCACAAAGCGCAACGTTTGTGCAATCTAGAAATAGGTTTGACGCTAGGAGCGTGCAAACAGTAAGCAGGTGTCTGGCACTGATTTTGAACACTTATTGTGATCTATTGCTAGGTAAATATTTCCTGTTGAAATAAATCCAACTCTGGAAATTATTTAAAAACCAAATAATATTAGTAAACATAAAGGGTTAAGCAAAAGTAAGAAATATTTTTAATATATCTTTTAATAAATCGTAAAATATAACAAAACTTTGTAATTGTATTTAGGTAATGATAACAACAAACATTTCGACATAAATTACCGATATTTTTAATGTCCAGGTAATGGTTTTGAAATTCAGAAATGTAAGCATGACTTGAAATGAACCTAATTCTAAGGATATTTAAAAGTTGAACACGACGACATAAATCTGGTTGCAAAGGGATATGAAAATACCCCCATTGCAGCAGACCTGCATACTCAGCGAATTTAAAATGCAAAACAACATATTTCAATCCAACATAGCAAGATTTGACATGTTTTGGTAAGCTCTATAAGAAAAACATGTGGAATGAGTATGCAGGTTTGCTGCTATAGGTGTATTAAAACTGGGAGATTTTAATTCAATATTAAGTAGATCTAAGCTAGAAGAAGCTATTTACCAAGTTTTATCAAGATATGTTGTGAAATAACCGAGATATAGACTTTTACTTATTTCCCATAAGGTTAACATTGGGACAACGTAGTGTGTTTACCACTTTCAATATCTCGGTATCCAATGGACATAGAGCAGTGATTCAAAATACTAAATTGTTTGTTTTTTAAGCTGAATTCAATGGTGCCAACAAATATTCAATACACTTTATTTTTCTATGTGAAAAACCCAAAAAACCCATTTTTGGGGGGTTTTTACCTCTTTACCCCCCCTTCCCGTGGTCCAATCGGGCTGGTTCACGAACTCGACCGAGTGATTACCACTTTACACGTCTGTACCAATTTTCATTAAGACTGAACCATTTTTACGGCCGCTATCGTGCTAACAGACACATATTTAGATATATAAATATATAAAAATTCGAATGAATGGTGTTTTTTGCTTCTGGGGGCCCCAAAACGAAAAGTTATCATGGTCTCGGGCTTAGGTCTTACCATGAGACCTACGGTAATAGCTTCTTCCCTATAGGGGAAATTCGCTAAAATTAATGGCAGCTCATCAAAGATTTTGATATTTTACTGCTAAAATAAGGATAGTCTGAAATATATTTGGGGGGGGGGGGATTATAATAACTCCGAAAATATTACAAGCCTTCAGAGTGTAATAAAATTTTACATTTATTTTACATAAGAACGATTAACATTTCGTTATATATAGTTTTAGTGTTCCTGGGGAATGGCCAATGGTGGAAGTCTTGATATTTTTAAAGATAAGCATACCTCCAGATATACCTCATTTAAAGATCTTTGAAATCAGAAAACAACAGTGCAAACTCGGCCACAATATGTGGGTTCATTCAAAAGTTACGCCTCGTCAAAGATATTTATCACAGTTTCGTAGTATAGTAGTTTATGCAACGATTGTATAATGAATGTCTTTAAGCCACGAGTGAGATGTAAGTTAGAACACGAGCGAAGCGAGTGTTCTAAATATCTCACGAGTGGCTTAAAGGCATAATACAATCGTTGCATACACTATTTTATCTACGACCAACAATATACGACAAAATTTCCCCAGAAGTTAAACAAAACTCATGACTTTAATAATGATGGGATAGGTCAACTAAAATTTGAGGTTAGGTAAATAAGCAGACTGAACCATGAATCGTTGTGGAACAATCAGCTGATGGGATAAGTAAACTCAAACATGAATCGTAATGCAACAATCAGCTGATGTGCGAATTGCGTAATTGTTATTATGACTCTACTTCCGTCAAATGCCGAGCTCTCATTGGTCTAGAACCAGTACTCTAAAGTGACTCCAGTACTCTAAAGTCGTCATTAGAGTACTGCTTGGTTTTTGGTGTTTTAATGTATATCATTATAATGTTTATTGTAATACCATAATTGGTGCTTGTTGCAATGGTCGTAGATAAAAATATTTAAGAGTTATACTTTCTGTTTAGATCATCCTTTTGAAACCGGGTTAGATTAGGCCTATGAGGTGTAATTTTGCGAATAGTGATAAATATTATATGGACCTGTGCTGTTTTCACTCTTCCTATAAAGAAGAAATTAATAGACAATGAACTTTCCCTCCAGTGCAGTTCTAAAGAAAATGTAATTAGTTGCATTAAAACATGTACTGAACACTGAAAAATCAAATTTGAGCTTACTGACAGGTTTCGTATGTAATTTTGTCTTTGTCCTTCTTATAGTTTACTGAGTACGTCATGAGGCCTTGCCACAGTCATTTTATCTCTCTCTCATTCATACTTGGCTCAAAATGCCTACCAGGGTAGGTCATCGCCACTTGAAGTCAAATTAATTATGCAGGTTTGTTCACATCCTTTTTCTATTCATCTCACAATGTATAATGAATGAGGAGTTTAATTAAACTTCAAATTGATAAAAAAGGCTACGTACCTTTTGACCGTCTTAGAATATAATGTCTACTTACGTTTCAACATAAAATGTAATTTTCAAGACTCGTAGAAGAACTTTTTCTCATCAGTCGTCATATTTAAAAAAGTAATTTTTAAAATAGTATGAAATAATTTTTAGAATAGTTACATACACATTTGACTATGGTTAACCAATTGATTACATTAATTCAGGTAACGATAACCATGAAAAAATTAAACTTTAGTCAATCATCATGTAAATAAAAATTATTTTACATAGAAGACTGGTTCGGTACTCATCAGAGAATTAATAACAAAAATAAAATGCTTATAACTCATGAATATGAAACAAGTAATACTTTAATCTTGATTTCTTATAATTAATTTCAAAGTCAGATACTAAAAGATCACGTGTAAAATTATTGCCTGTTTTATAGCGAGCCCATCTGAGCCAAGGCACTAATGACTCTTTAAATTAGGTCAATGAGTTCCTAAATCCAGACCAATGACTTGGAATGCGCTTATTCAATCCTATTTTAATTGTTGTGTTTTTTACGTTTCGCGAATACACGCTTATAACCTTGATTAGAAATTCGTAGGATAAAACTTAGTAAAACTCTTTGTATGTTAATTACAATGAATATTTAAAAAGAGTTACAATATGAGCTAATACATTCTGCAGACTTTGGCCAAACTCAGTATATTAAGAGCCAATATAATCCTCGCAAAAGTAGAAATTTGATGTAAATTCAATGTAACTATTATAGTTTCTGATCTTTCATTAATATCACAGCAGTTACCCAAACATTACCGCTCAGGACTAATGTAGGAGACTGTTCATTCGCCGCCCACATTGAGCTGAGGTCCCCCCCTGTGGCCATTATTCATTTGTGTTCCGCCTAACACACTATTATTAATCGATGTGTACAGTAGTGTTTTTAAGACACGTATTTTTCAATAAATTCGAAGACCTAAACTACATATTAGGTCTGAAATCAGGGCTTGATAATAATGTAGTAAATAATCTAACTGAGATAGTTAGTGTAGTAAAAGCAATACACTTTATTACATCAGAATGTGAAACCGTGTGGAAGTTTTTTGAACAGTAACAAAAAAAACTTCATTCTGTTTTGAAGGGTAAGAGTATATTATAGTCAAAATCATTCCGGTTTAATTTTTTGGTAATCGTTATTATAATTTCAAATAACATGTTTATCAGACAATTCGTGCCTCAACCAGGTAAAAAAATCTTTAAACTACATGTCATGCCTTAGCTTGAATGTCATAATACAATTTTATTACTTTTAGCGAATTTCCCCTATAGGACCCCTATTACCGTAGGTCTCAAGGTAAGATCTAAGTGTGGGACCATTATAATTTTTTCGTTTTGGTGCCCCCAGATACCAAAAACACCATTCATTCGAATTTATATACATATATATCTATATATGTGTCTGTGAGCACGATAGCGCTCGCTAAAATGGTCCAATTGGAATGAAATTTGGCACAGACGTATAGTCATTATTCGAACGAGTTCAAAAACCAGCCCGATCGGACCATCGGAAGGGGGGGTAAAGGAGAATAAACCCCAAAAATAGGTTTTTTGAATTTTTTACGTAGAAAAATAAAAATTATACAATTTTCGTTAGCACCATTGAATTCAGCTCGAAAAACAAACAATTTAGTATTTTGAATCATTACTCTATGTCCGTTGGTTACTGAGATGTAAGTGGTAAACACAGTACATTGTCCCAATGTTATAACCTTATGGGAAATAAATAAAATTCTATATCTCGCTTATTCCTCAACATATCTTAATAAAAGTTGGTTTTTAGTTTCATCTAGATGAGATCTAATATATTTTAGTCTAAATCCCCTAAACTTCCATTTTCGTGGCAGCAAACCTGCATACTCATTCCCCATGTTAGTCTTATGGGAAATAAAAAAATCTATTTTTCTTCCTTATTTCTTGACATATCTTTATAAAACTTTGTATATGGCTTCTTCTAGTTAAGATCTGCTAAATATTGAATTAAAACCACCCAATTTTAACATACCTGTCTCAGCAAACCTGCATACTCATTACCCATGTTATTCTTATGGAGGTTACAAAAACATGTCATACCTTGCTATGTTTGATCTAATTATGTTTTTGCACATTTGAAATTCGCTGAGTATGCAGGTCTGCTGCAACGGGGGTGTTGGGCTATTTGTTTGCCTACTTTCCCTCTTGGGAAGGGATTTTACGATCACCAAAGTTTATAAAAGAATTACTGTGCTTTTTTGTAGAGTTGCTCCAAAATTCATACAAATTTTTGATCCAGTGAAAAGTATAAATAAATAAAAAAAGGTGAGTAGCGAAAGGAGATATTATTGAGTTACGACGCATTAAGGAGTAATATTTAGCCATGAGCATTATCAATCGCGTAGCTTTTAATATCAGTATAATGCCTAGACCAGGTAAGTGTAACAGATAGGGAACAGATAGGTAGATAGAGGTGTAACTGTAACAGATAGATAGTGTAATACATATTAATATAAACACTATAACTAGTAAAAAAAAGTTACAAAAGGCGTTTTGTACGATAGGAATGTCAAATATCCCAGAAGTTGGTAAGTAGATTTCCTTTAGTTTATCTTCATGTGCCATATTGCTTGAACGCGTAATAAAACTGCTCTAAGGAGGCAAAAAGTGCTAGAAGACTATTAATTTGAACCATAGATAAGTAATCCTTCCTTCTCTAAGGTTTGAGGAAACATTTCTCCATCACCTATAAAAAGTTCAAGTAGAAGTCTTATTTCTTCTCGAAAAAAGTTAAAATTTTACCTTTAGAGGCTATTTTGAGGGTTGAGGACGTGAGATAGGAAAAATACATATTACCCAAAAACTACAGAGGATTAAAAAATAAATATAGTACGTGATCTTCGACTTTTAATTAGACCGTTTATATGCTAGAGCCCAAAAAAAGAATAGTACTTTTTTTAATATCATCAATAACTCCTCACTTTGATTGGATGGTGGTGAAAAGTGTTTATTTTGAGACTTTTGACAGTTATTTTACCCTGCTGTTTGACCACCCAAAATCATGCCAAATTTCAAGTCTATTGATCAAGTGAAATAGAAGTGGAATAGAATGCGTATACCTCAGTCAGTCTAAGAAAAAAGAGGGTGTAGTTATTGAGATGACATAATGGTGTTTCTGACATCTGGGTGCCCTAAAACCAAACGTTATCATGATCTCGGGCTTGGGTTTTACCACGAGACCTTCGGTAATATCTTCTTACCGATAGAGAAAATTCGCTAAAACTACTAAAAACTAAGTAATATAAAAATTAGGGTTACTTATTTAATACTCAGATCATATGGTTAGTTATAATTAAGGTAACTCTTAAAGTCATATGTAATCAAAATTGTTTGAGTAAATTTGAAAAAAGTTCTCTTCTGAATGAGAGGCTCTGAGAAAACTCAGCAACAAGGGAAGATTCTTTTGGCTACATGAGTCCCTTGGTGTTAGCACTTCCAAAGGAATCTTTTGACGAGAGCGTGTCTTTTTTCAGTTAAATTTGCCATACACTTGTCTGCAAAACCTGTTAAAAGAAAGTAGTTTAAACGCCAATAAGAGATCATTGATAATATTGATTATTAAAGTCACTTTTCTTTTGTATCGTAGAATTCATTATTATTTTATTTAGTTTTTTTTTTACTTTAAATTTAAAGCCATTCTGTTTATTTTGGCAGAAGGCAACACTTATTTAAATTACATATTTGCAGCTTTTAGCACATTGGCCTTTAGAGAGCGGGATACATACTAGTATTTTTCAAGAAACATACATCACTTTGTATCTTGAGATAATATTTATGACATTGAAACTCTTTTGAAGCAGTACTTGTACTGCGAAGCTATTTTCCTAAATTCTTCTATACATATATGAATATTAGTATAAATATATAGTAATGTTAACATTTATGTTTATAATTGTGAATTTGTTTTTAGTAATTTTTCAAATTATTTGCGTACTAATACTATTACGTAATAGTATATTACGTTGCTAGACCAATAAGTACTCTTTTACCGGACGGGCATGATAGTTCCCGCGCGAGCTAGAGGCGAGTGCGGGATTTTCATGCGAGTTCTTTTAAACTTATCGGGCGCGTGACTTACGATACTTTACATCATACTACTCAGAAAAATATATGGAAACATAACCTATGTTTTGCATAAACCACTACGTTTCTCAATTCTTCAAACCTAGCCTACAATAAACAAACATTTGCTACTGCTACCAGTACTCCCTCTAAATTCCTCTAATTAACCCATCAAAACATGCATTAAACGTTGGCTTGCTGCTATCAACTGATTGTTTTGATTGTTTACTTCCGTTATTTCCGTTTCCTAGTGCACGGTAGATTTTCTGTGCAATGCACGGTAAATTTGCCGTGCAGTTATCGTCAAAGAGTAACTTTCCAGCCAGGAGTAAGGCACAAAAACAGATGTTTCTAAATAGTATGATGTAAAACGATATTAATAATAGGATAATATAAAAAGAATGTTAACTCATTTGATTGTGGCCAAAGTATCGCTCCACATTTCTTTCCTCTGATGTTACTCTTGCTAAATTTATGAAATAATATGTCTAACCATATACAAAATAACGACAATGGGCTATTAGGGGGATATTGTCTTAGATCCAGGCTAGATAAGAGGTTGGTGGGGTTCCCATTACTACTAACGTCAGCTTTCGACCGTAATGCTGTTTGTCGAGTAAGTCACAAAGCATGAAGTCGATGTCTTCTAGAAATAGAGCAACCATCAAAGCAGGTGGGAGTGGGATCACGCAGCTCGGGACGTTAGATTAGATTTACTACTTCCTTGACATAGCCTCTGTAAACACTCCTCCGTTTTTCACACATTTAATTTAAATTCCTTCCTCTATAAATTTCATGCCACATATTAAAATGTATAAAGAAATAGGGATGAAATTTATTTATTTTTTAACTGAGAGTCAGTTTGTATTAAACGGTTGTTTTGCAGTAAATTATCTAAAGATATGGAGTAGAAATACGGTATTAGACAAGGATTTCATTGGAGAATGCTTTAAGATAAAACACTTTCGATATGATCTGTGTTCTACTAACTTAAATACAAATATAATTAGGTCACCTTTTTATGAAAATATTTCCAAATTAGATCATCACAACTCATTTCGTGTAAGTCAGTAAATCTTAAGCATATTTTTTATTAAAACTCCCAAGGGCCGCTAGGTTATGAAGAAGAACGGGTTTCTAAGGGGGAATCCTAAAAACAAGGTCACGTATAATCAGGCAGGTTTTAAAATTACTAAACATCTATAAAAGTTCTTACACGAGAAGAAAAATCATTGGTAGATAGTAGTTTCGCGACCATTTATTTATCTAGCTTGGTTTAAAGTATTTTTTTTTAGCTTAGTTACATTTCATACCTCAACGAGTTAAAGTCCATCTTTTAATTTTCTCGGAACCCAAACTTTTAACTCTGCAAAAAACTTGTTACACCCTCTCGCCCACAGGAGCTGGAGTGCGTGATGCTGTACCACGAGGAGACGCGGGCACCCGCCGCAGCGCCAGAGTCGACGCAGTGTCCCCGCGCCTGGGACTACGTGCTCTGCTGGCCGCCCACGCCCGCCAACGCCTCCGCCGTCATCCCCTGCTTCCCCGAGCTCAACGGCATCAAGTACAACATCTCCAGTAAGTCCAACAACTTGCAACGTTGTGTTCTCAGTGGATAGTTGTCTAGTCCCCGCGCCTGGGACTACGTGCTCTGCTGGCCGCCCACGCCCGCCAACGCCTCCGCCGTCGTCCCCTGCTTCCCCGAGCTCAACGGCATCAAGTACAACGTCTCCAGTAAGTCCAACAACTTGTACCGTTGTGTTCTCAGTGGGTAGTTGTCTAGTCCCCGCGCCTGGGACTACGTGCTCTGCTGGCCGCCCACGCCCGCCTACGCCTCCGCCGTCATCCCCTGCTTCCCCGAGCTCAACGGCATCAAGTACAACATCTCCAGTAAGTCCAACAACTTGCGACGTTGTGTTCTCAGTGGATAGTTGTCTAGTCCCCGCGCCTGGGACTACGTGCTCTGCTGGCCGCCCACGCCCACCAACGCCTCCGCCGTCGTCCCCTGCTTCCCCGAGCTCAACGGCATCAAGTACAACATCTCCAGTAAGTCCAACAACTTGCGACGTTGTGTTCTCAGTGGATAGTTGTCTAGTCCCCGCGCCTGGGACTACGTGCTCTGCTGGCCGCCCACGCCCGCCAACGCCTCCGCCGTCGTCCCCTGCTTCCCCGAGCTCAACGGCATCAAGTACAACGTCTCCAGTAAGTCCAACAACTTGTACCGTTGTGTTCTCAGTGGGTAGTTGTCTAGTCCCCGCGCCTGGGACTACGTGCTCTGCTGGCCGCTCACCCCCCCTACGCCTCCGCCGTCGTCCCCTGCTTCCCCGAGCTCAACGGCATCAAGTACAACATCTCCAGTAAGTCCAATAACTTGCATCGTTGTGTTCTCAGTGGGTAGTTGTCTAGTCCACGCGCCTGGGACTACGTGCTCTGCTGGCCGCCCACCCCCCCTACGCCTCCGCCGTCGTCCCCTGCTTCCCCGAGCTCAACGGCATCAAGTACAACGTCTCCAGTAAGTCGAACAACTTGAAACGTTGTGTTCTCAGTGGGTAGTTGTTTAGTCCCCACGCCTGGGACTACGTGCTCTGCTGGCCGCCCACCCCCCCTACGCCTCCGCCGTCGTCCCCTGCTTCCCCGAGCTCAACGGCATCAAGTACAACGTCTCCAGTAAGTCGAACAACTTGGAACGTTGTGTTATCAGTGGGTAGTTGTCTAGTCCACGCGCCTGGGACTACGTGCTCTGCTGGCCGCCCACCCCCCCTACGCCTCCGCCGTCGTCCCCTGCTTCCCCGAGCTCAACGGCATCAAGTACAACGTCTCCAGTAAGTCCAACAACTTGCAACGTTGTGTTCTCAGTGGGTAGTTGTCTAGTCCACGCGCCTGGGACTACGTGCTCTGCTGGCCGCCCACCCCCCCCTACGCCTCCGCCGTCGTCCCCTGCTTCCCCGAGCTCAACGGCATCAAGTACAACATCTCCAGTAAGTCCAACAACTTGGAACGTTGTGTTCTCAGTGGGTAGTTGTCTATTCCCCGCGCCTGGGACTACGTGCTCTGCTGGCCGTTAACCCCCCCTACGCCTCCGCCGTCGTCCCCTGCTTCCCCGAGCTCAACGGCATCAAGTACAACATCTCCAGTAAGTCCAACAACTTGGAACGTTGTGTTCTCAGTGGGTAGTTGTCTAGTCCACGCGCCTGGGACTACGTGCTCTGCTGGCCGCTCACCCCCCTACGCCTCCGCCGTCGTCCCCTGCTTCCCCGAGCTCAACGGCATCAAGTACAACGTCTCCTGTAAGTCCAACAACTTGCAACGTTGTGTTCTCAGTGGGTAGTTGTCTAGTCCACGCGCCTGGGACTACGTGCTCTGCTGGCCGCCCACCCCCCCTACGCCTCCGCCGTCGTCCCCTGCATCCCCGAGCTCAACGGCATCAAGTACAACGTCTCCAGTAAGTCCAACAACTTGTACCGTTGTGTGCCCAGTGGGTAGTTGTCTAGTACCCTTGTCCTGAGGCCATGCCATTTTCACTGGAAATTAGAGGTAAGGGAGTATGATGACAAATTTTAATAATTGATTGATAGTATACGAATATGAAAGCTAAGGCGTTTAGAGAAATATGCTCAAAACCATCTTTCTCATTGAAACATAGTCACTGTGAAAGACAGCGAATTTGACAGTCACTGTCTCTGGTAATAAAACCCGCCACCTCTTAAAACAAATAACTAGAGACCTAAGATATTTATTATCTAGAGATGTCGTACTGTACGTTGTATTCAAAATGTAGGAAAGGATAAAAAAGTTAAGTTGACTGAATACGATATCGATTTATCAGAACCTCTAACACAACAGGAGTGCTTTCCTTGGAGGATTAAAACAAAACATTAACCTATAACATGTTCTTTCTCTATGTTTATGTAGTTCTTGATGTTTTTATACTTATTGTGTTAAACTAAAATGATATGCCCAACATATTGACGTGTTTTTGTATTTTTCTGCTTCGAATGCAATAACAACTGCAGGGATATGAAGTAAACTGATTTTCCGTTAAAACACCATTAAGGCCAGGAATATGTGGAAATATATGATTGCACGCCGTCAACATGGCTCGGGGCAGTAAATATTCGGAAAGTTTCACAGTTTGCTCCACACAAACTCCCATTAAACTGCTGTAACTAGGCCATCAATATATAATTATAATCCATCACCATCATTGCAGCTTAACTTGTAACAACTCAGTGCTAAAGATTGTGGCAAGTTGAGCTGAGAGGATAAATATTACGTTCTTATAATGCCAGGCTGTATTGTGTCAGACATTAAATTTGTAATATCTCAAGTATTTTCTAAAAAAAACTGGCTTTGCAGCACGAGGCGTATCTATATGATCAGGGGTGCTGAAAAGCCCCGGAACGGCTAAATATTTTTTGAACCGAATTGGTTTGAGAAATCAAAATTTGCACATTCACTCCTATGTAAAAAAACTACCTTCTGAGGTGTTTACTGACTCTTGGCCCCCAGTGGGAAACGGCCCACAAGGAGTCGGTACAAAATCTTAAATGTGAGCATAAGTCAATATGCATCATTTTAAAGGGCTAATAATGTAGATTTCAATGCCGCAAATCGTATTTCAAAAGGATCATTCATTACAAAATGGTGGCTGATCAAAAATCTAAAGGGAATACACAGTGTTTGCTTAAGGATTGTTTAAAAATTGCTTACAGAAGGATCTATGTCTAAAGGATCTAAACTCCAGAAATGTTTGTCAGACTTAAAACCCTATCTTTTAGGGTGCCGTAGAGGATATTACCTCCAAGGGGGGATGGCTTACAAGGAGTCAGTACAAAATCTTTAATGTAAGCATAGGTCGATATGCACATCATTTTAAAGGTATAAAGATGTACATATTGACCTATGCTTACATTTAAGATTTTGTACCGACTCCTTGTGGGCCGGCCTCCACTGGGGGCCAAGACACAGTAAACACCTAAGAAATTAGTTGTTTTTACATAGGAGTGAATGTGCAAAGTTTGATTTCTCCAACCAATTCGGTTCAAAAAAATATTTATCCGTCCCGGGACTTATCAGCGCCCCTGCATATAACATAATTGGAATCTGTGAACAAGCAGAAAACTTTTAAAGTTGTTTAACCTGTCTCAGGATATATTTAGGACAACCAGACTGGAAAATAAATCATTCTCTGTGGAAGCCTGTCGGTGACATCAAAGTTTTTACGTCAGTCAATTAAACTTTTCTTACTTAAATAAACCTTATTTCCGTACCGTAAACAAGTATTCAAATCAATAAATAAACAAATTATGTTTTTTAAGCTATTATAACGTTATATTTTTTTCATTTTTTAAACCTACAGGCATCCTATATATCTGTTATGAAACCCCTGTTTTTATTTTATTTATTTATGTATTTATTTAATCACTTATTTATTATCTACATTGTTAGTTAATTGTTGTAATTATTTTAAAACACGTTCTCAAATAGTCTTAATTTACTCTTAAGTTTAACTGAATATTCAATTTTAATTTATATATGATCCACGAAAGGTGTAAGCCTCACTCACACAAGCCTGCATGTACACACAAAACATCAGCTGTGTCAGCCAGTATAGCACGCATCCCATTTGGCAAAAATTGTGGCGTGATCTAGACATCCGATAAATTTTAAGTACCCATCTAAGAAACATTGCGATATAGTCCCTTACTCCCCTCCAAATCAGCGTCAGTTGACATGTAACTCTCCTCGGTTGAATACTAAACGTGCATTGCGCCGTATTTTTTATAATTTACTTCCTCTTATACATTTTACCGCTTTTTACACTTTTACGGACTCAGTGCCCAACTCAAATGTCGATCTCGATCAATCTAAACTTAATCGGCGTCATACTCGGGCGAAAAGTTTTAATCAAACCGTATTTTTATTTCTTAACCACCGCCGCCGCGGCGCCGCCGTGCTTCTCCGTCTTCTGCTGCGTCTCCGTCGTGACTGTTCAGAACTGGAAATCTATGTCAAGACATTACATGTCTGCGGATCTCCTACAATGATTGATCCCCAAAACTGTGCGCATTTCCCCCTCATCTCTTCACCGCCTCCAAATTTGCCACCTTCTGGTCGAGGCGCCAACTGCCCAGGGACGCCGCCCATACTACGCCCCTCTGGTCACTGAATGGGTTCTTTACACCCGTGGGACTTTTGGTGAGTTTACATTTACCCATTTCCTCATCAAATCCTAATTACAGAAACAGATAAACTGTAGCGGGGGATTGTTGTAGAGAAACGGTAATGGTGCCATATTAACGGCTCGTGGGACGACTACTCGGACTTCTCCGCGTGCTCGCCGCTGTCCGGCGTGGAGGCCTCGCTGCCCAAGCTGCTGTCCCCGGTGGAGCTGACCACTGTCCTGTACATCACCGCATTGTTGTAGAGAACGCCACCCGGTGGTGCCACAGTAACGGCTCGTGGGACGACTACTCGGACTTCTCCGCGTGCTCGCCGCTGTCCGGCGTGGAGGCCTCCCTGCCCAAGCTGCTGTCCCCGGTGGAGCTGACCACTGTCCTGTACATCACCGCATTGTTGTAGAGAACGCCACCCGGTGGTGCCACAGTAACGGCTCGTGGGACGACTACTCGGACTTCTCCGCGTGCTCGCCGCTGTCCGGCGTGGAGGCCTCCCTGCCCAAGCTGCTGTCCCCGGTGGAGCTGACCACTGTCCTGTACATCACCGCATTGTTGTAGAGAACGCCACCCGGTGGTGCCACAGTAACGGCTCGTGGGACGACTACTCGGACTTCTCCGCGTGCTCGCCGCTGTCCGGCGTGGAGGCCTCGCTGCCCAAGCTGCTGTCCCCGGTGGAGCTGACCACTGTCCTGTACATCACCGCATTGTTGTAGAGAACGCCACCCGGTGGTGCCACAGTAACGGCTCGTGGGACGACTACTCGGACTTCTCCGCGTGCTCGCCACTGTCCGGCGTGGAGGCCTCCCTGCCCAAGTTGCTGTCTCCGGTGGAGCTGACCACTGTCCTGTACATCACCGCATTGTTGTAGAGAACGCCACCCGGTGGTGCCACAGTAACGGCTCGTGGGACGACTACTCGGACTTCTCCGCGTGCTCGCCGCTGTCCGGCGTGGAGGCCTCCCTGCCCAAGCTGCTGTCCCCGGTGGAGCTGACCACTGTCCTGTACATCACCGCATTGTTGTAGAGAACGCCACCCGGTGGTGCCACAGTAACGGCTCGTGGGACGACTACTCGGACTTCTCCGCGTGCTCGTCACTGTCTGGCGTGGAGGCCTCCCTGCCCAAGCTGCTGTCCCCGGTGGAGCTGACCACTGTCCTGTACATCACCGCATTGTTGTAGAGAACGCCACCCGGTGGTGCCACAGTAACGGCTCGTGGGACGACTACTCGGACTTCTCCGCGTGCTCGCCACTGTCCGGCGTGGAGGCCTCGCTGCCCAAGTTGCTGTCTCCGGTGGAGCTGACCACTGTCCTGTACATCACCGCATTGTTGTAGAGAACGCCACCCGGTGGTGCCACAGTAACGGCTCGTGGGACGACTACTCGGACTTCTCCGCGTGCTCGCCACTGTCCGGCGTGGAGGCCTCGCTACCCAAGTTGCTGTCTCCGGTGGAGCTGACCACTGTCCTGTACATCACCGCATTGTTATAGAGAACGCCACCCGGTGGTGCCACAGTAACGGCTCGTGGGACGACTAATCGGACTTCTCCGCGTGCTCGCCACTGTCCGGCGTGGAGGCCTCCCTGCCCAAGCTGCTGTCCCCGGTGGAGCTGACCACTGTCCTGTACATCACCGCATTGTTGTAGAGAGCGCCACCCGGTGGTGCCACAGTAACGGCTCGTGGGACGACTACTCGGACTTCTCCGCGTGCTCGCCACTGTCCGGCGTGGAGGCCTCGCTGCCCAAGCTGCTGTCCCCGGTGGAGCTGAACACTGTCCTGTACATCACCGCATTGTTGTAGAGAGCGCCACCCGGTGGTGCCACAGTAACGGCTCGTGGGACGACTACTCGGACTTCTCCGCGTGCTCGCCACTGTCCGGCGTGGAGGCCTCGCTGCCCAAGCTGCTGTCCCCGGTGGAGCTGACCACTGTCCTGTACATCACCGCATTGTTGTAGATAACACCACCCAGTGGTGCCACAGTAACGGCTCGTGGGACGACTACTCGGACTTCTCCGCGTGCTCGCCACTGTCCGGCGTGGAGGCCTCGCTGCCCAAGTTGCTATCTCCGGTGGAGCTGACCACTGTCCTGTACATCACCGCATTGTTGTAGAGAACGCCACCCGGTAGTGCCACAGTAACGGCTCGTGGGACGACTACTCGGACTTCTCCGCGTGCTCGCCACTGTCCGGCGTGGAGGCCTCGCTGCCCAAATTGCTATCCCTGGTGGAGCTGACCACTGTCCTGTACATCACCGCATTGTTGTAGAGAACGCCACCCGGTGGTGCCACAGTAACGGCTCGTGGGACGACTACTCGGACTTCTCCGCGTGCTCGCCACTGTCCGGCGTGGAGGCCTCGCTGCCCAAGTTGCTGTCTCCGGTGGAGCTGACCACTGTCCTGTACATCACCGCATTGTTATAGAGAACGCCACCCGGTGGTGCCACAGTAACGGCTCGTGGGACGACTAATCGGACTTCTCCGCGTGCTCGCCACTGTCCGGCGTGGAGGCCTCCCTGCCCAAGCTGCTGTCCCCGGTGGAGCTGAACACTGTCCTGTACATCACCGCATTGTTGTAGAGAGCGCCACCCGGTGGTGCCACAGTAACGGCTCGTGGGACGACTACTCGGACTTCTCCGCGTGCTCGCCACTGTCCGGCGTGGAGGCCTCTCTGCCCAAGTTGTTGTCTCCGGTGGAGCTGACCACTGTCCTGTATATCACCGCATTGTTATAGAGAGCGCCACCCGGTGGTGCCACAGTAACGGCTCGTGGGACGACTACTCGGACTTCTCCGCGTGCTCGCCACTGTCCGGCGTGGAGGCCTCTCTGCCCAAGTTGTTGTCTCCGGTGGAGCTGACCACTGTCCTGTATATCACCGCATTGTTGTAGAGAGCGCCACCCGGTGGTGCCACAGTAACGGCTCGTGGGACGACTACTCGGACTTCTCCGCGTGCTCGCCGCTGTCCGGCGTGGAGGCCTCTCTGCCCAAGTTGTTGTCTCCGGTGGAGCTGACCACTGTCCTGTATATCACCGCATTGTTGTAGAGAGCGCCACCCGGTGGTGCCACAGTAACGGCTCGTGGGACGACTACTCGGACTTCTCCGCGTGCTCGCCACTGTCCGGCGTGGAGGCCTCTCTGCCCAAGTTGTTGTCTCCGGTGGAGCTGACCACTGTCCTGTATATCACCGCATTGTTGTAGAGAGCGCCACCCGGTGGTGCCACAGTAACGGCTCGTGGGACGACTACTCGGACTTCTCCGCGTGCTCGCCACTGTCCGGCGTGGAGGCCTCTCTGCCCAAGTTGTTGTCTCCGGTGGAGCTGACCACTGTCCTGTATATCACCGCATTGTTGTAGAGAGCGCCACCCGGTGGTGCCACAGTAACGGCTCGTGGGACGACTACTCGGACTTCTCCGCGTGCTCGCCACTGTCCGGCGTGGAGGCCTCGCTGCCCAAGCTGCTGTCCCCGGTGGAGCTGACCACTGTCCTGTACATCACCGCATTGTTGTAGAGAACGCCACCCGGTGGTGCCACAGTAACGGCTCGTGGGACGACTACTCGGACTTCTCCGCGTGCTCGCCACTGTCCGGCGTGGAGGCCTCGCTGCCCAAGCTGCTGTCCCCGGTGGAGCTGACCACTGTCCTGTACATCACCGCATTGTTGTAGAGAACGCCACCCGGTGGTGCCACAGTAACGGCTCGTGGGACGACTACTCGGACTTCTCCGCGTGCTCGCCGCTGTCCGGCGTGGAGGCCTCGCTGCCCAAGCTGCTGTCCCCGGTGGAGCTGACCACTGTCCTGTACATCACCGCATTGTTGTAGAGAACGCCACCCGGTGGTGCCACAGTAACGGCTCGTGGGACGACTACTCGGACTTCTCCGCGTGCTCGCCGCTGTCCGGCGTGGAGGCCTCGCTGCCCAAGCTGCTGTCCCCGGTGGAGCTGACCACTGTCCTGTACATCACCGCATTGTTGTAGAGAACGCCACCCGGTGGTGCCACAGTAACGGCTCGTGGGACGACTACTCGGACTTCTCCGCGTGCTCGCCGCTGTCCGGCGTGGAGGCCTCGCTGCCCAAGCTGCTGTCCCCGGTGGAGCTGACCACTGTCCTGTACATCACCGGCTACACGCTCTCGCTGGTGGCTCTGCTGCTGGCAGTCGCTATCTTCCTCTACTTCAAGTGAGTGCCTACAAGGATGAGTCACAAACTTACTATAAATTAATATGATAACGGATACCACAACTGAAGGGTAAAATCTAGATTTTTGTGACCGTACAATAATTATTAAATGTATTTTATATATATGATTTTGAAAAGTTCTTAGAGTTGAAATGTCCCACTTTACTGGGAAAAAGTAAGCATGACTGAAAATAATCACAAATGTTTATATATTAATATTAACAATTATTACATTTTTTTATATTAAAAAAATACTAAAATTGTTAATACAAAAATTTTAATATTAACAGTATTAGAGAAAAGTTATTAATATTATCTGTTCAGTCACTTTCTTTTTTTCTGCTCTTGTGGAAAACTATAAAACAAATTAATACTTTTCCTCCAATTTGTTTATTGAGGACTTTTATTCAAGTACACACTTCACATATTATATCTTGAACCATGGACTAGTCCAATGCTGGAGCTGTCAGATATTGTTTATTTTCAATGATTTTGGACAACAAATAATATAAAAACAAATTTCTACAAACATCAACTGCATTTTGTTTACAAATGATAATTAAGATGTATATTGACAGTTGTTGGAAAATGCTTACTCATCAGGCTAGTACAACTTATCATATCAGCTGTGATTTCCTGATGACTTTCACTCCACTCCAACTGCTTAAGGTGTAAAGGGTTCCCTAGTGTCAAGATATAATGCGCCAAGACGTCTCAAAAGTTGTGTCAAGATATAGACGTCTCAAAAGTTCCTGGGTAACCGCATTATTTATAGATTACACAAATTTCGTATTATGAATAACATTCTCGATATTAAAAACTACGTTAAATTTACTTACTAATGTTTAACGTTGGTAAAATCTTTTGTTTCCTACTGTGTAAAACAATGATTCATTTACATGAAGCCTCCGACAAGTCCTTTCTTATACAACGAGTACAAAGGGAAGAAACATTAACAATAAAACTAACTAAGAAAACGAATTTATTTTTGTAATTGGGGCATAAATTCAAAATTTACCTGTACCATGAGCAATTATGGAACCCATTATAGTTATGGTCAATTACTCAATTTAAAACATTTATGTTGTACAACGTGAAATTTAATTAAAACTCTAAAGGGCAACAAACTTTGTTTTTATTAGCTATTACTTTGAGGTAGTAGTGTAATAGATAGCAATAAAAAAGCGTTATTGCTCAATTTCATTAGATTGTTTTGAAACTAATTATTTAAGCGTTTAGTTGCATAGCCATTGACCAGTGAACAATTTACTCTTTAAGTTGTAAATTTACAGAATACTGTTTTATTTCAACTTATTTATAAAGCCAGCTTTTTGTCATATAAATAATATATTAGCGTGTGATTTAGGACCCATCCAACCAAACTGTACCAAACCCGTTTTTTGACTATCAACAAACCCGGGGAACAATTTAATGTGTGGTTAACAAATTATAATAAACAAATGGGAAGAAAAAACGTAATAGTCCAGGCTAATTACAGTTTATTATTATATATTTCCTCAGTAAACTCCAAACTAATTACCATGTTAAAAATGCTCACGGTTTGATTTAATTTTATATTAATTAGGTATTTAATTTGAAGATGTGAGACTATCACGACGTGCATTGTGTTTCCTCTGCCCTAGAGATCTGCGGTGCCACCATCCACACCAACCTGATGGGCACGTACATGCTCTCCGACACCGTGTGGATGCTCACTCACCTTGTGTTTCCTCTGCCCTAGAGATCTGCGGTGCCTGAGGAACACCATCCACACCAACATGATGGGCACGTACATGCTCTCCGACACCGTGTGGATGCTCACTCACCTTGTGTTTCCTCTGCCCTAGAGATCTGCGGTACCTGAGGAACACCATTCTCACCAACCTGATGGGCACGTACATGCTCTCCGACACCGTGTGGATGCTCACTCACCTTGTGTTTCCTCTGCCCTAGAGATCTGCGGTACCTGAGGAACACCATCCACACCAACATGATGGGCACGTACATGCTCTCCGACACCGTGTGGATGCTCACTCACCTTGTGATTCCTCTGCCCTAGAGATCTGCGGTGCCTGAGGAACACCATCCACACCAACCTGATGGGCACGTACATGCTCTCCGACACCGTGTGGATGCTCACTCACCTTGTGTTTCCTCTGCCCTAGAGATCTGCGGTGCCTGAGGAACACCATCCACACCAACCTGATGGGCACGTACATGCTCTCCGACACCGTGTGGATGCTCACTCACCTTGTGATTCCTCTGCCCTAGAGATCTGCGGTGCCTGAGGAACACCATCCACACCAACCTGATGGGCATGTACATGCTCTCCGACACCGTGTGGATGCTCACTCACCTTGTGTTTCCTCTGCCCTAGAGATCTGCGGTGCCACCATCCACACCAACCTGATGGGCACGTACATGCTCTCCGACACCGTGTGGATGCTCACTCACCTTGTGTTTCCTCTGCCCTAGAGATCTGCGGTGCCTGAGGAACACCATCCACACCAACCTGATGGGCACGTACATGCTCTCCGACACCGTGTGGATGCTCACTCACCTTGTGTTTCTTCCGCCCTAGAGATCTGCGGTGCCTGAGGAACACCATCCACACCAACCTGATGGGCACGTACATGCTCTCCGACACCGTGTGGATGCCCACTCACCTTGTGTTTCCTCCGCCCTAGAGATCTGCGGTGCCTGAGGAACACCATCCACACCAACCTGTTGGCACGTACATGCTCTCCGACACCGTGTGGATGCTCACTCACCTTGTGATTCCTCTGCCCTAGAGATCTGCGGTGCCTGAGGAACACCATCCACACCAACCTGATGGGCACGTACATGCTCTCCGACACCGTGTGGATGCTCACTCATCTTGTGTTTCCTCTGCCCTAGAGATCTGCGGTGCCTGAGGAACACCATCCACACCAACCTGATGGGCACGTACATGCTCTCCGACACCGTGTGGATGCTCACTCATCTTGTGTTTCCTCTGCCCTAGAGATCTGCGGTGCCTGAGGAACACCATCCACACCAACATGATGGGCACGTACATGCTCTCCGACACCGTGTGGATGCTCACTCACCTTGTGTTTCCTCTGCCCTAGAGATCTGCGGTGCCTGAGGAACACCATTCACACCAACCTGATGGGCACGTACATGCTCTCCGACACCGTGTGGATGCTCACTCACCTTGTGTTTCCTCTGCCCTAGAGATCTGCGGTGCCTGAGGAACACCATCCACACCAACCTGATGGGCACGTACATGCTCTCCGACACCGTGTGGATGCTCACTCACCTTGTGTTTCCTCTGCCCTAGAGATCTGCGGTGCCTGAGGAACACCATTCACACCAACCTGATGGGCACGTACATGCTCTCCGACACCGTGTGGATGCTCACTCACCTTGTGTTTCTTCCGCCCTAGAGATCTGCGGTGCCTGAGGAACACCATCCACACCAACCTGATGGGCACGTACATGCTCTCCGACACCGTATGGATGCTCACTCACCTTGTGTTTCTTCCGCCCTAGAGATCTGCGGTGCCACCATCCACACCAACCTGATGGGCACGTACATGCTCTCCGACACCGTATGGATGCTCACTCACCTTGTGTTTCTTCCGCCCTAGAGATCTGCGGTGCCTGAGGAACACCATTCACACCAACCTGATGGGCACGTACATGCTCTCCGACACCGTGTGGATGCTCACTCACCTTGTGATTCCTCTGCCCTAGAGATCTGCGGTGCCTGAGAAACACCATCCACACCAACCTGATGGGCACGTACATGCATTCCGACACCGTGTGGATGCTCACTCACCTTGTGTTTCTTCCGCCCTAGAGATCTGCGGTGCCTGAGGAACACCATCCACACCAACCTGATGGGCACGTACATGCTCTCCGACACCGTGTGGATGCTCACTCACCTTGTGTTTCCTCTGCCCTAGAGATCTGCGGTGCCACCATCCACACCAACCTGATGGGCACGTACATGCTCTCCGACACCGTGTGGATGCTCACTCACCTTGTGTTTCCTCTGCCCTAGAGATCTGCTGTGCCTGAGGAACACCATCCACACCAACCTGATGGGCACGTACATGCTCTCCGACACCGTGTGGATGCTCACTCACCTTGTGATTCCTCTGCCCTAGAGATCTGCGGTGCCTGAGGAACACCATCCACACCAACATGATGGGCACGTACATTTTCTCCGACACCGTGTGGATGCTCACTCACCTTGTGTTTCCTCTGCCCTAGAGATCTGCTGTGCCTGAGGAACACCATCCACACCAACCTGATGGGCACGTACATGCTCACCGACACCGTGTGGATGCTCACTCATCTTGTGTTTCCTCTGCCCTAGAGATCTGCGGTGCCTGAGGAACACCATCCACACCAACCTGATGGGCACGTACGCATGTCGTGCACGTACGTGTCGGATAGCGTTCTCCGACACCGTATGGATGCTCACTCATCTTGTGTTTCCTCTGCCCTAGAGATCTGCGGTGCCTGAGGAACACCATCCACACCAACCTGATGGGCACGTACATGCTCTCCGACACCGTGTGGATGCTCACTCACCCCATCCAGGTCACCACTCACTCTACAATTGCGTTTTTATGATGATGTGTTTATTATACTAATGCAATAGTTTTAAAAGTATGTTAATATAATTTTTTCGAATTAATAATTAAACAATTAATTTAAGCTCTAAACTTTATTTCTAGACTACTTTTCACTTTTATGCAGGTAAAATACCTTCGCCTTCAAACTGACAAGAAGGTTAGAGTTTTATTTTTAATACTTGAAAGTTATTTAGATTTTCTTTGTTTTTAGCTGGGCATATGATAAATTATGAATGTTATGAAATCTATATATCGAATGAATATGAAAATATAGCTATGCTCATCTTTAATAGATTTGAAAACTGAATTTGATCATGTGACGCATAAAGAAATTACAAAAACAAACACTTAGGAAATTTATTTCAATTGCTTGCCATAATGAAATAAACGAGAGGCTGTGCAGACGAAAATATTCGATATCGGCTAGTTTGAAAATGAAGCATTCTTCTGGGTCTCATGTATTAATTACATAGAATTTTATTTGAAATTCGACCTTGCATATATATATATATATATATATATATATATATATATATATATATATATATATATATTATTAAAGGTTGTGGTGGATTATTTTTTATACGTAATTATCATACGAATTTCATATTGTTTCATGATGTAACGATATTTTATCCGAAGATGATAGTATGCTTGCGTCAAAACCTGATTTTTCTTCCTTGCAATAAGACTTCAGAAACGTATTAACAAGAAGTGGTTTTCAGTTTTCAACAATTGGGAATTCCCACATAAACTAATAAAAAAAGGAGGGACCTATTTTTAGAGTAAATAAGCGATATTTTTAGAATAGAGCGAACACTTTACAAATATTCATATTCATTTGTATAAATGTAGAAGTTTCATTATAATCCTGATGGTTGACAACGAAGATATTAAATTTTGCACAAGTTTAGTTTTAACTGAATACCATGTATTCATATATTTTATATTCCAAGATTCCAGAGTATTTTCTCCTTACTTCTACAGTACACTATGAGTAGACAACATTTTTGTATTTCAATCCTTATACCGTTTGCTATTTGTTTGTTAGATGTACCAGACCAACGAGGGAACCCTCGGCCAGGAGTGCACGGTGACGATCCTTACCCTCAACATAATCCTTCATTATCTCTACCTCACCAACTTTTTCTGGATGTTTGTTGAAGGTTCGGAACTAATTGTTGCTTTTGAAAATTTTCTAGTTTTTTTCTAGCTGTTAAAATTGTTAAGTTTTTTGTAAAACATAAATTGCACAGCACTGAGAATTTTATTCTTGTTTTTAATTAAAGAACATCCAAATTAGTTATTAGTAATTTAAAGGGTATATCTATGTCATAGTTTAACATCTCGACAGTTGCTTTAAAACTGGGAACGTATAAAAGTTATAGAAGTATGGCTTTTAATTTAACCGAACTGAATAGATACGCTTTCCAAACCTAAATTGACTATTGTAGACTCCGCTATAAAGCAAGCCATCTTCCTCCCGATAAATGTTTATAGCATAGTCGATAAAATACGCTTTAATTAAATTCAAGCAACTTCAGAGTCAACCCTGTTAACAGCCTATCAGAGTAAAGTAAACTGTTTTCATATGGAATTGTATTTATCCATCAAATTACAAAACGATGATGCCTCAAAACACCGAGGGGCATCATCGTGAGTGGTTTGTTCTGTTCGATACAAATTTCTGTTTGATCAAATACAAATCATTAAATGAAACTAATGAAATGACTGCCTTCGCAGGTCTGTACTTGTATATGCTGGTTGTAAAGACGTTTGCAAGACAGAATCTGAAGTTGAGATCTTATGCTGCAATCGGTTGGGGTAAGATATTAGTTTTTAGGTTTTTAATGCATTATTTTTAGTTAAATTAATCCTATTATAATTTAGTACAAAAGAAGGATTTAAGGGTCAAAAGAATGTACAACGGTATTGCAAGTCCATAAAGCGAAGATCCAATCGGTGTAACAAGGTACTTTTATGAATTCCTTTTGTTCCTACGTTTTCTTTGTTGTAATGGCAGCTGTATCCTGCTGCAAGGCTACGGCGCGTGGCGAATGAATTCGCTACACCCATCCTATCCTACTTGCAAAGATTGGCTTCCTGGCGAAACACCTACATTTTACTATTGAAATAAATTATTTCATTCAAATAAATCGAAACATAACCGCCCGGGACTTGGAAAAAGCAATAAACTTTATTACATTGATAACAAATTTAAGACACTCAAACTGGACTTAAATTTTATGTTTTATTATTCAGTCTTATTACTTTTATTTGCACAGTATTATTAATCTCATATATACGAAGCTACAAAAATACAACCTTAAGTTTTTATATCATAATTAGTTAAAATAAAATTGTTAGCCTCATACAATAAGCTTTGAAATTTATTGCAACGTCTAATAAAGACTCTATCAAAAAAGTGTTGGTTCTTATTTTTCAAACTCTTAAACTCAAAACTAAACTAAATAAAGTGAACTTGGCAGTTTTAATCTTTCAACTTAATCCACCGGCCTTGAAGTAAAACTTGAGGCAATAAAGTCGTAGTCACCGTGCAGTTTAATGACCGTACACCATTACAGAGTAAACTACAGTAAACCTTGACTGCCGATGCTTCCACTGTACGTTTGCGTTATAGCTTCAGGAAGTCACTAATGTTGTACTCGACGTTGCTCTAAATTGCTGATACACTGACCGTTTCGCACTAAACTTTTAAACAGGCTTGCGGTTATTAGCTTGACCGTTGAATGTAAGACTATTTAATAGGACACTTCAAGTAATAATAATATTAATATACTGTAGTTTAACCGGTGCACGTATTAATTATTTGGTATTACTTCGCATTAACATAAACACAGTATCTTTGACCATTTCAGAACACAAACTTGATCGAGTAATTATTTAACCTAAAATACTTTGACAAGGGTTTCAATTTTTTATTACAATTTTCCAAGTTTTTTAATTTATTAAAAATAATTATGGAGCATCTACGGATTAGTTCCTGCATCGTATAAATATAATATATTGGTTGGATGATTGACGGAATTTACAAAACAAACATTTACTTGTTAAAAATAAAATATTATGTGCATATTCAAATTTTACCTAACACTAGTTCTTTATTCAATTTCGATTTTTTACGTAACAATTTTATATTTAGACTAACTTAGCAATATACCGTTTCTTGGGTGCCCTCCTATTTTCACGAAATATTTGTCTAGAATACTATGCTGGATGTTGTTGATTATTTATTTTTGATAAATACTTATAACATTTGGTTACAAATAACATAAGTATCATATAACATATATAACAAATAATCGAATTAAAAGACCATTCTATTAGAGTAATTACTGCCAATCTTTTTATACTTAAGCAATGTGGTAAATCGTATCTTGTACGCAGTGAGGTGAGTAGGCTAAGCGGTTATTTTTTAGGGCCCAAGACTTAAGTATTAAAGCAGTAAAGTGCAGGAGATGCTGTAAAGACGCGGATGGATCTTTATATCTTTATACCTGGGTTTCGTGTCAGGACGAAGCCGTTGTCTTAGATGGGAAAGAGGGAGAGGTTTATACGTTAACTCACAGCTTTAAGGGTAAGTTTTTTTCCAAGACAAATCGTTTAAAGTTCCTCAAGTTTTGATTTATCAAGGCAAAGACCACATGATTCTTTAATAAATTTATTTTATTAACTAAGGTCAAATATGATTATTTTTAAGCCTGACGATTTAAACCTGATTATTCAAAAATAACTTGTATAGTTGCTTAAAAGTGTCCCATTAAAAGATATGCTACAATAGTCTAAGATGGGCCAAAGAATTTTTGGCTTGAGAGGATGTTTGTTAAAATAATATAAAAGCAAGAGTTTGTATATTTCAAATATAACATTTATAAAAAAAACAGACCTTGATGTCATGTCCGCGGTACCTCAAATAGCGTTTTTTAGCTTTCAATTTCTGTTACCACGTATTAGCTGTTGTACTCAAGCTTCGTCACACCCAAGAATGAACAAATTGTGTGATAATTAATATTTATAAATGGAAAAGTAATAAAACAGTAGTTCAGAAATAGTTTTTTGTAAATAAATAATCATACACAACTCATTGCAAAACTATCTTTTAGTAATCTAGTTAAATATATAGATACTCAAACTGAGATAAAGGTATAACAATGTTAGTGTCGTGGTTACCAGTCAGTTGTGCCATGTAAAATGTAAACAAGTGAAACTGGTTGCTGAAAAATTACCTAACCATCAAACTGTCGATGTGATGTCTTCTGGCTTGTTGCCAAATAAAATATGTCGAGTGTTCCAAAAAGAATATCCGAGTTAAAAGCCTTACAGTATCCATACCATTTATCATATATTTAAATAACTCACTATTTGAAAGGGCAACTCAAACAGGTTTTTGTACATATAATTATACATACAAGGAGCTAGTAAACTAGAACTTGAGATCCCTTCAAGAACTTCGAGAGTGGCTAGATAAACTAATTCAGCTCTAGTTATGGTAATATTGGTTACTTCAGTTGATAGGAAATAAATACTGTGTTTCTCTTTACCTGAACGCACCCCACGCAGTTTTTCTTCTTTTGAGCGCATAAACAACCAAAACTTTGCTCTTAACTGTTATAGTATATATAATTAATTTAAGTATGACGAAATGGAGGATACTGTTATACTGTAATGTCCTGTTCGTATATTCTCCGCAAATAAATGAAGATCTTATATCTTTAACTGGTTTGCCGATAGTTTAAAATAACTCATATGAGCTAAAATTCGGACTATATGGTTGTACAAATTCTAATAAGTGATAGAACGATTTGAAAACATTTTGATCCTACAACTCGTTATATTTATAAAATGTTAAAAAATGTGTAAGAAAAATTGAAAATATCTGCATATTAAATGGAGAGACATTATAAGACATTACATGGCATTAATATACCAGGACGTTATAAAGCTTGAGACTAAATAAGAGACTAGCGAGGCAATACCACCTCTTGCTACAATTCGAGGTACAATTCTAAACTTGTTTACAGCACTCCTTGGTAAACTGTCATGTGGGAAACTCGGCATGTAAAGATCTATCTTTGAGATTGTGTCTGTTTTGCGCTAAACACTGGATTGTTTGTTTGTCTGCCGCGCAGTACCAGCTGACCAGCGGTGGAGCCAGCCTTACATAAACCGGCCGTATACGGGGCAGTTAAGCCGGCCTCGCTCAAAGTGGCTTCGCCTCATTGTCTTAGCAGCTTGCTATTGTTTTGGTGATGGAAGTTGTAAATACCACCGCATATCCCCCTGTTGTTTGGATGAAAGTTTGCACATCAATAGCCCATAAAAAGAAATTGTTAGCTCAATTTCCCTATATTATTTGCAAAAACGTTTTACAACAATCGTCGGTATAAACACCTGCTCAAGTAAATATCACACAATATTTGATATGACCAAAAGTTCTCGACAGTAAAATTAATATTGTGGAATTTGCAGTCCTTTAGAATGAAATTACTAAGTTTGCTCTTGTTAAATCATATCTCCCTGTGGCTCAATAATTTAAAAATAATGAGCTCTGATGTCAACAATTTAAAATTATATCGCAGTTATAACTAGCTGTTGTACACGTTCTTCATTCACACGGCCAAAGTGGAAACTAACAATAATTCCCATTCAAACCGAATAAAAACGAGAAGAAAAAAATAAAAAATAAATATACTCTTATACCGGGTGTCTCACCTAAAGTGAACCAATAGTTAACCTTTTTATTATAAATCTGGTAAAGAATCTTATGGGGGACTTCCCTTTATTTTAAATTGTGCTTTTTGGAGTCACTTCGAAATTTAAAAATATGGCCGCCATTTTCCAATATGGCGGACAACTTTGATTTTTATTATGGAACAACCTATATTTGATAGCGTTTTTGGACTCTACACTTAATTTTAGGAACCTTTCATTCTTTCTAATTTTTTCCTAAACCCAATGGTTAAGGAGGTATGATCAGTTAAATTTTTTCCCCTTTAAAATGTTTTGAGAAATTGTTGATAGTCTGTATATCGAAAACGGTTGAGTTTAACATAAAAGATACCTATGAATATGCCTAAAAATTTGAGTTTAGTTGAGATTTAATCATAAAATAATTTTTAGCCGAGATTGACTAGTTGAAATGTACAATTTTGAATATTCTTTTACTCCATAAGGAATACATAGGATGGCACAGTTGAATGGACGCAGTGCATTTCAAATGGGGAAAAATCAAACTTTAACTGCTCGTAATTTCTCCTGAACAATTGAGTTTAGGAAAAAATAAGAAATATCAAAAAGTTCCTTAAATTAAGTTTAGAATCCAAAACCGCCATAAAATATAGAGTGTTCCATAAGAAAAATCAAAGTTGTCCGCCATATTTGAAATTGGCGGCCATATTTTTAAATTCCGAAGTGACTCCAAAAAGCAGTTTTAAAAATAAAGGGAGTCCCCCATAAGAAGTTCTTTGTCAGATTTATAATAAAAAAGTTAGCTATTGGTTCACTTTGGGTGAGACACCCGGTATATATATCATATATCTAAGGGGTTTTTGCGTTTACCCCGCTAAACAAACAGGCAGAAACAGCCACATCATTATAATATTGAATACCGAAATTCTTTGCCTACTGTACTTTTAAAAGTCAATAAAATTCATAAATAACAGTCAAAGTAAAACGTTATACTCAATGGCTTAGTGTTCTGGAAGTCGGAAGCTAATTATACCATTATCCTTTTCTAATTTTCCAGGCCTGCCATTGTTGGTGGTGGTCGCCTGGATAATCATTAAGAGCGTGTTCACCAATGATGCTCCTACTGACGGACCTCTCGAGGTAAATAATCACCACCTATTGTGAAAATAGCGTTAGGTAATTTATTCTTTGCCTACCTTTGTTTAGTGACAAGTAACTGGTCCAGGCCGTCCGTATGAGCCCAATGTTTAAATAAATAAAACTAACATTAGTGCCATGAACTAACTGGGTGACGCCCTTTCGCGCGACCTGTTATTCTGAGACTAATTTGATAAAACTGTAATATAATACAGGAAATAGAAATTAACTTATGGATTTGGACCTTTAATACATCACTAAAAAGTGGTTGGATCATCATACGCGAAGAGTCTAATAAAATAATGCATTCCATTACCACGCCAATTGAGTTATAATAAAACATGTGCCTGGTAAATAATTGATTGACGTGCAGTTTTATAAATAAAAGTTAGAGTTACGTTTTGGATAGTTTTTACTAAGTAGTACGGTATAGAATCATAGTATATTTTTAAAACTATTTAAGGTATGTTATAAGCCTGATTATGTTCATTATTGGCAAATATGTGAGGATTATTTTTGAGACTCATGTCACTATGCTGTGGATAAATAATTTCTCGGTTTTGTTTCCACAGGCTCGCTTGATATCAGCCATGATGCCCCAGTGTTCCATGTTGGTCCCCGACGTCTACGACTGGATCTATCAAGGTCCCATGCTCAGCGTTCTACTTCTCAACATATTCTTCCTCTTTAGTATCATGTGGGTATGTCTCTCAATACGCTATTGTGTTTGCAAAAAAACTTAAGTTATTTTGTCTGAATGTTTTATCTTAATACAAATGTTAAAGTGTTTATTAATTTTTTGAATATTACAAACATTTCATTGAAAATATAACTAATAATTTTCTAACTCCTCTGCGTTTTTTATGAGTTAAAAGTAGTTTATCTTTGTGGTATGGTATTTTTTTAACTTACTATAATAACTTAAAGATGGTGGATAGCAGATTTGAGATTTAGGAGTGCCTCGAACCATATGTGCTACTATATATGTTACTGTTACTGGCCATATAAATTTAACCCGAGTCCAGACAAAATCGTTGGGAGACATCTTTTGACTAGTTTCGACTCATGGCCTACCCAAAATGTATGATGGATCTCATGCGTACAAGTGATGTAACCAAATAAAATACATTAACAAGTGAGATATAGCTACCGTGGCTCAGGCCGAGGGAAAATAAGAGGAAATAGTATTGCAGTTTAACTTAATTTAATGGCGACAATCTCGCCCGTGCTAGGTGCTGATCACCAAGCTGCGGTCGGCCACCAACGCGGAGACCCAGCAGTACAGGAAGGCCACCAAGGCGCTGCTGGTGCTGATCCCGCTGCTGGGCGTCACCTACGTGCTGTTCTTGGACGCCCCCACAGAGGACCACATCGCCAGCTACTATCACAACGTGCGGGCGGTCCTGCTCTCCATACAGGTACGTCACCTACGTGCTGTTCTTGGACGCCCCCACAGAGGACCACATCGCCAGCTACTACCACAACGTGCGGGCGGTCCTGCTCTCCATACAGGTACGTCACCTACGTGCTGTTCTTGGACGCCCCCACAGAGGACCACATCGCCAGCTACTATCACAACGTGCGGGCGGTCCTGCTCTCCATACAGGTACGTCACCTACGTGCTGTTCCTGGACGTCCCCACAGAGGACCACATCGCCAGCTACTATCACAACGTGCGGGCGGTCCTGCTCTCCATACAGGTACGTCACATACGTGCTGTTCTTGGTCGCCCCCACAGAGGACCACATCGCCACCTACTACCACAACGTGCGGGCGGTCCTGCTCTCCATACAGGTACGTCACCTACGTGCTGTTCCTGGACGCCCCCACAGAGGACCACATCGCCAGCTACTATCACAACGTGCGGGCGGTCCTGCTCTCCATACAGGTCGTCACCTACGTGCTGTTCCTGGACGTCCCCACAGAGGACCACATCGCCAGCTACTATCACAACGTGCGGGCGGTCCTGCTCTCCATACAGGTACGTCACATACGTGCTGTTCTTGGTCGCCCCCACAGAGGACCACATCGCCACCTACTACCACAACGTGCGGGCGATCCTGCTCTCCATACAGGTATGTCACCTACGTGCTGTTCCTGGACGCCCCCACAGAGGACCACATCGCCAGCTGTGATAGTAGCCTTATCCATGAATTAACTATCACTAAAGCTTAATTACTCCGTGACAGTGCTGCTACAAAGATAAGAAAGGATAAGAGAGGTCAAGGGAGGTTTTTCTAAACCCGAGCCCATTTCGGCTCTGACGTTTTCGACATCTTTATAGTAAAAAAAACTCTGGTAACAAAATAATGAGGTCTGCAATCAAAATAAAATAAAGATGTCTTTCTGGATATTTTTAAATCATTTGATTTTCAGGATCAACTAGAGTATCACCATCATTCTATTATTGCAAGGTATAATTCTTTTTATGGAATTGCAGATTTCCATAACAAACACACGCTAACTTACATACTTTGTTTAAATATATCAAACTCTACACTGAAGATGCAATATTTGAGTGCTAATGCCTAATGAGAGATTGTGTGGAAGGGGTTCCTGGTGGCGCTGCTGTACTGCTTCCTGAACAGCGAGGTGCAGAGCACGCTGCGGCACCGCCTGGCGCAGTGGCAGGAGGCGCGGGCGCTGGGCGGGCCGCGCTACTCCGCCAGCAAGGACTGGTCGCCGTCCACGCAGCAGGAGAGCGTCAGGTGAGGAAACCTAAGTTGGCAATACTGAACAGCGAGGTACAGAGCACGCTGCGGCACCGCCTGGCGCAGTGGCAGGAGGCGCGGGCGCTGGGCGGGCCGCGCTACTCCGCCAGCAAGGACTGGTCGCCCTCCACGCAGCAGGAGAGCGTCAGGTGAGGAAACCTAAGTTGGCAATACTGAACAGCGAGGTGCAGAGCACGCTGCGGCACCGCCTGGCGCAGTGGCAGGAGGCGCGGGCGCTGGGCGGGCCGCGCTACTCCGCCAGCAAGGACTGGTCGCCGTCCACGCAGCAGGAGAGCGTCTGGTGAGGAAACCTAAGTTGGCAATACTGAACAGCGAGGTGCAGAGCACGCTGCGGCACCGCCTGGCGCAGTGGCAGGAGGCGCGGGCGCTGGGCGGGCCGCGCTACTCCGCCAGCAAGGACTGGTCGCCGTCCACGCAGCAGGAGAGCGTCAGGTGACGTCACAGTGTTCCCAATAATAGAAACCCTAAGTTTGCAATACTGAAGAAAGGTTAAAAGGGCTGGGCACGAAAAACCATGGAAGAGATCAGAGGGCTAAGGAATTATATTCCACTGAGCTATTGAAGAATAAAATAATCATTTAATTAACAATCGTTGTTGGTTCATTAACAATTAACAATTCGTTGAAGCGGTGTCATAACATTCAATTCCAAATGCTCACGAAATGGTAGGCTATAGCAAGAATTTTAGTTTCTAAAAACGTCATTAAATTTGTAAATAAGTATAAGCAATTCAGCGAAAAATAATTAATATTTACTATGTTCTAGATTGTTTAAGCCCGGCAAGTTCTTCAACCGCAAGCGGCAAATGAGCGTGAGTGAAGCGACCACGATGACAGTGCTTGGCAACAGTCGCACCAACGGGTCGTACAGCGAAGCGCCGCCCTTGCTGCACGGCGAGAACCAGCTGTAGCTCTAGCAGCTATCCTAACCGTCACGTCGCGTCGCCACAGCTACAGTGAGTGAAGAGACCACGATGACAGTGCTTGGCAACAGTCGCACCAACGGGTCGTACAGCGAAGCGCCGCCCTTGCTGCACGGCGAGAACCAGCTGTAGCTCTAGCAGCCATCCCAGCCGTCACATCGCTACAGCTACAGTGAGTGAAGCGACCACGATGACAGTGCTTGGCAACAGTCGCACCAACGGGTCGTACAGCGAAGCGCCGCCCTTGCTGCACAGCAAGAACCAGCTGTAGCTCAAGCAGCCATGCCAGCCGTCACGTCGCTACAGCTACAGTGGGTGAAGCGACCACGATGACAGTGCTTGGCAACAGTCGCACCAACGGGTCGTACAGCGAAGCGCCGCCCTTGCTGCACGGCGAGAACCAGCTGTAGCTCAAGCAGCCATGCCAGCCATCACGTCGCTACAGCTACTGTGAGTGAAGCGACCACGATGACAGTGCTTGGCAACAGTCGCACCAACGGGTCGTACAGCGAAGCGCCGCCCTTGCTGCACAGCAAGAACCAGCTGTAGCTCAAGCAGCCATGCCAGCCGTCACGTCGCTACAGCTACAGTGGGTGAAGCGACCACGATGACAGTGCTTGGCAACAGTCGCACCAACGGGTCGTACAGCGAAGCGCCGCCCTTGCTGCACGGCGAGAACCAGCTGTAGCTCAAGCAGCCATGCCAGCCATCACGTCGCTACAGCTACTGTGAGTGAAGCGACCACGATGACAGTGCTTGGCAACAGTCGCACCAACGGGTCGTACAGCGAAGCGCCGCCCTTGCTGCACGGCGAGAACCAGCTGTAGCTCTAGCAGCCATGCCAGCCATCACGTCGCTACAGCTACTGTGAGTGAAGCGACCACGATGACAGTGCTTGGCAACAGTCGCACCAACGGGTCGTACAGCGAAGCGCCGCCCTTGCTGCACGGCGAGAACCAGCTGTAGCTCAAGCAGCCATGCCAGCCATCACGTCGCTACAGCTACTGTGAGTGAAGCGACCACGATGACAGTGCTTGGCAACAGTCGCACCAACGGGTCGTACAGCGAAGCGCCGCCCCTTGCTGCACGGCGAGAACCAGCTGTAGCTCAAGCAGCCATGCCAGCCGTCACGTCGCTACAGCTACAGTGGGTGAAGCGACCACGATGACAGTGCTTGGCAACAGTCGCACCAACGGGTCGTACAGCGAAGCGCCGCCCTTGCTGCACGGCGAGAACCAGCTGTAGCTCAAGCAGCCATGCCAGCCGTCACGTCGCTACAGCTACAGTCGGTGAAGCGACCGCGATGACAGTGCTTGGCAACAGTCGCACCAACGGGTCGTACAGCGAAGCGCCGCCCTTGCTGCACGGCAAGAACCAGCTGTAGCTCTAGCAGCCATCCTAGCCGTCTCGTCGCTACAGCTACTGTGAGTGAAGCGACCGCGATGACAGTGCTTGGCAACAGTCGCACCAACGGGTCGTACAGCGAAGCGCCGCCCTTGCTGCACGGCGAGAACCAGCTGTAGCTCTAGTAGCCATCCTAGCCGTCACGTCGCTACAGCTACTGTGAGTGAAGCGACCGCGATGACAGTGCTTGGCAACAGTCGCACCAACGGGTCGTACAGCGAAGCGCCGCCCTTGCTGCACGGCAAGAACCAGCTGTAGCTCTAGCAGCCATCCTAGCCGTCACGTCGCTACAGCTACTGTGAGTGAAGCGACCGCGATGACAGTGCTTGGCAACAATCGCACCAACGGGTCGTACAGCAAAGCGCCGCCCTTTCTGCACGGCGAGAACCAGCTGTAGCTCAAGCAGCCATCCTAGCCGTTTGCTACAGCTACAGCTGTGAATCAAGCTACAGCCCCGTTGTCCAGCAGGCAGCAGTGGCAGCACTCGAGTGCACAGTACATCGCGCTATGAGGAGTGACAGATCAGTGAGATGTTTTATATCCTTGCGGTATGTTTATATCCTCGCGAATCCGCGCGAGTACACATAGCTGTATGCCAGCAATTCTGCTTTCAAGTGTTTGTATGTAAATATCACTCTTCCGGTCTGTAAATTAATGTGTAATATACTCTTAAGAACACGTTTGTAAATAGTATGTTGCTAAACACTGTTTCAAAAAGAAATACGGTTTTGTTGAGCTACGTTGATTTCTACACGAAAGAAGAATAACAAGTCCTATGGCACACTTTAAGAAACTTACAAACGATTTTACCATGTTAAGATCGATGTTCATAGACGAGTTTAAGTGAAAATTATAGGTTTAACGTCTTTTAAACTAAATGCTTCGTGTGTTTATTACAATAGAGCGATGCATATATAATTAATCGATGAACTGATGCTTGCGTAAAATATTTTTCTCAAATTTAAGAGTCTGTTGGGTGTTAACAGTGTGCCCAAGCAATCTCCAATCTTGGCAATTTCCGTTGTCGGAATAGGTCGACTCCACGTGTATTCGTGATTAGACTTCTATTGCTGAGTTGATGCTTTGTGAGAAATGAATATCGATTCACTTTTTTCATCTTGTATTTCACTCTGCGTTATGCTTCCTTAAAGTACAATGACTGAAAAATATTCATATTTGTTATTCGAGTTTTCAATTGTTTTCGTTTTACTCTAAGATTATAACTTATTTTGGCATCACGAATATTAGTAATTTTAACCAATGTAGGGTTTCAAAAAAGGAAATAAATAGCATAGTATCATGTAATTATTTTCTTGAGAGAATTAGATACAACTTTATTTCTTAAGGAGGTTACTTATTTTTTAAGAGTTAAAAATAAAAATCAATAACGAAAATTAAAACATAAAACGTAAAATGCTGCAAATTAAATATATTATTATTAACTTACATAATATTATTTTACTGTCTGATCAATGTATGCAGTAATATAACTGAATATATACCTATATTTTATTATTCAAAAGGGGGATATAAAATGTAATCAAATTGAATTAGTTAATAAAGGGTAAAATAACTGTATTTCCTGCTAACATTCGATTGACATATAAATCTATAGTCGATTAGGTATAGTTAGGTATACTCTAACTGTTTATTCATCAGTCAGACCTAGCGTGATCGTTTTCAAAACGACTTTAAATAACTGTCCTATTAAGCAATAACAATAAAAAAAACTTGAATTACACTTAGTGTGTAAGAATGATATTTTTGCACTAAAATCTTTTAAGATAATATCTTATAAACAATTTTAAACGCTGTTAAATACTCATAGCTGGTGCTACTTCTTTTATACTGTATGAGATTTATTTATGTGCTAGTATTAACTGTACTGTGCGTTAGATTTTTATGTAAAATATCTTACTAAGAAGTCTATGTCTGTATTTTCACTGTATTTTCATTACATGTATTTTTGTAGTAAAACCTGATCAAAATTTGTTTTTTTATTACCAGTTAGATACTTTAAAATGATAAAAATATTTTGTAAGAAGACGTAATTTTGCTATGCAAAGTAAGTTATGCAGATGCGTACACAACTTTTCAAGTAAAAATATACAATTACAATTAAAGTATATAATTTTTTTACAACAATGTATTCAGTTTTTCATTTTAAAATAAAAATGTTCCACACGAGGATCTAAATGTACTTTAGGCCTCCAGATGCCAAAAACACAAATTTTTTAGTTCATTTATGTACTTAATTTTAAGGGATGACAATTCTCTTTTACTACCCTCTTCATCAGGCTGGTTTTCGAACTTTTCTGACTATTCCCAATTTCTTTGCCTGTATCGAATGTTATTAAGATCAGACCAAAAGAAAGGTTATGATGGTATCGGGCTTATGTATGATCATGAAACCTTGGGCATAGCTTCGTCCCAAAAGAGGAAATCTGCTTAGAGGTGAAATTATTAAACTTCTAGTTTGAGTTGGTAATTTTTAAGGATGTAGTTTCTTACTAAGCAGTTCAGAAGATATACAATAATTATCTCAAATTAATATTTAATTCAATTTCATAGTATTTTAAATGCTAGTATTTTTTTAACTCAAGATCAAGATAATTACACCTACTAAATTGGTAGAAGTGATTCTCTCAACAGCTAGATAACTTTCGTAAAATTTGCTCCAGGACTTCCCCTGGGATTTATGCCTTAGGAGTATTATCAAGTCATAGCCCAGATCACATCCTAAAAATTGCATATTTTGGCCTGGTATACCCTCACCTAGGGGTGCACGGAAGCGGACTTCCTAAGGTTCCGACTTCAAAAGAAAGCCGTTCGCATAATGGCTAAGTTGCAGTATAGAGAGTCTTGCAGGAATGTCTTCAGGGAGATGTCTTCTGGGAAGTCTGTACATTTTTGAAGTTATTCTCTTTTGTACTCACCTCTTCAAGGCGCACAAGTCCACAACTACCCAATAAGGGGGAGAGACTTGCACAGGCTCTCACAAAACAGATCCAGAGCTGCGATGAGTCTGCCCTCTCAAGTAGGCGTGAGATTCATGAACAATCTCCCTGAGGTTATTCGAAGGAAAGGAGATGGAAGGAAATTCAGGGCTCACCACAAGCAATTTCTGATTCAACACGGAATTTTACACGGTGGACGAGTTTGTGGCCCGCTCAGAGTGAGTGCTCCTGCCCGTGGGGGAGTCATGAAGCGACGTCTAGATTGTCCGGCTGAGTGGGAGTGGACTCTGGAATTTAGAAAAATTGTGTTTGTTTTATTTTATTCCAGGAGTGGAAAAGACACAAAGACTTATTTGCAAAAGAAATAACTGTCTTTTGCCACACAATTTTTTTCTTTTCCTTTTTTTTGGTAGGAGGTGGAATGGGTTTACGCACACTGAGGGGCTGTTGTCCCCTCAGTAGTGTCGGACTCCCACGAGCTCGATGTCCCGTGAACTACCGACTAAACCACCCCCCTCGGCACCGAGGACACTAGCCTGGAACCGATTCACACATAACTTCGATCTAGGCCTTTGATATTACGCCACAAGGGTAACTTCCGTGGGGAAAAGCTGAGGATTAAGGCCGATTGAGGTCGACCTTTTTCGCCCGAAGAATGGCCTGGACGTGGTACTGGACACAGTTCCAGTTGCCCTCTCCCTGGAGCATAGCTCCGACGATGGAAAAGTCTCTCCCTGGGCAGAGACGATGGTTTCGGTCAGCCGACAATATATATATATTGTCTGTAGGCACGATAACTTTCGTAAAAAGGTCCGATCCTAATGAAATTTGAAACAAACTTGTAAAGCGATATTCATGACTCCGAGTTAGAAAACCAGCGAGATTGGTATACATTTTAGCGAACTTTCCCTATAGGGAAGAAGCTATTACCGTAGGTCTCATGGTAAGACCTAAGCCCGAGACCATGATATCTTTTCGTTTTGGGGCTACCAGAAGCAAAAGACACCAATAGTTCGAATTTATGTATATATATATATATATATATATAATGTGTGTGTGTGTGTGTGTGTGTGTGTCTGTTAGCACGCTGGGGCCGTAAAGTTTTTTTTTACATAAAAACACACTTTACCGAATTTTCGTTGGCACCATTGAATTCAGCTAAAAAAATAATTTAGTATTTTGAATCACTGCTCTATGTCCATTTTGAAAGTGAGAAACACAGTACGTTGTCCCAATGTTAACCTTATGGGAAATAAGTAAAATTCTATATCTCGGTTATTTCTCAGCATATCTTGATAAAACTTGGTAAATAGCTTCTTCTAGTTCAGATCTACTAAATATTTAATTAAAACCACCCAGTTTAATATACCTGTAGCAGCAAACCTGCAAAATCATTCCCCATGTTATTCTTATGGAGCTTACAAAAACCTGTCAAATCTCGCTATGTTGGATTGAAATATGTTGTTTTGCATTTGAATTTCGCTGAGTATGCAGGTTTGCTACAACGGGGGTATTATAAAAATTTAATGGCTGGAATTGAATTCGGCTTAAAAAATTAATACAGTACTTTGAATCTTCACTCTAAATCAATAGGTTACATCGGTGAGATATTGGGTCTGCTAAACACAGTTTATTTTATTTCTCCTTGAGGGGACAAAAACTATTAAAATTCTGGGATAAATACCCAGGATAAATTTTGAATTTCCCTACAAATTTGGATTTTAAAAATTATAATACAAACAATATGATAGAATATAATTTGTTTATGTGATGGTTTGATTTGTTTTTATTCCTTGAATTTGAGTAGATTTATATTAGGTTTGCTCACATTTATGTACTATAACAAGAATACTTTTTTTAAATTATTGGAATATGAATAATTATTGATGAAAAAGCTAATAAATGATAAAATATACATTGTTTTGAGTAATATTTACTCAGAATTTTCAACACAACAATTATTTCCCTTACATATGTAGGATATGCCCACATATATAAAAAAATAAATTCACTAAGTTCGCAGGTTTTCTGCGACAGATGTATTTAAATTATAAGATAAATCAAATGACTGTATTTAATTTTTAATTTTGACCAATTTGATATCAGTTTATGGTACTATAACAAGAATAAACATTTTTTAAATTTATAAGACTAAGAATTAACAAGAAATCAATACAAAAAGTGTATTACTATAATGAATACCCAATACTATGATGTGATTCCCACTATCATTTCCCTTAATATCTTCTCTTGAATTTATTCAAAAAGTATATCACGAAATATACTTTTTGTAATATTTGCATAACATGTTCGAAATATTATTTTCTCTTACATAAATTAAATAACCTCACATATAAAGAAAATATTTCTATAGAAATTCGGTGAGTATGCAGGTTTGCTGCGACGGGAGTATTTAGAGTCTATTAGCATTGAATATACTATTAGTTTTATAACCGACATAATAGACGACATCGCCTCTGGAGTGCAGCACCAGGCGAGATGAAGAGATAACCCGGTACACGCAGTTCCGCTACCGGCCGCCAGGCTGCAGTGCCTCCCGTGCCCCCCGTCCCGTTCGATACATATTATAGCAAATACGAGATGATGGCCATATAAGTAAAAGTAAAGATTCAAAAGGCAAAAACGTAAGTTACGTATTCAATTCTAAGCAAATATTTCTCACGCAGTACAAAAAAACTCAAAATATAAAAAAACTAGTCCTAAAACGAGAGGAAAATTACCAATTATTAAGGTTATTATTATCAGTTTCAGGTATATCATATCAAGGGTAAGTAATGATAACAGGATAGTTAAACAATAACAAAGATTGGGATGGTATGAAAGTGTAATTCAAATAAAACATTAAAATAGAAATGACAATTGTGGTTAATTAAATAACACAAGTGTAAATGTTGAGCTAACAGAATTTTCTTTTACAGCAGAACTTGAACTCTAGCTTTAATTCATCATATTAAGAGGTAATTTCCTACTAATTGGTATCAAACCAATAATTCAAAATCATACAATTCATTATTATTTAAAATTAAAATAAAAAACAATATATTTACAATTGTTGGTTTTAAATACTGCCATTGGTTGTTGGGCTATTAATTAACAATCCTGTCTAAGGAACGTGCCAACCTTAGTCAGTAACAAGGCTACAAGGTCGCGCCACTATCATCACGATCATCACACTCATCCTTCACTCATATTCAGGGTAACGTCCTCCATGAGGTACCTGTCTTATTAAGAATTATTAAGAATGACCTAATTGCGACGGATTTGGTTATTTATACAGTTTCTATTTTAGATTTAATGATCAAACCAAAAATGAAACTCTTTTTCTTGCAATTTCTAATATTAACGGTTGATACTGATATTGAATTAATAACAATAAAACCTTATGGGTTTAAAAATCATAAAAAATCAGTACAGGTTGGTTGGGATAATAATTATCATATATTTACCAACGGAAATGAAGCTCCAATTTGTAAATTAGGAGGATAAGTTGAAAATAGCTTTTAAACAACTGTTGATTCTTTATAATTTCCCTATTAACAAACAAAACAGATCAATAAATTATTTGTCAATCAACTAAATTGGCATAAAATAATTTCCTTTCGTAATGGGTGCTTCATTTAGATCATCTGTGATTCAGATGTGAAAGAGCCAATACATTTTAATGAAATAAGTTTTGTTTGGAAATAATGAATTAGTATTTTCTTGATTTATATCTGACTTCTTGTAGTCCGAAATAGTTTGAAAATATTAAACTATTGATTCATTTTTATAAACGGAGTTTTTGTATCATTAAGGCGGGAAGGGAAATAAAGTATCAAATTTTCATAATTTAATTTAATGGGACGCTTTAAAAACACCGTTTGTAGCTTAAGACACATTTTATTTTAATATGGGGCGCTCCAGTCCCTTGCGTTTATATCCGCTTCTTGCAGTTTATGTTGATTTCTTATATCATCCTCAACTGACGATAAAATATCTTGTATTTGAGGTCCATTTTTATATGCGAAAATAGAATGATTTAATTAGGCAAGTTACATTAGTATACCGCCACAATGCCATAATTATAAAACCATGTGTTTGTTAGTTATTAAAAAAGAAATAAAAAGAAATTTCGCATACCGAACTGCCATTAATTACCTTTTAATTTAAGCAGCTCAGACTCAATTAAAAATTATACTGAAAATTTATTCAGGAGATCTGGGGAAAATAGACTGAAAAATGGTACTAAATTCCCTCCTTAAATCCTATGAAATTAGTTTCAATATGTGACCCGCCAAGGGGAAAGGGACCTTATCATCCCAAATGAAATTTTACAGGTCTGCAAGTTTTAGTGGTTAGGGTAAAAAAACACAACTCCTGATTTTTATTGTTTCTTCCTCTAAATATGTATACCAACAATTTTTCCCATCTTACACTTGAATTTAACTTTTAACATGGTTAAATAAATCTTTTTCTAAACCCTTCCAATCTGAAAAAAGGAGCTTTAACTTCTCCAATGCTATTTTAATGCTTCGTAGTTAAGAAAATCCGGGAGCTCTGTGAGGAATAAACACAAGGCTTGCTAAGACCTGATCTAGGAACCAGAACCTGAAAATATACAGGAACTTCCAGAACAAGTAGTTGACGACAAAGCTCCAGGTCCAAGTGAAGTTAACAAAAACGTATTACAATTAAAAAAAAATAAAGAATAAAAATTCATTCAAATAATATAATGTCATATTTTGTTAGGATTAATAGTAATAAATTCTTAGTTGAGTATAAAATTAAAATTAACATGAAACAAGACATTTTGCTCTGATAATTTGGTGTCTTTTTTACTCCCATCTATTAAAGCAATGTTCGACAAAAAATTCAAGCAATTGTCAAAATTCAATGGTGGACTCCATATTCAGCTTTAAATTTCTGACAAAATTATATGTGGTACATAGCCAATATACAAGTAGTAACAAAAATATTAAAGTTACGAATTTGTAAAACTTTAAACCGCGATCTCCTAAATTTACTGTTTTAAATATTTAAAATTCAAAAAATGTATTACTCAGATATCTTGAAAATGCTTTCACCAGTTTGTTTGGACGTTAATGTAGATTAAGGATTTACTATTAACTCAATTTCGAAAAAATTGAGATTACGGTCCCTTTTCCCTCAGCGGGTCCCAATTTTCTCAGTCGGACCCCAGCCTCACACGAGCCGCACGTCGCCCAGCAGGTTGCTGCCCTCTAGGAAGTTGCTGATGAGCGTGCTGAGGATGCCGTTGACCACGAGCTCCACGAAGCCCAGCAGGTAGGGCTCCACGGCGCCCACGATGGGAGTCAGCACGCCGCTGGAGCCGCGCCACTCGTCCTCCTCCTCCTCGTCCTCGTCGTCCGCCTCTGCCTCCAGGGCCGGGGCGCTGAGGAAACGATTGTACATGAATATAAACGATGGGAGTCAGCACGCCGCTAGAGCCGCGCCACTCGTCCTCCTCCTCCTCGTCCTCGTCGTCCGCCTCTGACTCCAGGGCTGGGGCGCTGAGGAAACGATTGTACATGAATATACACGATGGGAGTCAGCACGCCGCTAGAGCCGCGCCACTCGTCCTCCTCCTCCTCGTCCTCGTCGTCCGCCTCTACCTCCAGGGCCGGCGCGCTGTGGAAACGATCATACATGAATATACACGATGGGAGTCAGCACGCCGCTGGAGCCGCGCCACTCGTCCTCCTCCTCCTCGTCCTCGCCGTCCGCCTCTGCCTCCAGGGCCGGGGCGCTGAGGAAACGATCATACATGAATATACACGATGGGAGTCAGCACGCCGCTAGAGCCGCGCCACTCGTCCTCCTCCTCTTCGTCCTCGTCGTCCGCCTCTGCCTCCAGGGCCGGGGCGCTGTGGAAACGATCGTACATGAATACACACGATGGGAGTCAGAACGCCGCTGGAGCCGCGCCACTCGTCCTCCTCCTCCTCGTCCTCGCCGTCCGCCTCTGCCTCCAGGGCCGGGGCGCTGTGGAAACGATCGTACATGAATATACATGATGGGAGTCAGCACCCCGCTAGAGCCGCGCCACTCGTCCTCCTCCTCCTCGTCCTCGTCGTCCGCCTCTGTCTCCAGGGCCGGGGCGCTGAGGAGACGATCATACATGAATGGAATACATGGATACATGAGGACAGTCAGGATGGGAGTCATACTCCTCTCCCTCATCCTCAAGTTCAAGTGTTAAAGTTTGTATCTAGACCTGTGTTTTTAGCTCTAAAATTTCTGTTAGATAATCAGAGCCACAATAGTGATTTGTGCATCTAGGGGCTAAAGTGCAACCTTTTCTCCGTGAGGGAAAAGGCCCGTGAGGGCTGTTGTCGCCCGATGGCGAAGCCGAGGGCCACAATTTTCCCAAGGGTGAAAAAGCACTTTAGTCCCTGATGCAACACAACATTTTTCCTCCACCTACACCATTAACAATAACTGTGACAATATACCTTTTTCTGTATATGATCCTTTTTTCCTCTAAAGCTAGATTAGAATCACATATAAATATATAACAAAAGGTACTTAGGCAATTTAAACAACCATTTATTCATACTTTCACTCTATTTTTTACACTGTTTTTTCTAAAGTCTATTAATTGAAAAATACCTCCCAAAATCTGTAGGTAAGAAACAATCATGTTTATAAAACGTTCGGCATATTGGTAACAACAAACTCTAAATCAGGTGTTTTTATATTCAGTGTTGCTAAGTTAATTAATAAAAAAAATATTACCTGGCTATTAAATGCATACGGTTTTGTTTTCTTAAGTTGAAACACTGACGTTCCTGAATTAAATTTAGAGTAAGCAAATGAAAATCGACAGTGTTGCCACACTTTCTCACTGTCCATCGAGGCGTTGCCAGATTTCTCCCCATGTTTTCCTTATGTGATTACTTTTAGTCCCATGGGAGAAAAAGAAGATATTTTTAATCCCGATTGAGAAAAAGTAAGTAAGTAAATCACATGGAGTATAAGCTAGTACTTCAGCATTCTTATCAAGGGACTAAAGACGACTTTAGATAGTATGTGGAGGAAAAAATAGTAGGTACCTTAAAGTAAGACTGCAATAAATGTTTATTTGTTATGCATAATTGCCACCGAAAACCTACGTAAAACCTAAGTAAGACTAAATATGTTTCGATTACTTTTGTTACAATAAAGTAATTATCAAGTTAAAGCAACTTCAAAGTAACCATGTAGTTGTTTCAATAGAAAATAGTTAGAAGTCAGTTTTCCTGAAACGTTATCACACCTTACTCCTAGGAATTCTCCATGCTTTCATAAGCTTCATTCCATGACCTTGCATTCTTTACCACAGTGGTTCAATTATTGTACCTACTATGATGTAAGCGACCCTTCAATTTCTAAAAATATTTCTCAACGGGAGCTCCTTAAACTTAGAAAAGTCTTTTCGTAAAAGTGAATAATCACTAAATGGTTTTTACCTCTAAACGATATTTTGTAGACTTATATATTATTAGAGGGGTTTACAGATATGTTGTCAGTGCGGAGTGAGTGCGGTGATCACCTGAGGCGGTCGCGGGCGGCGCGCAGGGTGAAGGTGAGGGTGAGGCGCCGCTCGGGGTCGGTGATGTTGCCGCGGACGGTGACGGAGGGCGCGGCCTGCAGCAGCGTCGACAGCGCCTCGGAGTCCTCCTGTCCCGGTGCAAACAGTGAACAGTTCCAGTTTATCACGATAGATTTAATTTAATAAGGTGGCTGATGATTCCAGATTAACAAATAGTTTCGGCTTAATAATGGTTTTATATTAGAAATAGTCGAGGAGATTCATATGAAGATAGTTTTCCGTGTTTGGTTTTGGTTTAAAAACACGTAATAAAACACAAAGCAAAACAATAGGTAATAGCTTTCATGATGTTCGATTCGATTGTAATGAAAATAATTCTCAAACCAAGATGATTTTGAAGTAAGGAAATTATGACTCCTTAACTAACCTGAAGATTGCTCCAAAAAATCAAAACTAGTAAGAAATTGGATAATGCCCCAGCAATTCTAGCATTTCCTAATAATTCAAAGAGCGGACAACAAATTTTATTTTAGAGGTATGAGAATTCGTTAAGTCGTTTGGGTAACACAGGTCACATACTTGAGAGTAAATAACATAAAATAAAACTAAATATGTAAATAAGAGTATGCTTTTAAATGACTTGAAACGCTTTATTGCGGAATAAAAATCTATAATAAAAGATTATTTGGTTAGAATATCATTTTTGAACTATGATGTTAAGTCTATTAGTCATAAATCTTCTTAAATACCTGAGATATCGCCTTGTTTTCTTGTTGTTCTGAAGTAACTAGCATATCCATTTGTTTAAAAAGCATTTGCAGGAACTCAGTGTGACCGCCTCCTAAATCTATTGCAGCTGAAAAAGGAAAAATCAACACTGTAAACGTTTCCACCTAATAATAGTATATTTCACTACTAATTACGAAAGTAGCCACATTTACTAGCCACGAGGCTTACGCCTCGCAAGTAAAACACTATCTTGCCCCGAAATGGTACTTTTGTGACGAGTTGTGAACAGTACTTTCTATCACGATGCAAATAAGTGACCAAACTTATAAAAAATAATCCAACATTTCATAGTTTAGTCATTTTTCTATAAGTAAACACAGTACGGCTGAACTGTCTATTTTAGTTTATAAAGTCAGCTGGTTGAACTGTCAAATTAAGGAATTCGTTTGTTTGGGTACGGCAAAAGTTTGTTTTGGTACGGAAATGGTTTGTTTGGGTACGGGAATGAAATGTTTGGGTACCGAAAAAGCAGCTGATCATTACTTGTTTTGTCGTAAGCAAATCGAGAGTTTTCGTAGATCTCAGCTGTAAGGTAACGGGCAATTTTCGTATACAGAGTGATGAAAAATTTATTTTGAAGTTACCCTAATTTATATTTTTATGCTTTAACTATCTAAACCTGTGAAAGAACTTTAGCGAAAGCAAGAACTTTAGCGAAAGCCATACAATACTGTATAAACTAATTTAACAATACCCTCGTTGCAGCAGACCTGCATACTCAGCGAATTTAAAATGCAAAACAACATATTTCAATCCAACATAACGAGATTCAACATGTTTTTGTAAGCTCCTTAAAAATAACATGGGGAATGAGTATGCAGGTTTGCTGCTACGGGTATATTAAAACTGGGTGGTTTTAATTCAATATTTAGTTGATCTGAACTAGAAGAAGCCATTTACCAAGTTTTATCAAGATATGTTGAGAAATAAGCGAGATATAGAATTTTCCCATAAGGTTAACATTGGGACAACGTACTGTGTTTACCACTTTCAATATCTCGGAAACCAATGGACATAGAGCAGTGATTCAAAATACTAAATTGTTTGTTTTTTAGCTGAATTCAATAATGCTAGCAAAAATTGGATAATTTTCAATTTTCTATGCAAACAAAAAACCCATTTTTGGGGGGGTTTACCCCCTTTACCCCCCCTTCCGGTGGTCCGATCGGGCTGGTTCACGAACTCGTCCGAGTGATTACCACTTTACACGTCTGTACCAAATTTCATTAAGATCGGACCATATTTACGGCCGCTATCGTGTTAACAGACATATATATATATACAGGGTGATTCTCTACTGACTACATTAATTTTAACAGTTGATTCTACTTATCAGATGGAACACAAAAATGTATATATCCCCTTATCTGACTTTAACCGTTTAGGTGTAATGGCGTATTTTGTGATTTTTTAAATTTACACGACTTTGCACTATTAGTTCGACGGTAAAAATCAAAAAAATGTATTAATGAGATATAAATTAATACCATTTGAAAGAGAATTAAATTCCCTTCAAATTAAACATAGTACCAAAGTAATAACTCCTTAAAAAACGTTTATAAAATAACATTAAAGTTAAAAATTGTAGTTTTCAGAATTTTTCCCTTAAACTTCAAGGCTCAATTAAAGCAGTTAAATTTGCCGTTTTATTATGTCCAATTACATAAAAAACTTCCTTATTTATTTATGTTTAAAATGATGTATAAATATTAAGGGGTCATAAGAGGAAAAATTTGAGTATTTCTTTAAAATGTTGTTAAGGTACATTATAAGGATTGACATCATCATTCGGTATTGGCTCTAAACACCAAATTTATTACTGCTTATTTGTCTCTAATTTCTTTACCAGCTGAATCTGTTGACTAAATCAGCTGACAGGGAATAAAAATAGTAATAATCAGCTGATGTTTAATTGTTTTATTGTAAAACTGTTTATTCATGTTCTTGTCAATTGTGCACTACAAGTAAAACGTAACTGATGCCATTAATGATAGATATCGTTGTTGTTTCGAGTTGTCATGTCATTTACCAATGAAGAATAGGTGGACATTATTGTGGTTTACGGGTTCTGTGACTATAATGCAGCGTAATGCCGTCGCAAGTACCGTCGCCACCGCTATCTAAACAGAAGGCTTCTCAGTGAACGCACCTTTGTTAATGTTCATAGCTGTTCCTGGTACATGAATCTTCTAATCATGTAAGGTTTAAATTAAACGTCTAGGTCGGACTCTTTGTAAGCTAGCTCATAGGACCTTCGAACAGCCTTAAATGGCATTTAGTACCTGGACTTACTTGCTGAAACATTACCATTGCTCCTTAAAGACTTGGATTTTCGTCAGCGCATTATCTTCCAAGACGAAGCACTCCCACACTACACTTCAGTGTTGATGTCCGTCAGCACATCAGTGATACATTAGACATGTGGATTGGAAGATGAGGAACAATCGCTTGGTCTCCGTGGTCTCCAGACCTCATACCCCTTAACTACTATGTTTGGGGGCACCTCATTTCAAGTTTTTCGCATACCAGTTCAAAATGTAGAAGAGTTAAGGAACAGGTTTTTAACAGCTTGTAAACCTCTACTTGATGAACTGACTTAAAGGGGTCTGTGAGGGAATTCAGGAAGATATTTTGCATGTATATCAGGGTAAACGGTGGATACTCTGAAAATCTCCTAAAATGATGAAACCGGTTGACGGATGAGATATAAATAACAGTATATGTAAATTATAAATGATGTGTTTATTTTTCATACAACATCTGCTGATCACAATTATTGGAATCCCCAATCTGCTAATTTAGTAATCTGCTACAGATTTACTGCAATTTATCTGGTGGATTATTTAACCAATGCGATGAATCATAATGATGTACATTAACAACTTTCTTATGAAACTCCAACATTGTTTACACTTACGACCCCTGCATTCATTCAGAAGCCTTCTGTTTGGATAGCGGCGGCGACGGTACTCGCGACGGCAATCCGCTACATTATAGTCACAGAACCTGTAAACCACAATAATATCCACCTATTCTTCATTTGTAAACGACATAACATCTCGAAACAACAATGATATAATGACAACGGCATCAGTTACGTTTTACTTGTAGTGTACAATTGAAAAGAACATGAATAAACAGTTTAACAATAAAACAATGAAAAATCAGCTGATTATTGCTATTGTAATTCCCAGTCAGCTGATTTAGTCAACAGATTCAGCTGGTAAATAAATACGAGACAAATAAACAGTAATAAATCTGGTGTTTAGATCCAATACCGAGTGATGATGACAATCCTGATAATGTACCTTAACAACATTTTAAAGAAATTCTCAAATTTTTCCTCTTATGACCCCTTAATATTTATACATCATTTTAAACATAAATAAATAAGGAAGTTTTTTTATACAATTGGACATAGTAAAACGGCAAATTTAACTGCTTTAATTGAGCCTTGAAGTTTGAAAGAAAAATTCTGAAAACTACAATTTTCAACTTGAATGTTATTTCATAAACGTTTAATAAGGAGATATTACTTTAGAACTATGTTTAATTTGAAGGGAATTTAATTCTCTTTCAAATGATATTAATTTATATCTCATAAATACATTATTTTGGTTTTTACCGTCGAACTAATAGTACAAAGTCGTGTAATTTTAAAAAATCACAAAATACGCCATTACACCTAAACGGTTAAAGTCAGATAAGGGGTTATATACATTTTTGTGTTCCATTTGATAAGTAGAATCAACTGTTAAAATTAATGTAGTTAGTAGAGACTCACCCTGTATATATATATATATATATATATATATGATATATATATATATATGATATATATATATATATATATATATATATATATATATATACCGGGTGTCTCACCTAAAGTGAACCAATAGCTAACTTTTTTATTATAAATCTGACAAAGAACTTCTTATGGGGGACCTCCCTTTATTTTTAAAGCTGCTTTTTGGAGTCACTTCGAAATTTAAAAATATAGACGCCATTTTCCAATATGGCGGACAACTTTGATTTTTCTTATGTAACACCCTGAATTTTATGGTGTTTTTGAATTTAACGCTTAATTTGAGGAACTTTTTAATCTTTATAATTTTTTTCTAAGCCCATTGGTTCAGGAGATATGAGCAGTTAAAGTTTGATTTTTTCTTATTTAAAAAGCATTGTGTCCATTTAACTGTGCCATCCCATGTGAACCTTATGGAGTAAAAGCATATTCAAAATAATACATTTCTATGAGTGAATCTCAACTAAAAATTATTTTATGATTAAATCTCAACTAAATTCACATTTTAAGACACTTTTATTCTTTTTTATGTATTATTAAACCCAACTCTAAACCTCCTTAACTATTGGGTTTAAGAAAAAATGAGAAAGAATAAAAAGTTCCTAAAATTAAATATAAAATCCAAAACGCCATAAAATACAGGGTGTTCCATAAGAAAAATCAAAGTTGTCCGCCATATTGGAAAATGGCGGCTGTTTTTTTAAATTTCGAAGTGACTCCAAAAAGCAGCTTTAAAAATAAAGGGAAGTGCCCCATAAGAAGTTCTTTGTCAGATTTATAATAAAAATGTTAGCTATTTGTTCACTTTAGGTGAGACACCAGGTATATATATGTATATATATATATATATATATATATATATATATATATATATATATATATATATATATATATATATATAAATTCAAACGAATAGTGTTTTTTGCTTCTGGGGGCCCCAAAATGAAAAGTTAACATGGTCTCGGGCTTAGGTCTTACCATGAGACCTACGCTAATAGTTTATTACTTTAAGGAAATTCGATAAAACATGAGTCTAAATTTAGCAGACATTATTCGGTCAACCTGTAATACCCATTTCATTTAAGTAAAACGTTTTGCACTTTGTTTTATTGCACAATGTAAGAACAGTTGCAGTTCCAATACCTGTGTGCGACTTACGTAGAACAGCAGTTTTATTAATTGTGCTTTGAAATAATTTCGAAATTAAATGTTGCATGCACTGTTGTAAGTACTGCAATTATTACAGTATTTAACATTAAAAACACAGTACATGCAGTGATTAACATTCGAACTTCAAGTTTTTTGGCATTCAAAAACAAATTTAACTACATAGCAAAAAATAAAAAAACAGCAAAAACCATAAATTAAATTGATTTAATTTTAGCGATTTGACCTAAAAAGCAAAGATAGGACAATTTATACATTAAAAAATTAACAATAATTTCGCTCGTTTAAGTCCACATGAGGAAGATGCTTTATACTAACCATGGATGACTACGGCTCCTGCGCCCCTGGTGGCAGCTACGAACATCGACACCATCATCAGATACGCTCCCTGTGCTGACATCCTGTAAACAAACTTTGGTTTAAATGTGTGTGATTGTAACAAGGTTGGTCTGTAGCAATTGATAAATAAACAATAAAGAGATACTATTTAATATAACAATCACTTTCAAATGTAAATTGAATAGTTTTTTTAACGGGCGTATGTCCCTAAATTCAAACTTTTGGAAAACAAAAAAACTGTTTAGATAAAAAATATTCGTTAAACAAATTTTTAAAAAGGTTAATTTGTGAAATACCACAATTTACAATCACATTCTAAATTTTACACATGCATCTATATCCATGATTGAATTTAAATATATCCATGAAAAGTTAAAATTAACATATCTAGTACACTGGTTTCTCTTATAAATGACTGGATAATATGACTTTATAAACACATTTTTATAAAAGAAAATTTTACCGTATTTTTAAATAAATTCTAATACAAACCATTGTGAGTTTTATTTTTTTTTTTTAATAAATACGGTATCACAAAGGATATCCTATAAAAACCTTAAATAAAGTAGGTATCATGAGATTAATATATTCTAGGTATTATAACTTACATTTGGATCAATAATGCCTGTCAAGTTAACAGGTATGTCCCAGAGTTGTCATAGAAAGCAGAAGAAACCAAATGTCATATAATAATGTAAATAAATTTTAGCTGAAAAATTTCAGTACTCTGTCTGTATGTATTAAAACTGGGGTTTTACATAAAAATAATATATTCATTGTAAGGTATTAAAAGTTGATAAGAATAACTTACTTTTTCATCTCAGGCATTGTTGAGTTGAAGCCGTTAAAACTTGGTGAAAATATCCATCAGCTACGAAACTGCTTTGAGATTGTCTTCAAGACAACATCGTGTCCAAGGGCTGCAGGCCTTGCTCGAAGTGCTTCCAAACGTGTCTGTCCATCGCTAGGCCGGCCTGAGAACGGTGTGCAGCCAAAAATGGAAACACTTACGACTGATGACTAAGAAGTGTCACGTTCATGAAAACTCATTGTTCTTTTTATATCACACAATCACATGAAACTCAACCTAACGAAATATTAATCCTTTTGCTATCTAAAGATAAGTGGAAGGGGTGCTATCGATAAATTAATTGGTTTAATCATGTCAGTAATGATTGAAGTAGTAATTGTGGAGATATGAGGATTATGTGTACCTTAGATTGGTCTCCTCGAATGTAATAAATAATATTTTAGCGAATTTCCTTATAAGAATAAGTTATTACCGTAGGTCTCATAGTAAGACCTACGCCCGAGACCATGTTAACTTTACATTTTGGGCCCCCAGAAGCAAAAAACACTATTCGTTCGAATTTATATATCGTGTTTGTTAAAACGATAGCGGCCGTAAATATGGTCCGATCTTGATGAAATTTGGTACAGACGTATAAAGAGGTAATACCTCAAACGAGATCGTAAACCAGCACGATCGGACCATCGGAAGGGGGGGAGAAAGGGGGAGAACCCCTAAAAAATGGGGTTTTTGAGTTTTTACTTTGAAAAAATAAAAATACCCCCGTTGCAGTAGACCTGCATACTCAGCGAATTTCAAATGCAAAACAACATATTTCAATCAAACATAGCAAGATTGGACATGTTTTGGTAAGCTCCGTAAGAATAACATGGGGAATGAGTATGAAGGTTTGCTGCTACAGGTATAGAAAGAAAGAAAAGAAAGAAAAAACATGCTTTATTTTCTTGAAAAGATACATATTCAATAAACAATAAAAAAGCATATAAAACAATGGCTATACATAACCGTCTGTTGTACAGGTATATGAAAACTGGGTGGTTTTAATTCAATATAGTAGATCTGAACTAGAAGAAGCTATTTACCAGGTTTTAACAAGATATGTTGAGAAATAACCGAGATATAGAATTTTACTTATTTCCCATAAGGTTAACATTGGGACAACGTACTGTGTTTACCACTTTCAATATCTCGGTAACCATTGGACATAGAGCAGTGATTCAAAATACTAAATTGTTTGTTTTTTTGAGCTGAATGCAATGGTGCCCACAAAAAGTCGATACATTTTATTTTTCTATGTAAAAAAACTCAAAAAACCCATTTTTGGGGGGGGTTTATTCCCCTTTACCCCCCCTTCCGGAGGTCCGATCGGGCTGGTTCACGAACTCGTCCAATTGATTACCACTTTACATGTCCGTACCAAATTTCATAAAGATCGGACCATTTTTGCGGCCGCTATCGTGCTAACAGACACACACATATACTGTGTGTCCCAAAAGTCCCGGACCGGTTCAATATCTTTTAAAGTAAGCCAGATATCAAAACAATATTTTGCATCCCTTTTATTACTAAAAAACACTACTTTTTTATGTATGTGTCATTTCTGCCCCTGCCCCCAAAATTGGATTTTGGGGGGGGTAGCCCCAAAATTTTAAATATAAACCCCCATCGTGCGACTGCTTATTTTAAAGGGCTTGTTAAAAGAAACACAATGCCGCAAACCGGAGGTCGATATCATGCTCCAGTCCAAAATGGCGGCCATTTAAAAATTTAAAAATGCCGTCCGTCAATTAAAATTGAGTATTTTCTGTGTTCGCCAATTCACATTTAAACCGAGTAAGAATCACCATAACACATTTTAACTACTTAAAACATACAAAAATAATAATTTCTTGTTGTCATCATCAAGGTTCAACCCTCCAAAATGGTTTGGGGGGGGGGGGGTTTGTCCAACCAACTCCAATATCAACTCACATCATATGACCACTCATTTTAATTTGCTGAGTAAAAAATAAGCCAAAGCTTGTTTTAATGAAATTTTAAAAAAGTTACCTAATACTCATACATTTTGTAGGGTTTCCCCACCCCCCAAAACCATTTTGGAGGGTTGAGCATTGATGATGACAAGAAATTATTATTTTTGTATCTTTAAGTAGTTAAAATGTGTTCTGGTGATTCTTATTCGATTTAAATGTGATTTGCCGAACACAGAAAATACTCAATTTATTAAAAAAAGTTACTAATAAGTATCCGCCTTGATGCGACCTTTGGCTCAGCGACAAAGGTCGATACTTGCGGAGGGTCGTCTATATGCGTTATCGTTTAGGAAAACCCCCATACATGAAGTACAAAATATTCGCCACAAAAATAACTAATTTTTTATAATTTTATTAAAACAAGCTTTGGCTTATTTTTTTACTCATTCAGCATTATAAAACGAGTGGTCATACGATGTGAGTTGATATTGGAATTGGTTGGACAAACCCCCATCCCCAAACCATTTTGGAGGGTTGAGCCTTGATGATGACAACAAGAATTTATTATTTTTGTATATTTTAAGTAGTTAATATGTGTTCTGGTAGTTCTTATTCGATTTAAATGTGATTTGCTGAACACAGAAAATGGACTGGAGCACGATATCGACCTCCGGTTTGCGGCATTGTGTTTCTTTTAACAAGCCCTTTAAAATAAGCAGTCGCACGATGGGGGTTTACATTAAAAATTTTGGGGCTACCCCCCCCCCCCCCCCAAAATCCAATTTTGTGGGCAGGGGCAGAAATGACACATACATCAAAAAGTAGTTTTTTTTAGTAATAAAAGGTATGCAAAATATTGTTTTGATATCTGGCTTACTTTAAAAGATATTGAACCGGTCCGGGACTTTTGGGACACACAGTATACAATATATAAATTCGAACGAATGGTGTTTTTTGCTTCTGGGGACCCCAAAATGAAAAGTTAACATCGTCTCGGACTTAGGTCTTACCATGAGTACTACCGTAATAGCTTATTCCTTTAAGGAAATTCGCTAATAATCCAATTTTTGTTGCACCATTGAATTCAGCTAAAAAAAACAATTATTTTGAATTACTTGTTCATGACCATTAGTTACCGAAATATTAAAGGTGATAAACACAGTAGGTTGTCCCAATGTTTATATTATGGGAAATAAAATAAAAAATTCGATATCTTCTTTCTTTCTTAACATATCTTGATAAAACTTGGTGTATGGTTTCTTCTAGTTTAGATCTAGTAAATGTTGATTTAAAACCACCCAGTTTTAACATACCTGTTGAAACAAACCTGCATACTCATTCCTCAAGTTATTCTTAAGGAGCTTACATAAACATGTCAAATCTCGCTATGTTGGATTGAACTGTGTTCTTGTGCATTTGAAATTCGCTGATTATGCAGGTCTGCTGCATCGGGGGTGTTTCCCTTTTGCCTCCACAATTTTCCAGATTACAATGAAATAGGTATGAGGGTACAGCAGAGTCCCGCAAACCCGGACTTCGATAACCCGGAATTCTGGATAACTCGGAAAGCCTGCCAGAGTAATAAAGTACGGTACACTGATATTCAGTGCCAGAGCATGGTTTGACACATATAAAACAGTTTTGGTTTTTCTTTAAGTTTTTTTGTAACTGATAATATAGTTTTTGTATTTTTTACTATTCAATAAATAAATGATTTCTTATACAAATAACAGAAATTAGTCTTATTTTTCTTTATTTTTACTCATTTCCCGATAACTCGGAAATTTCACAAACCCGGACACCGTTCGGTCCACATTAGTCCGGTTTTGTGGGACTCTATAAGATTTAGGTGGATAGACAAAATATATGTCATTCTTACTTTAATAACATCAATGAATATTTTTTTACATAAAATGAGTTAAAAAATACGTTCAACACATGGTTAATGCTGCGTTTATCATGTCAAGTAAAGGCTCTTCCAGGGCTTTTCACAAATGACAGTGTTTGAGGGCTCGTTGAGGCTGCTTGTGAGTGATTCTTCTGGGTACTCTAGTAATATGTATGAACTGGGTTATGACTGAGGCTTAAAATACCTACCTGGGTAGGTCGCCATTTGAAGTAATGTACCTAATCTATCTGCTATAAACGGTTATTTTAAAACTTACGGTTCTATTTATAGACCTTATTTAATTTTTCCTTATCAAGTTTTAACCTATACAATTTTATTCGTTTTAGCTACGATTATTACTAATATTCCATTACATTTCACTCTCAACCTTCATTGCAATGGTCACAAGATAGTCTCTTTAACGGAAAATTCTTGTTCCTTTAAGAATGATATAGAGGGTTTTATTTAAAATACATTTTGGCTAAATCATTCAAGACTTTTACCAGTTTTACTGAAATATTTATTTGTTTCAAAAAACTCCTGTAAGCAAACACTTGCAATGTTTTTAAACTTTCAATTCAATATTAATGTAATTGAGTTACAACTTTATGAATGATGATTAAAACGCCTTTGAAGGAATGAAGGCTTTTAATTACAACAACATATTTTCTAAGTTGTTAAATTAATTGAAAAAATGTTCATACGGAACGCCGAAATGGATATTTGATCATCTACTTATGAAATTAATTACAAAACTGTTACTACTAAGATAGCGGTTGTCGCATTAGTCAATGTATATAACAGTTGGGAAATTATGTTTGTTAAGTGAATATATTACCTCTATGATATGAGTAAACGCCAAGGCTATCCTGATACGGTCCCTGAGGAAATAAAGTAACATAATGGTCGGTTAATCAGTAACACGTGCATTAATCAAGTTTGCACAGTAGGCATACTCGTTAGCAAATTGCCGTTCAAAGACGTGAAATCTTTGATTTTTATTAATTGTCTTTTTATCCTCTAACTTTGAGGTGTCAATAATTATTGAGACTAAATAGTATAAAGCTTGCCATTCAGTGTTTAAAGCATTAAACATTTAAAAAACACGTCAACAATTTCTAATGATTATGAAATGAAAGCTTGGACAATGAACTTATTGTTGTAGTCTGAAGGCCTTTGAGATAAAGATGTACTGAAGAAGTAGTTTGAAAAGATAACTTACAAGTATTAATTATTTCATGAGTAAGAGAAAGCTTGTTGAAAGGTTTATCTACAATACAACCTTTAATCAGTTCATGACTATGGTTTTTAACGAATGTCAACATGTTACTCAAGCGAGGTGATAAGATATCATATAATTCGTTTCAACAAGTTTTGCCAGGCCTTTTGGAAAGATTTAAGTTAAAAATGTTGAAAAGCTAATTTACGTATGAAAAAACTGAATGAGGATACTTCAGCGAGGATTTCTACCGGCATCACGTCCTCAAAGCAATTGATCTTACGTTAGGTTATAATTTATGAATATATTAAATCTAAGCTACATGATAACGGTTATGATAAGACATAAAAAGGAAATCATGATAATTCATTGCAGTAATGTATTATATTAATTCTACGTCACCATATTTCATAGTGATTACGGAAAACACAATCTTAAAGACAGTAACATCTATTGTAACAATATAATTCACCAAAATTCTTTCATCTTTACTCATTCTGTACTAAGTAAATAATCACAGGCAGTATGAAGCATTTAAAAGTTATAAGAAGCACTCGGTAAAACTCAGCTTGATTCCCTCACGAGTTGAAATGTAACGTTTACTTTGCCTGCGGCATGAAGGAGGCAGTAGTGCGGACTGCAGACCACTCAGTGCACTCGACCCAGAGCGTCAACATGTCTGGCTTGGTGAACGGCAGCTTAGCTTTGGTTACCGGTGAGTTTAAGAGTAATTTACAATTACAATCAATACCTAGTTAACATTTTAAATGATTTTACTTTATGATTGATTATGAATTGGCTACTAGCATTGGACAAAATTATTTATTAAAAAAATACACTACATTACCATGCAAGACGCCGACCACCAGAAAGAAGTGTACCGTATGTTGAATTAAACCAATATTTTACTTAAATAAAAATCGTGCCTTTTAAATTTACTTTAGAAGCGTTTATTATTGTTTCCTTTGGGTAAAAGATTTTTATAATGATTATTTTTATACAGTTATTATTTATAAAACGGCCTTTATGCTAATTGGTAGGTTGTTGCTTGTGTCAGGTTTATACACATGGTACTATTGTGCATAGCCATGTGTAGAATAAAGTATACTTAACGATTAAATTTCACAGTGATGGTGCAGTTATAGTTGCAGATACTTTGGACCAATATGTAATTTCCATATACTCATACAATGTTTAACTTTTTTTGGATCATCAAATATAATTTTTTTCTAGCAAAATATATATTTTCTTAAGCTTTTCAGCGTCCCAACACAATTGTTACTAGTATTATAAACATTACGAATTGGCTGTATGATCCAATCATTCTTGAGAAAGATAACGGCCAAAGTCAAGTTCAAGCGTAAGATCAATGTAATTGACTTTCATTAACCCCAATATATCACTCATAACTTTTCCACTTCCACTGAAAGCAACAACAATATTTTCTTCCGTTCTCTAATGTTTCAATTTTATTTATTTATTTGTTTCCAATTTATATGACATTTTAAACTCATATTTCTAAGTACACTGTTTTATTGACATTTACACATGCGATTATACGTTTTGTCAATACTTTTATGCTTTTTCATTGACAAACAAATATATCAGCCATGAAAATGCGATCTGTAATATTAACACTGAAATGTTTCTTGACTACTTCAACTAAACATTTTAACAACAAAGTCAAATTTCGTAGTACATTAAAAAAAGGAGCTTAAAGGTTACCTGACAATCGTCAAACTGGAAAATGTTATGATGCTAATTGTTGAAAAACGTGTTTCCTTAAACCGAATAATTCGTTGGGGGAAAATTTACGAAAAATTATGAAAGACGATCGCCCGTATTTCAGAACTTGACGATGGCCAAACAATTTAAACTGTTGTACTCAATATCTATTGGTTTTATGCAACGTACTATTAAAAAATGTCAACGTTCATTTACTACAACTTTTTTAGCTAAAGATTTGTTGAACAAGAGAACCAGATTTTTTTATCTTGAAGAAAACAATTTTTTTATACAATGTAGTTTGCTATAAATTACTTCAAGGACTTAATTATGTGCTAGAATACAAACAAAATGTAGATGATATATATAATATGCTCTGCCAGAAAAATCTACTGCACGGTTATGTAGGATAAGCCTCGCGGCTTCGGCCACCGTTGGCCGTGTGTCCTGTTGGACGACCCTCGGCCGGAAACCCAATTGACATCTGTGCCCAGTTGGACTAGCAGCGTTGACAGTTTTCTGACAGTAGGAGGGAGCCAAAAAATCTCAACACCTCTCAGTATTGCTTAACAGTATTAGTTTACAAACTTAACTAACTATATAGTTACTAGTTAGTTATCGACAATTGTAAATAGGCCTAATTATAATTCAGCATTTTGAGGTTTGAGTCTGTTTAGCCTTCAGACTATTTATATCTTTTATATTTGTATACGTACCAACTATTTTTAAAACTTAAAATACCTTAAACAAAGTTTTGGAAATTATAACTTTATCAACCGTTTATAAAAATGGAAACTCAATTAAAAGAATCATATTACACAAAGAAAGATTAGAATCTTCTGCACCTTTGTTTAAATCAATAAATGTTCTTCCTCTTAAAAATTCATTTATTTTAAAGTTTTGCGTATATTTTTTGATATAAGTGGATATAGGAATGTATATACAAGGGATAGAGTAGGTTCATTAAGAAACAGGTTTGATATTATGTTACCTAGACCAAATTTAACTCATTTTAAAAAGTTCTATTTATATCTTGCTCCAAAATTTTTTAACATTTAAAAAATTAAAAGGTTACCTTTTAAATATTAAAACTTAGAAAGTAAACAGCAATTCACCAGAATTCTATGGAGGTAATTACTGGAACGAGAAAATGTCGATTATTTTTTCTCCACTGTTATTTAGTCTTAAGTTTTATTCGTAAAGCCTTATTCTGTGAGGAAGTGATACAGAAGATTTTAAAATGATTTTCTCAGTGCCTTAGTGTTTGTTTTGTGTTTTACATCTAGACTGGTCTGCTGCCCACCACAACTCTTTGAGACTATGATGTTATAATGAACAGTGGTAAATCCACCGCAACAGGTAATAACCTAGGTGGTTATTGTTTCAATTGTTTGGCTTTGTAAAACAGGTATTTGTTAATGTTTCTGAAACAATAAAGATTTTCTTGAAAAAAACTCTAAGGTTCAACCTAATTCTAAGTAGACTTTGATTACTTTTTCCAGTTCCAATCAATGCATTATAAAAAATTCCGCGCGTAAAACAATTGAAAGGCTGCTAAAATGACCGCAATGATAATTGAATAAGTTTTCAATTACTTACCGGACAGAATCAAATGTATGCATTGTAAAAGTTTTCTTTTTTTTGGTATTAATATGATGGACCTATCCAATAACACTTCAATCAACAACATTGACACCTTGAGTTGCTGCCCAGGTAGCAGCAGCGGGATCGGGCGCGCCACCTGCCAGGCGCTGGCCAGGGAGGGCGCCTCCGTGGTCGCCACCTGCGTGGACGAGCGCGGCGCCGCCGACACCCTCGCCAGCCTCCCAGGTGACTCAACATAAGTAGTCATTGTAACACCGTCGTTGTGCACCAGGTAGCAGCAGCGGGATTGGGCGCGCCACCTGCCAGGCGCTGGCCAGGGAGGGCGCCTCCGTGGTCGTCACCTGCGTGGACGAGCGCGGCGCCGCCGACACCCTCGCCAGCCTCCCAGGTGACGATACAGCTTTACAACATAAGTAGTCGTATGTTGTGTATTTAAAATCTACGACTTTAAATAGTTAGCGAGTGGGAAAAAGTCTGGAAACAGCTTAATACGTTTGTAACGAAATATTTACTGAGGATTCCCACCTAATAACAGATTAACTTAGGTGTATGGTATTAAACTTTTACCAAGGGGTTCCATTGTTTTCTCTCAATGGGGGGAGGCAATGAGATGAAAGTACTTATTCTCTAATGTAAACAAGATTATGTGTACACCAGCTTAAAGGACTGATCAAGCGAAATATAATGCAGGAAACCGCGATTCTGAAGGTCCATTCGTTACCACATGGCGTTACAATATCTTGGAGAATACTGGTAAATTTGGTGGTAATCTGCAGTAGTGGTTGAAGGATGTAGACGTAAACCTAACCTTACATTTGAGAATAACTACCGATTCCCCCTAGACCGTCCCATATTGAGAGTAAAAAACAATCCTTGATAAAATATTTTTTTACAATTTGATGAGCACAGTATTAATCCTCTAACACCACCTCTCTTGCGCCCCACCTGAAGGGCCTTCGGTTGAGAATCGCTGCTCTAACAGTTCATTAAACAATTAAGCCTTTTCTCTTTTTGTCTATCTTTTATAGGTATGTGGAATCAATAGAGAGTAAATAAAATTAAAAACTAAAATGAACTATAAAAGGTTAAACATTAAATTATGTTTTAAGTATTTTTTTTTGATAATTTAAAAATGTTTCTGTTATGAATTGTTATAACATAAAACTAAGAAAAGTAACTGCAAAAGAAGTACTTAATGTGGTAACAAATTGTATAGTATCTTTCAAAATGGTTATTTGTGCTTGTGCAACAAGTGAGCATGTGCACAAAGTTCGAAAGTTGTGTTGCTTGGAATAGTTTCTCGAGTTCTGCAAAACTCTATAGGCACATTACATTTTTTGTTGACACCGTTGCAGTTCTTGACAAATAAAGAGCTTTGTCTATTGACTATTGTCCATTCTACAGTTTGGAAATACAGTAATATTCAAACCTTTCTCCTGAGTTCCAGGGAGCGTTATCTTATCACGCTCCTTCACCTGTTATCAGCAGACTGCACCTGTCGCTGAGCTGGTCAGTATCAGTTCAGCTATGTAGCTATTTAGAACAGTGGTCAATTCAGAATGTTGTTCTATTAACTCAGTGGATTGATAATGAACATACGTAATGTAACAAAGTAAACAACCACTTGGTTGCGCAAACATAAGATAATAATTCCTTCAATTTTGTTGGCAATTACTGCAAAGTATCTTTATTGCCAGGGAAAATTTCAATCAAGTATACTGTACACCAAAAAAGTTTGTGTAGATTTATGAAAATTTGCTTATACAGTACTGAAAGATTAACATTACTACATTACTACATACATTATACATTACTTGACACGGCGACCTTCCAAGTAGGTATTCTAAGGCAAGTGAGATGAGCCAAGAATACTCTTGACCCTTTTATACAAGAGTACAAGAGGCCGCCTAACGTCCTGGCCACTCACTACGTCTGTTGGGCAGGGAGCCACATCAGCCACATCAGCCTGCGGTACGACGTGGCGAACTAGGTAACCTGGTCCTGGCGGCGGTCTTGCAGCGGTACAAGAGACCGCCCAACGTCCTGGTCACTCACTACCTCTGTTGGGCAGGGAGCGGCCACATCAGCCTGCGGTACGACGTGGCGAACTAGGTAACCTGGTCCTGGCGGCGGTCTTGCAGCGGTACAAGAGACCGCCCAACGTCCTGGTCACTCACTACCTCTGTTGGGCAGGGAGCGGCCACATCAGCCTGCGGTACGACGTGGCGAACTAGGTAGCCACAGCGGAGGTCCTGGCGGCGGTCTTGCAGCGGTACAAGAGGCCGCCCAACGTCCTGGTCACTCACTACCTCTGTTGGGCAGGGAGCGGCCACATCAGCCTGCGGTAACCTGGTCCTGGCGGCGGTCTTGCAGCGGTACAAGAGACCGCCCAACGTCCTGGTCACTCACTACCTCTGTTGGGCAGGGAGCGGCCACATCAGCCTGCGGTACGACGCGACGTGGCGGACTAGGTAGCCACAGCGGAGGTCCTGGCGGCGGTCTTGCAGCGGTACAAGAGGCCGCCCAACGTCCTGGTCACTCACTACCTCTGTTGGGCAGGGAGCGGCCACATCAGCCTGCGGTACGACGTGGCGAACTAGGTAGCCACAGCGGAGGTCCTGGCGGCGGTCTTGCAGCGGTACAAGAGGCCGCCCAACGTCCTGGTCACTCACTACGTCTGTTGGGCAGGGAGCGGCCACATCAGCCTGCGGTACGACGTGGCGGACTAGGTAGCCACAGCGGAGGTCCTGGCGGCGGTCCTGCAGCGGTACAAGAGGCCGCCCAACGTCCTGGTCACTCACTACGTCTGTTGGGCAGGGAGCGGCCACATCAGCCTGCGGTACGACGTGGCGAACTAGGTAGCCACAGCGGAGGTCCTGGCGGCGGTCCTGCAGCGGTACAAGAGGCCGCCCAACGTCCTGGTCACTCACTACGTCTGTTAGGCAGGGAGCGGCCATATCAGCCTGCGGTACGACGTGGCGGACCAGGTGGCCACAGCGGAGGTCCTGGCGGCGGTCCTGCAGCGGTACAAGAGGCCGCCCAACGTCCTGGTCACTCACTACGTCTGTTGGGCAGGGAGCGGGCATATCAGCCTGCGGTACGACGTGGCGGACCAGGTGGCCACAGTGGAGGTCCTGGGCGCGGTCCTGCAGCGGTACAAGAGACCGCCAAACATCCTGGTCAACTGTGCGGGTATCGTCAGGTTCACCCCAGTACTGGAGGAGACGCCGGAGACATTCCAGGCGATCATCGATATCAACCTCAAAGTAAGATTAAATCTACTTAGAAATCAAAGAGATTTATAAAAAAATAATATTACTATATATGTAACAGTCTTATACACATCAGATCGACCAAGCAGATATTTGTATTGAAAGGTTTTTTTTGTTTTAAAAAAGAGGGTGGTGGCCTCTTTATAGGTATAGTTAGGATTAGGTGGGATACATTAGGTGGAATGCAATTTCATTAAATTAAAAATGTAATCAATCATCTAAACCTCTGGATTGTTTATATACAATTGATATTATAAGGTCTTACCTTAGGAATCCAAATATTGTTGATGCTATGAAACCGATTCCAAACCCGATAGTTTATTATCAGTCAAGATTTAGGTCGACCAAATTTCAAAAGTTGTCAGTTGCCGGCGACGTGTTCCCCTCGTGAAAGTGAGGGGAAACTATGGGGAACTATGGGGAAACCCAATTTCTTGAAACTATGGGTTTTATCCGTAATGTATGTGTCAAGTATGTCCAGTGTCTTTGTAAAGTATTTCATGACAGTGTTATTTTATAATAACGAAACCCTACGGGTGGATGATACATATTTTGAAATTGGGTCGACCTATATAGATCCTTACTGATGATGAACCTTCGGGTTTTGAAATCGATTTCATAGGATCGATAATATTAGGATTGCTAATGCAAGACCTTATAATACTAATTAAAATTCAATATGATTATGTCAAAAAGTGAGCAGTTATTCATAAATTGTGTAAGCATGTTCATACGATTTATTAACTCTTTATGAAGTGTAGAACAGTTTCCTTTGAAAATATCAAAATTATAACAAAGAACCATTAGCGTATTATTTCCTTCTAATTTTAAAAGGGGAGTGGTGCTAATTTTCATTTAAGTCCATAGTGAACTATTAAATTAATGTAAAGAGAAACTACGTCACAGATTTTCTGTCTTGGCTTGATGAGTCATAATACTGTAATTAAGTTTCAAATATCAAACAGATTCCTCCTGTCACTTACTAACGACGATAAACTGATGAATAGCTCGTGCAGGCTTCAGCTGTCACAATTAGAGGAGTGTTTACTATTAGGGCTATGGTTGGTCCTTGAATTATATAGGTCCTGCTTAAAACGCTCCTATCTCCGTTACATGGAAAACTGATATCATATTTATTATGCATATTGTTATATTTCAACAGAATTCTTTATGAAGAACTGTTTAATTAATGACGTTTGATCTTTTCGTATACATTGCAGGGGACATTTTTCACCAGCCAGGCGGTGTGCAAGGAGCTCATCTCAGCCAGACTGCCCGGGTCCATAGTCAACGTGGCCAGCATGACGGGCCACAAGGGGTTAGAGGGGATGAGCGCCTACGCCGCCAGCAAACTGGGCATCGAGGCCGTCACGCGGTGCATGGCCAGGGACATGAGCCCGTGAGTGGCACAGAGTAAATATCAGCGTAGAGTAATGCCTGGATATTTTTTTATTGGTCCTTTATTCACTTGTTCTATAATACTCGATAAAGAGCGTTTAGATAGTTATTAAAAAGGACGTATTTTAAATTTGCTATATCATGTTTTGTAATGGACGTGTACGTATGTTTCCTCTTCATTTTTCTCTTGTCCGTATGGCATAGGTGGTAGGAATCTTACGTTGCTACCTGGAAACTCACAACTAACGCAGACACAGGAGCGCCTTCAAGGAAAGACATCGCAATATTAAATCAGCACTCATATTGCCTACCCTGCTCCGTGTTTGAATTTCCTTCTCAAACTATTGACAAGTAATTCAGTGCAACTGGAAATCTAGTAAATGTATGAAATATCTGGTACTGCAGTGCATACTGTGGTTGCTAACAATTTACCCAAAAGAATTGAGGAATACTTGTTAGTAATTCCAGACTATCAAAGAGAACCTTAAGATTTTAAAGATTGGTCTATTTTTAAATTAATCGGTCTAAAAGTAATTCAAATTCAAGTATGTTGGGAGAATATACTGGTTATGTTTGAAAACACTCTTTGTTTAAGGTACAACATCCGGGTGAACGACGTGCAGCCAGGCATGATAGACACGGCCATGTGCTGGGGCGCCCCACCTGAGATGGTGCAGGGCTGGCTGGACCAGTGTGCCACCAGGCGGAAGGGACAGCCGCAAGGTGAGTTTTGATCAAAATTGTTATGACTTGGTTTAACAAATTTGGAGTTTTGATCAAAATTGTTATGACTTGGTCTAACAAATTTGAATGTGCCAGAATAAAGAAGTAATCTTGAAGTGTTGCTCTCTGAAATTCAGACAGAATGCTTTTAAAATTAAAAAGAGGTTGATGGTAGTTTCAGGAATGATCAGGGAAGCCAACACACCCCTGATCCCCCTCCTGGTGGAGGTTTCAGGGGGGATAAACCGATAAACCCTCTGCTTTAAATTGACCTTTAGCGATCAATGGCTACTTTTGCCATTGACTGTAATCAAGTCAAAATGCACAGAGTGTTTATAATCTCTGAGCGGAGCAATTACAAACAAAGAAAAACAAACTTGTTTCTTCAACAAAGAAGAAAAACGTAGTACAACGCTGAAAAAAAATTCACAATCAAGCAATCTTATATTTATATGATTTGCGAAATTCTTTTGCTGGGGAACTAAACATTTTGTCATTTGAAGTTAAATTGCAAATATTTCAAGTGGTTTCAATTATAATTAAAATGAGAAGGTATCAGTCAATAATAAGAGTTTAATTTGATAGGACTTTTCAAAGAATATGTGTGCATATCGAAACTGTTGTTGCAGAAGTGGCCGAAGTCATCGTGTTCTTGGCGTCGGAGCGAGCGTCCTACGTCAACGGCGCTCACGTTCCAGTCACTGGAGGATTCTAACTGTCTCCTTGAAAAATAAACAATATTCACAAACATATTAATACAAAAATATATTACAAAACAAAAATAATGATAAAATAAATAGAAAAGTTTATAAATTCAGACTGCTCCATTGTTTGTTAATTTACTGAAATATACTGAAATCGTTCTTTATATTGTTGTTGCTTTAACTGTTTCCAGAAAATCTCGCTAGATGGCAGCAGCGCTCGATATAACACGAGTCGGCCATGTAGTTTGACCACTCGCTACCAGGCAGCGCAAGAGTTGGTCTTCCCTCGACGTTTTGATTGTTTAAAAGTTAACTCGTTCCTTAAAGAAGACTAATTTAAATATTATCAGCTACATTTCATTGAAGATAATACAATATCATGTTTTGGACTAAGATCTGAGAAGAAAAGTCAAATAGTTTGAAATCTAGAAGATATTATTAAGGATTTACAGATAGTGTATAAGGAACCGTAATTTTAACCATAGATAAATGTTACAAAACTAAATAATTTAGTCTTTATTAAACGTTATCTCCTTTAAACACTGTCCGTTATGCTTGCGTTTTATGTAACTCGGCATACGTATTTGTTTTTTGTTTTTTTTACATAGCAGATTATTTTACGGAAATCTGAACAATGCAAATGATAAACGTTGAAAAGGAATCTCAAATTTGTAAGTAGCAAGCAGCAATCGATAAATAAATATTTAATAACTGCAGTGGTGCGAATGTTTAATATTAATTAACATTCGACTTATGGAATAAATAACAACGTTAATAATACATTTTTGACTATTTTTATATATACAACGATTATTTTTCCTAATTGCTACCTAAATACATTATCAAATGTAGATAATAGCGGCGATACGCGTTTCGCACTAGGGACAGTATATTTGTCAGTCGCGTTCGACACAGGTTAAAACAGCTCACATGAGTTGTTAAAACATTAACCCTATATTTTTATAGGGTTAATGATCAGAGAGTATAACGGAAGGGTTTCATATAAATAATTCCAAAATGTAAAACTGACTTAAATAAATGATATACATGGACAAATATTTTACAATTTCTGTGAGTATCTTCGTAAGTTGCCATTTATAACTAAAAATGTAATTACGGTAAACATTTGAAAAAGTGCACAATTTGTGTAATTGTGTAATCTTATTTATACATTTAATTGAAACAATATTCTTTAAAATCCAACCACGCGCAATAATTAAGCTTCTTCAGTTAGTAAAGCGGTTGATAGGCTCAATAGAAAGGAGCAGGGCTCTCAACTTAGTAATGCTTTTCATAGGACTTTACCCAATTCCTTTGATATTAAATCGACAAAAAAGTATATATATGTTTGAAATCTGAAAGTATATTACTTACAGCAACTGTTCGTTAGGCATAATACCGAAATCTGCTAAAAACAGTGTATTAATCATGAATTTTGGTACTGTACTTCAATTTAACTACGCGAACAAAACATATTCAAATTGAATATTTCAATTCGGCTAAAATTCAGAGATAAATTATTGAACCATCTTGTTATATACATTGACGAATGAATTTGCTTTCAGCATCAAGCTCGAGCTCTTAACGAGGCAAAAACCTTGTTGCACCGTGATGTGAAGGTCTATTCACATGAATATAAAAAACCCTCATTAAAAATTAAAACTATAGAACTAGGTTCCAGCGACCTTTCATTTCGCTTTCTCTTCTAAAACATTCTAAAATCATCATCCTGCGAACGGGAGGTGAAGCGAAACAGGGGTTGTGAAACAAAAAGTTTCAGTTCGTAGAAAACCGCAGAGGCATAAAGCGCGTGCAGCATAGTTCAACTAAAATCGATGACTTTGCGGACCTAAGAGGGGAGTGAGGGGCGCATGTAGAGGTAGCAATCAAAATAATCCAGAACAAAACCGAAACGAAACGAAAGGAAGAGCTAGGGCGGAGAGTGGAGCTTTCACTATTTCCATATTGTCGCGTAGGAGTAGAAGTAGTGGGGATAGTCACCCCTCTATGAGAGAAGGGGAGAAAACACCCCTCTCTCCCCGCGAGAGAAGGCTGCTGGATAAAAATATTTCCTGCTCTGCGTAAACAGATAGCCTATCAAGGCCTCCAAGAATCGTCTATAAATGTCGCTGTTTGCCAGATCAATAAGGTTCATAGTTGCGTCACGCGCGCGGTTGCACAACAATGACGCATTGGTAATTATTACCTGTTTTATATTTGGGGAAGTGACGCAGACTCGTCACGTTCGGGTGCCGGTGACGGAATTGAATAACCCATGGAAATAGATAATTACCGTCAGTAATGAAAGTGACGATTCAAATGCATTTGGTAATCCCACTGCTGCCACCAACATCTCTTCGATAAAAACAGCTACTTTTGTCGACAGACGCATTCGATAAATAAATGGCTGGGTTTCAAATGCCAAGTTTTTCAACACGTTCAGAGGAGATGACTGTCCTCGGGTGTGTTTAAAATTTGATTTCAGTTGAATGCAGGTAGATCCCAGTCGTCTCATGTGAAGTGGTTTTTGAATAAGACTTAGTCTGAAAAGGGTAAACACAAACTTAAAGACATAGATTACATGCAAAATAACTATATGAAATACATAAAGGTTGCAGCCTTTAATATGAAAAAATTCTATTTTTATGTTTATTACGGAAGTGCATACCATGAGCGTGCATTTAACTATCTTAAGTTCTTATTCCAAGTCAGTTGAGTATTTAGGGCCTAATTCAATTTTAATGTTTCGTATTGTAAAATATGGCAGGAAACACATGAAAATATGATGAAACTTATAACTGGATGCATCGGACCCTTAAAGAAATTGTTTAACAACTTAACATTTGTTTGTAGTTGTACAGTAATTCTGCACAATTGGAATTTACTTAAAAGGAACGTCATTGTTGCCTACTTAACCAAAATATTAACACAATGCAAAGATATAAATGTATTGAGATGACATCAGTGCAAGGAGTCACAAAGTATAAACTGATTAAAAGTTATTCTTGATTCTGTTTGTCTATAATCTGTTGGTTATAACCCAATATGATTACCCTTATACTGGTTATAATAGCATTTAGTTTTATATCCTACAAAAGGATTTTACTACAATTTAATTTGTACTCATAGTTTTACCAGTAAGGTGGGACATTTAAAAAAAGATATCCATCATTACACCTTCATAAAATAACTGTAGAACTTATCATTTACTTACTGCAATAAACTTCCAATGCAATGACACATCTTATACATTAAATCCCACTATTGTAATGGTCATGCTATGGTGTATTTCACTTCATGCAAAATGTCGTTTAAAGCTAATGGTCTGGATGTTCTCCTTAGAAGGTTAATTGGGAATAATAAAAAATATTTTTACATAAATGAGAAAAAACTTTATGTCTATAGGGATAGTAAAACTCGAAACGAACATCATTAAATGAATTTAAGAAAAATTAACCGTTTCGTATTTTTAAGGGGATCCGCCACCAATAATTCGGTATTTATTTATTTTTTGTCAAATTTTGGTTTTTATTTTTTTTTTAGATAGAACATGTATTTCTGAACTTGTATACAAAATTTTGGGCGAATTTGAGCAGTTTTTCATATTTAAAAAATTATTATTCGAAAATTGGTATTTTGTTGTTTTTTCATATTTTGAAACATTATTTGCTTATTTCATTGGAATTATGGTTTTATTGTTACAATTACCAAAAGTGTAGAAAACAGAAAAGACAAGCTCAGCTAAGAGATGAAGAAGAAAAGAGGGCCAAAGAAGGGGACACATATGGAGCTGGTCAGTTTTAAAATCGGTAAGTTTACTTAGTGCATCTGTGTCAGCTCAACTTTGTAAGCCGAATCCCGAAAATTGTGTTTTCCCCCGTTTTTTAGCACAAATTGTTGAATAACTTTTTTACTACAAGAGACAATTGACTGACATTTTTACCAGTGTATCTTCATACTGTATTGATGATTTGTTGGTATAGAGAGCTTTGTACAGTAATTTTTTCATAGGTAAAAAAATGTTTATTTGAAAATAATAAAATGAAAAATTTTGTTTTTTACGTAAACGTGTATAAATAATTTCCTATTTGTGTTACACTAGTTAAAATACCGGGGAATATTCCTATGATTACAATATACAAATTAAAAAAAAGATTATTAAAATCCATCCAAAAATAAAAAAGTTATTCAAAAGTTTTTAAAATTAAAAAAACGTAAAAAACTAAAAAAATAAATAAAACGTAATCAAAGGAAAAATGGAGTTGTTATATATATATTTATTCTTTTTAGGTTAATTTGAACCAGTTTTGGTAGTCAAACTTTTATTTATCCAAAAAAATCAAAAAATCTCCCGTATTGGTGGCGGATCCCCTTAAGTGAATGTGATTAAATATTTTCATGAACTCGTATGCCAGCTTCAACAAATAAAAGCTACTTTTTTCAATAAATATGGGCTAAAAATGTATTCTTTTAAATGGAGATTGGACAAAGTTAAAGGTGTCAATTTCAAATTGTAAACAAACCAAGGTAGCGTTAAGAGGTTTCGGGATGTGACAGGGTAGAGGTGTGGACGGAGGGGGGGGCAGGGCAACATGGGGGGGGGGGTGTAAATGCAAGACGTAAGGCGATTTTCCTGACAATGTATTGGAAGTTCAACCATTCACACTTTCCCTTTCTATCTGCCACGATGTAAGGTTGCAGGTTGAAACTAAGGAATCTCTTGATATTACATTTTCAAATATATTATAAATTAGTATAATGAACTTGATTATACTATGTTTTAGAATGGCTATATTCCATCGTATGCATATATATTCATCCATCATTACATATCATTCATTACATTACATATGCTTGTTTGAAAAAAGATAAAACTTGTTGATGTGAAAACATATACATTTATGTTTATTTAATTGAATAAATAAATATAATAATATTAAAATTAGTAGGCTATATTTTACATAGTTTGTTTTGTTTTTGAACTCAAAGATCTCTCAGAAAAATAATTTTATTTATAGTTAACTATTACATCACTTGAATATTTTGTAAGCATTATGTAAAACGTCTTGGTCATGTTCACGGGTTCAATTACTTGGTTATTCCACGACCAAACAGTATTTTATATTTTCTCTTAAAGCGTTATTTTTTCTATTAACTGAAGAAATTAAAAAATTAAAGTGGATTTTCAAAAACATTTATCGTAGTCAATCGTAGTTGAAACTATTTAACTTGCTCTTTAAGCAGCCTTTGGAAATTTGAATAAGAACACAGTATTTGTAGTTGAACACAGTATAGTAGAAAAATCTAATATTTCTCCATATCTGTTAGTATTAGGTTAATATGATTGTGAGACAAGTCGGTTGCCGCGAGGGGTACCCCCGGGTCGAACATCGTTAGAGTTTCCCAGAAGACGCGGTGACGCAGTGGGTAGGTAAGGGCAACGCCGCGCCGGGAGAGAGGGAGGCCTAGCCGTATTTTTGACGGCACAATTAAAACACAGTAGTGAGTAGTGGGGTGGATCGATACATTATTTCTAAGCCTAGTGGGGGGAGGCGCGTTTTTCTACTAGTGCCGACGAATATGGCCGGGGAAATATTTGACGAATGTGTGTTCTCGTCTTCGGCTTACTTTCTCCCCTCCCGCCCCGCTGTATCGAGCCCCGGGAAACTAGGAAAACTTTCCAATTTGGTCTTCGCCCTGTTTTGTGTCGGTTATGAAAATGAAGCTGACACGTGGGGCGGCGGAGCGCGTGTAAAACCTCGACAACCTGCGTGATGGCTCTTGTTTCGCCGCCTCTAGCTAGCACTATTTTTAAAAGTTTCTTCCACTGCAATCATTAATACACTTAAACATCAACAATAGTCTTAGCTTTATAGAATTTATTAATTCATTTTAAGTTTTTTATGACACTGAATCTGAAAAGCCTACTTTTTGATTAAAAGCGTTTTTTTTTAATTTTGTTCAGAACTAAGACACTTTTTCAGTTAATGTATCGTAATATTTTTAACTAATGTACAAGCTGATTAAATTAGGAACACACGTCGATGTTAATCATAAAGTATTCGTTAAACCTTTACTATAAACTATTTGTTTAAAATGATGTCCATCATAACTGGTTTTTATCGATAGAACTATCAAAGAAAAACATGCATATTGGTTAAATGCGTTAAGTTTCCAGCATACATCTAGAAGTACTTCATAGGCTAAATACCCAACCAGCTATTAATGCTTTCATATAGATAAAACCCTACTCCAAAATCTCAAAAACTTTGATAAAATGAACAGTAAATAATAACTACGAATCGGTCAATAACACTACATTTACTCCTAATTTAGGCCTATTATCTTCATTTCCAATTGATTACTTTTTCAAACTGATTTTACGACATTCACGAAAAAATCACACGAAAAAAATCATTATTTTTTTATAATGATCACAAAAACTCTAAGACGTAATTTGAATAGGAAATTGGAGAGTTAGAAGACTTTGACATCGTTTTTGGAATCGGACAAGCGAATGAGGAAAAGCCAGGAGCGGGTCTGAACTATGCGGCTAGTCGGTGAACAACCGACCGGCGGCGAGGATTTACATAGCATTACAGCGCGCGGTGGCTGAAAACTCGCTTACGGAGTACAATAAACGAGTGGATCCAAAAGGTGCGTAAATTTAAGAGTCGTAGTAAAATTGGGAAAGCCAGAGGAAACTGTCGAAATTCTTGCAAAACAACTTGGGTTTCTTCAGTTTATTAAAAAACTTTTGACAGTGTCTAGGTTTTTAAACATCTTAGGTAAAGTGGGAATGTAGATTTTCCTTCATTAAAAAAAACATGATCATAATCAATTTCCTGATTTCCATAAAAAGCCTGTGTTATTTTTAATCAATGTTTTATCCAACAAATCCTAATGAGATTCATACGGCTAACATACCTCTTAAAAATTAAAATCTGTATCTAAATTACGCATGTACAGTAAGATAGGGGCACACTGTGCACTGTAACATCTCAGTTGAATAATTCAATGTTTTCTTAACACTAACAATAACTTACGGACAACATACAGTTTACAATTGTTGTAAATCGTTAACATAGTAACTTATCTGAGCCAATTTGATTGTTTATTAACGAAGTGAATCGTGGTTATTTCATCTAAGCTATATAGATAAAAAATATTTACTTTATAGGTATAACACGAATTGGTATGGTTAAAAAAGCCTGAAAATATAAAATGGATAATTGAAAAAAGAAATAAGCCTTCTGGGGACAATCATTAAAGTCGCTGTTGACCAGTTGCTGTTGCCCATCTGGAGGTCGTGCGCCTTCAGGGCTCGAGAAGGCAAAACAGATACTCCGCTCATATTGCCTACCTTGCCCTTAAGTGAGGGACCGATTTTATAATTTCTTATTTTAGACATGGTCCATCCAGAAGTTTTTACAGTAAAGTGAACAATTGATTTTACCATTGTGCTCTTAACTCACAGTCACGCATTCAAAGAAAACATTGTCTTGGTTGAAAATACAATTGTAAAGCAAAAATAAAACTATTAAAGCTTTTTAAACAATATTAGATTTTTTATTAAGCATTGTTTTTAAGATACAGTATTTGGTATAATTTATGATCATTTTAACGAATTTGATTCACTATAATTTCCTGGTGACCATAAAACTTTATTGGTTCAAATATTTCATCCGCTCTCAGTTTCAACAAAGGAAAGAGAAACTTGTCACAATAATATCTCGGCTCAGGTCGCAACTACGGAACTACGCAGCGGGTGAACATTAAAAATCAATAACTATGAAGGGTGGGTTGCCCTCCCCTCCGCCGCTGTAGTTGGTATTTTAAGATGTGCGTAGATGAGAAATACGAACACGCGGCAAGAAATATCGACATGCTCATAACCCTCTCCTAGTTTGGGGGTGGGGGAAAACAACCCCTCCCCTCTCGCGTTCTTCTCTCTCGCACACACACACACTCTCTCTCTCTCTCCTTTTCTCCCACACCCCTCCGATGACCTTGACGCTTGGCCCGTGTCTCTCACAAATCCTTTAACAGGGTCAATTTTGGCTTCCGGGTCCACGACTTCCCCCCCCCCACTTCCGCCCCACAACACCGTCTTAACCGGCCACTTCCCTTTAACTGGGTCGTTTTATTTGGATTATTAATCGGCGAGTTGTGTTAGAGATTTCAATTTCAGTGGAGGTGTTAACTAAACTGTTTTTGTTCTCAAAAGTTTAAAATTTTATTTTTTATCAAAATAATGAATTGCATACAAGCTTTTATTTGAAAAAATATCTGTAAAATATATTTTTATTAAAGATGGTCAATTGTTAAAAAGTCTCAGCCTTTGAAGACTTTGTTCTGTAAAATTATGTTCTGTAAATTGATACTCCAAATATTCCAATATTTATTGATTATTAAATACGTATCTCTAAAAAATGTAAGCATTGGAATTCACATGTGTTTAATAAAGTTTTACGAATAGCTTCTAGACTCGTTAATTGCAATATAATGTTTTAATTGGCTCAAAGAGGGGACTTTGGAGCAAATGTTTTGTTAATGAGTGTTGTCATAGAAAACATGGATTGTTATTTTAAAAGTAAAGTTATGTTCAAGCAAGCATCGATCAAAATGGCGGCCAAAAATAGAGGTTATGCTGGATTGTTTAACAACAACTAAAAGAAATAAAATTATAATTTGACTATTGAGATCGGCAAAAAAGTTTTGTATTTTATGTATACATCCATTGGTTACCATATTATTGAAAGTGGTAAATTTTTGTCATAGTATAATCTTATGGGAAATAAATCAAATTGCTTATCTTCCTCATTTCTAAAGATATTTTCAAAATACTTAGATCAGCTAATCTAGTTGATCTATACTACATCAACATCTGCTTTAAAATACTGAATTGTCGTTTTTCACCGAATCTTATAGTAACAATTTAAAACAGTCAGTCTTAAAATTTGATTGAAAATAAAAAGAATCTATCCTGTGGCCTTATTCAAAGTTGATGCTTGGTTACGACTTTGATTTTCGGGGTCATTTTTGCTAAGTCCCTACCTAGGAGGCCAGTTTTCAAAAACTTGTTAATGAGTTTATAATCAATTTATCCTGTTTCATTGGTTATAAAGTTGAAAAATATTAAGCAAGAGAACAGTAAATTAAACTGGGTTTTTCATTATTCTCTTGATATGCTATAAAGTATTGTACATTCCAAATTTTCCGTTACAGTTATCACGCATCCTCAAACGCAATGATCCGGGTTTCCGCCTTCATTGGGCCATATTCATATTATATCCAAATTCAGGTATTGCAAGTGGTTGAAATGATCTGTCAATCGACGCCGACGTCGCGCGTCGTCGAGGAAGCACAAATACATACAGTGACACATAAGAAAGACACAACAAAAATATAATTCAAACGTTTGATACAACAGGTACACATACGATAACTATACCTTGGTTCTCTTAATAATCAAGGTCAAGTTATGAAATGCCATGATTTATCACACCCTGGTTGTATTAACTTTGCTAATACCACCTTTAACTACTTGAAAGTTTATTTTGTTTTATGTACATTAGGCCTAATACAAAATTAAAGAGTACTCTAGTCAATTTTCACTCCAAAATCAAGTTGTAAAAGAGCCCTAAAAGACATCACGTACAAAAATATTCACATATTCGTGTTAAAACAACTCAACACAATGTGATAGTAAAGCAAAAAAATTGTATCAATTTGGTATATCTAGTCATACTATATATATAACAGAAAATATCAGGGAACAAGCGGATCCAATAAGAACTACTAGAAATAAAAAGAATTATCCATTATGTTGACTGCCTTCAAAAAGAGAAATGCACCGCCAGAAGAGCTGTGTTTAGCAACGTATTCCGGTGTGTCTTGAAGGCGTTGATGCTTCTACGTACAGTACCGTACTCCTTCTTATTTAACATAAATAAATGTTAACAGTTAAGTTGAATGTATAAGCTTTGGGTCTATTTGGATATAAATCGAGCCATTCAAAGTAAATTTAAAGTTACACTATCAAATATTTTATAAAATATTTTTTACAAAAGATTTTATTTTAACTATTAAAATTCATGTTTTTATTATGAAAATTAGCTGGCTTGAATGTTGATTGGCCAAATATATGCGGGCATTATAGCCTACTAATCTGGAACACGGGAATAACATATGAATTCAGCAATTTAGCTAGCTTCTTGCATTATTCACAATCAAGTTTATAAATTTTGATTGTTTAAGTTCATCATTCCCAATAATGTCTTAAGCATATGCATGCAAACCTTATTTTACATGTACATATCAGCTATCCACATTTATTTACAGCTGTAAGCTGTGAATGTTTATTTACGGTTCACAAAATCTAATTTCAAGAGACAATGCAACACAATATGTTGTATCACAACGCCAAGTGTTGTAGGTAGCTCGAGTTGGGGAATATATAATCATAAGTAATTATTTTACAAACTGAATTAAATGGTTAATGTTTGTGAACATTCAAAAGTCTTTTTGTACATGCATTTAGTGCAAAATTGCATGTATAGCGTTAAAAGTCAAACAATCAAACAATTCCTCTCATACAGGGTGTCCCTTGAGAGCGCCATAAAATTTAATACTTTTCCTTTGGTGAAAAAAGTAACTTAGGAACCACATACAATTTTGAACTCCCCAGTTATTTTTTTGATAAATCTACTAAAACTATTTTCTTTTTGACAGAAGAAAACGAAACATTGCACCTATGTTCGTATTTTATTTTATTCAAAGATCCAAATTATTAAGTTTGGTGACGCTTTTAGGGGACGTTGATGGAAAACAAACTTAAAGGGAGGAAAAACTGCACCATGCAGTGGTAAATAACCCTTTTAGTCCAGTCATGTTCGATCAACGTTTGGAAAAAATGCCGGGAGGCTAAAAATTGTCACGGTTGTTTATTAAACCTATCTGAACCTCATGCTAAACGTTCCCGAGGATGTTGGATGAACTCAAGGTAGAATACAAGATGTTACTGAAATGGAGGCCACAGTTTTGAATCTCTAAATTTTCTTAAAAAAAACTGTAGCGAGCTGTACATCATGTTAAAGGCGCAGGCAAAAGGAACGTTTTGGCGTATACATAATTGAATTATCTCCAAAACTTTTCGAAAAGGCAACTACTTTTGTGAATTTTCTTACTCAGTGAGTATTAAACAATCACAATTGCTACCATTTCGAAAAAAATCAGCTGTGTTATCCCCAGTAATTTTTTTCGATACCTTCAAAATAATTTCTTTGTTTGTATAGAAGAAATTCTAGATTCATATCCGTCAGTTCCATTTCTGGAACACCCCATCTTGCACCTGGAGCTCTACTAATACACAATAAAAAGAAGATATTGGTAAACCGAATGCTTGGAAAATGGAGAAGTTTTTCAAGGCTAATCTACGTGATATACAATTTTAAAATAAAGCACAAAATCATAAAATGTTCAGTTTTAAGAAAAATACAGCTTAAAACGCTATTGTAAAAATAATTACTTTGAAAACCAAAACTATCTTAAATTAATTTTAAATTTTTACCAGTTTTCAGAAACAAATAAAATAAAATAAAAAACAAAATGGTAGTCTATTTTTCCCGTTTATGATCTCTTGTTTAGAATATTCGGTAATTAATGTGTAATGTTTTTCAACTACAGATTAAAATACTATTTTTGGGATTAATGATTTTGAAATTTTACCGACTGAACTTCTCAATTACAAATTTGGGAGTTTCCCTGCACCTAAGGCCCTAAGAACTTTAGTACAATTAATTCTCAGTCAACCAAATTATCATTGATAGTATATGATTAATGCACATAGGCCTGACACAACTCACAGAACGTCAGAACTGAACTATAAAATATCAAATAACAATTATGATTTTTCTTCAGTCCTCGTTTGTGAGTGTTAGGCCAACTGGGCACAGCGGTCAGGGTTTCGATAAGGGTAAGTATTATGGCCTCCTGCGGGTTGAGTCCAACTGGACACACGGTCACCCCTGCCTCACAACCAGGCTCGGCCACCGTTCCAACTGGACACTCGGTCACCCTGCCTCACAACCAGGCTCGGCCACCGTTCCAACTGGACACACGGTCACCCCTGCCTCACAACCAGGCTCGGCCACCGTTCCAACTGGACACACGGTCACCCCTGCCTCACAACCAGGCTCGGCCACCGTTCCAACTGGACACACGGTCACCCCTGCCTCACAACCAGGCTCGGCCATCGTTCCAACTGGACACTCGGTCACCCCTGCCTCACAACCAGGCTCGGCCACCGTTCCAACTGGACACTCGGTCACCTCTGCCTCACAACCAGGCTCGGCCACCGTTCCAACTGGACACTCGGTCACCCCTGCCTCACAACCAGGCTCGGCCACCGTTCCAACTGGACACACGGTCACCCCTGCCTCACAACCAGGCTCGGCCACCGTTCCAACTGGACACACGGTCACCCCTGCCTCACAACCAGGCTCGGCCACCGTTCCAACTGGACACACGGTCACCCCTGCCTCACAACCAGGCTCGGCCACCGTTCCAACTGGACACTCGGTCACCCCTGCCTCACAACCAGGCTCGGCCACCGTTCCAACTGGACACTCGGTCACCCCTGCCTCACAACCAGGCTCGGCCACCGTTCCAACTGGACACTCGGTCACCCCTGCCTCACAACCAGGCTCGGCCACCGTTCCAACTGGACACTCGATCACCCCTGCCTCACAACCAGGCTCGGCCACCGTTCCAACTGGACACACGGTCACCCCTGCCTCACAACCAGGCTCGGCCACCGTTCCAACTGGACACACGGTCACCCTCTGCCTCACAACCAGGCTCGGCCACCGTTCCAACTGGACACACGGTCACCCCTGCCTCTCAACCAGGCTCGGCCACCGTTCCAACTGGACACACGGTCACCCCTGCCTCACAACCAGGCTCGGCCACCGTTCCAACTGGACACACGGTCACCCCTGCCTCACAACCAGGCTCGGCCACCGTTCCAACTGGACACACGGTCACCCCTGCCTCACAACCAGGCTCGGCCACCGTTCCAACTGGACACACGGTCACACTCTGCCTCACAACCAGGCTCGGCCACCGTTCCAACTGGACACACGGTCACCCTCTGCCTCACAACCAGGCTCGGCCACCGTTCCAACTGGACACACGGTCACCCTCTGCCTCACAACCAGGCTCGGCCACCGTTCCAACTGGACACACGGTCACCCCTGCCTCACAACCAGGCTCGGCCACCGTTCCAACTGGACACACGGTCACCCTCTGCCTCACAACCAGGCTCGGCCACCGTTCCAACTGGACACTCGGTTACCCCTGCCTCACAACCAGGCTCGGCCACCGTTCCAACTGGACACTCGGTCACCCCTGCCTCTCAACCAGGCTCGGCCACCGTTCCAACTGGACACACGGTCACCCCTGCCTCACAACCAGGCTCGGCCACCGTTCCAACTGGACACACGGTCACCCCTGCCTCACAACCAGGCTCGGCCACCGTTCCAACTGGACACACGGTCACACTCTGCCTCAAAACCAGGCTCGGCCACCGTTCCAACTGGACACACGGTCACCCTCTGCCTCACAACCAGGCTCGGCCACCGTTCCAACTGGACACACGGTCACCCCTGCCTCACAACCAGGCTCGGCCACCGTTCCAACTGGACACACGGTCACCCCTGCCTCACAACCAGGCTCGGCCACCGTTCCAACTGGACACTCGGTCACCCCTGCCTCACAACCAGGCTCGGCCACCGTTCCAACTGGACACACGGTCACCCATGCCTCACAACCAGGCTCGGCCACCGTTCCAACTGGACACACGGTCACCCCTGCCTCACAACCAGGCTCGGCCACCGTTCCAACTGGACACACGGTCACCCCTGCCTCACAACCAGGCTCGGCCACCGTTCCAGCTGGACACACGGTCACCCCTGCCTCACAACCAGGCTCGGCCACCGTTCCAACTGGACACACGGTCCCCCCTGCCTCACAACCAGGCTCGGCCACCGTTCCAACTGGACACTCGGTCACCCCTGCCTCACAACCAGGCTCAGCCACCGTTCCAACTGGACACACAGTCACCCCTGCCTCACAACCAGGTTTGGCCACCGTTCCAACTGGACACACTGAATGCTCCTGCACAGTGAATACAGTTTGATTTAGAGACTCTAGATGAAGCTCTGACCGCTTGAAATGTGTAAAGCAAATAGAAAGCACTCATTGCAGACTTCTTGAATTATAAACATTAAAAATCAATTACAACAGCCTGAATTACAACTGACTGAAAGTAGTCAGTTAAAAATGAACTTTTATATTTTTTCCAAGGCAATTATTTACTGTGTTAATGTATTTTTTTACTGAGTCACCCATGAGCTGTATTGGGGTATTTTCGTCATTACATTGAGCTAAAATAAAACAATTACCATGGTAACAATTAAAATATTTTTTTTCAAAACCTAGAAAACGATTAAAAATTACTTCATTTCTATACCATTTGTAATCCAACACATATCGTTCCATAAACTCCCTTCGTTTTGGTCTTTGTTATTGTTCGTGTTACGATAAAAAATTATCGTCATGTTTCACCTGATTTTTTGCGGGATCTCCGTCAGTCTGGCAGTTCGTCCCCGCCGCCTCAGCCCCGACGGCGCGGCGCCTCAGGTGTGGGACGAGGCGGTTGTGATTCAAGAATTAGACTATGAGGCCAAACTGCAAGAGGGGGGGGATCAAGTCGAACAAATTATCAAATACGACGAAGAATAAACATGTAAAAAGCAGGAAATCATCCCATATCTGGAAATTAGCACCATCCGCTCATCCGTTCTTCAACCCCCAGAGGGCTGTTTCCCTTTTGATCCACGGTTAAGGGGCATTTTCGAGACCATCCATTTTAATTACGGTTCAGCAGGTAGCGTATAGATCCACTTGAAAAATCCCTTCTACTCCACGAGAAAGGGGCCTGCACTCTCTCTCCCCGGCATTATCTTTTTCGCTCATCTTCAAATTCCTACTTGAATGCTGCCATTTTAACGTAATGTACGACTATACCTTTTTTGCCTAAGCGAAAATATTGATTATTGAAAGAACCAAACGTAACCTTGAAGATGTAGTTTAATATTCTTTAAATAAACCAATTGTTTCGTTTCGGCAACAATAGAAAGGTGGAATATGGCGATTAAATGGCTCTAGACAAGTAAGAACTTAGAGGTGAGTGAAGGAGAGAATGTGGAGGAGAGAGAGTGCAACCTCCCTTTGGTGGGTTTAAAGGGGTGTTTAGGAAGGTTCTGAAATGTACCTGCTGAGCAGTGGATCAAAATTCCTGTCTCGAAATTGCCCCTTAACTGTGGATTATTAGGAAGGTTCTGGAATGTACCTACTGAGCAGTGGATCAAAATTCCTGTCTCGAAATTGCCCCTTTACCGTGGATTATTAGGAAGGTTCTGAAATGTACCTGCTGAGCAGTGGATCAAAATTCCTGTCTCGAAATTGCCCCTTAACCGTGGATTATTAGGAAGGTTCTGAAATGTACCTGCTGAGCAGTGGATCAAAGTTCCTGTCTCGAAATTGCCCCTTAACGGTAGATTAAAAGGGGCACACACCCCCAGGAGGAGGGAGAAAGACCTTTGGGTACTCTGCTTTGCCTCGAATTTGCTCCACCTTCGGGGATTACAGATTTCGAATATCGCTGCGGAGCCGCTGCCTAAACAGGGAAATGGGGCAGCGTGATATTCGATCTTCGCATCCTGACGGAATAATTTGCCAGGAGGACCGAATGGTGTTTTGGAGCACGGAAGCAAAGTCGATCAGAAACTCAGCGTTGGGAAGGATGGGAAAAACATTCGGAAACACTGCCCCCTTCACCGAGGGTTTAAAAGCCAGGAAAACATCCACAGTGCAAAAAGTATGTTCGATATTTGCTCAGGTATAGCGAACTTTAGTCTATGTTCTATTAATGTTAGTGTGCGAATTAGGAGGTAATGTAGTTTCTTAAATGAATATGAAGGGCGGTAGTAGGGCCTACTGCCCTTGGATAAGTGGTAAGAAGCGCAGACGGAATAGGCCTACGCGTATCGGAAACATGTTTTAATTTAGTTTATTTTGAATAAATATCTCGTCGAAAAAACCTCGTTATTTGTTGTGAAATAAGTTATGACATGGTAATTAAAATTAGTTGAAAGTATAAGAAAAAATTATTAAAGTTCAATAGTGGTACTGCATGGTAATAAGTATTACAGGATAAGCTTCGCGGCTTCGGTCACCGTTGACCGCGTGCTCAGTTGGACTACCCCCAGCCGGTGACCCAAGTGGCCGCTGTGGCTAGATGGACTAGGGTTTTGGTGGTGCTATGACCGTGTGCCCTGTTGGAGTAAAAGGCCCATCGGTACAGTCAAAACCTTGTATATTTTCAGGATGAAGTATAAACGAGCGAATGGTAAGTCACCGTAAAGATTTAAGCCATTCAACGAAAGATTTTTATATTTGTCGACTATGCCTTACATTAAAGCCGTTCAAGAATTACAAGTTCTGGGTCTTTACATTCAGCATAGTGACAGTTCATGACGTTTTCTTACGCCACGGTTGAGGATTAGTTTCTTACGATCACATGATTGCCCAATTATATAGCTTATCAATTGTAACAATCAATATAGGGTGTCCACAAAGTCTTGGCCTGATTTAATAGCTTTGCTGCTTTGCTATACGAAACCTATTAGAGCCACCCTTAACTCCTATCCCTTGTTTTGAAGGGAATTTTATCCAGTTTTATTTAATCAAGTGGTAACACCTAAACATAGCTGATTGTCAACAATACAGTTATGATTCAACACACCAACAAATCAAAAATAGTGAGTTTACAAAAGAAATCACGGTGTTTTTGTGATTTCGCAAAACCCAATCCCCTATAGCAGTTCGACGACTTTTCATGTCAACATTTGGACGACCTGCTCCTAAAAGAAGAAGCATCAACAGATTGTATTCGCATTTTAGGGAAGGAGGCAGTATGCGACAAGAAACGCACTCTTATAAACTCACCATTTTTGATTTGTTAATGTATTGAACCATAAGTTTATTGTTGTCAATCAGCTGTGTTTAGGTGTTACCGACTTGATGAAATAGGCCTTTATTAAATTCCCTTCAAAACAAGGCATAGAAGTTGTGTGGCTCTCATGGTTTTCGTACGGCAAAGCTATTAAATCAGGCCAAGACTTTGTGGACATTCTGTATATTTAAAAAAATAATAACTGTCGTCTTAAATAGTTAAAAATGCACATGTTTGTCCTCGAAGGTTTTCACATGTATCTGGTTCCCAACATTTGTTTTCACGCTAAAGACAGCATGGAAGAATTTACTAAAACGAAACTGCCATTTTTACTTGAAATTCGCTTAGTCAACTCGCCACATAATATGTCTCGGCAACACAATGTTCGTGCGACTCGCCACGTTCGGCACTCGTAGTTTGCCGGGTCGTTGAACGCTAGAGTCAAGGCCAGCTTCTATTGACGGCTAGACGATGACTAGTTTCGGGGGTCCACGACCTCGCCTACTCTCGCGCCGGTTCGCCAATCCCTCCACTAGTCCACTCGATGATCGGTTCCGTGTTTAGTTGGCTATTTGGTTCTGTTGGGTATTTAGTTTGGTTTCACAATTACTAACATCAGTGCGTCTCCTATCATTTAGCTACTCTTAACTTGTTAGTTCATAATTTTTATTGCATGCTTACTCTCCCTGTCTCCTTCCAGCTTCTCATTCTCTTCAATAAATGAATAAATTTTACGGCCAGATTTATTTAATTTTGTATTTGTAGTCCTCATAAAGTTATTCCTCATTGACAAAATTGTTTTAACATAAAAGTGCTGCTAGGGATTATTTATGAGCTAATTTACCAAAAAGTATAAATTAAAGGTGGTAAGAGTACTTGCATGAACTTTTTGTCGAATAATATACAACTATCGATAAAAAAATACCCCCATGACACGAGTAGGCTACCCTTTAGTTCCAATATTCAAAAAAGTATGTTCGATATTTGCTCAGGTATAGCGAACTTTAGTCTATGTTCTATGAATTAGGAGGTAATGTAGTTTCTTAAATTAATATTAACTTTAATTTGGTGTATTTTTGCCAACAAATGAGAGTAGCAAATAAGTTAATCGACATTTATTATCTAAAACTTCAATACCGATATACATTTTCAGGCTTCAAATGAGACATTTATTTAACTTTAAAAAATATTATAGTAAAACCAGATATTTTCAAACAACGTGTTATTTCTCTTTTTTAAGTCACAAATTCTTGCAAAAATGGGAAAGCATTACAATCTCCTCCCCTTGGAAACACAGCCATAACCATCAGTATGTGTTAGCGAGGATAAAAAGCCGCAGTGCCGTGTGCTTCCACTACTAGGGGGGGCGGCATGCGCCATTATATTCAAAGGCAGTGTCAATCAATAATTTGGGCCTCTCTAATTTCCGTACGCGTCGCGTGGTGTATCTATGCGCCCAACTACATCTACCGGGCATTTTTAACCCTAGCCTCACCCCCACCCCACCAGCAGCCACGTGTGTCGGGGCGGGGAGGGGCTACCACCCCTACGAAACCTTTCACTTTCAGTCACCCTTCCCGCATGTTTCAATAGTTCATTTTGCAACCTACTTGCTCCTTTTTGAAAGGCTTTTTTTAGAAAAAGGCATACTTGAGGATTCTCAGATCTTACAAACTATATTGTGAAACTGGATTCCCAACATGGGGAAATATATATTAACTTTTGCTCATGGACTTTGGGGAATGAGCGATACGCAAAACAAACGCCAGTATATTTTTTAAATTGTTTAAACAAAATAAGAAATTAGTTATTACATTACCCCAAGTTAAGCACCTATAACTTTTATTATATAGGTAAAGAATTATTCTCAGTCTAAGGATAATTCTTTACCTCGAGGGATCCTAGACCTAAGAATCTAAGGACTCATAGAATCTAAGGACCTTAGATTTATACTCAACATTGATTTTGACCGTTCCCTCAAATAGTCCACTCAAAACAAGGTATGAACTGGAAAACATTTTACGTTCATTTTGAAACTTCGCACACTTATCTAGAAGTATCTAAAAATACCTAAAGCCCCCGTCAATATGTGGTGAGCTCTAGTGACAATTTCCGGAAATAGAACACGTTTTTGGTTTTTCGTAAAAATCTCGAGAACCGTTGGTCGGAGGTAAAAAGTGTAAGAGTAAAAAATAAAGTTTGTTAAATTGACTACAGCAATTTTAATTTGCATGATTTAAACACTAACGTTTACCAAGTTATAGAGCGCTATAAAAGTTAAAATTCTTACATAGCGGTTAAAAGTTATAATTCTTGTTTTTAGCGGGTTTCCTTTAAAAATTACCAAAAATTCCAGAAAAACGTCCCAAAGTTGCATTAAATTCCGACATTTCCTTATCTGAAACTACCTGTTGACAGGACTAAAAATATTGAAAAATGAAAAGTTAAAATGGATATCTATTGAATTAAACGGCAACGTAAAATATGAACAAACACGCTAATAAGAAATCATACCTCGCTAGATTAACTTAAAAAAAACCGAAGAATGTCCGAAGATTCTGTTGCTTAACGTCACTGGTTCTGTAGTATAACTGAGATTCTTTCCTCTGGTGTAGGAAGGACAAGAAGAGTAGAATGTTAAATTGATTTCACACTCACAATATTTTTGTTTTGGTTTATTATTTTTACAGTTACGGGTTTCGTTTATTTTACAAAATCGCAAATTCCACTGAAACAAATGATTCCTAAACATTTAATGCAAAAACGAAAATACCTTTTATCAAATTTATTTGCAGTATTAATCACAGCAAATTTGCCCACTACGTCTAAATAATTACATCAAGTTTTTTCATTTCGGCAGCAAAAAATCCGTATCTTAGCCATTTTGTATGACTGATTTGCCCCTGAACTTGAGTTGTGAGTTGGATGTCCTCCGCCGCGGCCGGTAAACAAGTTGCGTCGTGTTTCCGTTAAATTTTATACGTCTATATGTACCGATCGGTTTTTGTATGTGTTGTGTTTAAATATTTTTCTTCAAACTTTATGTGCAAGTTTTAATAATAACGACGTCCAATGGACTGAACTTCTCGTAAAAGCCTGAAGATGGTGCAAACCCGCACCGAAACCTAGGTCGCTACTCTGACCTACACCGAGCTGGACGACGGAAGGTAAAATTATACCATTAGTTTGAAAAAATCCGTAGCCAGATATACTGTGTATACTGCTGGTATCGAATATTAAACGAGTTTTATCATTTTTAAAAAATCTTGAATAAAAAGAAGAATACATCAACCAAAACCTTAGTGCGAAGTAATATTACATTTTTATTTAGTTTGTCAAACTGTATGGACAAATTAAAGAGAACCTTAGTTGATATTCGTATCAAGACTATGAGCTTGCAAATTGAGAACTACTTATTGTTTCCAAACATGTTTCCACAGTCATAGTTTCTCTACCCGCAAGTAAAACATCACACGAGCAGTAGTGCCTAGCCCTAGCTAACATCTCGTATGCCAATGACCTGGTATTCGCCAAATAGTTCGCCTGCCCAACTGGTTTTGGACTAGCGGTCCATGTCAATTAAATGCTAAGCCGCTCCGCAGATTTCGGCTTTTATCAATTTCCACGGACCACTATCTCTCAACAAACACTCTCTGGAATTGAAGATGCAGATCTCTTTTTTAATTAGGGTTAGTATATCTGCATTTGTGAGAAATGTCTGCCGATTTCTGTCGTGATTGCCCGCGATTAATGCTGGAGTCTGGAATTTCGGTTCTCGTACCAAGTTCAATTTAACGTTTAAAATGTTATGCACTCAGCGAAATAGCAAAAATAAGTTGCTGAGTATAAGAAGAAGAAGAAGAAGAAGAAGAAGAAGAAGAAAAGTGCTTTATTACCACAATAATTATTTGAACATTGCATCAACAAATAAAAATAATATTTAGTAAAGTTCATGCTTCACTTGCAGTTCACTGTCTTTACACACAAATCCATAGTCATAGTGACTGTCGGCTTGGTTGGCATTTTCACTTATTTTTCCCTAGCATGCTTACTCATTCCTAAAAAAAAACCTTAAAAATCTATCTAACAAAACAAACTGGTAAGAATTGTAAGAAACAAATATTATAAGATACATTATTGATATTTTTCATTAATTAACATTCAACAGTTATTTAAATGAAAAAAATATTCAAATTATTAAAATCCTAAAGTTGCTGAGTACATATATTTAAAAAATGTATTAAGAAGGTGAAACCAGCAGTCTATTAAAGTGGTGTACTCGTAGGAAATATATTAAGTAATTTTTTACGAGGCAGTTTCGTAATATTTTATTTTTGACAATTTAATCTTTAGACATTTTTAATTGTTTATTGAAATAAGCCCTCTGCAACACAAAATCTTGAAATAAATTTAGGAACAAGTTTGAAATCGGGGATTGATCAAAGCGTGTAGCAAGGTAAAAGAATACATGTTTAAAAATTTATAGAACAGGTTACCGAACTAACTCCGAGTTAAGTCCGAGTAAAATCGAACAACTTTAAAATTATGAAATAGGAGCTTTTACCCTGTTCCCACACACCCTATCCGAGTTGACGTCGAAAAAGTCGGATAGTGATTGGTTATCCAAGATTTTATCCATAGACGTAAGCTATAGGACCACTTTGAACTTTGGAGAGGATTCCTCATAATATATATATTTTTTAATTTCATATAGAAGTACAGTAAATTTATGAGTAGGTCTACGCCAAAAATTCCACGTATCCTTAAACGGTACGTCACCTTATTCAGGATTCAAAACAGTACAACGCACGTTATTTACTTCCCGTTCAGATACTGTTGAAGTACAACCACCCACAATTCTGCACTGACACTTCATTGTTCAGTAACCTGCAACCCATACTATTCCGACTTGGCTTGATTCGGTCATCATTGTCCCTGCCTTTTGGCTTTTTAAATTAAATTAAGTGTGTCGAGTAAAGGATGTTTTAAATCATGTTCAACCCTGACGAAACAATGGACACTTGCATTTGCTTCAATATTATATCCAAGGGGGTTTTGTTCCATTTTAGGCTAATGAATTTGTGAATTTTTGTTCGATTCACTTCTTTTGATAAAATTGTTCCCCAGTTTTTGTTTATGCACTTCCAAAAGTGCCTTTTCCATAGTTTGAAAATAAAATCCAGCTGAAAATGCACAAGAGGTCAAGCCGATCTTACTCCATTCCACCATACTGGCAGGAAGAGTGTAAGTGTTTTTACACCAAAACGGAGGCATTGCGAAAATAGGCACTGGCGTGTCTAATTACGGCATTGTAGCCATAATTGGCCACCTTCTAATGACAACCCGTACACAAAACCCAAACTAAACTAGACCCTGTGGTGCTAATTAATTGGCTTTCTACCACTGGAGCCATTTTTTGCCCGAGAAGAACACCGCCGAAAATCCGCTAATAGTGGCGCATCCTGCCTCACACACGCGAGACGATGCAAATTATAACGTCTACTTCTATACATATTTATCAGGCCGGGTTAGTTTTTGCTTCTATATTATTAGTGTTATCTTTATTGCTTTGTACATAGCCCGGTAGCTCCTTCTCCATCTAGTTACGGTAGGCTGGCGTTCGCCGCCTCCCACTTAGCAGGCCTACGGTGAAGTGTAACAGTTTCATCATCGTTTCATTTGTGAGAGACTGGCTGATCTCTTGACCTTCGTACGGTTTTAAAGATATTATTAATTCCAGTTCTTAAAATGTCAGAATAAAAAAACGAAAAAACGAAAGTTGTAGCTGTAGCTAAAAACAAACGAACATTCTTTTGCATAAAACGTGGTACGAAGAATTATGATGCACCTAAAATTAAAATTTTATCCTGGTGTCCTATTGGGTATGTTTTGAAATAAGCTTACTTGGTATGTCCAAAGCAAAATAAACGATAGAATATCTCATCAGAAAACTGACGATCTTTGGTTTATTTTTTCGAGGGTCTTTACCAGGCCTTTAGTGAACTTGGAGACCCATTATAACTAAAATGTTTGAAAGGAAGTGTGCAAAATGTGTGTATGGTATGTTTTCGTTCTACCATATTAGGTACTAGTAGGCGCAATCTATCATCAAAGATCTCTAATGTTAGTATAGTAAATTTAATAACTTCAAGTTTCATGTCACTCTGAGTAGGAGTAAGAAAAAATTTAGTACAAAAAACAATTCACCACTGTATCCGATTGCCGATCCTGAGCCCTTAATCTTCGTCCCCGCTAACAAGGATCTTCTCTGCCATCCAGACATCGTGACAGAAAGTCCAACTGACAAGAGGAGAATGCGGCGTGAGGCTTTTAAAATGGCAAAATATCGCAGACTGTAACGGATCGGACCATCTCGCCAAAAAACCAGACAGGCATTCGGCGGTGCAAGGTTTATAGGGGGGCAATGCACTTGGACATGCACTTTCGTGCACCCCCCTCCCCCCCGGTCCAACACCAACACCACCGACATGATCTCTCCGCAGGACCACCAGGTCTTCTGCTACCAAACCTCACATAATGGCCGCTCCTCCAGTCGATTTATACCATCTGAACCTAGCAGATGTCCTGCGAAGCTGAATGTGCCGATACCGGTTGCGGAAATGCTCACAGTGATACAGTGGCATCCCCTTAGCACCCGATAAAGTAAACAATTAACTGGCTTACATTTATAAAATATATTCTCTAATAAGGGCCTAATGGGGACCGTATGGGGCCTCATAACATGGCATGGTGAAAAGTCCTTAACTCCCTCTGTTAGGTGGAAACATGTTTAAACGTTTGAAGTCCGCTGAGTATGCTGGTCTGCTGTATCGTGGGTGTTTATATTAATGTTGATTATAAATATAGTCATGAAAACATCATGGACTGCAAAATAAAGACTAATATTAAATATATATAGTTCCAATAAAATAATTCACCGTAGTGTAATAATTAAATGAAGTATAATAGACATGTGTTCTTTATACTCAGGTTGCATTCCCTTATGCAGGACAAATCTTAAGGCTACTGCTGTCTCAAGTCTTCATTAACGCAGGCGTGGTAAAATCACAATAAAACCGAGATATGGTATTTAACAAGCGTGGAACTATTAATTAGGGCTTTTAGCTACGCTGTTGCTTCTCTAGCCTACTTCTATTTAACGGTTCCACCACACGTGTATATTGGATAGTCTGTCTAGGAGTTCAAATGAACAAAATACCATGAAAATAATATTTACCCCACTAAAGTCTAGCCTAAACTAGAGCCAAATATCATAGAAAATTTTTGTAAGTGTACTTAGATTATTTTTATCAGTGCCTTAAATGTAACAGAATGAAAGATGTATTTCTGATTATGATGTTTTTTTTAAATCTAGTTCCCGTTTATTGAAATAACTTGGGTGAAAGTGTTTCTTTTCAAGGTAGTATTACTAAGCGAATTCTGTAATTTAAATATAAATGATTCTGTAGAGTTAAGATAATTATTCGAGTTAAAATAAAAACATTGAAGGAATTAAACAAAATTCACTTGCAAGTAACTACAGGGAAATGTATTTAGTTGGCCTAAAAAAAAACAAAAAAAAACTGAAGGGTGTCCACCAAACGGAAAATATTTCGTAAACTAATTTGAAATTCAGTCGTTCAAGTTATTTCTTCCATGAATTAATAATAAATGGCCTGTGAACATGTGGACGCAAGCATTTTAGTTTGATTGATAACAATGACTTGTTACCCAGCTGGGGCAAACAGGAGCTTGTTCCCCGCACAGCGAGGAGGCCGAATGGCTCAGGAACACGATATACTGCTGTGGGTTGGTCAGGCTATTTCAAAATATCAGAAGTTATTAATAGATATCCACTTAATACAGTGCATTTCAAAACTCTCGTCTTCAATTCGGCAGTTCTATTAATCTACAAGTAAATTTGTGTCTAGATGTAAAATCCTAAAAGAAATTTTAAGAAATATTTATTGGAAATCATTCAATAAATGAAATTCTACTTTCGTCAACTAATGAAATATCTATAACGGGGTGATAATATGTTAACTTATGTTAAAACTCAATTAAATATAACTAAAACTAATTTCCTAGAAATAATAAAGGTAAACATTGACGTGACTAAAGGTGGCATCCAAATTTGTTATGAGTAAAACCTTGCTCTTTCTGTAAATTTAAAAAAATATGCCATGTCTTTTTCTGGCATGTTATCTGTGTTTTTATAGTATTGACCGATGGAAATATCTTTACTGCCTTATTACCATATTTTTGCTTTTTCAAGTTATAAGTTATAAGTTGTAAGTCCAGTTTTAAGTTTTTCCTTGTAAGCTAGCAAGCAACCGTTAATTCAATAAGCATCAAATAGTGAAAATATAACCATGAAATAGGAACCTTGATTACAATAAAAAAAATGCAAGAATGCATAAGGAAGCTCGAAACAGATCATGCAACCAAACGTTGAAACTATATAGTTAATACAAGTTCATTTTTATAAATAAACAGCTTTACATTTGCGTTATTTATATTTATACTAAGCTAACAATAGCTTTATCGAACATTGTACGCTATCAAGTAAGATCCAATAAGTTACTATTTTCGATATAATGGGGTTTTAATGTTGACAAGTTTGATTATTTACATTTGTGATACCCTCACATCAGCTGATTCTTTTTCTCCATAGGGCGGAAAAAAACTTCCTCCTTACCACAAAGTTTGTATAGACATTTCTCTTTTTCCCAGTGACATGACGAACATTTGTCATTTAACTAAAATATAATGTTTTTTCTTACAAGTTTCTTTTGTGTGCTTATTTTATTAGGGTAAAAAACTGACATACGATTTTTAATTTAAAAGTAATACGTTTTTACTTAAATAATATATGCATGTTAAAACGATTATTTATCATACACAGACTTAAAAAAGGAAACATAACGGGGTGGGCCAATGGTTTACACATTTATTTGTTTTGTTTCGACTCGTCCTATAAGATTTACAGGCTATGCAAGTTGGATTAGTACAGTTAGCAAAATACGAAATATCAGCATATTTTAGCAATGCAGCTCTAAATTATATATTCGCCTCAAACGACTATTTACCATACACAGACTTAGGAGCAGGAAATATAACGAGATGGTGTAATAGTTTACACAAAATTGGTTTGTTTTGTTGTGTTTGTGCAACAAACATTAGATGTAATGCAAGTTAGATTTGTATAGTTTGTAAGGTATGAAATATCGGCATATTTCAGTTATGCAGGATTGACCGTATTCAATTTCCTTCTCAGCTTTCTAGTGTTTAACTTTTTTAGCTTTCGATGTAAAAGTATTAATTTTCTGCGAAAGATCTGCTTAACTTAAGCAAATCAGCAAAGATTGGTTGCCATGTTGGTTACGTAGTAACAAAAAATTCAAACAAAGGCAACATGTTTTATTGAAGCTATTATTAAAAGCTAAACTCAAATATTTTCTAGTTGAATTTCGACCAGTAGGCGTCCTCTAGTTTAAAATAATCTTAGCTGTCCATTAAAGCAGCCACACATTCAAAACTAAGATGTTTAAGCATCGACTTCTACATAATATAGTGATTGAAGAATACATTTTAGTACAAAATAAAAAGATTAACTACGTAAATATCCTTATTTTAATAGTCAGCTAACTAATACACGGTGACCACGACATGGTACAAATAGATGAAGCACACAAGGCGCGACGTGAATCCATAAATTTGCTTCTAATCCGTATGAATGGAAAAAACAAACTACGTAAAAAATTACAGATATGGTATCAAATTAAAGGGCCGAATCTCAGAATGACTGCTGTAAACATAAATGGTTTACAGCAGTCTACACATCGTAAACAGTGATAACATAGAAGCTAGTCCTGACATTTTTTGAAAGATGCTGCCACCTCGGGAATTCACCTGTGACGTTCCCATGATGTGTAAACTGCTTTTAAACCATTTATAATTAGTACCATAATAATTGTAAGATTGCGACCTTTAATATGATACTACATTTGTATTTTTGTAGACTATATTTTTGTGAACAGCAGTTTAGAATTGACTTTGTTTTCATGCAAGCGCCGCACGGATAAACTCACCATGATATCAATCAGGCTGTAAACTCATTACAAGAAAGTGTTACGACTTTGAGTAACTGGTTCAAAACTTGGAGACTGTCACTGAATGCATCAAAGTGTGAAACAAAAGTGTTCTCTCTTAGGAAATACGATGTGCCCCCGGAGATTCTGATCGAAGATACAATTGTTTCGTGGAACCCTGATGATCAAGGTGTAAAATATTTGGACATATATTTAGATAAAAAACTAACTTGGAACTTGCATGTAAATTCAAAATTAACACAGGCATATGCTCGCTTAGCCATATTGTTTCCATTAATTAATCGTGAATCAACATTGAAACCTGAATGTACCCTTTTGATTTACAAAACAATTCTCCGTCCTTTAATTATGTATGCTTGTCCAGTTTGGGGCATGTGCCTATCCCCCACTAAACTTAATAAAATTCAAATTTTCCAAAATAAAGTTTTAAGAATAGCTACAAACAGCCCTTGGTACATTCGAAATGCGCAAATACACCGTGAATTAGGCCTTCGTTCTATTAAAAACTTTGTAACAGTGACTACAAGAAAATTTGTTTCAAATTTGCACCTCGTCCCTGGAGCAGTGGCATTTAACATCGGGGAACCAACCCTCAACCGTAGATTGAAACCACGAATCCCTCAAGATTTTGGCGACATGTTGGAAGAATTCAATTGAATTATTTCTGCAAATCTATTTTTTTTTCTTTCCTTATTGTTAACTATTTTTATTTAATTTTGTTCATGGGTGTCTCTAAATAGAGCGAACCCGATAATGTTATGGCTGTACTGTTATCCTTTCTGTGCATAATATTTTGTATATTGACCCAGAAATAAAACCATGTTAAAAAAAGAACTCACTCACAAAACCTAGGTTATCAATCAAACTACAACTATTTAAAAAAATATTATAGAAAATTAACTCTTTGGCTACAATGTCCACCATTTTAAATTTATCCTGACCAAAAAATAAACCACCTTTTTCTTGTCAAATTTTAAGGTTGAATAACAATTTTGACTTTTTAATTTTCTAAAATAGAAAAAATTATTTGAAATATAACTGATAATATTACCTTTCAAAACTAAAGGACTCTTCACATGCAAAAAATTTCACCTTTTGCCTCAATCTAAATGGTATACACTAAGAGTTATTTGAAACGTGAGCACCGACAGATTACGCGATTCAATATACCGTTTTATGTTTCTATACCTAGACAAGATGGCGGCCTCTGGTTCATTTGCTGTAATGCTAGTAAGGTAGGTATGCTCTGTCTATTGTACTATGTGGTCGCAGCTATTACAGTAGTTTTAGGATAATTTATGGGACGAAAACACTGATAAAAGATATTTTCATCACTTCATACCGAAAGTAGCTACTTTCGATGTCAGCTGGTAGCAACGAAAACGATCGTTTCCCAAGCTCTAATTTAGAGCAAGGGGAAAACGATCAGCTGATTTTCCCTTGCTCTAAATTTGTTTTCCCTTGCTCTCAATTAGTTTTCCATTTGCCCGCTACGCGCTCTGACGTCGCTTTGCCGTTTATTCTTACAATTTAAATCAGCTGTTCTTATTGTTCAACAATGTAAACCAAAAACACGAATAGGTATAAATGAGTTTTGCTGTGTTGTTATTATAGCGCATGTTTAAAATCTCTCAACCAATACCAACTGCACAATAAACATAACCTTGAACTTCTAATGTTTACGTTGTTATGTAGGCTTATTATAGTAAATTTGTTATTATAAAAAAATGTTAATTGAGGAATATAATAGTTTGCATTTTACTGAGGTTTCTTCTTCAGCATTGTGTGTATTTTTGCGTCGTGATGAAAAGTACCGTTCATAACTTGTACCGAAAGTGATTTTCCGGCACTTGCTTCAATTATGTGGTGTGTGAAACACACTTTTACATGCTCGGCTTCGCCTCACACGTGAAATTCGATATTCCTGTGTTCGGCTCCGCATCACACATGAAACTTGGGCGCGCACCGGAAAGTGCCACTTTCGGTACTAGTAATGAAATATACTATTGTCCATTACTGAATAATTGTCAAAGCCTTTCGAGCATTGTTGTTGAAAGTCCTAAGCAGCCCGCACCAACTCAGCCGAGCTCTTGAGGCTAGCCAGGTCGAGGGTCATGTCGCATGTTATGGTGTTTTGGAACATGCGGGCATTGCCCCGGCCGCACCAGACGCAGCTATAACGTGTGAATTGGCTTTTTGTTTGGCTCTTTACGACTGCCAAATCTCTCAGAAATGCCCCCCTCTCCTCTCGTACTTGCGACCTCGAATCACCTCTGGACTGCATCTTGGACAAGAAGTCAAAATGCACTTGTGAAGAACAGGCGTCGTTAAAAATGCTGTAAAGTGTTTTAGGCTGTACATAAAATGATGGTTTCCGGCCAAACTGTAATTACCAGCAGCAGTTGTGTGAGAGGCATTATAAAAGACAGCTTATTAAATGTATATAAAGTATACCGGGTATTCCATAATAGTACCTTCTTCATTGTTTTCTACACTTTTTCGAATATCAACTATAAGACCCCCAAGAACTTTTTTGGGTACTTAGTTTTTTTGGGTGGACATCAGGACATCTCAAACTGCTAAATTGCTTTCATTATAACGGACATAAAATATATTTTTTAAAGTAAAAACTAGTAATTTGACCCATCATTACAAACTAGATGTACATACACTGATTACAATGCCGAAATCAGTGTTTTTCTCTTGATCTGTTTCCAGTAACATATGAGAGTTTTTATGATTTTATTTTCAAAAGGGTTTAACATTATGAATTAAAAACAAGTCAATGATTTTAAAACAATACTAGTTAATTACAAACAACAAGCACGGGTCGTTTTGACTCACTTCACTGAATAACGTAATGCAACTTTATTTTGATGCCATCTTCGATCCAACATTTTGAATCAGACATGTTCCTTATTTTGAACTTTTTTCCCGCTCCCCTTTTTTGGTTATCTATTTTCTTTTCTTTTTTAGTTCACATTTTATTACATTTTTGATAAAAAATCTTTTTTAACTAGGCATCATCACGAAATTACGATGTTCAAAAACTCAAAACCTTTATATAATCATATTGGAAAAAGCCAGCTTTAGTGAATCCTCAAGTCTAGTACTATTTTTATTTTCGTCTAGTGCAATAGAAAATTTCTAAATATAGGAGAGGTATTTTCAAAATTAGCTGAGGTTTGGCCGTCTGATTAAAAGCCAAGGATACAAACTGAGTGACGACGATGCCTATGTTAAATCATATTTAGCGCTAAGGTAAAAAATTAAAAAACCTACAAAAACAACTAAAATACATAAATACAGTGAAATAAAGAAACAAAGGTGAGATCTGATAACAAGTTTCTATTAATGATTACCTATTACAGTACTTTATGTTGCGATCCCAAAACCAAGTTTTATACATAGTTTTTTTTCGATATTGATGTTGAGAATATTTTCAAAATTAGCTGAGGATTGGCCGTCTGATTAAAAACCAAGGATACAAACTGAGTGACGACGATGCCTATGTTAAATCATATTTAGCGCTAAGGTAAAAAATTTAAAAAACTACAAAAACAACTAAAATACATAAATACTGTGAAATAAAAAACAAAGGTGAGATCTAATAACAAGTTTCTATTAATGATAACCTATTACAGTACTTTATGTTGCGATCCCAAAACCAAGTGTTATACACAGTTTTTTCGATACTGATGTTGACAATCGTAGATTTGGCCACATCCTGAGAAAAGTAACAGCTCATGTATAAAAAAGAAACTGATTATTTGTCAATCTTTGTTTTTTTTTTGTTTTTTTTTTGTTTTAGAAAAAGAGGGTGGCGGCCTCTTTTTTACCTTGCCTTTGCCCCGCCCACATAGACTATTGATCTGTACGTGGACGTTATCAAGCAAAGCCAAGGAGTGAGCCGGTACAGTACAAGGGGTGAACAGTACTGCTAAAAGTAAGTGACACGCCCGAGTCTCGAACCTGCGACGCTTCGTGGCCACAGTTCCGAGGCCGAGTGCGCCACCAACTGCGCCACCGGCTTGTCTAGTTCGAGAAGAAAACATATACTTATTCCATACGGGTTACGTTCCTACATGTAATACCAGTTCTCTAAATGCATCTCAGATATGATATTGTAAGGAAATGTTTCATATAATCCAGTAATAAAGCAACAGCTCTCTAATATATAAAATAGAGTGTTAAATCTTAAGTACGTGTAAAATAACAAGAGATTAATATCATAAAGACTAACAATCTTACAAAGAAGTTTCTGTAGAGTAAACACATGACTTGTACCATATTATATTATTTAGTACAGCCGACTATAGTTAAAAGCTTTCGTATAAGTTATTTAGGAGTGGTTTTGGGTGATTTTTTTACACGACATTCTAAACTCAAACGTATTTTGGACATAGCGCCTCAATGGTCTGAACCTTCAACCGGCACAACGTTGAACCAACCTCTATTGGGGTTGAAACTGATCGTTTTGATGACATACGTCCTGGATCATCCAAAAGACGTAAAGCGACGTTACGCAGAGACACTTAGGTTTGACGAAAGAATATGTCCAGGCCCTATGCCTATGAATTTTAACCAGCAGGCGCCGTAGACACTATTATGTTGCACCAAACTACCTCCAAGGCTGAAAAACGTTTGGTATAATTAATCAAGAAATTCTGTTCCATGGGTGGATTTAAGTCATAATATTAGGGGGTACTCTGGAAGAATTAGGTACTATGTGCTCAAAATAAAAATTCAAATTTGTTTTCAGATACAGTAAAGAAGTCTTTTTTGGGGCCCTATTTCAAGAAGCTTTTTATTTTATCTCACAACAAGCCCCTTTTTACGTCAGCTCATTTTAATCATGAGAAGTTTCAATCTGGTAATGTATTCCAGTATGAAAAAAGGCTAGAATACTATTATTCCTCGTCGCCCAAAGAACGTTTCTATTAAATAATTCTGTTCTTTAAAGCAGATTGTTCAGAACCCTATCTGAAGTTTATGAAGGCTAGGATACCATTATTTGTCATTGCTAGAAAAACATTTTTTGATATATTAAATAATTGTTTTTGCTTTCAAAGCAGAAGTTCAGAAACCTGTATCTGAATTTATAAGCCGTTTTTAAGGGATAGAAAGGAAATAACTATTGAATTTAAAAAGGACATGACGAATTTAACCCAAATTTGTCAGTATTCGACAACACAAATAATTTAATATAATTTTAATGAACACTTTACAAAGTAAAATGTTGAAAATTAGATATTATTAAAAACATTAAATTAAATGGTTCTAAATTAAAACATTAAATTATACACCCGTCGCAGCAGACCTATAAGCATCAACAAATTTCCACTCATCCAATGATTTTAATATTTTAAAGATTTTTTCCTAGTTGGCAGATAAATATTGGAATTTATTTAAATATTAAACTTTATACAACATTAATATACCGTCAACAGGTAATTTTGAATGGTTTCCTAGAAGCCAAGCCAATAATCTAGTTTTACAATTATTATATCACTTCTTATTCCATAGATGGGGATCATATTGGTTTTTATTTCAGTAATACATGCTTTTTGTATTTTATATTGTTCTCAGCCTATTAATTGTCTGTAAATGTAATCTTGTTATATAGTCCAGGCAACGAATGCTCAAAAACAGGTATAGAGGGAATTGCATGGAACACAATTTTTGACTTTGCAGCTTTGTTTGGACTAGTTAGGAGGTGAACATATCAGAAGTCCCCGTCCGTAGTCCTTGAGCGGGTGGAGGGAGGGGGGTCTAGAGGTAATTGTTTTGGATTTTCCTAAATATCTTGAAAACTATAAACTTTTAGCATTCCCTAATACATATCAAAATTAAAGAAAATTAAATTTCCTGTAAGAAAAATATAATATAATTTGTCTACTTTAGTCCAACGGTTTACAAGGTAAGCACTAATTTTAGTAATATTTAAAAAATATCCCTTCCATAAGAAAAAATTTAAATTTGTGGGTAACTTACATGCCCAATAGGACAACGCTTTTTTCACCTATAGGAAAATGAACATCATTTAGGGAATACTGACAAAATTTCCAGTAATTTAACACCTCAATCATAAAAATTCGTCTGAAATAAAGGTGTTGGCGAGCTTCCAAAAAACGTTATTTTTCAAGAAATTATAACAAATTTTAATAATTTCTTGAAAAATAACATTGCCAGCAAACATACGATAAAAGTATCGAAATCAATTGGAAAAACATACAAAATTATTACATGAACATATTAAATTTAATCGTATGGCTAGGTTTGTAATTAAATACCTCTTTTGCAGCAGACCTGCATCTCCAGACAATTTCATTAAAACATATCACACCTCAGCAATTCGAAACACTGTCCTGTATTTTCAGGAGTTTTACACCAAGACATCCACCCCCCCATGCACATACTTTCTTCGTTAAAGTTTAAAAGAATTTGTATTTTATCATAATTTTATGCAAATTCATGATCAATGAATCCAAACTAATCGAAATAAAGATAACCTATTGGCTTGAAGGGACTAAAAGCCGTTAATGAGTGCAAATTCAATCATTTATTATAGTACGAAAGACCTTCATAGCAAAATGAGTCTATCTTATATTGATATCTAGCCTACCATATGGGTTTTAATCAAGTATCAGCATCACATGTTTTATGTAAACCAAACAGACGTTTTGAGATCCCAATGCTTTTTAAATGGCAGATATTTTACGTTATTTCTCGTTTTCTGGTGAATTTCAAGAAATTTCATTATTTTTCCCGCCATCACGGGATAGAGACCTTTAGTTTGAGCCCTCTCCCATCTTTCTACGACGTGTCAGACACTCACAGTTTTGAAGCAAAGAATCGCCTTACGAAATTAAATATATGATAAAATATTCACCTGAAAATTATATACTGTATATGAAAATAAACGAACGGTGTTTTTGGGATAGGGGCATCAAAATGAAAAGTTACAGTGGTCCCAAGCTTAAGTCTTACCATGCCTACTACGGTAATAGCTACTTCCCTACATGGGAAAATTCGCTAAAAAACTATGCTAGATAACATTTTCCAGAAGGAGCCCAGACCGAAGGAGCCCAAACACTATTATCTGATGCCTTAGTTAATGAAACTAAGATAATGTATAAAAACTACCATGCAAATTTATTGTTCTTTAAAAAGCCTTTTATTAAATACAAACTTTGAAGAGTTGGCACCGCACTCCGCCCTCTGCAGACATTATGTCCCCGCCAGCCACCAAGTCGTCGGGTAGGGCCAAGTTTCGGTTTGACCTCCAGACTATAAACTATTCAGCAGCCCAAACAAAGAGCGAGACGGCGCTGCAGCGGGCCCAAACCAGTTTCGGCGGCAGGTGGACCCCTGGCAAAAATGCAAGCCCCCCAAAAAATACTGCATTTTTGTGTGCACCGTCTGGGCCTAGTAGTTCGGCCTTGGCGGCCATCGCGCCTAGCCCGCCGAATCTCCGCCAGTTTTTGGTCGCCTCGTTTTCGTTTTTTCCGCTCTCGTCTTCCATGTGGGTTTTCGGTCTTGGTCTGTTTGTTTCTGTGGAGTTTTGCCCTTTGCTTTGTCGCCGATTTTGACCGCTCGGCAGGACGTAGGACTGTAATTTTAATAATTTGTATATCACCCTAATTTCCTTCGTTAAATTAATGTTCATGACGATTAGAGAGCGTGTAGATTTCTTTAGGCTAAATACTAAATAAACTTTAATTGTATTTTTCATTGAAAGAATCTTATATTCTTGTTACGTAATTATAATTTTACACGATACCACAATTTTTATTTTTTTGAGACAAAAAACGTCAGCCATTTGACTCGCAGTTTTTTATATTTGAAACATGAGAGAATGGACGGTTACACACATAAATAAAATTGATTATTATAAATTAAGGTATAGTTACTACTCTTATTACAATAGGAACTTTAAACGTCACAACGTATTATAAATACGAAACATAAAAACCACTAGTAAAATCGCTTTTTATATAGAGTATTTGATTAAGTTACACAGGAACGCTGGGAAACAATATTTTCGTTAAAAAACGTTCTTGAATAATAAAGCGTTGTACCAAAGAAAACGCAGTACTCAAACTGTTATATAATAAGCTGGATCATCAGTCGTTGTTATAAAAAATCATTCAAAAGTGAACATAAACTAGAATGATATTTGCGTATTGATATACTTTGAACCTATACATTTTTTTACTCAGTTTTATATGTTTATTAAATATATATTTTCATAAACTCGGAAAGTTATTATTAACGTTGGTAGAGTATTTGCAGTAGTTAAAATAATCCTTAAATTATTGAATAGCAAAATCATATTTCACCGATATGTTGTTTTAAAAGTGGGTTATTAAAATAGTCAATAATATTTATTTACAAATCACTTCTGACCAATAATTAACTACATTTTCACTAACTCGAATATTATTTTTATTCTTAACATTTGTAGGCCTAGATTATGTCTAAGTAAGTACAGCAGTTGAAATGCAATCCTTTAATTATTGATTAACGAAATCATTTTCACCGATATATTGTTTTAAAAGTGGTTTATCAAATAGGCAATAACATACTTTTACAAATCACTCTTGACCAATAAAGCGTTAGCCCCAATAAACTGCAGTACTGGAACTTTTATAATAAGCTCGAACATTAAAAAGTATTTCTTGTAAAAATCATTCAAAAGCGTAAATGAACAAGTATGTATATTTGTATATTAATAATAGTTTAAACTATAAAGTTTTCTGCTCCATGTCACCATTTATTAACAATATTTTCATTAACTTGAATAGTATTTGTATTCTTTCAAACGTTGCAGAGCTTAAAGAAGTACAGTATTGAAAATAAATGTAGTCCTTCTTTTATGTGGAATAATGATTTTGTTTCGCAGATATGTTGTCTTAAAAGTGGTTTATTAAAATTTGCAGTAACCACAAACAAAGGTATTAAATTTGTGGATTATTCAATTTATGTATATATAAATTAATTATGCGTAGCTAAAATTAACCGAATTAATGACTGAATTTCACCTCACGTGTCCCGCTAGTCGGAAGGTGGCAGCGGCGACGATGAGGGGCGGGAGGTGTTGCAAGGTGCATGTGTAATTTAAATGATATTCACTTACCCTGCACTCCGAGTGCTGATGCAAACAGGGCCATCAATCTCTCTAAATGCAGCGTCCTCTGTAATTTCTGTAATCATGTATCAGATCTGCATCACCTGGATAATTTATACCAATTTTCGCAACACCTTTCCCTGAATATTTTGTTTTTGTTGTTCTTCATAGAAAATACTTTCGATTACCTTTAAATATTGGTTGATTAATAATTTATCACGTTGCACTATTTTAGGTTAACATTTTGTTAAGGTTCAAAGACATTTTTTTTGTATACCAGTGATAACTGAGTCATCACTATGATAACATATTAAAGCCGAGGTGGAAGAAACATTCCTACTTTAATAGTTGATGGTATGTACTCATCAAACATACCTACAATTTTAAAGCGTGTAACATTTTCTGCATACAGTTTGTTACTTTGTTATCGAGTAGAAAATTAATCAGCCTTCAATAAACACGGTGTAAAATATATTTTTCATAAGTAGGAATCTTCGAGTTATAAATAAAATACATAGTCATCTTTGAAAAAAACATGTTATTTTAATAGTAAAATCACCTTGACAATCATATTAAATTTTTATGGCTAAATTTAATTTTTTTTATAAAACGCACTTTTCCTGGGTTTTTGCAGATTTAACATGTTATGGTTATGAGTTATAATTTTTAAAATCATAATTCCATTAAATTATGAGGAATTATGATTTTAATTTGATTTTGAATTATTTTAGTTTGGTATTTATTTGATTTTGAAACTCCATAATTTGATTTTGAATTATGAGTTTGGTATTTATCTTTAAAATAAAAGTGGTTTATGACCAATCAGATTTGGTAATTTAAAACATTATAAATTACGTTTGTAAAAGAAGACCGAAACATTATTTTTACATTAGGCATAGATGAACCACAAGGCACTGCTAAAAACCCGAGGAATAACAGAACTGAAATGTTCCTCATTTATACAGAGTCTATTATTCTATAGTAGCTCCAACGCATTCCATCGTCTTAACTATTGCCACAGTCCGCCCATTTTTTGATGAGATCCAATAACTAATAAGTTGAATCATACGGAAGGACCGTGAAATTGTATAATGGTGAGAAACGTTAGATGAACTTTCGGGTGTTGGTCTGCTGAGGTCAAAGTGAGGATGCCTTTGGTTACTATTGGCTCTAACTGTGAACCGGATAGGTTGATTGGTTGTTCTTGACACTTAAGATATACTTGTTTGTTTACATTAAAGTACATTTATGTACTTAAAGTACTGCTGTGTATAATTAAAAGAAACTTTAATATTACCGTATTAAAATTTGATTGTAATCTGTTTCTTAGTTTACAGTATTTTCTAATTGTATCCAGCAATAAATGCAATGAAATACTTGATTGTTAAAACCATATTTATCTACGACCATTGCAATAAGCACCAATTATGGTATTACAATAAATATTATAATGATGTACATTAAAACACCAAAAACCAAGCAGTACTCTAATGACGACTTTAGAGTACTGGAGTCACTTTAGAGTACTGGTTCTTGACCAATGAGAGCTCGGCATTTGACAGAAGTAGTGTCATAATAACAATTACGCAATTCGCACATCAGCTGATTGTTGCATTACGATTCATGTTTGAGTTTACTTATCCCATCAGCTGATTGTTCCACAACGATTCATGGTTCAGTCTGCTTATTTGCCTAACCTCAAATTTTAGTTGACCTATTCCATCATTAGTAAAAGTCATGAGTTTTGTTTAACATCGGGGGAAATTTTGTCGTATATTGTTGGTCGTAGATAAAATAGTGTATGCAACGATTGTATTATGCATTTAAGCCACTCGTGAGATATTTAGAACACTCGCTTCGCTCGTGTTCTAACTTACATCTCACTCGTGGCTTAAAGGCATTCATTATACAATCGTTGCATAAACTACTATTAGCAAATATAATTACTGTAGTTATTATGAGTTATAATTAGTTTAAGCATGAAATAATTAATTACTCAATTGCTATAAATTATTTTCAAAATAAAATACAAGAGTCTTCAGATGAAATATCTGCCACGTAGGAAGATCAACTCACAATTTAACCAACATATACAATCATAAGTCTACAGGAAGTATTTATTTTCAAAATATCACTATTTCAATAAACTCAGATTTTTTATAATCGTATTAAACTTCGGTGATAAAAATTGTAGGTGAGGTATTAAGAGATTTATTGATATTTGTTTAGTTAGCGAACCGTCTGTAATAATAGGCCCCTGTTGGAGTACTATTGCATTATCAGTTTCACAGTTAATTATCTGATTGTTTTATAAAAAGCTAATAATTTTTTTTATTTTTCCTTCGATGATTTTGTAAGGAACCAAAATTTGAATGTTAGGGGTTTTCAAAGTTTTCTGGCTTCAAGCACCGAGCTGAGACCCAAAAAATCACGTGCACTACTTCAAGGCTTTCCAACGACAGTTGAATCACAATAATTGACCCAGTAGTTTGGAGACTATCATCTGCACAAAAACGCCTTATTATTTTAAGTACCTGGTGGACTGAGCTTTGCTCGGTGAAATTTCATGTTTACCGGTTCATTCAATTACCATGAAAAATGATATGTCATAATATTTATAAATTCGGAGAATTGTGCACCTTTTTAAATACTCTGTAAACACATGAGCGTTTTATCCACCAGTGTTGAGAGAGCACTGCTCTTCTTTCGGGCCCTAAATGCCAGCAAACAGATTTTTTTGTTTTGTCTCCTCACGCGCTGTTTTTTAGATTTAATTAAAGCTAAGGCAAGCTGTTGTATACGTATAGGCATATACATAAAACTCTGTTGCAACCAAACTCTTTGTTTTTTTTTATCTCTGTTCATTCGGATCTGGCTAGAACTCTCCAGAGGCAGCATCCCGAGCAGTAGAACCATTGATTATCTTCTTAATGTATTGTGAATGGTAGAACCATTACAGGACATACATTTTGAGCTGTACTTTGTTGTTGTTGTTGTTGTTATTGTTAGTTTTGTGTTGTTATTGTGTAGAGTATTGTGCTGTTATTGTGTGGAGTGTCCGGAGGAGCCGCGCGCAGCCACGGCGCAGTCGCAGCGCAGGTGTGCACCACTCCGAGTCGACTCGAGATGCGTTAGGAAGGAGTACGAATGCGAGTGCGCAGACTGCAAATAACGCATAAAAATTCGGCTGCGGTCCGGCTCTCGACCAATAAGGTGTGGGCCCCACAAAAACTGTCCTGTCTGGCCCGGCCCGCTCACGACTTACTAGATTGTTTTATGGTGGACCACTTTGACTACTCCGGACCGAACCACTTTCTTTGCAAAACTAGTTTTCGGGGAATTTAGCGATCGTCTGGCCGATGACCCCTAGGCCCCGCCCCGCATCTCCTCGGTCCCCGGCTGGTCCCCGGCCCCCGGTCTTTGTCACCGCCACCCGCGGCCGCGGCGACGGCGTGGGGACTGGAGTTGCTGGTGCATACAGCATTTGAGGAAAAGATTTGGAACTGCTGAAACAACTAAAGGTTTTGTTACGTAACAAACTTGTTAACGTTACATAACGCAGAAAAGCTAAATTAAAATAACCCGTCTGATAAGAAATAAGCATTAAGATAGAGGTTGTTTTTTTACGAGCTTAAGATTCAAAAGGAACTTGATATCAGTACATTTACGAATCAAACAAAATTATTCGGATTTGGGGTTTGCATGCATATTGCGTACTGATCAATTTCTAACAATGTTTTAATTATTAACCAAGAAAACTATTAGTACATTTTTATGAATCAATCAAAATTACTCGGATTTGGGGTTTGCATGCATATAGCGTACTGATGACTTTTTAACAATGTTTAAATAACTAACCAAGAAAACAAATTTTGTTAAGTCTCATTTATTTCAATTGTGTGTTCTTACTGTACTTTGAAATTAAAAAGTTGTTGCCACTTTTTGCACTATGTAATACGCACGATATTTCTGTGTAAGTAATGTAAACCAACTTGAGTAAATGTAATGAAAGACCAACCTGCGTAAAAATGCTTTAGATTTTTTAGTACTTCACCCTAAGAAAATATAAAACTAATTGTTCAATGCTTGCAAGGACGAATTCACAGTTTTTTTTAATAGTTGGATGAAAATTATTGTCAACGTGTAATCATGTTATTAATTTTATTTCTTCTTATTTGGAAACAATTTTGAAATTACATCGTACCATCGTAAGCGAGGAGTGGATTAGTGGATAGCAAAAGGCACAAGATAAACAAACTAGGGCTTCAAACCATAGCTTAGAAATTCTAGGGATGGATGTAATTTATGTATTGTCAACAGACAATGAAAATTAAATACTATAACTTTAAAAAAGCTTGTGTTCTGATATATATCCTATTTATTCCGGAAGGAAATAAAATGTAACTTCATTTTTATCAAACTGCACGAAAAGCAATCCTTTTTTGTTCTGTAAACGTCCGCAAAATTGCACTTTTTAGTACTAGGTAGTACAAAAAGTCAGCTGTGATTTTTTCGGTGCACTGACTTCATTTTTGTTGTTTTACTCATGTATGTATACCGATATCGCTGTTCACAAGGTAAAAAATATTGTTCGTAAACAACGGAAACGAAAATATTGTATCTTAATCTAGTTTACCTCAAAAACGAATTAATGTTAAGAATTAAAACTATTAAAAGCTTATTTCCGCAGAATGACAAAAATCGTTTCCGACACACAGAGCAAAAGTGTCTTTTGTGCTTCATCGTTTTTTATTTTTAAAGCTCGGCTGTACTTTTGCTTTTAAAACAAGATTATCCACAAAAAGGACCACTGTTTTCCTAATTCGGATATTACAAAATTCGAAAATATCATGGAATAACTATGCAGGGTGTTCAACAAATGTGGGGCAATAATTTACGTAGTGATTCCTTGGGTCAAAATAAGCAAAATAGTAATTTTCATCACTAGGAGCGAAAGTGGCTAGTTTTGGTACGAGATCGTAATTTAAAGGCGAGGCGCAGCCGAGCTTGGAAATGCGATCGAGTACCAAGGAGACACTTTTGCTCCGTGTGATGAACAACTATTTTCATCATTATGTATAAACAACCATTCAATCGTTAAAAAATTTGACTACATAATTTTGGGGTTATCCTAAATAGTCAACGTCATTTACACATCTGTTAGCTGTTTACAATCACAAGTTAAAAAATCGTTCAACCTTTCAAACGTAACATAAACAAATTTTGACATTAGAGTACGGCAAAATTTACCATATGTTTTTTCAGTGCTATTCGAAGTGATCCAAAAACGATCATTTTGCGTACGATTTAGAGAACTAAAAACGGCTGTTTTCGGGACTGTATGATGAAAAAGTATGTAAACGTAGGTCCTAAAGTGCTTCGTTTTCCGTCTGTGTGTCTGTTTATGATTTTTACATATTTAATCATATCTCACGAAACGTATAAACTTCAAACTCGGTATATGGATGACCACTATTGAGAACTATCTTTGTAAAATATCAAATTTCTACTTTGTACCATTTCAAAATGGCGGTTTTTTTTGTTTTCAAAGCTAAATATCTTAAAAACCGTAAATTTTAGAAAAATTATACAAGGAACAAAAAAGCTGAAAATTTTAATCCAATTAACTTATTAATAATATTAAGATTATGATGATCGGAAAACTAAATACCCCCGTTGCAGCAGACCTGCATACTCAGCGAATTTCAAGTGCAAAACAACATATTTCGATCCAACATAGCGGGATTTGACATGTTTTTGTAAGCTCCATAAGAATAACATGGGAAATGAGTATGGAGGTTTGCTGCTACAGGTATATTAAAACTGGGTGGTTTTAATTCAATATTTAGTAGATCTGAACTAGAAGAAGCCATGTACCAAGTTTTATCAAGATATGTTGAGAAATAAGCGAGATATAGAATTTTACTTATTTCCCATAAGGTTAACATTGGGACAACGTACTGTGTTTACCACTTTCAATATCTCGGCAACCAATGGACATAGAGCCATGATTCAAAATACTAAATTGTTTGTTTTTTGGGCTGAATTCAATGGTGCCAATACAAATTTGAAAAATTTTATTTTTCTATGTAAAAATATCAAAAAACCCATTTTTGGGGGGGTTTACCCCCCTTTACCCCCCCCTTCCGGTGGTCCGATCGGGCTGGTTTACGAACTCGTCTGAATAATTACTACTTTACACGTCTATGCCAAATTTCATTCCGATTGGACCATATTTGCGCAAGTTATCGTGCTTAAAGACACACACACATATATATATATATATATATATATATATATATATTTATGAAAGTGAACGAATGGTGTTTTGTAACTTTTCTGAATAAAAACATGGTTATTTAGAACATACTGTCTGAAATTTGCATGTTTTTATTCGGAAAATTTAAAATTTCTTTGTTATTAGTAGTCCGATCATCATAACCTTAATATCAGCGTTAATTGGATTAAATTTTGCAGCTTTTTACTGTTGTATATTTTTTCTAATATTTACGGTTTTTAAGACATGTAGGCTAGCTTTGAAAACAAAAAACAGTCGCCATTTTGAAATGGTACAAAGTAGAAATTTGATACTTCTAACAAAAATAGTTCTTAATAGTGGTTATCCACATACCGAGTTTGAAGTTTACACGTTAAGTGGCTCGTGAGATATGATTAAATATGTAAAAATCATAAGCAGACACACAGACGGAAAACGAAGCACTTTAGGACCTATGTTAATATAAACATTTTTGCTTATTTTGACCCAAGGAATCACTACGTAAATTATTGCCCCACATTTTTTGAATACCCTGTATAAAATGGATGTTGAGCTGAATAACGCCTAACGCAAAAATACCACTATAAATGACAAAAAACTGAAAATACCATTAGTATATTTATTGTTCAATTGTTTTATTTTGTTTATTATTTATTAGAATGAAGTAAGACTATTAAAGGTAAAAATAAAAACTCTATTAGTACACTAATTTTTTAGTTATTTTATTTTTCCTCCACCTAATATCTATTAAGTCGTCTTTTAGTCCCTGGAAAAGAATACTAGAGTACCAGTTTATACTCCGTGGGACTTATTTACTTAATTTTCTTCCACGGGACTAAAATTATTTACTTTTTTGTCCCATGAGACTAAAAGTAATCTCTTGAGAAATACATGAGAAGAAATCCGGGAGAGGAAATATGGCAACACTGTTAATTTTAATTTGCTTACTCTAATTTTAATTTAAAAACATCATGTTTCAACTTAAGAAAACATAACCGTATGCATTTAATATCAGTTAGTAATTTTTGTGTATGAATTAAGTAGGCAACACTGAATATAAAAACACACGGTTTAGAGTTTGTTGTTGCCAATAAGTCGAACGCATTATAACCAAGATTGTTTCTAACCTATAAATTTTGGGAGGTATTATTTTAAAATAATAGACTATAAAAAATTGTTAAAAAATAGTGTGAAATTGTGAACAAAATGGTTGCATATATTATATAAATACCCTACGTTATTTATTTAAATGTGATGCCATTGCAGCTTAATGAAGCAAAGGATCATATTAAGGTAAAATTATATTGTCATAGTTATAGTTAATGGTGTAGGTGGAGGAAAAACATTGTGTGCATCAAGGGACTAAGAACTTTTTCTCCCTCAGGAAAATTGTCAAGTTTCCCTCAGGGAGAAAAAGTTGCACTTTTGTCCCAAGATGCACAAATAACTATTTCATTATATAGTGTAATGAAGTAAGGGAACTTGGTTTGCCAACGTTGCGAAAGGTCTATTAGTTGAGCTGATTTTGTTGCAGTTTTTGTAGATTGAATTCGGTCGAGGCCACCAACATATAGATACTTTAATCAATCAATTAACAAACACCGTATCTGACAGAGTGCATAAATATAAGATAATCACTTTTCGTAACCCGCAAATTTTGCTGAAATTATAGTTCATTATGTACAGGCGTAAATCTGAAAAAAACATTAAATATTTGTCTTCAACATAGAAAATTCAGGCAATTTTTAAGAGGGCATCGCATAAAAGGTTATTTATTTAACAATAATGTTTAAGCATTATTGGTTGTGCTCAAGGCCACAATAATTGAAAGTAAAGTTTTTGTTTGGATTCCCCTAAATTTTCCAGGGATACTCCCTTGAAAGACGTCAGTATCGTACAGGACGTCAATATTGAGATTCAATAAATTTAACATACAACACAACGCATAGCGACCACGAAAACAAGTACGCAGTTTATGATCTCATGTCTTATCGGACTCGAGATTTCGTGGCAAAAAAGGCCACTAAAAGCTGTAGAGTTGAAGTTTTTATAGGCGCGTGCATTTCTTTACAGCGCAATCAAGAGAGGTATGCATCAAGGGTCAATTACAAGCGGCAGTGGGCGATATTCAGTCATTCTCACGATGCGTCTCGCGCCGCAGTTTCGGGGCTCAATTAGAGCTTATTTTGGGCTTGCATTAGATTAATTTTTACGTTAGCATTAGCGCGGGCCAGTCGTTAAACGATCGTCTGCCACGCATGCGAGCGAATGGACCTTCGCTTCGGCGGAAACGAACACGGAGGAGGTGTTTGCTGGGCATCTTATCTTAACTTGATTCATTTATAAGAGAACCATTTTATAGTCCGAGGAATTTGTGGTAAAGATAGTAACATTCAAATATAATTTTTACTTTAACACTCCTTTGTTTTCCGATATATTTTAAATTGTTTGACGTGAGTAGAAATAACTTGTTTGGCTTAATATATTGTATGTTATTAAACCCTTTGAACAAAAATATAGGATCATCACTGATGCAATATTGATCCTTTTTTACTAACACCTAAGAAAAGTGATGCAAGTAACATTAACCGAAGAAGATTAATCAACTTGCATAATACCCGATATTCGTAAACTCGCATACACAGACAGCCTTTCCATTCCAATCTGACGACACGTCCTTGACTAGAGGCTAGACCGTGTTATGTTAGGTTAGGTTTCGCAGCCTAGTTATGCGATATTAGCCAAGCCTAGACAGCCGATGGAGGGGGCAGCCGGTCACATCTCGGTCAAGGCTCCCCAGCCGAGTGGCTGCTGTAGACCACAGACCCATCTCTGTCCCCAAACCACATCAACATTCGGCTAATCTTTAAACAGTAAATAATTGGTTAATTTTCTTTGGTGTATTTATATTTCATCAAATGTTCAATATGACTAGATTTAATAACAATCAATAGTCTTTACGTAAATTAGTCAAAATGACCATTCGAAATGCAGCTGTTTAAAAAAGTAATTCGTTGAAGACTTCAGGCTAACATCACTTTTCGATTATGAAAACAGTAGTTTTAATGTATAGCTTTTGTATAGTATTTGTGCATTTTGACATCAAGGAAAGGTAATAGACTCTTATCTTATCAAGGTACCTTCATGTTAGACTTATCATAAATCACGTTTAAGTCTATACTGATTTATTGGAGTCAGTATAACTCATATACTGATTACTTCTACTGTTCAGTAACGTCGATACTGAACTGTGATTGAAAAAAGTACGATTATTCAACCATGAATATCAATTTCGACCAATTTGGATACAAAATATTCCTCAATTAGTTCTTGCTAAAACGCAGGTTATGTTTCCGACCATAGTCAGGCATTATTTGCAGTGAAATCAATTTTAATTTTCACTTTCCCCTTTCTTTACATTAATTCAGTTACTTCAATATATAGAGTCAGAGATATAGAGTCTTACATAACTTCCCCAAACGTACCCTTGGAATAGTGAGTTACTGCGTGTGTAAATGTTTTTAGAGATCAAACCTACCTGAATCTGAAATGGTTCAGGAGAACGGTGGTTTTATGGTTCATTATCACTGATGATCCTTAGGCAAATTGTGTACTCATGGTTTGTAGTTAGTGCAGTTACTTCAATATATAGAGATAGTCAAAGATATATAGTCTTATATAACTTCTCCAAACGTACCCTTGGATTAAGTAAGTAAGTTAAATTAAGAGATTGGAGTAAGTTAGATTGGATTAAGGGTAAGTAGTAAGGAGATTAGAACGTAGATCGTGTATAATTTGTTTACAGACCAAACCCGCCTGGATATGAAATGGTTCAGGTGAATGGTGGCTTAATGGTTCATATATAGTGGTACAATCTTTGTCACAGATGATCCGCAGGTGATCGGTGGGGAATGGTGGCTTTGTGGTTCATAAAGGGACGATCTTTGTCATTGATGATCCTCTATGACGAGGATAAGTTACAGTTAAACAACTTTTGGTATTTCCCTAAAAAGGAGCTCGCTTATACTTCTAGCTGAGATGTAAATCAGTAATGTGGGTTAGTGAAACATTTTAAGACAGATTGCTCGTCGCCTGGAATTAAATATAAGGCATGACTATAAAGAGAGATAAATAATCATAGCAATTCTAATAATATTAAAACTATTTCAAACCATAAGAAGTGTATTCTGTACGATAATTTGCGTCTGTATAATTGGCAGCACTGTGCGTCATCGCCAACAATAGGCGAATCTAGTTGCAAGGTTATGATAATGGCGGCTGCAAGTTTGGCAACTACAGACTGACCTTGGCGCTGTCTGGAGAAACTACTAGACGCAGCCAGCGAGCCGCTAGCCTTGTTTCATCGTCTGCGCAGACGAATCATTTTCCTCTTCCTATTGCTAATTCAATATTCAGGGAATCCCAACTCATGAGATATCTACTATTTGTTATATTTTCATTGTTATAGAAAAGAAATTAGTAAAATTAAAAATGTCCTCATTGCTTGTAAAACTTGTATTGCATACTAGCAATGCTGTATGGAAGAATTAATTTAGTCCCAAAGAAATGAGAACAAACGTTTGTTGTATGAAAGAAATCGTTCAAGACTGCTGATAATAGACTCATAAATAGTGCTGCGTTGTTGATGAGTAGTTTACCTGCACCAAATAAAAACTGGTAATTATTAAATAAACTTGGCGAGCAATTATTGAAAACACTTTTATGTCATGCAGGGTTCTTGCTCATGTTACAATACACAAAGGACAGATATATTTATTATAACTAGATACCACTTGCTGGTCGAAATTTAACCAGAAAATATTTGGGTTCAGTTTTTACTCATTGCTTCATTAAAACATGTGACTGCATTTGTTTACTTTTTTATTCAGGAATCAACATGACAACTGTTAAAACCCGCGTTAATATTTTCATAATTTCAAAATAATTTTTCTTCGATTCTCAAAAAATATAGAAATTATAATGCGATTGTTCACATTTAGGGTACAATTCTGTCGGTGTTCTTAGTCTTATTAGTCTTTGTCTACATTGCCCACAGGCTGAGAAAAAGGGATCACAAAAATCATGCTTGTCTATTAATTATATATCCTAGTTCGATATTTAGTTGGTCATACCATCGTTGGTTATGATCGAGCAAAGCCATAATTTTTAGACAAACAAGAAGATAATCTATTGTATGTTTACAGTATTGACATATTAGAACAGAGATTATCAATCTGTAGATAACAGCATTTGGTACATTACCGCTATTAAACTTTTTCGTAGAAGAGGTTTTTAATATTATGATTAACATTATTATAATATTACTATTAATATGATAACAAAATGGATACACAGCGTATTCAGAGATACTTAAAACTTTAAAGAAATAATATATCCTAGTTAACGTCTAGAGGCACTTTTACAGATCATATAGCTGTGTTTAAATATTCGTTTATTTTACGTTTTCCAACAATTTAGCTGAGTATTTTGCCATTAGGCAGGGATAGGACCGCCACCTCTCGCAGTGTAGAGCACTAGACTCTGAGTGTGTGTTGGGGGGGGGGGGGGGGGCAGGTGGCCTGGATACATCTCAAGTGGCGGGTTTGAGAGTGTCACACATGCGGTTTTTGCCAGCCTAATCAGCTGTTTACCTCCACAGAATTTGGCGGCACGGTCCATAAAAACATAACCCACACTGTCTTTCGTAGTGTAAGGTATTGGGTTGCCGTTTTACATGTAATAAGTTAACAAAGTTCAATAAATTCAATTTAAACAAAATATGAGGTAAGTTTGCAGCCCGGAAAACCTTTTGTACTAATCCTGCAGTACATGAAAGATTGAATATTTCAGAAATTATGAGTGGTTTCCTGATGAAACAACTGATCATTTATTACCGTGGTTTTGTCAGGAGATGGTGGCACAGCGAAAGTCCAAGCCCAGAATTACAGTTTTCCCAGAGATGTAAATAATTCATTGCACTGAATAAAATTCTCACGTGACAGTGGTTTAAACTTTCAGAAACATATTAAAACTTCAAACCAGTTAAGTTAACTCAAACTTTATTTTTAATCAAGAGCTGACACATAAGTCTTAATCCAATTTCCAAAATGCACGGTATTTGCAATATTCGGGTAGGGAAACTTGGATTTAGCTTGTTTCATCCCCTTTGAACTTTGGATAAAATCTACAAAAACATGGGCGGATTTAGGACTAATCTTTTGGTGTACCAGCTCATCTTTCGTAAATGTGTACTGTGTGCTCAAATTTAAAATTCAAACTTCTATTTAAATAGCCTGTTTCAAGAAGTTATACATTTTAATTACATTGACTCGTTTAAACTTTATGATATAGGTCATTCGAGTGACGAAAAGAACCAAACCATGTTTAATGTTACTATGAAAACTGCTGGAATACTGACTGAATCATCATACTTTGAGAATTTATTTCAAACGATTTTCTTTCACAGCAGATTGTTAAGACGCTATTCGAAATAATGGGCCGTTCTGATTTATTGCTTATAAAATAACTACGGAATTAAAAATGGACATGACAAATTTTATTAATTTACATTATTTTAGTCCAACTTCAACAAATACAGTCTGAACAAAGCATGCGAGGAAATATAAACCAAACCATAAACCAAATAAAGTTTAACCATAATTATTTATATTTAAAAAATAGCTATATAATAGAGAAAGTATTTTTTCTACCCTGCTTAGAAAAAACACCAAAAATAGGGGGGCCCATGCACATGTATATGTATTTACCAAAATACAACAGTACTGGAGAAATATTTTTATCCTCCTAAGGTAAAATAAAGTAAGTAACATTGAGATGAGTCAAACGAACGAATTGAGCCAGTTTCCGTTCCTATGCCGGATTATTTTTTCCGAATGATTCAAGCGAATCGATTCGCCGAGAACGTCAACGTATCGGAGGTGAAAAAGTGCTTATTAACGGTAGCTCTGAGTTGTCTAACGACAAAAGGTTCCAGTTAATGATCTGTGATGCTTCGAGTGTTTGACAACATTGAAGCAAGTGGCGGTGACACGGCAACCAAAAGATGCTGCATGTCAGTTTGAGTTGTTGATGCATCGAGTGGTCAACATCATTGAGCCGAGCCTCCGGTAGCGGTGACGCGTGCGGCAACTAATGTGCGGTTAATTGCGGTGATTCATCATGCGGTAAAGTGATGCTAACATCGTTTGTTTCGAGTCATGAGGGCTATAAGCGCATTCGCCGACGGATCGCTGCAACAACTCCCATGAACTATGCAGAAGTGTGTTATCGTACTTAACCTGTAGCGAAGAGGCCATTACTGTAGTTCTCGTAAGACCTCAGCGCAGGACCGTAATAAGTTTTAGTTTCGAGGTCCCCATATGCCAAAAACACCAGTCTTTCATTTTCATAAATATAATATGTGCGTCTTTAATTACACAAATTTCGTAAAAATTTGTCCAATATAATTAAATTCGAAACAGACTTTTCAAATGTATTTATTCCAACGAAAACCAAACATATCGCTCCACCCCAAAGAGGGTTGAGGAAGGCATTACTCCACCAAATTACTTTGTGAACATTATTTCTTACGTTAAAAATTAAAAATTGCATTTTGTTTTCACCATTGAAATAAATTAAAAACACAGCAATTTTTAATCATTTCTCTATATTCATTTATTACCGGGATATCAGTAGTAGTAAACATATAAACATAGTAGACACAGCACAGTCCTAATACTGTCAACTTGATGGGGGAAAAATAATATGCAATGTCTTGCCACATACTTTTTCTCTGTGGTCTCATTCCCATCCTAGTGGAAGTTGGTATGTGGCTTCTTAATATATTTTATGATTTGCTGCACTATGGTCTAAACCCCCAAGAAGTACTTTCTTCTGGGAGCAGACCTACATATTCTACATAATGTTATGCTCATGGAGAATATTTAAGTACGCTTGAATATGGATATTCGTGAATATGAACATGGTATTGCCTGATGTGAGGGTGAGTCTGAATTATCCATTCACGCATTTAGAATTCACTGAGTATGCGGGTCTGTGGCGACGGGAATATTAGTTTTTCGTAGCGACACTACGAGTCACAATCGAAACGCCAAACGATACTTATGTTTTACGACATATAGGAAAAGTTATTACTTCGTGAATGAATATTGCGCATAACCTAAAAACTTATAAATCTTTATTTACCTTTACGGAGACAAAAAACGATTCCTCGTCATAGTAAGATCTTAACCCTTTTATTTAACCTTTTTGAACTCTTATTGATCCTTCACCCTTTTATTGAACTTTCCCCACACCAGAATTTTTCACTTTTCGCATCCCTCATTGATTGGATGGTGAAGATGATTGAGGTGTCGATTTTACAACTTTCACTCATATCTTTGTTAAAAGTTAAAGCTTTAAGTTTCAGCTTTGAGGTTCACAATAAGCGAATTAAAGGGGTCCAGAACCTTCCACACTTTTAAATGAGGCGTCTTTGTATCACGCATGTGATTTGTCAATTTTTTTACCACCAGCAAAATTGGTGCCTTAATTTTGCTGCACTTCAGGAGAGTTACCTGATCCTGATTGCCTTATGAGATTAAAAAAAGAATAAAAGGTAAAATACTAAACTTTTGTTACACCACTTGAGTAGGTATTTCCGAGTCCTCTGACATACAAAATTAATTAAACTTATAAATTCACTTAATCGAAAAAATAAACTACTTACACTTCTTTTTCCTGGACTAAATCGCTCAACACAAGAATGTTTGAGGAAAAAAATCTTGCACAGTAGTGTAGACGGGTCTACATACGGAGGTGTAGATCTTCATAGGAAATTTTTTACCGTCCGAAATACAATTTTATTTATAATTAGTGAAGTTCAGTGGCTAATAACTCCGGTACACATTATTGTCAATCCTCATGCCGGCTGCGGTTTTGTGTATCTCGATTTCTGATTTGATTCATTTTATGATGTTCATAAAACCCATAATTTAGAAATAAACGAATAAACACACTACAACACACAAATAATGTCATAATTCACCGACAAGTCCGAGAAAACAAGTTCTCCCGTAACCGGAGTGTACAGATCCGCAGCTAATAAGTAGCCAGGTTCATGTTTGTTTAGAAGTGAGAGGGCAGAACCGCAACTGACGTTTAAATTAATATGAGAAGTAGAGTGTGATGAAGGAGCGGACCGGTCGACGGAGTCATCCGCGGGGCGGCCCGGCAATTACATGTAACTCCCGCACACGCTCCTCGGTCCTCTGCGATGGAAATCATTTGTGAAAACAGAATTTATTTTTGTTAATTACCTGGAACGACTTGTGAGATATTATGTACAGGCTCAGGAAGGAAGAAAAAGCACTCAAATGTACAGAGTTAGTATTTATATTGACAAAGATCTTAAAGGTCATTTTTCGATTTTGATGAAATTCTGATCATGCCATCAAAATTCAAATAGATATATAAGTGATAAGTGGACATACAAAAAAAAGGTTTTAAGATAAATCAAACACAGACATTTTTGGCCTTAAATGACCTTGTCCACTAGTAAAGTAGAACCAATGAATACAAACCCTCTAGAGTAGAACCAATGAATACAGAGGGTTTGCATTCATTGGTAGAACCTTGATAAGAAGACTCTCAAGGGGATAATGAAAACAGTCTCGTTATCAAGGGACTCTTCTTATTGAGGTTCATATTTTAGTCATTAAGTAAAATTTAAAAGGAGACTTAAAATTAAAATTAAAAAAAAATTAAAAATTAAAGTAAATTTAAAATTAAAATAATAATTAAGTAATTAAAATTTAAAGGAGACTTGAAAAGTGCATTTCTTATCGAGTGTCTTCTTATCGAGGTTCTACTGTACTTATCTACCCCCAGAGAATGTGAGTGATTGAAGGTAATATAAAAGAGCTTTAAAGTTTCAGGATATTTTAATGTATGTAGAAAGATGAAGAAACGGAAAAACTAACAATTGCAAACACTGTAATATCGACGAATACTTTGTAACTTCTTTGACTGCTTTGTGCACACGAGTTGACCCGGTCTTCTTTATTTTCAAAAATGTGAATATTCTAACATGACTTTCTTCAAGTACATAACATTTGATTGTTCAGACCATGATATAAACCTTGTGTAAATTAATTTCTTAAAATTAAAATTTGTATAGTTGGTATGCTGAAATATAAAAGCCGATCCTATGGAATATTGAATTAAAACCAACAGCATGGTTGGAAATTCAAACCTCCAGTTTTTTTAACGTATACAAAGTTCACTATAAATCCAAATGCCGCATTCTTTGACGTCCGAAAGAGGAGACCACTCCGTGTTGATCGCTTTAACGTCCTGTTTATTCAAATTGGAAGAAACGGGTTGCAGTTTTACAGTTAGAGGTTATAAGACGGTTCATAGCTTAGGGCTTCCTGATTTAATTTTACCTTAAAAGTCATTAGGGAATCTTCCCTTGAGGCATGTATCTGCATTGCTTTCATGAAAGGTGTTATGAAGGAAATCCAGGGCCGTAACGATAATTTTGGGGCCCCCGGGGCTAAACTTGCAAGAGGGGCCCACGAAATTGAAATGGTGTATCGTACATAGAGTAAGTCATGCATTTCTTCAGGTCCACGCTTAAATACGAGCTAGCATTAGGATTCTGGGGAAACATTAAATTAATAGATATATTTTAACAAATCCAAACATTATGAGATTTACATTGAACATACATTTATTATAGTTTAAATACGTTTGAATAAAAGGTATAGGAATGGAAACATCCCAAAATATTAAATGTTTGGTTTGTAAACATAATGGCATCAAAATAACCACATTGTAGCTGATTTTTAGGCTGTTCCACGTGTGCTTCCACTTCGATTGAGTTCCCTGGCCTCGGAGACACCGGGGCTGCCTTGTGCCCCTATGATTGTTACATCCTGAAGAAAATTGATAAATCACCAAAATGTAATTCAATTTATAATTCAGTTCTATATTTATTTTTAAAATCTCTTATTTATTCAACAATTAAAATGAAATTTAAAAAGTAAAAAAGTCATTTTTCAAACGTCTTATCAAGGTGATGAGAGTCAAACTGGATTATCTAAGCATCCCCACTTACTTCATTTCTGATTCTTTTGGTGAAATGTTTTGCTCCAAAAGATATTCGAACAACCCCTTTTACTGTCTATTAAGACTTCAAAATAAAATAATTTTGACACAACCCAAAATATATCACCGGAAAATGCCCAGTGCCCAAATCTACTCAATATTTAATTAATAAGGTCATATACTTTCTTTATTGTATTATGTAGTTGTTTTTATTGTATTATAAATAATTAAAATAGTGGATTGTTTCTAAATAAAAATTGACCACGTTCTATGCAAAAACAAGTGCATTGAGCTCGATGAGACAGACGGTTTTTCTGTCAAAGTCTGAAAAACTGTTTAGACTTTTTATTTTTATATCATGCAAAGGCCAAAAGGGATTTTTATTTGTTTGCACAGTTATGTATATTTATATTCAGATATCTTGTTTCGTTACACAATATATTGAGATAATAAAGGAAGAACTATTATTGGAAATATTAAGGGGAGTTTGCAAATTAGCTCAATTTAGAAATGATTTGTCTAACAATTACACTATAAAAAACTACAGCGTTTTCTATCAGGTGTTCTAAATGAATATGCGTGTATGACTAAAAGTAATTTCCTGTATTTGGTAATTTAACAATTTGTACAACAATTTTGTGCGGTAATTCAAGAGAATGTTTGTTAAATGTTTATCCTTAAGAAAGACGCGGATAATTGCTTATCGTAAACAAAGTTAGTTGGATTTATTTTTTATGTATGTATCGGACAAAGATTTTTCCCTCGTAATTCATAAAATTCATACCTACACAAACTGTGGTTCAGCAATGGTACGAGGGTTGTTTATATTTTTCCATAAACATAAAAAATATGTCAAAGATTTTTCCTTCATAGTAATAACTCAAGAATAGCTGCATGAATTTTAAAGTGTTGGTGTCAAATTGAATGTATTTTTACGCGTTTGCCATTACGTCTCGGAGGTTTAAGAAATGGTGTGCAAAAATACGCATTAGTTTATGTAAAATTGCAAAGCGATTAAAAATAATAAGAGGATAAAGTTTTTTTATACGGTAGTGCATTTTGTTTAAGATTTAAAACTCTACAAACACAATGCAAAATATGCGTTAATAAAACCCAATAACAATCCAAAATTGATTTAATTAAACTAAAAACTTTTTATACTATTTCTGCATGAGAATCCATGAGTATTAACTTCATAATTCATATGCCGAAACAAATTTTGGTAAAATAAGTAAAATTATGTATCATACAAAAATGTACAAACATGCACTTCTGCATTAATACAGTAATATTGCAATAACTAACAGTACAGTCGATGATTTAACATGATCTCTTAAAATCAAATACAACAATGAGTAACGAACGGCACTTTGCGTAGCATATCTCTGGGGGCACTCTTCTGGAATAGTTTTCTGGGGTTGGTTTTCCTGTGGCAGGTTTATTGGCAATTGCAACTGTTAGCAGTAAAATGTTTGTTGATTAAAATTCGGAATAATTTATCTGACCTAAAAGTTCGCGTGCAGAAAAGTACCACCAGACCTTTGACGTAAAAGTGGCACAGGCGTTTTTTTTAGTTATTTCTGGGAGTAGTATTTCGGCGACCCCTACAAGTTAAGGGAAAATTTTGAAATAAATAATAAACTCAATATATGAAGAAAATATTATCCTGCGTTGTTAACTATCACAAAGATACCATTATGTCTCTGTCCCATATTAATCGGCTGACTTTGTGTCGAAACTAACTGTACACTTCACATAAATACATTAGGCATCTATATATCAAGCCCAAACTACCCGTAACTTTTGAGAAAACCATACGTCTGACACCCATCAACCTTGTACTTGAATGAAAGGTCTCGGTAAGAAACCCATTGAAAAAAACATTAGTTTTTTTTGTAAAATTCCCTAAGAGCACAAATATAGAGAAAAGGGCTGAACTGTTGATACGTTTTCATTCACAAATATTTGTTTACTTTTCCCTGAGAGGGGGGGCACCATAATCTGGTTTTAATAATGTATAATAGAGTTATCTAATGCATGAATTAAAGTTGACAATTCTGTGTACTGTGAATAATGGGATTTACTCGCCAGCCTGGGCCAGTCAACGTTAAGTGAGACAAACTTAAACTGTTTTTTTATCTTTTATTTTGCTTCCCTTACTAGATAAGTTTTATCCTCTCAGAGTTCTATTCAACCCTTCATTTAATTTGTCTCAATGGAAATCGAAACATTCCACTCTCAAGTCAATACAACTACCCTGGAACGTTGCTTTAACGCCAAAATTTCCCCAAATTTTCGCGAAAAACCCAAATTTAAGAAATAAAATAAGAATAAGATTAATTATAAAAGTGGATTTGTTTCGAAAGAATTGAAAAAACCCGTTGCAGCCGACCTGCATACTCTGCGAATGTCTAAAGAATTGTCTTTAATATGTGAGCCCATTTAATTTATGTAAGGGAAAATAATGTTTTGAACATTTTATGTTAATAATGCAAGAAGTATATTACATAAAAATTCATGAGTTTCAGATATAAGGGCAATGATCACAAAAATCACATGAATGTATTTGATTCATATAGTTTGGTATCACTGTATTTTCTCAATTCTCATTGCATTGATTTCTCCATTTCATTTGTTACAAAATAAAGTTCACAACACATCCGGGGACGTCTCCTGGCCGGAGTGGGCCTCGCGGACGAGAAAGCGCACCCAAAGTTTGGCCTACACAATTAGCCATAAGCTAGCCGGACGGGTTTTTACCGGCTTATGTTTTACAGCCGACTTTAACGATGCCCATCTCGGGTTTACTGCCAGACTGTAGGTCCGACCAACCACGGCACCGAACGCCAAAAACAGACACGATACAATACGTTCGCCAACAATTTTTGGATTCACGCCGCATGAAGGTAGGTTGGATTCACACTGTTCTAAGGTAGGATTTTTAGCGAATTTCCCCTATAGGGAAGTAGCTATTACCTTAGGCGGCACGGTGATACTTAAGCCCGGGACCATGTTATTTGTTAATTTTGAGGTCCCCAGACCCCAAAAACACCGTTCGTTCATTTTCATATATATATGTATATATATATATATATATATATATGTTCACCCAACTATCATTGTGGCAACCGTACATAAGAAAAAGTGTATGTAAAGTGGCGACCGGTGCTTATGACGACCGTATATGGTCGTCATATGCACACTTGGGTTATTTCATCTCCTTTTGCCCTGTAGATACATATAGTGATGACTTCAAAAATTGATTTTGGTCGTCATATTGCACCTGAAACGAATATTATTAGTTCATGTAATGACCGTGGGTGCGCTAGTGTCGCTGAGTGTATATTTCAATATACGGCATTTAGCGTAATACTGCGACCGGACGACTTGGCAACACTGGTTCTCTCAGGCGCGTATATTCCTCGAGTAAAGGAGCTGAGGGTTTCGAGCATACACGTACGAAGCATTTTTGCAGATCATTATAAAAAGGACTGTGGTAATACAAAATATGCCTGTCGCCCGGCTATTTTCCGGGTGGTCGTCAACGAAGGGGGGGGGATATAGCGGGTAGTGTTATGAGTTAAAATGCGGAACTCTTGAAAGCAGTACATGATTCGATTAAAAAGTCGTTTTAATAATACAAATTTGGACACCAATAACAGTTGTTAGGCCCGGGGTCGTATATTGAACAGTAAACGAGTTATGAAATAAGTTGTAAAATAAATTGGTTTCAGTTGAAGTTATTGTAATATTCATTTTTCGATCTTAGCTTAGTTTGTGTAGGGATGATGGAAATGGAAATAATTATAAATATTGGTTGTATATTAAATAACTGTTCATTAACTTGTAGTAATAAAAGAAAACTATAGAATTAAATAGCTCTGAAAAATTTTAACCTTGTGAATTTTGAATTTAAAAAATGGAAGTGAGAGGTGTTATCCGTACTGGACTTGGACTTGAATTGAATGCAATGATGAGAACCCCCCTCTGGGCGATCAGGTCACCGATGCACGTGGTTGGAGGAGAATAACGTGATACTGACTAGTAGGCCTAAACTACGGCTGCTCGTGGCCGTTCTGCGTTTTAAATTAAAAATTTATCAACCAATAATCTGACTCTCCAAAACAAATGTACTAAGTAAAAACAAATCAATAATTTTGGTTCAGCTAGTGAAGGAGAGTGACTCGTTATCAGAGGTGCCCATCCCTCCAAGGCTTACGGCGCATTCCCCCCAAAATAAAAAAATAAAGGAAATAGGTATTTGACTATTTGTTTTAGCGTAGGTAGAATTAAAATGAGAATGTCGCAAACAAGTGTGTCCAAATATGTTTGTTCGTTGTTGTAATATGGACAGTGGGTATATAAAATACGTATGTCACCTATTTCCCAGGTGGTCAACAACTTGGGGGGAGGGGGGCAAAGATGGCAGAAAGCGCTTTGCGTCAAAACTGCTATATCTTGGTAAGGTACAAGATAGAACATTGGTAAAAACATCATTTTAATCATAAAAATTTGACCAACAATAATAGTCATTAGATCCACGTTTTACGGCCAATTTGTTTTAAAATTTCAGCATCGCTGAAAGGCTTCATTATTGCCGCTGGAGAAACACAACAACCCCCCCCCCCCGGCACTCTGTTACCGTCGGCGCCCCATGCAGCCACATGTCTGCATGGCCCTTGTATCGGACTTACGTGCTGATCCCTCTATTTCCTGTCATTGTTTTTCAGTCACTAGTACATCTGGAGCTTGGCGCCTTGGTCAGTCGGCACTTCGCAGCACCGCGTCGCGCCACCGCTGGGTACTGAGGTTGCCGACAAGCGCGGTGCCAACCGTTCAGCACAATCGCTGTACTGTATGGGAATTCAATTGATGAATTAATTCCTTGTGTTCTTTTTCGCCCGACAGCGGTTTTTCGTCCCTTTTTCCCTGGGTCTCCTTTGCTCCCGAGGCGAGGCCCATAAAGTCGGTTCCCAAAGCCCCTTTTGGACCAGGGCTCCAGGCGCTCGCCCCATGCACCCCTTAAAAAAAGGCCCCGAGGAGGGAACATGGCGGGGGTCGCGAAGTTTTAAATCAATGGTTTTTAAATTACTTTGATCGCGATACACTAACGACCTAAAACATTGTTCGTAACCCACGATTGGTATGTATTTAGCTACACAATAATCCCAACAAAAACCAGAAGATAGTGAAAGTAAAAATCTAACCTAAACTTAACCCATAACTAGGGTTACCAAATGTCCTAGTTTTCGCGTTTATTTCCCGGTTTGACTGCCCATGTCTTACCATTCACTGTAATTCCTCCCTTCAGTGGGTTGTACGATATCCTAAAATTCGGAGGCCTGTCTATCTGAGAGCTTTCAATCCTTTGAGTTCTAACAATCTGTTTATATAATGAGGATTATTCAAGTATTATATTTTAACAATTGAATAACTAGTGTTGGGGAAGCTACTTTTAAAATGTAAATCGCTACATCTACACAGGGCTACTAATACAGAAGGGCTGCGCCGCGCCTTTCATCTTGCCGGTCGCCGCCTGAGCCAGACCCCCGCCTCCCCCCAACCACCCCTCCCACCGCGGTGACGCCCTGACATCTACAGCTAGAGGTTGTAAAAAGTAGCTTTGCTACAGTTATAGCTACAGATTTTAAAAAGGAGCTAGCTACAGCTACAAAAATCCTGCTACAGCTACAGCTAATTTTTAGCGAATTTCCTTAGAAATAAGCTATTACCGTCGTTTTAACAGAACAGAATGGACAAAAAATATCCGTTCAGGGTAACCTCAGCAATAATATTAATACTTATATTAATTGACAGCTTTTTATGTGTACTTTCTGGATATGAAGTGAGTTTATTGTTAAAACGCATTTTTACCTGCAAAAGTCACGATTTGTTTCAAAATTTAACATGGGCTTATAAGGGAAATAGAATTTTCATTTTTTGAGTGTCTGTAAGCACGATAACTCTCGTAAATATCCCCCGATCGCAACAAAATTTGGTACAGACATGTAAAACTAGATTCTCTTAGACGAGTTCGTAAACCAGCCAGATCGACATATCCTAAGTGGGGTAAAGGCTCCATTTTACCCCCAAAAATTGGTTTTTTGAGTTTTTCAAATTGAAAAATTATATTTATCCAATTATTGTTTGCACCATTGGATTTAGCTTGAAAAAACAAACAATTTGGTGTTTTAAATCATTCCTCTAAGTCCATTGGTCTCCGGCTTCTCATTTTTTCCCCTGTTTTTATAGTATCAGGGCAGCAGAATGTTGGCTTAGTCAATTTCCTATTTACTCTCTACTGAGGTTTTCAAGGAATCGCTTTGAGTAATTTCTCAGTTTATCAATATGTTAAAAAAAATTGTGGTTTTTAAACAATTTTATGTTAATATAATTTAAAAAATAAACATTCTTGCCTACTTCATTATATGAAATCTTTGTGTTTTTCATCTAAGCCATTTACCAATATTTTTTTACAAAGGTTTTGGAAACCAAGCTATAATAGCTATAATTATAATACATAAATATATCACTTGTTTATTTCTTTTTTACGTAATAATGGATTAATTACGTATTAATGGATCATTTTGTAATTAGAAATTCGCTGAGTACGCAGGTTTGCTGCGACGGGGGTATTTTAGCTTCTTTCACGAAATAATTCTAACTTTTCCCTGTCTTTCGCAGTGGTTTATTGACTCAACTGAACACCCATCTAGCTTTTCAGACGTATAACAGTAAGTGTAGTTCAAGTAAATAAATGAATAAATAAATAAACCAAACAATAGATCAATAATTTTTTTTTTAATTATTAGTCACGGTAGGCCTGCTCAAAATAGATTGTCTAAGTGCTGAATGAAATTATAGGCATCCAAGTAGGGCCTAATAAGCACTAAGATTTGGTGTTACATTCCCATGTTAAGATTTGGTCATGCCCGTTTCCAAAGACCCTTAGGCTAAATCATTTTCCCATTTCAATATTTAGGCTAGACTTCTGAAGGCTTTATAGACATAGACCTACTACATTACTTATTTTATTATCTAAGTACCTTTCAGTTTGACCATGGTTTGACTCATAATTTTATTGTTTATAATTGAATGTCCATTAAACAAGTAAACAAACGCTGTTGCTTTACGCTTTCATTTACGGATAATGCTCGAATAGCGAATGTGGATGCACGTCGATCGTCGTCTGTTTTGTCATACGACGCCGTATCGGAGGCTTTAGCCACAATGGTGGTTAGCGTTGTTTTTATCTATTGCGGTGTAAGTTCACTAACGTCGATCAAAGGCTCAAGCGGAATGAGCGAATACAGGCCAATGCAAAATTTACAGATGCGTTCGCATGACTTGTTTGTTCTATGTCGTTCTCACAAGGCCTCATGTTGTAAATAGATGGCCGAATATTTGGGCAAGTCAGTTTCGCCCTTGGACGACGATAGTGAACTCCCACAATCAAAGTTGCCTTTGTCTGTGGTCAAAGGCAATTGGTTACAGGAACTACAAAATCATTTACAATTACCAACTATTATAGTAACAAAGAACATCTCGATTTACTCAGAATCTCTGTATGGGTTGAAGTGTTAAAATACCGGTCCGAGAAAAATATAAATGTTTGTATTGCAAAAGTAGCGTCAAATTCCGCTACTCGCTACTCAGTACAGTAGCTCGCTACAGCTACAAGCTACGCAATTGAAAGCGGCGCTACTTGTAGCACGCTACTCCCCAACACTGTAAGAATAGCGTTCAACATCAAAATAATAACATTTAGATCAAAATTTCAAGACGGAATCACGGACGTATAAAGGGGGGATCTGTAGAATCGACAGCTCCCAACAAAATATTGAAGTCTTTGAAAATGATTGTAGCCTTTTTATTATTTTTTTCAAGTTGCCTGTATTAATGGATAGCAAACTACGATCCAAGGCACGATGACTTTTGTACCCTCCCCCATCCATGCAAACAAAACAATTTTCTGTCGTGTCACTGTAAATAACTAGAATGTAAATATTTATTTGCGGTACATACTATTTTGTTTATTCAATTTTTCCAGATTTCGATCAATTTTTCAAGATTTCGATCAATTTTTCAAGATTTTGATCAATTTTTCTTCATTTACATATCATCAGTTTTTTGAACTAGTATATCTGAATTATAATTTTTAAAGTCCTTGGCCATAAATTTATTTTACTTGGTTACTCTGTAATAGAAATGTAACTTATAACGTCTCCTTGACGTAGAAATTCCGTGGCGAAAGTGGGAACTATTTCAAACAAGCCCCCTAATCAAATCTAAGATCCCAGCGACACCGCAGAAATAGTGGAAAACTCAAGAACTTACAGCTGGTGGCGTAAACAGCGAAGGCGGCCACCTGTCGCAGCAGTAAAATATCGCTCGTGTGAACGTAGCCTAACCTTAAAACCTTTAACTGTCAGCAAAGCATAAGCTGTTCCCACGGTTTGGTTTTTTGATCACGATTCGTCACCAAAGTACCATTTCGGGCCTTGAGATTTACTGTTTCCATGTTAACCTCCATCATTTTGTCCCGAAATACCCTAAGTCACTTTCATGACGCATGATGAAATATAAAATTTAATACTAAACATTTCAAGATTATCGAAAATAGGAATTTGTGAAGACTAAACAAAAGAATCCCCTTTTACTTAATTAAAAAAAAAACAGGTTGTCTTAGTGATAGTGGTATGGCAGGTCGTCACTTTGCCTGAATGAACAATTTATTCATGTATAAATGCAAGAGTGAAAATTGGCAACGCTGTATGTCGCAATAATGATGGTAAATATTTTGAATGGGGTTCACAATGATAGTTTAAAGTAATGTATATTACTGGATGCCATATTGTTTGTGGCATGTAAGGTTGCCACAATGATGTCTCTATGGTTTGCTTACAAATAACAAAAAAACTCATAATGTGAGTTGATAATGTTGTCTCTTGAGTGCAAGTTAGCATATTTCCATATGAAAACCTAAATATACATAACTCTTTGTGGCGGTTGCCATATTGTAGGTGTTGTGAAAAGTCGTCACAATGATAGTGCGATCTATATATATATATATATACCTGTAGGCGCGATAACTTTTGTAAAAAAGGTCCGATCTTGATTAAATTTTGAAGAAACGTATAAAGCGTCATTCATGACTTCGAGTTCGAAAACCAGCAAGATTGATTTACTCTAAGAAGGTTTTTTCACAAAATAAAATTTATTTTCAAGATTTAACACCTTTTTACTAATCATTTTTAAACTTAATTGTCAAAATTGAATTCAGCTTAAAAAAACAAACAATTTAGCATTTTGAATTATTATTCTATGTTAATCCGTTGCTTAGATTTTGGATAGTATTGGATGTGCTAAACACAGTACGTTGTCCAATATTGTTTTTAATTTTTCCCTCCAAAAAGTATAGTCACCCTGATTTGAGATTAAAAAAAAATACAATTCTGAACATATGATTAAATTTGCAGGCGTTGAATATTTTATTTGTGTTTATTTTGAATGGTTAGAGTTCATTGATCAAGATTTTGCAGAAAATATATACTATATAAAAAAATACAAATTATTTTTAAATTTAATAAAGAAAGAAAGAGCATTTGGAGAGGGGGGATGTCTTGGTCTAAACTGCCTGAAAATGTAGCATAATATATGGTATGTTTACAATTATGAGGATTGATAATATGTTTGATTGAAATTGGCTGGAGATGTAGGTCTGTTGCAACAGGGGTGTTTTAATTACTATAAAACTGACCATATGATTGAATTTAATTTTTTCTTGAGATTAAATTATTTGTTTGTTTTGAGTGTTTTGAGTTCATTGGTTATATGTTTGTTGACATTTATATTCTATAACAAGATTACAGTTATTAAAAATTAAAAGACTAAGAATTATATAAAATACAAAAGTGTATGTATTACTAATGAAAACCAATATGGTATCTTTGTTAATTTTCCTCATGTTTAAAGCTCATGAATGATTAAATATGCGTTTTTAGCATATTATTTACTTAACGTATTCAAATGATACTTCCTTCAAACAAGTTGAATATATATACAAAATAAATCCTATGGAAAATCGCTGAGTACGCAGGTCTGCTGCGACGGGGGTATTTTGTGTAATAAGACTGATCTAGTGTATAATCACGAGTCCAGTGTTAAAAAAACTACGAAAGTGGAAAATTTCACTTCAAAGTGGAAAGTTAGCTGGAGAGGAACAAAGTATATGTGTGACAATGGAAAAGTCCTAACCTCCTAAGCCTTTGGTCTGAAGGCAGTGGTGTTAGTCTGTCAGTTAAGAATATTATAAGTATTACATTTACGAATACAGTAGTTAAATATAGTAATTTGATACAGTTATCAAACAACGATCGGTCACATCAAATTAAACATGCGTTGTTATTTGTTTTTCATGATCGGTATCTGTGTAAAATCTCGATTTAGTATCTTATGAGTTTAGCCTCGGTTACACATTTTTGTTGTGCATTCATCAGTATGCGTCACTTTACTAAAAACATGATTGGGAATCATTTAAAGGCTTTCCGCGATTGTCTTTTGTATAATTTAATTTTGTGCACTAAGGAATTTCTCTCATATTTTTCAGAAAGGTCACTTCAATGAAATATAAAATTTTAATTATTTCAATAGTTTGAATGCCTTTTATTTACAATGACATGGTCCCACACAACCATCAGGTGCTTACAATATTCATTGAAGCCAACATTATAAAATACTCAACAAACTTCATATTTACTATCCTATAATTGTTATCGTATTTTATTAGCTCTAACCTATGTAATCTTATGATACAGAAAAATCATAAATCACTTCTGAAAAATCTCCGCTTAATCAAAACATACTATACATAATTATTTAATTTATATGCTTTCAAAGTAGTAGTACAACAATTGTAAATAAAATTCGTCGATGACATAGAAATAATGGGAAAAATTCAAAACATATCTCCCAAGAAGGAAAATAATATTTTGGTCTTCAAACGAACATTCACTCTGCAGAAGAAAAAAACGTATAACTAAATAACAATTATATGGCTGGCCTACAGCTGAACTGCAACCAGTTTGCAACTATTTATGTTGTAGCTAGGAGGCCACGATTTACAACTAAGTTGCGACCAGTTTGCAACTATGTATGTGTTGCTAGGGGCAGCAGGTGTGTCTCTACCTAGCCCAACAGGCTGGGCTTCACTAGGTCGCGGGACCAAATCTCGTCCTAAGCACCGTTATTTTGCTAGTAGCAGACCAGAATGCAGATTCCTTCACCACACCTTTCCAATCTCTTATATAGATGTAACTATTTCATCATGATTTCGTGTCTACTGCTTGTGATTTTCAAATCTCTTTCTTACTATGAAATCTGTAATAATTCTTTGGCAGTTTATTGCAGTAGCTTATTGCTTTTATTTTATCAAAGTTTCTACTCTTTCATTAAGTAACTGTAGGAAAGTCAGAATACCTTCCTTCCTCTCAAGATACTTTTTAACATACGTAATTATTCTAAGCAAGTATGTATGTAAATTAACAAACATTGACCTTCACAGGAAATTCTAATAATTTAGTAGTAATTTGCTGTGAAAATATCGGTAAACACCAGCGCCATAAAGTGTTAAGGTTTGCACACTGTGTTTGCTTAATTAATCCAACTTCGTGATGAAACGCTGAGAATAAAGCTATAATTGCAATGAACATCATTAATCCAACCACACCGAGTGTCATAAACTCGCCTAACGAGAGAAATCACTCATGAATCAGGATCTAGTTTTATATGATATCTAATTTCCTCTCGTTATTTACGTTCCCTCCGACCGCTTCTTTTCATCGTTGCTGCTCAAAGACTTGCACCTAGAGAGGGTGGAGAGCAAATTACAGCTGTTGGTCTGGAATGTGTCCAACGGTTTACATGTGTTGTGTAGATTTAAATACGTTCTCACAGTTAAAATAGAATTTTAAGAAACAATCGTATTTTGAGCGCGTTTTAAGGCTGAGTACAGTCGTCGTATACTGTAATTATAAACAACCAACAATAAATAATGAAATTTCTACCGGAGTTGAACAAAGCTCACCTCTTTTATCTACTATGATGAAATAAGTCGTCACTCAGAAGTTAGGCTCAACAGCAAACTAAACCATGAACCATAGTGGACCAATCAGCTGATGGAATACGACAACTCACATTTAAGGTTAAGCACATCAACTAAAATATTAATCGTAGAGTAACAATCAACTGATGTGCGAATTGCATGATTCGCCAGATCCTGCAATCAAAAAGGTGAATTCGATTGGTCCAGAACCTGTATCAAAAAGTGACTCCTGTATCATGAAATAATGTGCATCTAAACGATATTGTTTGTATTATCATTATTGGTGTTTATTGTAACGGTCGTAGGTGGGAAAACATTTTGTAAATTGTTAATTTAGCCAACTCATCAGGGACGAGACCTGCATTGAAAATTATTGATTTATATAAAAAAAACAACATATTTATCTTTTTAAATTTATGGTCGAAGGACGTATGTTCTAAGGGAGTAGCCTAAATTGCGTTTAAAAAAATAAAAGCGGAAAGCCAAGTTAAAAATCAGCAAACACAGGACAAATAAAAGGGCTAGGTGGTATAACAGGTTAAATGTGGTAGTGAATGTGAACAATGCTCCATAGTATTGTTGCTGGTAAGACAAATGGCAGTAAACGACCAAAATCCTACCCCCGAAATGACAGTTGTGCGATACTCAAATAAACTTCATAGTAGCTCTGGAGAAATCCTAATAAAAATGTTTGCCCGGCGAATAAAAAGAGACAAATAGAATTTACAGCCCACAGCCATCTTGGGCACTAACGAAATCACATCTTCTGTTCTCGTTGCTTAAAATCGTTAACCGGCAATGTCACCCCAAACAATGTATCCGTCGAAGGCTCATAAATTAAAGCTTAAATACATTAGCTTAAATTTCATAGGACATCACATTGAACGATACTAAATACAGTTTTATTATGGGTTTGGACTCAGTGATCACCTAATCGGAAGAAGTGCGTGGAGACTTATTAAGTTGGGGAAATAATAACTTTGTTGATGTGGAATCCTCTTTTTTAGTAACATAGGTGTTAATAATTTAGAATTCAGCTAATATTTGACTTTAACCATTGATGTTGGAAGCGGTTAAAGTTGTAGAAGTCTTATGTTTTTTCTTGGAAATTTGTTTTAAGAATCTAAAAGAAGGTGAAATACAATGACCTAGATTAGAAGATAAACTAACCAGTTGAAGCTTAACAATTCACAGTATCTTTTCTACAATTCCCCTTGTGTTAAGAAGGGGACCATAATATTTATCAAATTTAGCTATTAGTTATTTTTACTGAAAGGTTCCTGGAAACTTCATTTATGTAAATACTTATTCTGATCATCCAAACAAGTTATCATCTTTGTGCCATACATGCGTCTAGATCAAACGTTAAAACGTAAAGTGGGCAAACAAATAGGGGGTCTATAGCTAAACTCAATGTAGTTATTAAATTTGATGTCGAGACTATTTTTAGCATAACAAGAAACTCCAAATAATTACACAATAATATATCAATTGGGCAACGCCTTCAACGACCCTTAGTCGTCTCCTACATTTTACTACACGCAAGTTTGGCGGGTTTTGCATCCTGCGCCTTACAAAATGCGCCAGCGATGACAATCCGACAAACATATCACACTTACAAACAACTGAAGAGACCTCCTTAATATTATTGTTTCTTTTGCTTCTATCGCAATGAAGAGACTGTAAAATATTATCTTGACGATTGGCAGGACGCAGTTGCCATGTCCTAATATTACAGAACATGAATTCCTTAATTGTCTTGAAATTAATTAAAAAATAATTGAGTGAAATGCACTGTTATCTCCTTTGTTGTAAAGAAAGATCTGCTGATTTATTTGCTACAATTATAAGTTAATAGATCCATCTAATAATTAGATGGATGTCTAACTTTTGAATCATCTAATTCCACAGTAAAAACACATTTTGCCAGAAAAGATAATTTTCTTAAGTTGAAATGGTAATTTAACCATCAATGCGGCTCAGAAATTTATTGTTTTCATTGTTATATAATGATGACACAATTTATATGTATTTGATAATAAATCTTGTACCTGACATACAAAATAGGAATGGATTCTAATAACAAATAACCGGGAATACGTCTCAAATTGGTTTTGCAGTTTCTCCTAACCTCCATGATTAGATTGTTGTGGACCAGGAGCTGGGAGTCGAAAATTACGTCATAAGGTGCACATAAAAACTATGCCGTTTTGAATAGGCATCCTGGCGGGTGTCAAAAAAGGATTTTTAAGCCCTCCAAGCTTAAGCTTTCACCAAGGTGGGCAAACTGAAAATCGGAAAAATACCCCCAAAAATGGGGGTTTGAAATGTTTATTTAGAAAATTTAAAACATTCAAATTTTTGTTTATATTATTTTAATTTAGTTTAAAAAACACCTTTGTACTTTGAAAAATTGCTCTCTGATGAATGTTCATTGGTTACTGAAATACTGAGGGTGATAACTCAGTAAGTTGTCCCAATGTTAAACTTATGGAAATAAATAAAATTAATTGTATGTTTCGTCTACTTTTAACATATGATATATGGCTTCATTTAGTTAAGGTATAAAGTTTATTAGCCAGAAATGCCCCATTTTTTCATTTTCGTGGCAGCAAACCTGCTGATAAATTTTCCCAATGTAATTTTTAAGGGGAAAAATAAAACTCTAATCTTCCTTATTTTTCAACATGATAAAACTTTCGATCATATGGCTTCTTCTATTCAAGGTTTATTGAATATTGACTGAAAACCACCCAATTTTTTCATACCTGTTGCACTGTTTGTACATACCTTCGTACTTCATCCTCTTGCTATTCTTATAGAGAATACAGTACAAAAAAGCCACATTCAAGATCTCTTCTTTCTTAGAGAAAGTCCCCAGAGACTGAGAACTCACAAACTCATTTTTGAAACCCCCCAGAATGCCTCTTCAAAATGGCGTATCTTTTACATGGGCACCTTATGAAGTAATTTCCCATCTCCCAGCTCTCGGTCCATTGGTATTATGAAAGTGAAACATTATTTATTTCTAAACTTACATGTGAGCATTATTAATTTAAGTCTATTGTTGATGATAAAAAATTTACAAATACCTTGAACGTTTTAATATTTTGAGTCTGGCATTGCGAAAAGTATACAACGGATCGTATGGAAAATCATCCATTGATTAGTACTATACGTTTTTAAAGATTAGACCCAAGTGATAATATTAGCTTTTCTAATAAGTATATCATATGATATGTAAAATATGTTCCTTAAGATGAAAAAATTGGCATGGATCAGCGAAAGAAAACATGTTTTAGAAAGAAACGTGGTGCTTTTGCTACTAAAACATTGGGGACAACAGCAACACGTGAAAATATTTACTAATAAAAACATAATTAGCACCGCTATCTTTTCAACTTCCCGAAGGTGGGGCTGTCAAAAACAGTCCCAAAAACTCTCGAATTCCAGAAGGAGACTGGTGGACGATAATTACAAATGAATGAGGCTTTAGTTGGCGGATCCGAACATCAGACGGTCTGGAGGCTGTTTTTGCACGTCTAGTTCGGCGGGAATGTTCAGCGGGGAGGGGGCCTAGGCTGACCTTGGGCGTCTAGTAGTGGATAACGGAACCCAGCCACTGACGCGATTTTGGCAACTCTGCAGCGGATATGCGGGCTCGAGCGTAGACTGTTAATATGGAACGTGTAGAGCTCGCGTATGAAAACATCATAGGGATGTTTAAATTTACTAGAAAAACGTGTATAAAATTTTAAAGCAATAGATTTGTTTAAAATTGTGTGTAAGTTAAGCAATGTGACAATGTTTTGAGTAAAAATTATAGTACATTAGTTTGAATAATGGAAAAATCTTTGAATTTATGTGAAAAGTTCTTAGGCAACGTTCTTTAGTTATACGTTATTTCATGTAAATTTCACATCAATTAAACTGAAAGTAAGCCACTAACTTGTTTAGGCTTTTTTGAATTTTGATCAACGTTTCAAACTACGACGAGTGTTATTTTGACATATTTATTTGAACCTTCCTTTAAATTTGGTACTGTTCACTGCAACATTCACTCATACTGTTTTGTTAGAGGAAAAGATATCTTTTTTCAGTACAATTAGGAAAAATATGAAGAAGGACCGAAATAAAATTAATTAAATATATCAAAATGTCAGCCAATGTCAGGCGTTGATGATTCACCGAAAAGTCTTGACACAAATTATATGATTTTCTTACAACAAATTATTCTATATCTTGAACTCATAACATCCTTTAATCGATTTTAACATACTGGATTCAACAAAAGTCCGGAATATATATAAAAAAATTAATTTAGATACTTACCAAACGCAATTAAACTTTCAGATTTGACACAAGAAAAGCATGAATACATAAATTAACGAAAATTTGCATATCCAGGAATGGCCCGCGATAAAATTCTTGAAAATCCTAAATGTAAGCATACTTTGAGATCCACCCCGTTTAAGGATCCTAAAAATTATTGGAATATAACACCACAAACTCGGTTGCATAAAGATAATTCAAACAGAAATTACAATTCATCATAAAAAAATATTGTTATATTCCACTGTCAAACGGTGAAAATTATAAGTTTGAGAAGTTTCATTTTAATTTGATTATTATATACAAATATATTTGAAATATTCCAGACTTTTGCAAAATCCTGGGTATAGTCAAGGTAAGTCATATGTTGATTATATTTAATCTTTGCTCAGTCATATTTCACTTATTAATCGTGCAAGACTTAAAATTAATTATATTAACAAAAACTTCTGTTTGAAAAAGTTCTAAAATTTTACATGGTCCAACAATGTTTTTACGATGTCGAATCTTCCCATCGACCCAGCTATTCTTAGAATTTCCCTATTAACTTTTTCTTCAAACTTCACTAGGTTAAGCTAAAATTTATTCTTTGCTTGGGCACATTGAGAAGTCTTAAGTTCCCGAGACCTAACGTAAAAATAAAGGGTATTATTACCACAAAAAACAGTGCTTTTACTTAAATCTGTACGAATAACCTTTTGGTTGCGGATATTTCAAAACAGATAGTTTAAAGTAATTTTCTGTTTTTTGTTGCTCCAAAATATAAAATTCAATAAGAACTGTTAACATTAATTCTCTTCCAGGTCTTAGGAAATGTATAAATTACTTGACCTCATGAACGGACATGAAATGAGAATTAATTTCTAATAGATGCGTTAAGGTTAATCAAGAGGGACAATCCGTTTAAACATAAAGTCATACTTACCTGATGTTATCCGTTGCGTGACCCACGTTCAAAATGATGGGAGATATTTTCATAATAAGGTTCTAATTTACATTTTTAATATGTACATGTAAAATATTCTTAATATATTTTTGATAATGAAATAATTTAGATTTGTTAAAATCAAGCAGCTGGTAGCTTAAAATGGATACGTTGTTACAGCTGCCTCAATAATATAATATGACAAACAAACAAACTCACAAGTAAAATTAGTATGATGAGTTCATTATGTAGAGATAAACAACTGCTGGAACTCATTAACAATTTAAAAACAATGGGTTTTTTAAAGTCTGTAGAAGAAAAGATCCCTGCTCATATTGAGCGTTTCGTTAGTGCAGGGTTGCTGTTGCCTTTCGCCTTTTGCAATTTTTATTTTTATCGATATATTAGTTCACAAGTATGATTTTTGTGACATTTTTTCTCAACCCTTGTGCATCGTTGCAAAATTTTTAGCACACCGCTATGTTTTTTTATATATTTTTTTATTCTATCCTGAAAATATTAGTAGACCTCATCATCCTACAGATATTATTATTTGGTAAAAGTATTAAATATTACTGTATTTAACATATCGCATAACATATCATGTATATCGTTTGCCACTTAAGGCATTATTTTTGGGTCACGGTATGTATATACATTTTGCAGGAAAGTATTTGAAGTCCTTGAACGCCACCTAGGGCAGCAGGCGTTTTAGGAAGGTGACTGTATACTCCAGACATAAGTTGCTGAATATGAAAATCTTTTAAAGTAAGTCTGGCAGTTAACAAGCGAAGAACTCACGAATCGTTTACTCCTCTCGGCCCTAAAAATATAACTTCCCGAACCCTTCTTTCTTAAACAACGGATTTAAAAAAGTAACCACTAACATCCAGAAGGCCCATTATTCTTACACGTTTACCAAAAAAACTATTCAATGTCTACTGTATTATTCTCGTTGACGGTTTTCGCAAAAAACCTCCCTCTAGTGAGTTATCGGGTATCTAGGGGTCGACAACGAATTTTCAAATTCGGAAGACCTAGTTTCCAGCGCTCAAGGGTCAGGGGAGGGTCGGTTTGCAATTCTTTTGTGAGTCTGACCGGTCCACCCCCCCAACGGTCGGCAGGTGGCTGGACCGGACTCTGGGTTAGACCTACTGGTCAGCACTAGGTCAGGGGAGCGAGCCGGTTCTGTAGGCGGACGCGGACCTACCCCTGGCGAGGGTCGTGTCGAGGCGAGGAGGTGGTGGTGCGGCAAGGCTGCTCGGGTGGCGGCAGTCGTCACCACGCAGAGACTGAGCACATGGATGGTGGAGAAATCGGATAGGATAAAGAAATCAAATAATTAAATCTATGCTGGGAATAAAGGAAGAATAGTATATTATTCCTTCACACTACATACTTATATTTGTTGAAAGAAGGTTTCAAATTTTTTTAATAAAGAGAAAGGTTTTGATGCAGGATACAAATTAAAACATGAGGCGAACCTAGCTCAGGGAACACTAGTTTCCCCCAAATTGTAATGAAAATTTACTAAACTTCTTAAGCAAAAGTGGAAGTAATTTAAAAACTTCTGCAACCCGTATATTTGTATTTGAATGATAAAAAGTCAAATTAATTCTTCAGGAAGAACCTGGACCTCTCTTTAAGCTTAATGAAAATGTCATACCACCCATACTACCCGAGCATTCAGGTAGTGTAAGTCCTCAACCCTCCAAACACTGGCCCCTGGTATTGAAACTTAACTCAGATCCCTACCTTTTCTCTCTCAAGTTCTTTTATGATCTGCAACAAACTACATAGATAGCTCAAAGTTAGTAGAAAACGGTTCATTGGTCAAGAAGACTTTTTTAATGATCAGTGACTAAAAACGAAATTGTTTCCTGTTCTATATCCTATCTAGAACTTATAAGGACACCTACTTGTTTGAGGTAGTTTGTTCGTTTGACTTGTTATATCCTTTCATGAAACCCTCACTGCATACTTTCACTGGATGCTTCTTTCTGCATGTTATGGAATCATTATTCCATATATGACATATGCTGTGGCAATATATGGTTCGGAAACTACTCGATCAAAGGCCGTATTTATAGTGCACAAATATGATTTAAGGTTATCTTTAAGATTTCAAAACTTGACTCATATAAAGATATTTACAAGTCCGATAAAATATTAACATTTTGTTCCATTTACAGCCTGGAACCCCTTTCTTTTCTCCGACAGAACGTTCGCTCTCTACTAGTCCATCCATACAACTCCAGGGGTAAACTTCAGTGCTTCCTTAATATCCCCCTATTTCAATATCATTTCATCAAGAATCTTTGTTGTCCTGCCGTTCAAATTTTTAACAGGCTCCAGGACGTCCTGGAAAATTAAACAAAATATACAATGTCCAGGAAAATGTTGAAAAGAGCACTAATTGACAAGGTAAACAACAGCGTTCAAGAGTTTATTTGTGATGAAATTCCATTTCATAAATTATTTTATTTAGATGTAAGCACCGTCTTATTTGTACCGGCAAGTGCGTATTTGTCTAAATTCTGAATAAAGAGAGTATTTGATTATTTGAACAACCTGACTAACGACTTAACTAACACGTTCACTGCGTTACGAGATCCCGAGTTCACCTAATTGTAATGCGGCAGCGAAGTATGACATTCTGCCCTAAATTCCGGATACCACAGATTGATGTAGAATCAACATAGACATATATGAAGATAAAATATTGCTGGATAGTTCTACTAACCATTCAAAGTATGAGATCTATAGATCTCGTAACACAATGAATTTATAAATGTTTGCTTATATTGACACAAAACCCCCGGGTCTTGTATTGAAACTTAGTTGGTTTTAGCGCCGCTAGGAGCTCTGCAGTTGGTGTGGGGAAAAACGCACCAACAGTGGGGAAAAATGTTTTTTGGTAAAACGGAAAACAGAAATACAGTTTTTTAAAAAAAGCTAATAAATGAACGGAGGGCTGGTCAACTGTAAACTGATCTTTTAATCCATAACGAATTACAAATAACATGTTAGCACAAAATTACTGTATTGCTAGTTGTACCACTTTTAAAAACCAACAGTTTTTTAATATTGCGTTTTATGATATGTACCAATATTTCTTCGCTGTATTAATTGAGTAACCAGAGTCTCAGTTATTTCATCGGCTTAATCTACTGTTGCATGGTAGGTATTCGTTACTCTAGTACAGATTAGTCTAGAATTTTAATATAAAACTACTGATTTAGGGCTTACACTTAGTTATAAAATTGAAAGGAATTTAATTCTTAATGTACCTAATCCAAAGTATGAATGAACTAGTTGTCCCTTCCAGTAATACAGGCGTTAAAAACAGGTGTTTAAGGTAAGTCAGCAATGAATAGGTCGACAAATCTAGCTACAAACCTAGCTCTACACTATCCACTCCAACTGGCATGTCTTTCTTTATTCCTATTAGTATGAAAGGTACGTAAAAACCATGTTTTGGCGTATCTCAGATTCCAAACTAACACTTACCAACTTATTTATGTATACTAGCGTAACTTATTACGATCGCCCGGTTGCAGTAAGAGATGAAAAAGCCCCGTATTGGAAGGCATTACTCTAAATCTTGAGATACATCAGGTTGAGAAAACCTTTTAACAAATTAAGTATTGAAAACAAATTTTGAAATTCGACATATATACTTAATTACAATCCTTTCCTCATGATTTCTAATCTTGATAATCACCTCCGTACATTGTGTTTTTGTAAATTTACCTGATCAAGAAACTTAGTTCCCAAAATATTTCAGCAAAAATGATATTAAATAGTAGTTTTTTCACCAATTCATTGATAATTTTTTACAATATTATATGCTACGTTTAGATGGAATACACCTAAGTGTATCATATATAAGTTAATGCATAACACGTACATATATACAAAGTATACACTCAAAAATCTATATTACATATAAGTTAAATAGAGTAAAATTCAGTGAATTTTAATTGTTTATATACTGACAACACTAATATTACTTGAAATAGGAATATTTTCTATTTATTTATCCTTACTTAAATTAAGTATTTTGATTTGGATTTTTGCGGACATTAAGTACTGAACAGCAATACTTATAGTACAAACATCAATTCCACTTAATACATATTTGTATTAAGTGTATTAATTTGTATTACTTATATTTGTCATAAGAATAAGTTATTCTAAAATCAAGGATAAGGATTCTATAAGTGAATTCTTATATATTAGCTCATTATATTTCTAATTACATTATTATTATGCTTGTTATACGAATAATTTGTTCTAATATCAAGAAGTCTCGGTAAGAAAATCCTAGGAAATATATCAGTATTATTATATTAAAAGATCAGAACATACACATGAAAACGTCATTAATGTTTTAGAGTTCTTATTATGATTTTTTTAATTACACCAAAGAGACTGAGCTTTAATTTGCAAATTACTTTCTTTTCACCCATTTGTACCTATTGAGATTATTTTATTCTGTTGACACTTTTTTTATTATTGAGATCACCTCATTACGTGGTTAATTTCAAGTTTAGCCAGGATTAGTTTTTTTTTCATATTTTTAGTTAAAAGTTATTGAAATGACTTATACAAGTATTCTTTTTAATATTTTTAATATCTTCCGATTAAAATCAATCCATAGAATCAATACATGAAATTTATAATTTTAATTGACAATAAGATTTTTTACTCGGTCCTCATATGTCAAAATAAATTTTTACTCGGTCCTCATTTGTCAAAATAAATAACTTGAAAATTATGAGTTGTCAACAGTTAAGTATCCGAGTTGTGACTTGAAATAAATCTGTGTATTTGAAAATCTTTTGAAAATACTTGCAGGGTTGACAACAACATTGCTCATATTGATCGAACTGCTGTACATACAACATTGTTTTTACAAAAATACTATATAAGCGTAGGTCCAGATCGCTTATTTGTACTGATGATATAATTTTAAAGTAATATTCGTTGATAAATTATGAAACTTATCAAATATATTGAAGGGACACTTAGCAAAGTTTATATTAGCCTTAATGTATAATATATTCTACCGTGAAAATTCTCTATTATATGAAAAAAAACATCAAACCTGTTCTCATAAAAAATCTTCTTTTTTTAAATACTTTCATCTTTAAAAATTGTCCAAACCAAAAATTGCCGAGTCTATGCTAGGTTCATGAGACAGTCACAAATTTAATGAATAAAAATATATTTCAGAGTGGTACTTATAAAAATATTCTATAAAATTTCAAAACAATAGGTCTATACTTGCTAAATTTTAGTTGAAATATATTTTTGATCCATTCACACAGTCTATTTTCAAAAGCACAGCAAAAGCTGTTGAATTTATATTGACGGAGGTTGCAACATAAAATTTACTTCTGATGTAAACTCTTTGAAAAAGGTTTTTCTACTTCAACATTGTCCAACACATCTAAACTGGGACGTCATACTGTACATTTAGGGAAGGACCTTTATGGTAAGTCGGTTACTCATCACACAAAAGGACATTATTTTTGTATTCAAGTAACGATGTGAGATTATTTCAAACTCCATCTTAAACCTAATGACGACATATGATGAGAACCACACACCTACTAAAAAGAATTATACTTTTAATGTATAATAGACATGACCTTGTAAAACCAAGCCGAAATATGATGTGTGACAATGTTCCCAGAGAAACTTTCTTGTTAACTATATTATGCACTTTGCCCAGGCAACAAAAAAGTATAGGGGGAAAGTTTTGGAACACAATTTTTGACGTTGGAACTTTGTTTAAACTGGTTAGGAGGTCGACTTATCTAAAGTCCCCGACCGTAGCCGTTGAGCGGAGGGAAGGAGAGAGGTCTGAGGGTACTATTTTTAGATTTTTCTTAAATATCTTGAAAAATATCAACTTTCTATATTCCCTAATAAGTTGGAAAATTAAAGAAAATTAAATTTCGTGTATGAAAAATATATAATATGTTTATTTTGGTCCAACCATTTACAAGATCAATGACAATTTAATTATATCTTAAAATATATTCCCTCCATAAGAAATACATGTTAATTTGTGTATAAAATAAATGCCCAATAGGGCATTGTGTTTTCACCTAAAGAAAAATAAACAAAATTCATAAAATCTTGACAAAATTTCCAGTGATTTGAAATCTCAATGATGAAAATTGGTCCAAAGTAAAGGCCTTATTGAGCTCATTAAAAATTCTAGTAACCACACATATGTAATAATAATTTCTTGAGAAATAACTTTTTTATGATCTCACCAAGGCTTTTACTTTGGACCAATTTTTACGAATGAGGTGTCATATTACTATTTCATGAATGTTGTTTGTTTTCCTTTGGGTGAAAAGGCGTTGCTCTATTGGGCATACACAAATTAACACATATTTCTTATGGAGGGAATATTTTTAAGATAATAAAATTTGTATTTATCTTGTAAATGGTTGGACCAAAATAAACATATTATGTACTTTTCTTAAAGAAATTTATTTTTCTTTAATTTTCCAATTTAATATGAAATATTAAACGGTTAACAGTCTTAAAGATAATTAGGAAAAACGTAAAAATGGTACCTTCAGACCCCCCTCCTTCCCTCGCTCATTTGCTACGGTCGGGGACTTTTGATAAGTTGATAAGTCCTAACTAGTCCAAACAAAGTTGCAAAGTCAAAAATTGTGTTTCATGCATTCCCTTCTATACCTTTTTTTAGAATTCGTTACCTGGGCTAACTGGCCTTACATTAAACAGACAATACCAATTTTTTTACAGTCAAATTTAGTTTTTTCAATGTATTTATGATCCTTTATGTGGAAAATAAGAAGGAAATAAAAATCTAAACTGTTGTCTGGTAATACAAACCGTAGGTGTGTGACTCGATCTGTATACGCTTACGGCAGTAAAAGTCTAATCGATCTATATAATCAATTTGTTGTAAAATTTAATGTATAAAGTCTTTCAGTAAAATATTTTCTAGTCTAACTTGCAATCGAATTCGTATATAATCTATTTATGCACCTCCAGAACTAGAGTATTAACGATTCAACTACTTAAAGCACTGTAAAACTTACAACTTCCTTTGCCATTTAGTTTTAGTTTAGAAAACTTAACTAAGAGCGGATTATATTGATAGCCTAAAGAAACGTGGCTTGCACAATTAATTATGGATACTTGTAAAAAATAAAAATAGTATTTTAAAAACCACTCTGGTCCGATCTTTCTTAGGCGGTAGCCTTTTCGTGAATTGTTAGCTAATACATTACTAATAACTTAATTTATTCGTAGGATGTTTAATTTTTTTTAATTGGTTATAATGATTGGTGTGGTCGTAAGCGTTACTAAAAAAATGTCATTCTTTTGATTGCACTGTTCAGAGACCATTCAATTTACAATTTATGCCGACAGTAACAAATTAAAAACTTTTGTATCATTGAAATATTTAAAAACGCATTGAACGTCTAATTAAAATAGGGCGTGGGTGCCGTGTTTCAAATTTTCATTCTGCTGCATTTATGGGATAATTTTGAATTGAAATTAGCTGAAATAAAAATGTTTACTAAGATAAACTTAGGAGCGCTTGGCATTTTTTCATCTCATTTGATTAATTTCCATTTTTCAAATATTTTATCATTGCAAATAACAAGTGACTAGTATATTTCACTTCTAGTCATGAAAGTGGCTCATTTCGGGGCATGACAGTGTTTTTTCACTTGCAAGGCGTAAGCCGAGAGACAGTTTGAGAGAGTAAACTTGGAAAAAATCATGCGAAATGTTATAATATAGTCATTTTTTTATAAGCAAACACATTACGACTATACACTCTATTTTGGTTTAAAGTCGGCTGATTGAAGTGTCAATATAGGATCTTCGTTTGTTTGGGTACGGCAAAATATTGTTTGGGTTCGGAAAAACAATGTTTTCACCATACTACGACGAAATCACCTGTTTTAAAAACGTCAAACGCGGACCGAAACACACTGTTTGCCGCCACAGGACCGAAAACGTTTGGGGACCTAGGACAAAGTCAGCTGATCGTTTATTTGCTTGAAACAACATCAGAACATCACAAAATTATACGGCATTCAAGACAGGATATAGTTGCGATCATATGATTTTCATAGCTGTGTTTTGTTTCCAAGTGAGCCAAATAATAATCAGTTTTTTTTTAATTATTTAGGGTATATTTCATTGTGTAGTGTGGTGAAAAATAGCGTTCGCACCCCCTCGGCCGAAAGGGTTTTGCAGCTCTCGACTTCGTCTCGAATTTGAAACACGATCTCAAGCCTGCAAAACCTCATTTTCGGCCCCTGTTGCGAAATATACTATTGGGTACGGAAAAGTAATGTATAGATCCAGAAAAGGCAGCTGATCATGATTTGTTTTGATGTAAGGAGATCGAGGATTTTCGTAGATCTTAGCTGTACGGTACTGGGCTATTTTACTAATTTTGGGTCAGAATTAATATTAAAATATAGATTCCATGGACTAACTAACGTCTTAACAATTACGTGTAAGCCACTTTTGCCAAGGTGTGTTATGCTAGAAGCCTTATTTGAGTTAGTTCAACCTATTATAATTATTATAACTATTTATAACTACGAAACTTATGTTTTACGGGTGTAACGATGTCAGGCACAGGTAAACAAGTAAACAAAACAAAAAAGATAAGTTATACGACTCGCTTTTGTGTTGCGCAAAACAGGCGAATGAAGCTATAGAAATTATGGATAGTCCTGATAGTTTTTATGATGATATAAAGAAGAAACATTGTAATGCTTATAATAATATTTTTGATCGATTCCTACCCAAACAAAAAAAATATAAGTGGCTAGTTGATAACTGAAGTGGCGTTATGCAAAGGAGTCGTTTTTGCGCGAGGTATCATTGAAAATTATACATTTGTTACTATAAAGAGTTATAAGAGACGTAACAAATGTTTCAGTTAATGAATCAGTTGGTTTTAACTAAATACCATCGTAAACGTGTTTTAAAGTTTCAGGAACAGTCAGTTTAAAAAACTGAAAGTTCTTTTTATGTGTTCTGTTTGCTGTTATAAAATTTGTGATTTCGACTTCAACAATTTTGCATTAGACCTACGATATTTTTAGATAATTAACTCAGCTTGTCTGATATTTTATGTAACAAGCAACCTTCTGAAAAATATTTAAATATAAACTTTTTTATCCTTTTTGTAGAATGATATAATCCTACTAATATCATAAATCTGAAAGTTTGTGATTTACTTTACTTTTTTATTTATTTGGAGTTCCATCACGCCTATTCATTACCGAACTTATTTACCTGTTGTTTGGTAGGAAGGTAGCCAATTACGGGAGTAAAGACATAAAAACATTTGTATTTCTAAAATATATTAGAAATTAATTTTGTTTGCCTCTAAAGCTTCACAAGCTAACCAGCAGAAAAATGTCAATAACTAATCACAATTTAAATTGCAGCAGATGTGCATATATTTTACATTTCAGAGCCAGGAAATCAAAATAGTAAGAAAAGTACGCAATGTAATAAAGCATTCACATGAGGCTTTAATATTATGATCATTTGATATTTGATATCAAGGTTTTAGTTATATTTCAAAATTAGATTTAGTTTTTTACTATTCAACTAAATTATGAAAGAAACATATTATTTACCTACATATATGTGATTTAAATTCAGTTTAATTAGAGGAGATTCAACATTTCATACAGTTTTTCGGACTCCATTGTCATCTGACAAGTAATTAACCTTTACGGACGTACTATCATATTCTCAGTTTACATTGAGCTATAATGTGTAAAGAACTGTCCTATGCATCAAATTTATATACTATACTATATTTTATACCATTTATATTTTATATTTTATACCTTTTATATTTTATACCCTTAGGGTAATTTTATATAATCCATAACAGCCGATTGACTCACTGTCAAAAACTCACTGATCACAGTTTTACAAAAACTACAATGCCTTGGACCATGAAACTTGTCACAAATATTCTTTATAGTCCCAAGGCGCGAACTAAGAAGTGATTTTAAAAATTTTCTCTAAAAAGGCTAAAACAGGGTGGATATTGAAACTCGCGACCATTATTCAGTTTTCAAAGGTTGTGAAGGTTTTTTTCGCAATGACATTTTGCACAGATATTCTTTATAGGCTCCAGATGCGTAATAAGAAAGGGTTTTCAAATATTTTCTCTCAGATGGCTGAAATATAGTATATTATAACAAACAAAACGGCGGCCATTTCAGTTATCAAAACTATGGATGAGGGGCTACAGTGTATATATTCAAAGGATAGAAAAGGTACGAGATCCAATCCACAAAAAGAATAAAATGTACATCTTTTTTACGGCCACCAAATGACTACTAAAGTTTTGCTGACTATAGTGTTTCAAATAAAACAAATAACTACATATTTGGCAAATGTTACTTAGGTTTCACCAAAGGTACCTTAATATGTTCCCCACTTTTGTAAAATGGGTCATCCGTCTAATAAGTAAATAAATACTCCAAGAAGAATCTTAAAACTCGACATGGAAATTCCATTTAAAGTATAATCTTTGTGTCCACTATAGAAACGGGGTTTTCATGAGGGTGTGTGTAGGGGATGGGGATTTTAATTAAAACATATACCATTTTACAATAAAGTTTCGCCTCTATGAACTAAATGAGTCGATGTGAATGAGTAACGTTTAGGGGAAATACGTTTTTGGCCAATACACTCACCATCTACTTTTTTTACAGTTTTATTTCTATTTAAAAAACGTACAGATTGATGTTGGTTACAAAATTAACCCTTAGTGTATTTATGTTTGTTTTTTATCATTTATCTTTCATTATCTGTGTAGGCAAATGGAATGAAGCTAATTCATACCATTTGATAATCTTGAGAGAAACATTTTTAAAGGAAACGTTACACCTTCTCAATTCAATCCTGGGTGGAATCACCAGTTGCACCATTGCACGCCTATGGCCTACAACCAAAATCAGTTAATTTTAAATTAGTCCTAAAAATTACACATTGCATAGTATGATTCAAGTAAAACTTATTACCCTTCATGCGGGCAAAACCGCGGGTATATCTGCTGGTATATTAATATAGGTTAAATATAGGATATTCTTGAAAACTCATTAATCCCCATATTTTGCCAATTTGGGAATTACCCGTGATTCCTACACCACAATGATCATTAAATCTTGCAGAAAATCAAAATAATGATCTCTAAAAATAACAATCAAATAAGATCTGGCTGTAATAACAAATTAAATCAAATGGTTTGTTATTTATATGATATCAACTTTACCTGTTTCTTTAGATGTTTTTAATAGAATATTAAGAGTAAAATTCAATGCCAAGCGCATTTGCTTAAAATGTTGTTTGGTTTTCTATTTGCAGGTGCAGATGTAGATTCTACACAGCACAGAAGCAAAACCAGCTATTTCACAATACTGTAATCAGTTTAGGAAGCTCAAAATAAAAATTTTACTAACTATGAATATATTTTGATTTGGATTTTTGTGGATATTTCCCATCACTGATTAGTAAAAAACAGCAAATGTCCGCAAAAATCCAAGTCAAAATATAAAATCACTATCACCAACAATGAATTTCAAACAAAGAACTATGAATAGTTAAAGACATAAATAGGTATGGGTGTTTTCAACATATGCATCAGAAATAGCTACTGTAGGATGCATTTTAGAATTTGCGCTGATAATGCAAACTTCTACCATAAAAATATTTTAGAAACAAAAACTTGAATTATTTGTTGTAAAAAATACCAATTTGATCGGAATACAAATAATAATTTACATACACAAATAATGTGAATAATGTTTTATTCAGTTAGTCCATTACAGTTGAACCTTCTATTTCTCAGGCTATTGTCATGAAGTATCAACCGCAGAGTAAATGTAAAAAATAAAGTGAATGTAATGAATGTAAGTGAAGTAAATGTAATGGTAATAATTACATTTTGATAAAAGATTCACAGTACAGTCACAAGATTAGCGTTTCTTAAATATGCCAAAAATGAGGGTACTAGCATATTTTAAGGAGCTTACAAGATTATTTTAGTTTCATACTCTTAACAATTTTATTTACAAACGATTTTTGTATTCATATATTATTCTTTTGATTAATATGACATTTTAAAATCTATTTTTAACAATGTATCCCACATGAATACAGACGACATTTTTAGGGTGGAGGATTATTGCACCACCCGAGCATAGGTTATTTTTCCCACTTAAAACCACTTACAACGGCTATTTTTTTATTTCCACGCAAACTGCATATGATGTAGATAGTGCTTAAAATCTTACTCCAATAATTTTTAACGTGGGGGAAGCCCCGGGTAACTTCTAGTAACTCATGAACGCTAACGCCCTTTCATAACAAAAAGGGCGGGTTTTACTATATAATATAGTATAGTATTCGCAAAGAAAAAGGAGATAGGGCATTTTTAATAAGAAAAAGTTGTCTTGCGATCCGTATGGTGACGAGCCGCCGGCGCCGTCCGCCGCCGCCCAGCGTCGTCGCATAGCCGTGTGAGACGACCACAAGAAGGCTGGCCGTCTACATCGACATCTGACAATGTTATTAATCTTTCTATTAAAATTAAAATTTAAGATCTGAGCAACATATGTCTGTGTAATACTTGCTTTTATTAAATAACAAACTATCACAGTTTTTTGTTTATAGTTTGTTTGTACACTCCGTAAAAAGACATTTTCATATAGTTTATTCAAGATCATTTCGGTTTTAGTGAAAGGCTTCTATAAATACAAATTTTGATATTTATGTTCCAATCTGGGTTGAAAAATGGGAATATAAACGTACTTTCTTGATTTAACTAAAAGTTCTTTTGTTATTATTGTCCTGTTTGTTGTTATAAAATTAGTGATTTGCGACTTCACCACTTTTGCATTACTCCTGCAATGCTTTGGGATATTAATAATCAATAATAATAGTAATATTATATTACAATATGAATAATTATTATAGCAATCAACATGTCAGTGAATTCTAACAAAACAATTTCCCAGCGTGTCTGACATTTTATGAGACAAGTAACTTTTTAAAAAGGTATATTTAAAATAAACTTTCTTAGTCCTTTTTGTATATGTATGTATATATTTTTTGTATGTATATATATTTTTTGGAGGTAGCCAATTACCTGGAGAAAGAGATAGGCATAGTATTACTAAAAAATGGGAATGAAAATGTGTTTTCAATCAAAAGTATATCTCAGATCAACCCTCCCACTCTTTTAATATTAGAATCTTTTTCTTACACAATAATATTTTCAAATAAATTACTTACTTAAGCAAAATATTACTCTCATATGAATTTATTTTAAATGGTGATAGGCGGTGAACGAGTTCCGAGGCCATACTCTGAACTTGGATCTGAAGTTGGTCGTAGTAACCCTGTGTTTTTGATGCAAATTTTGGTTTGACCGGTTTGCTCGCCTTATAAAAAGCATTATTTATATTCATATATTATATATAGAAATTATTGTCAATAGTCATGATACGTACATAATGGAGGATGAAAAAGGTCCCTCTGGGAATTTACTCTATGTTGACAGTACTAGTCAAGGAGAATAAAATTAATAAGAATTTGTATTGTTATTAAAATCGTAAAAGTACAAATCGAACACAACATACGTGAATTTGTGGATAAAGGATATATCGTAGTTTCCAGAAAGTGAGTGCCTAAATACACTTCGCCAGTCAGTAAAAACTATTCATTATCAACTTACAAAATGAGTGTTTGTGGATTACAAAGTGAATTTAACTAAATAAATTTTAAAAATAAAGGACATTCAAAAGCCCTTGAGTTTTTGACTCATAGGCCTGTTGGGATTGTTATTTTATGAAGGAAACTGAGAAGTAAACATCATTAAGGTAATTTATTGCTTTGAGAGTAATGAAATTATGAGTTAGACTATAGTTTTAAGTTGGAACTCAGGTCTTCTCGGGTTCCTGATCTGATCCCAACGCAAACGGCTCCTGGTTAGAAATCGTTAATATTTTTATCGGTTTTGATAATTTAAATGTGACTACTAAACTACTATCTATTTTTACTTTAAGAAATGCCATTTCTTCAATAAAACCGGTTTTTATAATTGCCATTAAAATCGAATAATTCAAAATAAAAATGTAAACGGCAAAGGTGATTGAACAAAGGAATCCCAATCATCTTTCCTGTGTTGACAATCCCGATATGAAAGAAAAAACAAATATCAAAATAAATATAAAACTTTAATTTTTTTAATTTTTTAAAAAGTGATTGCAGGTTGTTTCCTACTTAGGTTTATATCTGTTTATAACTACACATAGTATTCTACAATTTAGAGAAAAATATAACATATTGTAGTAAAATCTTTAATAATAAAGTAGTTCAATCATTTAAAAAATAAACGTTAAAAGTTTGTAATTTAGAAATGTTTGATTATATTTTTAAGTGATATACAGCAAATGGTTACCACGTAACCTCATTGGATATAAATATTGTATTTAAAAAATAATAATCATGAAAGTAAAAGTTTGAACAAAATCAGCATAATTTGCCGATTTATTTCATTTTGTTTCGTTTATTTCCTGAACGGAAAAAGACTTGTTTGGTATAAGCTGAGGTATTCTAATCCGTATGTACCAAGCCTAAAGTGTAAATATGATACAAAATTTCACCTACGGTTTCGTTAATTTTATTTGTTTACTAGTGGTCGCAGTTCAATCGGAAGAACAAACGTCTCATTACCGATAACCGTTCAACGTCTCAAATCGTTAATTAAAAAGTAAACCCGTTTCAGCATCTGAATCAGAGCGAATAAACGAAGAATGGAGGGAGAGCGAAAACGCTAGACAAGACGGAGAGGATTCTAATTTAGATAAACTTCTTAGACTAGTAAATATTAAGGAATAAACACACAAGCATGGGAGAGGTGAGACCAGTTTCGGGAGTGCTGGAGGGGGGAGGGGGGCGGGAAGGGGGAAAGAAGTGGGAGAGTGCCGTGGGAGGGCCAACGAAATGTGATTTCGGCAGTCTCATAATCATAATACGCCAAAAACACCGGCAAGAAACCACCGAGACCGCCGGGAAACTCGTGAAAACCATCGGAAAATCCCGTCCTTAAACACTTAAATTTTTCTTAATTTTTTCGCTCAACCGGAAACAAAGAAATTCGCGGAAGAAGAATTGCGCAATTAATTCCGGCAGGGAGTGTACTTGCGCTAGACTTGGCCCGCCAATCGGGACTGTACTTAGTCTACCAGTTTTGGCGGATTCATAAAAATCCACGGGGGCCCGCCGCGGGGTGGGGGGAGGGGGTCTTTGAGAGAATTTTCGTTTCGTACCAAAAGTGGTGTCCAACTGGTTGTCTGATATTCGGCAGTGGTCCTAGCCTCGCCGTTCGAACGTCGCCCTCGGACTCTGCTATCGCCACTGTGGATCTGTCAAGGAGAAACACCCCCATGCGTAAGTACCGCACCACCATAACAAACAAAGCAAGAGCTTGGCAATAGTGAGGCACCTTAAGTTTTAGAAGAATTTTTATCATGTCATGAATGAATAGTTGTTTATGCATTGTCAGTAGTTTTATTTAAAAAAATAAAATAAAATATTACGTTAACAAACTGGAAGAATATTAATCTTGTAGTTTCATAGTAAAATGTTAGGTTAAATTATTGTTCACTAGTTTTTATGTTGGTCATACAAAATTCACAAACCTAATATTCTTATCACAGCTTTTTGGTTTAAACTTTTTGTTAGTTAATTTTGGCCCTGGTTAAAATATTTGTTTCTTAACTAAGAGCTTTAACAACAAGTTCATACTTAAAATTGGTTTAATATTTATAGTTTTTTATGCTCATTTCATGATTTCTTTATGTGTTTTTTTATTTATAATAGTAAACGTAGTAGTATAATAGTAATAGAAAAATAATACTCTCGATTCAAATAAAACATATCGTTATTATTTTGGCAAAAACTGTTTTCAGTGTTTTTTTGTATTGTGTTACTTTATCTTTCTTATAGGGGTTGATTATATTTATCCAGATGTCCTCATAAAGGCGGCGGGAAAAACTTCACTATCACAGGGTCTAAACGAAAATTTGCAAATCGTTTGGTCATATCACTGAAAACAGTAACTAATTTGAAACTACCTTCAACCCTCTTTTTTATGTTCGCATGGAATATAACAAATCTTTAACTTGTGAATTGAAGTTTGCTTACCGGAAAGCAATAAAAAATAATCACACTTAAACGCACATGTATCAGCCCACATTTACTTAGCATGTACTTTAAACATGTACCTAAGTACATGTTTAAAATGACTTTTTAGATGATGATTTTTGAAAAATAAATGCATGATAAAAATAATCCAGGCATTCGATCATTGTTGCGATAGTATGTTTTATACAAAAACTTCTTTAAGAATGACACTTTTGAATTATATTTTCTTTGACGGTAATTTATGTGCGAGGTGTTGAACAGAACTGGATATAGAAATTGAAATGATTGCTCTTGATATTTTTAATCAGTGTGAAAAAATTAATTAGTGTAAAAAACGTGTAATTATAATCTTTCCTGGGCGTAATATGATTAAAATATAAATACATTCAGAATATATCATTATGTTATCATAGGAATTACTCTAATTTATAAACACAATGGATAGTGTGGTTTGTAACACAGCTAAATATTACATACCGATTTATTCGGGTTTCATAGCGGGTTATTCGGGTTTCATTTTCTAACAATTATCTATCCGTTGCTAAATGTATTATATTACCATCATCATATTTTTAAATGCTAGCTGCTAGACGAAGAGTATATATGCTAGATAATAGATGTATCCAGGAATGTATATTTGTGCTGACATGTTACCATAGCCTGTTTAAAAAGTGCAAAACAATTTTAGGTATAACCTATACCTAAAGAAATATTTACCGGTTTGTGTGGATAGTTGTATTGTTATTATTAAAAAACTATTTGTAGACCAATAAATTTGTAAGATTTAAGATTTCCATTAAATATATTAAATGCGTTGTTTTAGTTATAGTTGGATTTACATATAATGTATCTTTTTTTGCAGCCCGCTGGGCGGTTGGGAACAAGTTTCGGACTCCGAACCAAGAACCATCACTCCCACTAGAATCCAGTAAGTATAAGTATTCATACCTAAATTTCATTGAATAAATGTGCAATAATATTTGACACATTAACTTTGTATACCAAACAGCTATTTTTGATTGTGATGTTACAATTAATTTAAGCATACAACATAGATGACGTTTAACTATTGTATTCAGGAACATGTGGATGTTTAAGTTAACGGGTCGAAATTTGGCCGTTTGCATTGCAACTTGGTAAATATGTTTGAAATTGCATAATGAAAGATGTGTAAGCTATCTATTTAATCATACCTCTGTAGAACCCTGTCATAGATACCTCCGAAATTTCGAAATTTGATATGTTAATAAACCAAATGGAAGAATTTACATCAATCTTGCTTAACTTTGAAGGAGTATGTTTCCGGATATGATGAAGCTACAGAAATGAAAAAAAAAAACAATCAAACTATGAGGAATTCAGCCTTCTTTTGAACTGTTACTTGACTTTATCTTTAGGATTCACTAAACAAATATAGAATTTAATAAATGTGCCAGAATTCATTAGATTTTCAAGATTTCTTGGTAGTTTATGGATGCAAACTTGAGTCTAAATTACTTTAAGCGACACAAACAAAACATAAAACGATTTTTACATTTGTATTTAGCGTATATTACGATATGGCGTGTTCTGAGGCGACTAAGCTAAGAATAATTTTTTCCAAATATCTGCGCTATGACAATAACTATTTCGCCTAGATTTACAGTGTTGTTACTAACAATAACGCGATTGTCAGTACAAATCTGCTAATGGATATTAACAGTATAACATCACTAATAATTAAAATAATAAAAATAAATTTAACTTAATATTTACACAACAATTTATTTTAGATGTCAAGAAATCTATGTTCGTTGATATTTGATAATCTTTATGCTTTGTTAAAATCAATAAATGGAATACAATTTTTTAATAAATACTATAATCCTACTATGAATACCCCTTTTTTTGCTTGTTGAAAAACATTGTGCAAATAACCAACGTTTCAAAAGCGAGTTTATATTGTTATTTAACAATATTATTTATGCCTTTTCTGGGTGAATAGTAAAAAAAAACTTTTTCTATGGTTTTTTGTCAATAATTTTCTCCTTGAATAAAAACATAAATCACAGAAACGCCGTTGAGCTTATTCCAGGACTCTTAAAATTTAAGTTAATAGAAATTATTATCCTGTTCTCAACTCATATCCATATAATGGAACAATATTTAATAATAGTTTTAAAGAAGTTTTAAGCATCCTGTAAGTCCTGTTTACTTCTATAATATTAATTTTAAGTTTCCTCTTACATTATTCGTTATGATTTTTTTTTTATAAAGGATTGCAATGATTTGTAGACAGGTCTTAATTGTTAACAATCCACACTAAATAAGAAAAAATGTAAAAATTTAAATGATATTTTAAAAATGCATGATTAGCATTTTTTGTTGGGAATTTAACAGCGATTTACTATTTTAAGTTTAAAATTTACGTTTGTGAATTTTAAACTTAAAATAGTAAATGGTCTTAATTTTTTAGAGACAGCATCTAAAACACTTATTTGTCATTTTCATTAAAAGTTTCAATGAAAGCTAAATACGAAACTGTTAGTTCTTCAGAGCTTAACATCTGTAACTAAAAATTGGTTCTGTCCAAAATTGTCTAATCAATGTAAACCTGTAAGAGACAGTGTGGTGCGTGTACTTTCAACATTTAACTACCCAAACGGCTATGTATATATTTTTAAAATACTCTATAATATATGAAAGGTATAAATACACACAGTAATGTGTCTATAATGTCAATTATAGAACATTGAATACACGAATATAAAAATATGTTAAATTAATTAGCACATATAATTTACTTATTGAAATTCGTAAAAACAAAAATCCATAATCGTTGGTTTTTACATAGGCCTAATCTATTAGCCTACATTAATGCATTATTAAAAGAGATTACTTGTTAGAGAGTAACTAAAAAGGGTTAACCATTGTACTTTTGATTATATTTACATTGTACAGTTTAATTCCATTTATTTTTCATTGCTAAATATATACAGTGTAAAGAAAATAAGTTTTAAAATGTTTCCCTATACTAAAATTATTATTAAAAACTGTTCCTTTATATCAAAACTAGATTTGGCTAAGGGAAGCCACTTGCTGGTCTTTTGCATTGAATCAGTTAGTGCTTAACTTTGATTTTCCCAAAGTGAAATATAATGAGTAATCATCTGATTATATAGCAAAAATACTAACTTTCCGCACTAAATTTTCGATTTACAATTTTAATTTCCTTTCCTAAAAAATACTCCTTCAAATGCAATTCTAGAAGTTTTATTACAATCTCGTTGATTACAGGGATAAAAGAAACTAGCTAATGGGTGCCCCGCTTCGATGCAAAACAATAAACAAATAATTGTAAATAAAAACAATTACATCAGCTTGTCAGCCTTTTGTTTCAGCCATCAGATATATTTGTTTGTGCCATTGCGGACATTAATATCAAAAAAATAATATTTTTTCCTGAGATCTTTTTACCGAGACCTTTCATTCAAGTTTCGGGTTGATGTGTGTGAGACTCATGGTTTTCTCGAAAGTTACGGGTAGTTTGGGATTTATATTTAGATGTATAATGAAAAATGTGTAAAAATACACGTGTGTAAAATGTGAATGTATACGGTTTTTAAAAAAATTTTATTTTAAAATAATTTTAGGACTATAAACTCAATAAGCTAATTAAATCTAAGTCAATATACGTTTTGCAATTTGCTCATACAACCGGACCAACGGCAGTATTTGAATACGGAACGGGAGTCAGATATTACAGTATAAAGATATTGAAAACATAAAGCTTAATATATTTTAATAATAATTAAAGTCCGTAAGTAATAAATATAGAAAACGTTTGCCATTCATAAATTACAGTAAATAAGTTGTTCAGGCCCTGATAAACTGAGATCTATGCTAAGAAATCACCCGTGCAACGTCACGCACATAAATTGTAATTAGAAATTGCGAGCCTCTCTTAAACATAATTGAGTTAACATAACAGATTCAAGACGTGGACTGTTAAAAACCCCTCCTTTTAAAATAGATTAAATGGAAAAAATGTTTAATTCAGTTTCAGTATAACGCCTTTTTAAGATGGTGTGTTATGTGTTATGTCTATACAAAGATAAACAGTTTTATTTTTGATCTTTCTCTGTGGTTATACTTCATTTAAGTATAACATCATGGCTAAAGGTACAATTATTTTTATCGTTCCACAAAGGATATTTAACGCCTCACACAAGTAAGCTTAAAGATTTTTTTTAGAGTAAGTTTAAAGAGCGCAAATAAAAAGAAACTGCGGTATTTATTTCCATAAAATTGTTCTTCCTATAAGAACAATTCAGTTTAAAACTGAACCATCTTTTTTCATAGTAAGGAAATAAATGTAATGTTTGTTGTACAAAAATACATTAATTTCATAGCAAGTGTCAACTTCGTAAATTAAATAAAAAATGTATGGGATAGCTTTAAACGATAAAATTAATTTCAAATTATAATGTAGTATCCAACCAAATCGGTCTTAAGTTGTAAAAATAGTTTTAATTTTACTTGATAAATCAGCAAATCTATATTATTAAAAGAATATCTGGGATTTTGAACAGTGTATAACGACCTCTACAAATTTATTTTTGTATACATATTTGGTATCTAATTAAAGCTATTACTAGATGCGCCTTTTGCCGCCGCCTTAGATGTGCCTTTTGCGGGTTTGGAAAATGTCCCATGAAAAGTCTTCGCACAGGAGGCTTCCAGCGAATGAGCTGGAATTTCAGTGTACTGCTATCTGTTGTGAAACTGATTAACTTTTTCCCATTTTCATTTGTTTATAACAAAACAGATGGTTAAGATTTGAAATACAGTAGCTACTTAGTTATACCACAGAATGCAGAGCTAGCAAAAGTCACTTAATATTCATTAATATTATGATTTTTATTTCTTGAAATATAGACGTTTTTACAAGACAGAAAATAATATATTCTCATCACTAGGATAAGTATCCGCACCATATTGAAACCAAGACCGGTCTGTAATCATCTTAATTCCCCGTATTCCTTTTGCAAAATTGATAAAAGGAACACATAAATTTGGATTTCGAACAAACCATTGATGCATATTTCAAAGCTAAGAATGATGAAATATCAATATTCGTTGAGGATTTATCTAAAAGAGTTAAAGGTTAAAAAAGAGTTAAATTTAAAACCTGGATTTTGTACTTAGAAGGAGAAGGATATTTAAGTGTTTACGGTTAGCCTGCCTATTTTTCCTCTATTTTTAAATGCACAACTAACAATGCAACTATTTGATGCAGGTATTTCGCGGAAAGTTACGACTTGGGTATTAACTTTTCAAACAAGTTCAAAAGATACGAAAGTCACGTTCAAAATGAAATTTTTCAGCCGTTATAAGTGCCGAATAATTAATTTGTGTTTTAAATGGAGAATTACCATTTTATCGTTTTAACGTTACTTGGAGATTAGTTTACATCGTTCAGAGGTTTGCGCATCATCTTACCGTTCTAATAAAAATGAATACAAGAGACTGATGCCTCGATTATGTTTTTAAATAGCATGCAGATTCATAACTCTTGAAAAAACTCCAAAACAGATTTATGAAGATGCGCTAAGAAATAAATATCTAAAAATGCTATATCGTATAAATTAACACTTTATAAAAAAAGATTAAATGAGTTTTTCTCCATGTTGAAGTTTCATGTCTTAAGTAATAGGTTAATTTTAAAAGTTTGCCCGATGGGCAGTTCGTCTAAAAATTTAAAACAAACATCAGACACACACAGCCCCAATGAAATCCGTTTCATGCTGTGAAACCCCAAGGAAAATCAACATAAACTAAAGCATAAATTATCATGTACTTCTTAAACCAAGAAACGAAGTAACGCGGGCTGCTAGTGCAACAATAAAAAAATATATTTTCAAAAAAGACTTCCAGCGGATTATTGATTTCCTTAGTGAAGGTCGACAGAAGGCCGCTATCCGAAAATTCGTTCTAACCAGCGGCGCAAAACCATCACTAGAATGGAGCCCCAACATTCAAAATGGCCGCTCTATTTCGTCAACCGCGACTGCGCAAGTTGGCCCGTGTCTCCATGGTTGTCAGGGGTGCGATATTTTTTAAACAAATATTTTACGATTTGATTTTCAACTTTATGTGCCAAGTTTCAGCAAATAATATGATAGATCAGCTGAGGTATTTTACATATGAATTAATGTTCGATACAAATGAATGTATTGATCATACATTCCATTAACTTGTAGAATTGTAAAAAATGGTAAAATGCTAGTTTGGGAAGTCAAAGTTAAAATATATTAAATCTTAAATTTGGTTATAACTAAAACCTATGGAAATACTAATGTAATTATTTCAATTATTTCAATTTTTTTCAAACCATCCTTCAGACTTAACTAAAAAAAGCTTTTGTTAAAAAAAAGATTAACAACAAAAAATCTCATATTTATCCTTTAGGCCTGATTTCACCAAACATCAGTTAAGGGTCGGTTAATAAACCGCTCGTTAAAGATAGGAAAATAGTATCAAACAGCTGATAAAATTAAACTAACCGAGCTTTACCGGTAGTTAGAGGAAAATAAAACAGGGTAGGTGAAATGAGGATCCACATAATTATGACATTTCTATTAAAATTGAAAATATGTGTACATTTGAAGAAATTAATTCATTCTACTTTGTTTTTAATTTTCTATAAAACCTTTTGCAAACTACTTTCGTTTTAATATATGTTTCCTACTTTAGTAACTATCATGAATATACCAATTTTTATTTACAGTTTATCATTTTGTTTTGTGTTCTTAAGGTAAGCGAATCTATGTTTTTGTATTCGGGTTTGGTTTCCTAGTTCTTTTACTTTTTGTTATTATTTATTTTAAGACAGCGCTGAGAATTTTTCCAAATGTTTTTTGTAAATGATCTATTCGAGATATAAAAGGTAGTCATTCAAATGTACTGAAATAAGGTTTAGGAAAATAGCTTAAGCTGCAGAGCCTATATTTGGGAATTGTGTGTATGATTAATGAATGACTCAAACCTATCGTAAGAAAAACTAAAACACACATTTTTATATTCGGAAAATGATTTATTTTGCCTGATTTGAAGTTTTATAGCCTTTAAAATTATGCTGTTTTAAAAATCATGCAATACCATCAAGCGAACCATGTATGCCTTACCAATTAAAAGAGAATACAATGTAATTTACTTAAACATTAAATTTTAATCTTCTTAACCTTTTTCCGGAAAGAACATTGTACATTCCAACAAACTGAAATTTGTACCTGAAAAATTTGATCAGACAAGCCGCATTTAACTAAAGCATGCTACTTGAACGTTTCTACCACATCCTACTCACATGAACTGAGTGAAAGTTATATAAGGAAAAATTGAAAGTTATCGAAAGAAAAATAAGGAAAAATATTTTATAATAATGTTGACAGCACCATCTTCAGGTAGTTAAATTTGTATCATTTTTCCCGTAATTTGAGATTTTAAAATACTTATGAAAATGAAATCCTAAAATTTATTTTTTAAATATTCCACCAAGACTAAAAAACTGGAAAATGAATTTGATTTTACTTCGCGCTAAGATTAGTGTATTATTTATTAGTGCAATAAATGTATTTAAACAACATAGCTATTTTACCATCCGTTTGAAACTGAATTGAGTTGTGCTTTAAATGTATACATTCATCATTCTAAGCCCAAAGTTTCTAAATTTTTTGTACATTGAATAACTAGAATATATAAATTCTCGTAATGTGTCTATCAGAGATGTATTAAATTTAAAATATTATACTCCAAGTGAGGAAAATGAAAGCTTCTAGCATTATAACCATGAAAATTAGCGTAGTATTACTTCAAAAAGCTATTTCATGATCTTATACGTTTCAGTATAATAATTTGAAAATCTTTCCTTAATAAAACTCTTCATTAGCTAGTATTTGGTTTTTCGCGTTCAATTTTAGAGATTTCTAATCGGTGTTATTTATGATAAAGTCGAAAAATACATTTTGAAAACGGTTTCTGTATAAATAAATAAAACATAATTGCTTGTGTATTGTATATGAAAAATGGGTTAAGTCATAATGTCAAAGAACTTATACTTATTCCTTGAGGGTTTTTATTCTTAAGATTAGTCCTAAGAAACTGTACAGTAACATCAAAGGTAAAATATCTCGATGGGAAGATTTTGTAACATATCAAGCATAAAATGATGTCAACGGAATATAAACTATCTTTTACTAACTAGGGTATCTCGACATTAGTGGCTAGTTTTAAGTCTCTGTTTCAAAAGGATTAACTGTTATATTACATATATCACTGTACAGTCACTACAACAACAAAATCAACGTACTTTTATCAGGCCAGGTTTTCTTACTTTGAATAGGTTTTATAGTAATGTAAATTCATGGCCCCTGTATGGTTAAAAGCGTAATCAACCAGTTCGGCAATGCTCCTTCCCACACGCGGTTGAGCAGGTACCGTAGGCGCACATACATTAATTAGACCAGATTTTAGCCCCTTCCTTGAGATCGCGTTACAGAAGTAGACGTGCAAGTAAACCCCAGCAGCACTTCCTGGCATGACCTGTGCGGCGAGGGAGGCTTGACCCTGCTGGGGTCACAGGCACTGCACTCCAGCGAGAACTGGCGAATGCTCTCATTGTTTTGTAAGTCCTAAACATTTATGGAAGAGCTTAGGGATATCCGAGAATAGCCTATATCAAATAGGCCTAAGTTTTCAATCGGTTAAGATGAACAAATTTAAGTAAGTATTTCTTAGTTATTAAATCAGTCGCATTTTAAAACAAAATCACAGCAATCGATATGAGTTTAAATATACATTCTCGTCGCTACTTTACTAATTGGTTCCCTACATTGTGCTTACTCGAAGTACCAGTAGTTTTTTTACCTATAATTCCTTGGTGATAGACTTAAATAATTAATATCAGAGATCGTCTGTAATGAGCTTTATGAAACTGAAATGTTTTTAAGTTTATTATTTTTTCGCTCTGTTTGAACTTTTTTGTCTTCTTTCAGCTTTATATTTATCAAGCATTAGCCGGTAAACATGTAACGCTGAAAACAAAAGATGATAAATAAAACTACATTAGAGTTATTTTTTACAAAAGAAGTTTCTTCTCAACATTGTAAACAATTCTGTTTCGAGTTCATTTAAATCTGAAAGCTATTTCCTTTAATTTACCAACTGTTCTTCGTGTATAAAAGTTTGTTTTGCTCTCTTATATCTCGTATACTCGTTGAAGTAAGACAAGGTGAAATTCAAAATATTTGAAATCTTTATTATTATGTCAAAATAACATTATGTCCTAAACTCTTTACAAATAAAATTGACAAATAACTTTGGTGTGAGCCTAGACCTTTCAAAACTAAAGCAAATTTAGTAGGTACATCAGAGTCCTCTTGCCTGTTCCTCTAAAATGCTGCTGCTGAAGTCTAGGATTTAAAAGTGGATTTATATAAAACAACTCAAAGGTTCATAACGTCAGCCATAAAACACTTTCTCTGGTAAGAAGTTGCCAAAGAAAAAATGTTGCGACCATCGATTTTATATATATACTGCAAATTGACACACGAACAGGTATCAAGCGCTATGATTAATAGTTGTATTTATAACACTGTTACTTGGTTATATTAATAGTTGTATTTATAACACTGTTACTTGGTTATATTTATTTAACACTGTTGTAACACTATTATTGTGTTTTTTAATGTTACTAGCATTCCAGTAAATTCCACTATTGCAAATTTCACAAAAATAACAATTTAAACCAATTTTGACACGACAATAAAAAAATCTAAAAGTAATTTTACTAAGTTAATTTACAAGATGAAATCAGCGCTATTTACTAGCTAACGATTTAAATCGCTAACTTATTATCAACAATCTTCAGCAACAGCAAAATAATACCATGCATTTCATCGTTAATAGAGTGAATTATTAAATTCTTCACAAAATGAAATGAGTTTGAATTACAGTATAACAACTTAAAGTCATCGATCATCATCATCATTATCATCATTGTGATGATAGCCAAATTCATATGAAGTATATGAGCGAGATTTCCATTCTTGAATAGTAATTAATAATAATTTGTGAGCTCAAGCTAGTTGGACAAACAAGAAGTAACATAAAAAAATCGAATAAAAGATCATAATTAATCCCACATAGTAACAGTCGCCCAGAAAATTTGGCCATAGCTAAAAATTACTTGGACACGGGTCATTTTATTTCTATGAATAATATAAACTTTTAAAAACTAATTTTAAGAAAGCCGGGCCAACAAAACGAAAAATGTAATCAATTAATTGATTACTTCAAAATTTATCGTTATAACATTTGAGATTCAAGAAGTTGAGAGTTAAATCGATGTGAGATTTTGTTAATCTGTGTACGTGTATCTAATTTATTTTATATTTTTTTCTAAGTGCAAATACAATGTATTAATATTCAACTGGCTATATGTTAAATTGTAAAATCTACACTATGTCAAAACATACCTCTATAGTTTTTATGATGCGTCTGACGATTCATGGCTGGCGAAAGGCATCACAAATAAAAATAATGTAAGTATAGGTGATGTTTTAAATTAAAATTGTGTATTGATTCCAATTCTAAATTTCTTCCTGAAGAATGAAAACTGTATTATTAGGCTTTTAAGACATAAACCCACAAAGAAAATAGTAAGGGAATATTTTATTCCTAATATCAAGACATTAATGGTGTAAATTTTGCTGCAGATGCTAATTTGACAAATTATTAAGTTTATAGCACAAAACCATCCGCAACGCAAAACGCAATACAAAATCCTCACAATGCGCGTGTGAACAAATCTCTGTAGTTTTGAATACAACCGAAAATAACAGTCATTCAAATATAAGTTTGTTCATCAATTTACAAACGAAATCTTGGTCAAACATTAAACATTATGTTGTATTCATCGCTTAATTTTATTCTAGGACTCAACGTGCTATAAAACTATATCATGTATTTTTAAAGCACTTTCTTTTATGTCAGTTCTTCTTGATACACTTCTTCAGCCTTCAAAAAGCATATGTCGTTTATCTTGTAGCTCTTCGGAAGTAGTAGCTACAGTACAGATTTATCATTATAATTTTATATTGGGTTTCAAAATATAAAATACCATTGAGATTTGTGTTTTGGTGAGAATGTTTGCTGTAAAATGTTTTATTATTATCATCGAAATAAATTTTTATGCCTAAACTGAAAACATGCCTAAGCTTCAGACTGTTACTGAAGAGAATCAACCACCTATCAAAACTAAAATATCCATTGATCTTGAATAAAACCCGATATATTTATATAAGTATTATGTGATTTAGAGAAATCCGAATGCATAATTTCATATTTGGAGAAATTTACATCAAACTAATTTGCATAAAAGAGCAAATTAAAAATAAGCTAACTGTACCAAATTATATTTATTAAACTACAAAGTTGCAGACCGTTAATTTTCCTCGTACGATGAAGAAACAATCTATTACCAAATACAATTTAGTGTTCATTCAGGTGTTTAGTTTTTACAAATAAGTCTTATACTAACCAACCATTAAAAAACGTTTCCAAGTTCACGCTGTTTCGCATTTTATAAGGAAACTGGTAGAACCTTAATATCTTTAGCCTACGTTCTAAAATCAACCTATCCCTTAAATTATTTAGTAGGTTCCCTTTTAACGTCGAAACCGCCGACATTAGCTTAAAAGTTGCTCCACGCGGTGCCATTTATACGTGAGTCTCCAGTTCTCAACATTATATCATTGAAAATATGTAGTGTTTATAGGTTTTCCAAATTGTGTTTGTTTACGCATTCAGAAGGTACATTTGTTTACCTTTTGAATTGAATGAATTAACAAATTCTGGAAAACTAATTGACAATCTATAACTTTTTAGGTTTAGACTGTTAATTTAAAAACTGTTTTACTCTGAGAGCTGGAGACGCCGAATGACACCTCGTGATCTCTTCCGAGTTAACCTTAACATTTCTGTCAAAGAAACGGTAACTGGGTTTATTAGTGCTCTAAAAAATACTATAATAAATCAAATAAATATGAATCGAATTGGTATTTTGATATTTTTAAAATAGCAAATCAGCTATGATCACTTAACAAACGTCTTTGACAGTTAAAACACAAAAATCCGGTTCTCTACTCTGTGGAACTATCCGGCCACAGCTCCCGCCGTTTAACGGTTTCTCCGCGGTTTTCGTTTTCGATTTGCAACCGAAGCGGCGAGCGCCGTCGGTCGTGCCGCCATCGCCTGATGATAGGTTCGGCACTCCCGAATCCTCCGTCCGCGGCCGGCATCGCTGGGAAAGTGGTCGGCTCCTCTGCAATTAAGATAAGCCTAGGTTTTGCAGCTAAGGGTGCACATAACGAAATTGTTTACGGTCGAGAATGGACCAGAGAAACCAAATTACACAGTTGTCTTACCGTTATTGATACTAAAAACTTTGTTATTGATTTGAAAAATTGCCTGCTGGTGAATCTTTGATTTTGAAAATCTTTTTAAGAACTGAATGTTATAGGGAAGTTGTACAAATAATTTGTTTTACTCCGCTATATATATTATAATGAAGAAGTGAATGAGTCTTTTTTTTAATAATTGTAATTATGATTTGCTTTATCTTTATTACCTTGCTTTATAAGTGGTTTAATTAAATTAAATTTATATCTTTAATTCATTACCAATAACTGAGCAAACAAGATTAAAATTAGTATTATGAAATATTGAACTCGAAGTTAGGAGTAACGAAAAAAACCTAAGCAGTAAATGATAAAGAAACTTCAGAAATACAAGTCTGTAACATAAGTTAGATATGAATAATTTCGTTCAATGTACAGTTATAGAAAAATTTAAATAATCGCGTTTTTATAAAGATACACCCTTGTAGTCTTATAGTTTCCCGTCTTAATAGGCCCTAGGCCTCTACAATGAAGGGCGTTGTTGATTGTTTAAAATTTAAGTAGAAATGTACACAATATTCTTTTTTTCATTTTTATAATAGTAGTTTATGCAACGATTGTATAATACAATCGTTGCATACACTATTTTATCTACGACCAACAATATACGACAAAATTTCCCCCGAAGTTCAACAAAACTCATGACTTTTACTAATGATGGAATAGGTCAACTAAAATTTGAGGTTAGGCAAATAAGCAGACTGAACCATGAATCGTTGTGGAACAATCAGCTGATGGGATAAGTAAACTCAAACATGAATCGTAATGCAACAATCAGCTGATGTGCGAATTGCGTAATTGTTATTATGACACTACTTCCGTCAAGTGCCGAGCTCTCATTGGTCTAGAACCAGTACTCTAAAGTGACTCCAGTACTCTAAAGTCGTCATTAGAGTACTGCTTGGTTTTTGGTGTTTTAATGTATATCATTATAATGTTTATTGTAATACCATAATTGGTGCTTATTGCAATGGTCGTAGATAAAGATTATTACAAATTTGATTTGTTATAAAATATTTTTATGACATAAAACCTTAACCCATTGCGTTTTAAATCACAGTTACATCCTGTCGGCACGCTGCAGTTGTGATGTAGTTATCTACAACGTTATATAAAGTTACGTACACTTTAGTCGGCTGGTCATCTCTATGGATATTAAATAAGATATTGAGATTAGATTATACATTTAATTCCTTTATAAATGATCTTCTTCAGTCATTTTGATAAGGTGGTAAACCTATTTACAGATGATCAAAGTGAACGTATCAAAAAAGTTAAATTTACATTTGTAAAAGTTAATAATTATATAGTGATTGATACGTATATTCCTAGAATCATGTAATCAATTATGTATTATATAATTAAAAAAACAATTACTCATAAAGTCTTAAAAATAAATTTTTAACCAATGGCTAACATAAGCCTCTGATGACACATAGCATAATAAAACTTTCATACATCAACAATTGTTTTGAAAAACACACTAACAAAGCAATCCGCCCTCGTATTTTTACGGTGGTACGTTATTACAAATTATCCTGGATTATAATATATATATAGAACTTAAGAATGAAATCCAAATGTCCAAATGGATAAACACACAGAATAGAACTCAACATCGACCAATGGATACCAGTTGAAACTCAATTGTGAAGAGTTTATTTATTATAGAAATACTTTTAGCTCTATTTATTTAATTATTGGTCCATCCAGAACCAAGATATTGTTTTTTGTGTTTAAATATCCATTATAGGTTTACGCTACTGGTAAAGACTTTCTAAAGATACATGATTAACAAGTAAAGAATAGTCAAATAACCTACAAGATAAAATGTATGTTTTCATTAATTAAAAAGTTATCTCGTTAACCCTCATTTTTTCAGCTTATGTATGAGATATTTGGGAACGCCAGCAAATCTGTGAATGTTAAGCCATGCCAATTAAAACTTTCATACATCAACAATTGTTTTGAAAAACACACTAACAAAGCAATCCGCCCTCGTATTTTTACGGTGGTACGTTATTACAAATTATCCTGGATTATAATATATATATAGAACTTAAGAATGAAATCCAAATGTCCAAATCCTTTTATTGTTTAATATAGTTTTTATGCAAAATTTTCCTTTTTCTTAAACTGTTCAAAATCGTACGGTCAAATGGATTATTCATTTAGATGGGTACAGATTACAGATATAGATATAACATACGAACTTAACTAAAGAAAACATAAAGATCCTATTTAAACTTGTTAGCCTGGTCAAAAATATTACAGTTTTTACAAACCTAATAAATTATTCTAAGAAAATTGCCAACGAACTAAAGAATTTTAATTCTTTATGAGAATGTCAATTTTTTATTAGAATGTATAAAGAATTTATATTTGACTTTGTGTTTTGATTACAATATGAAACACTTACTTAGTATTACAAATATAAAGGGTTAACTTAGTACCATTATACATAAACGAATAAAATAAATTAAAAGAACTACATTCAATCTTCATACTTGGCTATCAAAGTGTTTGTAATTTGTATTGTTTGCATGTAATCTATGTATTATTTTTGCGCTATACTGGGCGAATTATAACTCAATATGTACTTTAGAAAAAATCTCACAGAAAGTCAGGTTCGTACATAGTGCTTTTTCATGCCTTATACAATTTTGATAAATAGCACAATTTCTATTGATTACAGTTTAAAATCTTATATGCTTGCCTCGATGTTTTAACATCATTTCAGTTTCATTAATATTGAACTTTAAACTACATTAACATTAATTTTTGCCTTCATGGAACGTCTCCGATTCAAATTGTCCCTTTACTTTTTAAGGACGGAAGGTTTTTGATGATGCATCATGAAAATATTGAATAAAGGATTATTTATCCTACGAGTGCGGGAATTTGACAGATCACAAAAGTAGCGAAGGAAATTCTTCCTGTGCTGTTGACATTATTAAAAGCTTAGTTAAAACTTCAAAAGCCTCTGTTGGGGACAGTCGACAATGTGGCGGCCATTTTGAATGTAGCGGGAGTGGGGAGGGCGCGTATTTTTTATTAATACAATTTTCGGAACCCCAATCAAGCGATGGTTGAAATTAGGCGCAAATTACACTTAGGGAATCATATGTAAATTAATAATTATACTCGTGGGGTGAAAAATATGTATGATACAATATGTCACAAACAGAACATAAAAATAAGCAAAAATGTTACTATTCTATTTTTTTCAAATTTTTACAAGAATCTTTTAACTGAACAACGATAGAAGAATATTAATACATAAAATTCAAATAAAAATATCTTATGGTTACACGTCATATTAGCTAGTGAATACGGTGCCCAATTTGGCTAGACAATAACATTTCCTTGTGACATAAAACGAGGTAAATGTTTAATTTTATGAATCACGCCCAGGTCAATTTTTCAGTGAACGCTACACTTACTTTATTTCAGTTTTAAGAACGTTGAATATAATTTCAAACACAACCTATAGTCCATTAAAATAATCCATTGTGGTGCAAAAAGTTCAGGTAACTGTGATTTTTAAATATGTTGTTAGTGTTGAACTGTTAAGATAAAATCTAAGTTTTTAGCCTCGGGTTTCCCCGAGTTGCGACAGGGCACGAAACTTTCTGGTATTTTTTTTTCAAATTTCAACATATACCGGGTGTCCAGCCTAAAGTTTTCCAATAGCCAACTTTTTTATTTTATGTCTGACAATAAACTTCTTAAGGGGGACCTCTTTTATTTTTTATGCCGCATTTAGGTATGTATATCAATTTTTGAAATTTCCCGCCATTTTTCCAATATGGCGGACAACTTTGTTTTTTCTTATGGAACACCCTGTATTTTTTGGTGTTTTTGGATTTTACAGATCATTTTAAGACACTTTTGTACCATGGTATTTTTTCCTAAAACCTATGGTTAAGGAGCTATGAACAGTTAAATTTTGATTTTTTTCCGTTAGAAATGCATTAGGAAATTTATGGTAGACTGTATATCGAAACGTTAGGGTCAAAATAAACATACCAAAGAATAAATTGCCTTAAAATATTAGTTTAGTTGAGATTCAATCATCAAAATATTTTTTAGTTGAGATTCACTCATGGAAATTTATTATTTTTAATATCCTTTTCACTCTAAAAGGAATACATAGGATGACACAGTTAATGTGGCCACAATGCATTTCAAATGGGAAAAAATGAAACTTTAACTGTTCATATCTCTTTAACCATAGGTTTTAGGAAAAAGTACCATGTTACAAAAGTGTCTTAATATGATCTTTAAAAACTAAAAACATCATAAAATACAGGGTGTTCGATAATAAAAAACTAAGTTGTCCACCATATTGGAAAAATGGCGGGAAATTTCAAAAATTGAAATACATACATAAATGAAGCATAAAAATAAAAGGGGTCCCCCATAAGAAGTTTATTGTCAGACATAAAATAAAGAAGTTAGCAATTGGAAAACTTAAGGCTGGACACCCGGTATATATGTAACGCGTCAGTGAAATAAAATTATTTTTTAAACAAAAGGGTACTCATGTTCATTGTACATATTTATTTAATAGTAACCCTATCATTTAATCAGTTATGTTTATTTTACAAAGGAGAAGGTTTTTGTATATATATATATATATATATGTATATATATATATATATTTATTTATTTATTTACATAGCTGTGCATCCTGCAGGAATGAGCCAAGTTAAAAATTTAAAGAAACCAGACTAAATCCCCAACAAGTGTTTAAGTTTTTAAGTGTTTTGCAGCTCTATAACTTGATGGATCCAGATATATGGTTGAAAAAAATAAATTCTTCCATCCGATCAACATAGGTCCACCTTTTTAACAAAGATCCATTTAACAAACTGTCTTCGAACCAATTAACTTAAAACATACTATGGCCATTTACATGTTTGCATCTATAGTTATATGGGAAGATCAAGTTTGTTTGTCAGCAATTTGAAAGCTCTAAAAATGTTTACCATTAAACTTGGTATACTTATATAAGTTTGTAAGAAAACTATTTGTAAGCATTCCATTTCGTCCCAACTTTCCAGGACTCTACTCTAGCGGCCTCCAAAATTTTAAAATTTCCTGTGAAAGAAGAAAAACCAAAAAACCAAATGAAAGATTTTTTTATCTTTGAAGAACAATACCTCCGTTATCCATCATTATGATTGATAGGCAAAAACAATTAAACTGTAGAGAATCCGGTCTTCTTTAAATTTGTAATTTGATTAATTTCTTCAGAATGGATAGTTTTTAATATATACGTGGATTTTGAGACAGAAAGTGCCATATAAGTGCCATATAAGTGGATATAAGTGCCAGAAAGTGGAACACTCCGTGGCGCGCCGGGCCATTCCGATGCCAAAAACTTGGATTTTTACTTTGTACTCCCTAAACATAGTATATGGAGAAAATATTGTTTTTATCAAAATTTTCGAATTTAAGTTATTAGTAGATTTATTAGTTTTAATGCTCCTCTAATGGAAAAAAGAGATTTTCGGAGCGGTATCTGCCCGTCCGTCTGTGTGAGTGTGTGTGGATACATGTAAACACAGCTAGAGACAAAACCAAGAGTCCGATTTTCATGAAATTTTGCATATAGGTACCAAACCATGATATCTCAAGGTATTTTTCCCCATTTTTTCATAACAATTTCGTGGTGTTTAGTGCTTAAGATGCCAAACAAAATGACACCCCACGCATGTCTGTTAAAATTCTAGTTCAGAAGTTTTAAGGATTTAAGTATTAAAAAACTCAAATTTTTCAAATTTATTTAAAATTACAACAATTAATCAAAGTATACTTACAACCTTTAAATTTGGCTTGAAACAGTAAATAATCCAGTATTGGAACTATTAGTTTACGTCAACTGGTTGCGGAAATGATTGATATTATCGTTTGGCGTTAAACGTTGTCAGATGTTATTCTTATGGCAAATATTTAAAAACCGATATCTCCGTTTATTGCAAACCGATTTTAATAAAATTCTGAATGCATTTTTTTTGTGAGATAATTGTGAATTTTTCATTTATGTTTTATTTTATTTAATTATAGGCCTATAGATTTTCTTGCTTCAAATGGCTTTAAGGGAAAAAATATGTGTCAGTTTGCTAATACCAATACCATTTATTTGTAATGCTCGACACTAATAACGTGTTCAGAATCACAACTACAACAACTATACCCGGTCTTCTGAACGTCGGCGGCCCTGTATTTTTCGTTATATTTACTGTAATACTACATTTTTCAGTAATATATTTGGAAATGGTAGTGGTGAAAAATGAATATGCACTTAGGTAATCACATAATTCATGATAATTTTAAATTCATGTTTAAATTGTTTTTAAATTATTAATCATCACATGGAAAACATAAAAGATAAATTGATGTGGAACATAGTTTTACTTAAAAATCTCAGTGCAAATTTTAAAAAACTGATATATCCGTTAATTGCCAACCGATTTTGATAACATTTGGTTTGTATTTGTAAGATGATTGTAATTTTTTTTAACTTCATTATATAGGTTTTCTTTCTTTAAATGGTGTAAGGGAGAAAGTATGTCAGTTTGCTGGTACCGTTTGGTATCCAGTTGTATTATTAAAAGCCTATTTTTGTTAACTATTCACCAATTTCCTCCGGATTTAACTTATGCAGAGGACTTTTTTATTTTACATTTTTATAATTCAATAAAAAGGCAATTCTTGGTTTTGGGTGTATTCGGAAAAAAATTCATGATGAGAGTTAAAATATATGACGTAATGAATTTTAATAATGTGGGCAAACGACTTTTAACAGTTAATTATGATTTTATCTTTCATTTTTCCCCTTATCTACGAGACTTCGTAGTTTTTACCTCATAGCATTATTGATAACAACTGAAAAATTGTTTAACTTACCTAATCTGGTGATTTTTTTATCTCTCACTTCAAATATGAGGCAGTATATAAATGCTGATAAAAAAAATTCTAGTTCAGAAGTTATAAGGATTTAAGTATTAAAAAACTCAATTTTTTCAAATTTATTTAAAATTACAACAATTAAACAAAGTATACTTACAACCTTTAAATTTGGCTTAAAACAATAAATAATGGATTATTTATTGTTTATGGAGTATTTATGGAGTATTGGAATTATTAGTTTACGTCAACTGGTTGCGGAAATTATTGATAAAAAAATAATTGTAAATATTGCAAATATGAGGCAGTATATAAATTCAGCTCTTGTTTCAGTATTCGTACTGAAACAAGAGCTGTGCAATGCAGTTGAAATTTGTTGGTTGCATTTGTTCAACTGTACCAAATTGGTTTATTACAACCAACTTAATAAGCATGTTTTCTAATTCAAATATCTTATGAAAAGTTCAATATTTTTCAGTAGAACCTTTCAATGTACTAACTAGTAAAAACTGTAAGCAAAGTAAAGTAAAAAACTGTCAGAAATGTAACGCGGTTATACAGTATAGGTCTATAAAACCTATATTATATTACCGCGTTACTTACAGAATAGGTTTATAATTGAAAGCAATGATCAAAAAGCTTCATGAAAGCGGGTGTCCGCAAAAGAATTTCTGCGTTAAAAAAATTATTGCCAAACTGTGTGAGTTAATCAAAAACTACCTGGAGAGTTGCGTTGATAGTTTACATCATACCTATAACACAGTAATTTTTAATTTAAAATATGCATAAAAAGGGTAAAAAATAATTGTTTTTGGAATTGCTTTAAAAAGTCTTTATATTTCAACATACCAAAAAACCCATGTGCTTGGTAGTCGGGAAGTGGCCACCATGTTGGATTTTGGGTAAAATTTTAAGGTTTTCCTAAATATCTCAAAGACTACAAACTTTCACATCCTCTATTTAATTGGAAAGTAAAAGGAAATTATACTTTCTGCGAGAAAATTAAGTAATGTGTCTATTTAGGTCCAAGCATTTACAAGATAAACACTTATTACGTTAAAATCTTAACAAATACCCCTGCCATGAAAAAAGCATGTAAATTTATGTGTAAAATCAATATCCAAAGAAGCAACCCCTGTTTATTTACATATTTGGCGTACAAAAATTTGGAAATTTACTTTAGACTATGCTAAAGAGTTTTAATGTTTGCCGGCTATATTACCCACGTTTTATTTCAGAGATTCAAATAAACTTAACTCTTCTTATCGAACACTACAGAGTGTTGATACTTAAGCGCACAATTTAAATATATTAAACAGAATTATGTGATAATGCCCCGCTTCGCTGGGAATAAGTAAACAAATAATTGTAAATAAAAACAAATACATGAGCTGCTGAGCTATTTTCTTTATATTTGTGCCCTCAGGGAAGACTTTATGAAAAGTCTAATTTTTTTCCTGGTATTATATCACCGAGACCTTTCATTCAAGTATAGGGTTGATCGGTGTAAGACTTCTGGTTTCCTCAAAAGTTACGGTTAGTTTGGGCTTTATACATAGATTTGTGTATTTTAATTAGCATTAATACGAAGTAATTCATCGAGTTTTTAATGGAAGGCCTAAGGAAATACATCTGAGCGCAAGGGTGCACTTGAGTTTATGGGGCGTTTCATAAGCTGCTAAAATTCATATCAGTCTCTGCCAATGATTGTTCACAATTTATTTTAATAATAGTACGCATTCAATAAACGTTTTTGCACACAATAGTTGTTTCAGGAATTTAAAAGAGAAATATCCCCTTTGAACATTTGAATGTTATAGTCAGGGGTACAAAATTCTCTGAAAATAATAAGGATTTGTTGGACCGATGCTTCGGTCATTGCTCAATCTTCTATATTTATTACAAGGACAAAAGAACATGGTTGTCTGAATATTTGTGTACCAGTAACCGAATTCAAGTTTTTTTCGTAGTTTTTGAGTTAGGAGAGAGAGTCGAATGATACATCTCACAACCATTTTCATTCTACTGAAAACTCCAATACTAAACTTAAATATTTTGCAGCAGTTTTAGCCTTATAACAGAAAGAACATCACCTATGTAGTTTTGGCTGAAAATTTAGGTTTCTAATTACTGTCGTAAAATGCATAGATTGTTTTAATAAAATCCTATTAAATTTCTGGGCTTTGTGCCCAGTTAAATGTATCTATCTACAGCCCAAATATATTCAGCTGTATCGAATTAAAATATTTTATGTATATCAAACACCCTGTATAGACCGGGAGCTGGGAGGTCAAAAATTACGTCATAAGGTGCACATGTAAAAGCTGTTCCATTTTGAAGGGGCATCCTGCGGGGTTACAAAAATGGATTTGTGAGCCCTCAATCTGGGGGCTTTCTCCAAGGTGGACAAACTTGAATGTGACTTTTTTGTATTCTCCATAAGAATAACATGGGGATGAAGCTTGCAGGTTTGTTGCAACAGGTATGAAAAAATTGGGTGTTTTTAAGTCAATATCCAATAAACCTTGACTAGAAGAAGCCTTATGCCAAGTTTTATCATTATGTGTTATAAAATAAGGATGATGTAGGCTTTTATTTTCTCCCCATAAGAATAACATGGGAAAAATGTGTGCAAGTTTACTGCCAAGGAAATGCAAAAATTGGGTATTTCAGGCTAATATACAATAGTTCTTAACTAAATGAAGCCACATATCAAGTTTCATCGAAATATTTTGAGACATAAGCGAGTTATACGATTTTATTTATTTCCCATAAGGTTAACATAGGACGACGTTTTGGGTTCATCACCCTCAGTATCTCGGTAACCAATGAACATAGAGCAATGATTCAACATACCAAATTGTTTGTTTTTTTAAGCTGAATTCAATGGCGTGAACTAAAATGTGATAATTTAAATTGTTCTACATGAAAATTGCCAAAAACCAATTTTAATTGGTTATTTTCAAGTTTGTCCACCTTGGAGAAAGCCCCCAGATTGAGGGCTCAAAAACCCATTTTTGACACTCCCCAGGATGCCACTTCAAAACGGTATAGCTTTCACATGTGCACCTTATGACGTAATTTTTGACCTCCCAGCTCCCGGTCTAGTATATTCTTTCTTAAGGCCCATTTACTTTCTCCTCCCTATAGATAGTATATGGAGGAAGTATTGTTTTCATAAAAATTTTCGAATTTTAGTTGTCAGTGGATATATTCGTTTTAGTGCCCCCTGAGTCCAAAAAATGGTTTTCGGAGTGGTGTCTCTGTCCGTGTGTGTATGTATGTATGTGTGTGTGGATGTAAACAAAGCTGAAGACCACACCAGTAGTCCGATTTTCATGAAATTTGGCATGTAGGTATGAAACCATAATATCTGTATATATTTTTTCCGTTTTTTACTTTCTCCCCCCTATACATAGTATATGGAGAAAGTATTGTTTTCGTCAAAATTTTCGAATTTGAGTTGTTAGTGGATATATTCGTTTTAGTGCTCCCTGAATCAAAAAAAGTGATTTTTGGCCTGGTGTCTGTCTGTCTGTCTGTCTGTCTGTCTGTCTGTCTGTGTGTGTGTGTGTGTGTGTGTGTGTGTGTGTGTGTGTGTGTGTGTGTGTGTGTGTGTGGCTGTATGTGTGGATGTAAATAAAGCTAGAGACGACACTAGTGGTCCGATTTTCATGAAATTTGGCATGTAGGTATAAAGCCGTGGTATCTCCAGGCGTATTTTCCATTTTTTTGAATTTTTGGTTTTTAAGGGTATTTACCCCATAAAAACCCATAAAAAATGACAAAAATCCAAATTTCTCAAAAACGGCTCTAACGATTTTGATAAAAATTTCATGGTTTTTAGTGATTAAGATGAGAAACAAAATGACACCACCCGCATGTCTGTAAAAATTCAGGTTCAGAAGTTATGGGGGTGTAAGTGTTAAAAAATTCATATTATTAAAATTTCACAAAATCTGTGACCTCTAAAGAAAATATACTTGCAACCATTAAATTTGACTTGAAAAACTAAATAATCTAGTATTTTGAATAATTAGTTTACGTCAACTGGTTGAGGAAATAATTGATATTTTAGTTCGGCGGTAAACGCAGTACGTTGTCCAATGTTATTCTTATGGAAAATATTTAAAACCCGATATCTCCGTTATTTACTTACCGATTTTGATAAAATTTGGTATATATTTGTGTGATAATTAATTGTTAATTTGTTTTATTTCACTAAATATGTTTTCTGGTTTTAAATGACTTGAAGCGAGAAAGTATGTGTCAGTTTCCTGATACCGTTTATTTACTTTAAGGTTATTTACCCTATAAAAACCCATAAAAAGCGACAAAAAACAAATTTCTCAAAAACGGCTGTAACAATTTTGATAAACATTTCATGGTTTATAGTGTTTAAGATGACAAATAAAATAACACCACCCGCATTTCTGTAAAAATGCAGGTCCAGAAGTTATGGGGGTTTAAATGTTAAAAGATTAATATTTTTGCAAATTCACAAAATCTGTAACTTTTAAAGAAAATATACTGGCAACCATTAAATTTGGCTTGAAAACTAAATAATCCAGTATTTTTAATCATTGGTCTACGTCAACTGGTTGCAGAGATAATTAATTGATATTTTAGTTCTGCGGTAAACGCAGTTCGTTGTCCAATGTTATTCTTATGGAAAATATTTAAAAACCGATATCTCTGTTATTTACTAACCGATTTAGATCAAATTTGATATTTATTTGTCTGATAATTAACTGTTAATTTGGTTTATTTCATTATGTAAGTTTTCTAATTTTAAATGACTTTACCCTTAAAGTATTTTAAGGGTAAAGTATATTACACTCCCTAGAACGTATGTGTCAGTTTCCTGATACCGTTCATTTTCTAACAAGTCTTCGGGTTGCCATTTCAAATGGAAGCATGCCTGCTTTATTTAGATTTGTATGAGATGGATTGATAAAACTGATTTGAAAAATAAAAGTGTTATGTGAGGTATTTCAGTTTTTTTCAGATTAAAGTACTTAGAAAAATACTTAGAATTATTACTAATCTAATAAATCTAATACTTAGATTTATTCGAAGAAAAATTCTATGTAGAATATTACATTTTGTAACATTTCGGCTGAGTAAAGTGTTATTTTTCATTCAACAGTGATGATTATTTTTATGTTCATGAATAGAACATATTTTCTTAATTGAAAAAAATATATAAGGGCAAATTTCGGTGTCGCGTCCAAATGGAAAACCAAAATCTTCTTTTTCAGTATGCGTTGAATATATTTAATTATTTATTAAAAATATAATACATATATTTATTTAAGAGGAAGTTGTTAAAACATATCGTATAGGGTCATTATATTTAAATTTTTTGAATTATTAGATAGTACATTAGTTTTTTTAGTTTCGTTTAGTATTTCATTACATTTTCTATTCATTATAAATTGTTATCAATTCAGTGAATAACATACATTTTTATTTGTATGTTAAAGGGAACATATTTTTGATGTTTTTGATAACTGCTCATAATATTTTTCAATTTTTTAATGTAATCTTGCTTGGGTGAAAATATTTTGGAATATAATATTTGATATAACACTGACCACTGAGACTAGGTAGCAAAGTGACCTATTTTTTATAAAAATGGTAACCGTTAATAAAATACAGAATTTATTGAAACGTATTAAACGATTTCAATTTTTGTTAAGTTATTCTAATAGACTTTTTAATCAAACAAAACTAGTTATAACGTCTGGCTCTATTGAGAAATGACGTGGTTCACTAAGCAATGCCATAATAAGTAGTGAAATGAAAAACTATGTAGGCCTAACTAGTAACATAATTTTAACAAGATGAAAGATTTTTAAATACAGCCTGATAAATACAACTTGATACATTATCACATTACCTAATAATATTAGAGTGGAGTAACAAAAACTTCAATTTAAAATTATTTCTCACAATTTGGTATGACGGATTGTTGGTTTGGCAAACGTTGGTTGACAAATAACGAACTAAAGAAAACGAAAACGAAATTATACAAGCTAAACGTTAGATAATGTGCAATCTGATTGGTACATTGATTATTGCACCAACTGAAGTACCATAAACATTGACTTACTCGTATCATATTTTTTTCTGTATGGTATACATTGCAAAACATCTGACGTTATGTGTGATATAAAAAAGGTTCAATTTGAAAAACTTTACTATTAAGGATATTAAATGCGGTAGATTTTTAAATTTTTTATTCTGTACTGGAGATTCTGAAAAATGTGTTCAAGAACTAAAATGATGAATCAACAATGGTAAATTTTGACATATTTTGACATTATTTTTGACATATTTTAAAAAGAGTGGACTTCTCTTTAGTACAAAAGCCATGGTTACCCATACACAAGCATGTTTTTGCTATTTTAACTTATTTAAAGTATAAGGTCTGAAGTTGTGGGTGATATAAAAATGGTTCAATTTGAAAAACGTTTAAATGCGGTAGTCTTTTTTTCTTTTCTTTTTTATTCTGTACGGGAGATTCTGAAAAACGTGTACAAGAACTAAAATGAAGAATCAACAATGGTAAACTTTGACACATTTAGACATTATTTTTGACATATTTTAAAAGGAGGAGACTTCTAAGTGGGAAATGATATGCTTAGTGAATAGAAAAGATTTATTTGCGAGGGATTTCACCTATCCATTAAGAAAAATAAAACTAATTTCGTCGTAACTTGAAATTGTGTAATACAGGGGGACAATTCTGATTCCTGAAATAATTAAAACTAATATATGTTTCGTATTTCTAATTATTGATATGTACTTTGGTAAAAACCGTCTCGAGTTGCAATAGAAGCTCAACTACATATTATTATGTGAAAATAATAGTAATTAATCTAGTGTTTTATGGTTTTTTTTTATTTTAACTTTTTGATAAAATTTATTCATTAAATAGAGCAATCGATGTGTAATTATCACTTTGTACATACAAAGACATAAAAAATGAGAGATTACAAAATGTTATGAATTTAAAATTATTTTTATTTTCTGAGAATATAATTTATTTCAATTCAAACGTTTGGTTTTTAAATAACGTTTTATTGCAACTTTTTGGGCATAACAAAAATGTTGAATTTCTGTAAATATGTAATTTTATTCAAATGTGATTATTTTAACTATATTTTGATTTTGATTTTTGCGGACATTTGCCATCAAAAAACAACAATACATTTTTTTGCCTAATGAACTGATTGTTTTTTACTAATCAGTGATGGCACATGTCCGCAAAAATCAAAATCAAAATATAGTTAAAATAATTTTTATTTTGATTTTTGCGGACATTTGCCATCAAAAAACAACAATACATTTTTTTGCCTAATGAACTGATTGTTTTTTACTAATCAGTGATGGCACATGTCCGCAAAAATCAAAATCAAAATATAAAATCACCATCACCAACAATGAATCTCAAAGTATTTTGACTAATTTGAAATATTATAATAATTTCAGGAGAAAATAAACTAGTTTAGGTGTCCACCTCATATAGTTACTGTCGAACGAAAAATCCAATCCCAATCAACACAAAATATTTGCGACAGACGATTCTCGTGAGTTGCTTGTAAAGTGTGAACAAAAGGGCATGAATCATCCTAAAGATGATTCCATCAAGATTCTAAGAATTAAAAAAATCTCCACCTCCGGCGGACCGGTTATATCAGAATGCAGTTATTCTGTTAGCCGCCTATGCACCGAGACATGCAGCTAAGTAGGCCGTAGTTTATGTTTCCCAGAAGGCAAGATGCAGTCGCGTTCAACGGGGAGGAGGGGTGACGAAGGTATTTCCTGGTCCTACAGGCCGGATCACCTTGGGTTTAGCGAATTGCGCAGCCGTAGTGCATCCGATACACTACCAACATTGCAACAGCGAATAGACCTCCATTGAGTTGCATTGCGACACTGTCCGCGGGTACAGCTTCTAGTCAGTAGCGTAGACGGCGTCACGTCAACCGGTTTCTGCAATAATTACACTTCAGATTGAAATGAATCACTGAATCGCCGATACATTGTGTTCACCTGTAATGTTTTTATAAGTGTCGATTTATTTGTGTCTCGAGATGTGTGCGTGAAGAAGGTAGATTTCGCCAAAATTGTGCAAGGAGACAATGTAAGTAATTATAATGTGTATAAGTTTGTTTGAAATTACATTTAAACATAAAATAGTACTAAAATATTTAAAAAAATAGGTTAATAACTAGGTTAATGAATGAAGAGAACTAATACATGAAGTAATTTAACGCCCATGTTCCGGCTTAAATGACTTGCTCCAACTGGGCACAGCGGTCATGTTTATTTATTTTATTTTATTTAAAACATTTTTGTGGGCTGTGATTCGTTTATAAGTATAAGAAGTAATTGGGTAAAATGGCATGAGTAATTTTTTTTGTGCTTTTTCAAGTCAATAAATAAATCAGTAAAATTAAGGAACTCAACGGTTTTCATCTACATATTTTTTTTTTATTTATTCATACTTCATTAATACAAATATATCGGAAATAAACAATTATTCAGTTTAAGTTTAGTGTTATTAAAGTAAAGATTTTAGTTATGTTAAGTGTAATGTACAAAATACTGCTTTGAGACACGGTATATTTTTATAATCAGTAAATATTAGCTTTTTGTGGCAAAACAAATTATAATTATCGTATAAACCCATGTTCAATTTATTATTCATCCACCTTGGGAAAAAGCTAGTAAGTCGGACTCGCCCGAGCTACTCTGGACATCGATCAACGACTCGATGCACAAGTGGGGGTGAGACTTACACGTGTGAACCTACGACCTTTCAGCCAACCGAGGAGAAAATAGGTAAAGGGAGGTCGGACATAAAGAAATCGCAGGGGAGGCCGGACTAACCTATTAACCCTGTTTCGATTCTACCGGATTTTTATAACCGGTTCCCGTTTTTAAGAGGCGGGTGGACCGGGGTGGTCACTCCGAATGAATCTAATGTCCACCCCCTCCCCGGCTAGAACTAGGTCGGGTTTTAACTGAAATATTTCCCTGGACAACCGGATCGCCGTTCCCATCCCCTGGGAGTCGGCGATCGCTCTGATGGCGAGGGTGGGGGCGGGTTGTCTCCAGGTACGTTAATGCGATGGGAAGTGGTGATTAACTGGGGGTAGTCCAGCGACGTGTCGAAACGCCCACCGAGGTTTCGGTTAGATTTCAGTTAGTAATCAAGGAGAACTTGAATTAGCATTTTTGGAAGGTGGTTTATAACCTTCGAATAATACACTGGACAATGGAGCAGCAAGTTCTTTATTGCAAGGAAAAAGGAAATTATGGCTCATGAAACTGTTCGAGGTTATTTTTTAAAGAGTCGTTAAATAATACCACTTGTTGTTGTATTATTTTCTGTATGACTATGTAGTTTTACATTAAATTGAGTTTTACTTTTCTTTCTATTCAAGCGGTTAATACATTTAAAGTCCACTTTGAAGTACGATAAAAATGTATGTTGGCTACGTTATAATGAGTACATGGCGAAACACGTATTTAAGCGGTCATCTCATTTAGGCTATAAAAGTAATTTGAGTTTGACAAACTTCTGCATCAGGTATTTCAAACTTTGGCTAATACGCATGACAAAAGTGTTTTCAAACTTGAAGAAATATCTCTTTATATCTACGCTAATACGGGTTGCAAAGTATAAAAATTAGTCCATATTTTTATCCACGGCTTATAACTTACATTTTTAATCCATATATATAATTACGTAAGAGAATTTTTGCGCAGAAATTTTGGGCGTTTAGCATGTCGCTGGATAGTGAGAGAGGGTTCAAAATTAAGGTCTTGATACCAGTGACTAGGGAAAAATACTGAAATTGCTTGAAGTTTGCCGGTAAATGACAAATAACGTAAAACAACCTACCATTTAAAAAGCATAGGGATTTAAAATACGTCTGTATTGTTTACACAAAATCATGTGGTGATGGTGCTTGAGCCAAACCCATTTGCTAGATACACATGGTTTTCTCGAAATTTACAATCTACGCATGTTTGATGTACTATAACAAATAAAGTTTTTAACTTTAGTATATTCCAATTTTATAATTAATGGTTATAGCCTATTCTTATTTTTAAATTAGGCCTAACTATAAAGAATTAAGTATGTTTTTATCATTTACGTTGTAACATGTGTGGTGATGCTGATTTAATGACAAATTTTAGGTAACATTAACATAATCTATAAGACAAACTTTAGGTAGAGGTGCAGATGAGACTACTCACTTTAGAGAAAAGTCCAGTTCTGCCAGTTTATCTGTGTTTGACCGAATCAACAACTCATATAGTGTGCTGATGCACCATAGATGAAGAAGTGCGTATTATCTAATACAGACCAGCAAACCAATGCACTTTTTCGTGCCAGTTTTTTTCGGACAGTGTTAAGTTTCTTGGGCTGTTTTGACGAATATATTTCACTGATATCAAAAAAATTTCCCCAATTTCAAATATTATGTCTCAAAGAACAGATTTAGCTGATAATTACTTTATACCATCAATTCGGGCAGCATGACAGATCAATATACTTCTCGTCAAGAGAAAAGACTGTCACAAAAATTGCATTAGCTTTCCAATCTTTATGGACCTTTATCTGTAGCATGACTGACAGCGATTGAGTATAATGTGTATGTAACAGGATCCCAATTGGCCTTTGGAGCCAAAGTTCGGGACGTCAACAGGAGTCCATTACTCTAACCTATTAGTTTATTTGGTAAAATGTAGCATCAAGCCGGTTTCCATAATAAGTACCCTCTGAATGACCAAAATACATTTTCTAGCTAGCTGGAGGCTCCTAAAGAACGAGGCTACAGACGAGCTACACTTTTTCGGTCTCTTCATGAAACGAGTCGTTTACCATTTTTAAAATACTAAATAGCCTATGTTTATACATTATTCTATGGTCCTTGGGCCCCGACTTTGCCGGGGATATAACTGCTGCCCAACAAAGTGGACTGGATTCAGATAGGTGCTGCAATCTGGGGCACTTTTCAACTTGGAGCTTTTCAAGGGCACTTGGAGAACTCTTTCAAACCATGTTTATATGTTTAATTGTAAGGAAGTTGAGTTGAGTTTGTTGAAATGAAATATCGACGGATAGCGCAGCTGTTCTGAAGATTCAGACCTCTATTATACTTGAGTAATGCCGTATCTTAAAACTCTGAGACCTACTAGCAAATCTATGTCTAAATACTTTTAAATTGACATCTCAAACGTTAAAATAAATCCAGCTGTTACCGAGTTATGACAGGTAAGAAAACTTTCGGCGCATTAATATGCTATCGTATTTTCAATGTTTTGTATGAAACATTCATCATTTATTCATTGTATTTGATTTTTTACAGGGGTTTTTGCTCCTTTAAGCCTACTTACTAGTATTTAATAATTAGTTTGGACTATAATAGAACTATAGCCATTATTATTATATCTTGTTTGTATTTTGCTTGTTGGGTCTACGTTCAGCTGTCTTAAAAATTCGCCGTATTTCAATATTAAATATGAATATACCTATCAATTTAAAAGACAGTAAAATCATCATGTATTATATTTGCAAATTTGATAATTGCTGTGTAGTTGCTTATACCGAACATCATTTACATATTTCTGAAAATATCAATATCACGTGTCCTTCGGTTGTCATTATGATATTCAATGTTCGGCTTATTAGTTAATTGGTAATTCAGTTATGAATTAGCCAGTAACAAAGCCAGCAAGTTATAGTACTCATGGTTTTGTTTATATTCACTTAAGAACACTCCAGTTGTGACGGGAATCTAAATAATAAAATTAACATTCAATTATTTGTACATTCAGTTATTTTGATCTCTTTAAAATATTCTGGAGACAACAAAATGTAACTGTTGATATTTAGTCTAAATTTTATATATTTCCTTCATTTCTTTCTCATTCAACACTAATTTTACAAAATTCATAACTAATTAAACAGAGATAAGAATATCAATTGTAAGAGTCAACCTGCTCTTGCGTGGATTACCAATCTATTTACCGAATGGAGGAGTTCACTTTAAGATTAAAAATATGGTAAATCCATAAAAAAATAATCGTAAAAACCTCTATTAGTGGGCGAAAACTCAATCATGTTTTCGGGATACAGCATATTTGACCTTTAATACTATTCCTCAGTATAACATTTTAATGGTTTCTCTATGATAGCCTTTAAATTCATGACCAATTTTCACATTATACTTAGTTCCAACCTTTAAAAGCTATGTAATATGAGAGTAAGTTTGCATAGATAATAAAAAGAACACGTCCTTTTCATGCTATTTATATTTTACACCCAGTTTTTTAGACTCTTGATGAAAAATAATAATAGAGCCTATTAAGTTTCATGAAAGAAATCATTGTAAACATTTATACCTTTCGAAGTAGAGGGGATGGCTTAAAAAAAGAGGCCTAAGTATATATGTCAGGTTTCTATCCGCTCTATCTCTATTCTAACTGCTAGACGGGACATGCAGAGCGAAGGATAAGAAATGTCGGAAAAGCCTTTTGCCGATCAAAATCTATAGGCCTGTCTCAAAATGCAAAAAATCAAAATATTAATTAACTGTTCATTTGAAAACAGTGTACTCATTTTACTCCACTAAGAATCAACCGGAACGGAGCCTTGTAGAATATTAATATAGATAACTGGTTGTTTGCAATCGTTGAATAATTCACATGTATAATTGAAAGAACAGCTGATGACCTCGCAAGACAAGCTTTATTTAATTGTCTCTTAGCCTTGAACCTGAACAGCCGTCAAAACAGTAACCCGCTTTCAGATAAAAAACAATATAGCAGTATAAGAAATATATTTTTGCTATAACTATGCAAAAATGGTAGTTTTCATTACCTGTGTTGAGGGCCTCAAGAAGCTCTTTTTTTCCTAGTGACAAAAAAAAGATCAGCTGATTTCGAGGACGTTATCGATTTTGTCAAGAGTTATAATCGATAACTACTCTTGATATTAATTCAGTGTTGCATTATTCTCGGCCGTAAAGCTCCCCAATTTTACAAATTGATAGGTCCATGCATTCAATACATCAGTAGTTGGTTATTGTCAGTCCAACCTAACACTAACTAAAATTAAACCGTCAACAAACTGATTGTTTTTAATAATTGAAAGAACAGGATGAAAGCCTCTTTAAGAGATATCTCTCGAAGGTTATCAGATGTAAAGTTGTTATTTTTTACGGAATACTGTTTTTTACTGGACGGAATAACTAAAGAGATGTTTAATCTCAAGGGCCATCGGTTGCTTTTCGTTACTCGGTCAATTTTTGGCTCGGCTTAATGCCTTGGGTGGAAAACTTGACCCTTGCGGAAGCGTCACTTTAGGCCCTTGTAATGAAATATACTACATTATGATTTCATATGTTCAAAGTCAACTATTTAGTATTTAATAATTTAAAGCCACAGGCCAGTGCAATAGTTTTTACTCATTAAAAGAAATTACCCACAACGAAATGAATTATTTATTGAAAAACATTTAAGTTGTAGAAGTATTGATTCAATTATTGACAGTGAAGAATTTTATAGACCTACTCTTGTAAAATAATTTCTTGTTGTATCATGAAATTGTTATGCTAATAAATGATACACCTCATAAATTCTATATAAATAAATAAAACACCTTATAAATAAATTCTTCATAAATAAAACACCTTATATTTATTATGTAGCTTTTTTTTGCTTATCATATTTCTTACGGAATAAATCAAATCTTTCTTGTCCAGTTCAGACTTACTTGTTGAATTAAATTTTTAATTCATAATTACAACGGTATTTGTCGTCGGTAACCACTTCCAAGTTCCAGTGAAGTTAAGCTCGATAACCTTAAGCTGAGTAAGTTTTCCCGAAAAAGAAAAACTGTGAGACAAGTCTTGGAACGTCGTGTGGGTATGCGGGTATGTCCAAATATTTGGGTCATTCAACAAAACTGCATTAGCCTGTGTGATTGTGACCTATGATACCAGGTTTGGCTTGGGTTGTTATTGAGGTGGTTGAGATACGATCCACTATTGTATACAAGTTGGGCAACGGTTCGCTCTTTTACGCCAAGGTGTCCACGTTACAGTTGTTCACTGTAATAAAATGCATTTCGTTCAATAAATATAACTCGTAATTCCCGTTTGGTAAAACTAATTATTTCATTATTTTACATCTCTTACTCTTAAAGAGAAAAGTTAGGTGAAAACAATAAAATTTAAAATGTAAATAACAAAATGGTAGAACATAGAAATGTTAGTTTCTCAAGAAAACCGCGTTTCAAAACGAAATATTCAACACATTTTCTATAAATTCGGCAAGGTAAAATATCCCTTCTTAAAATATTCCCCTTGGGAAACTGTGAACTTGTAAACGGATTTGATCCTATCGAATTGATGAAAGGAAATTATTTTTCTGTCTCATCTAGTAAAACTCTTATAAATTTACACATCATTCATCAAAAATTGTCTGACTAATTTTTGGACACAAAAGCTACTAATAAGGAGATTACATGGACAATAATTTAATGGCCAATATAATTACGCAAATATAATGAAGTAACTTCATCTCAGAGATCGTGCAAACTTTCCAGGTAGAATAAATTCGTCCAAGATTATAGCATCATTATTATAACAAATCAAAGAAACCAAATGCCAAAGAATACTAAATTAGTACTACAATTTAAAAACAGTATGTAATGATATATGAAGATAACAATATAGGTCATTGAGTTCAAAATAAATTCCCGATTTTTCCCATTACTATATTACAAACTAGTATTGACTCTAAAATACCTTATTTAACGTTTATTGTAGCTTTTAAGCCACCAGTCAAAACTGTAATGTTTATTACTGCTTAAAATATTGTTATTTACATAAAAAACGTCTTCAGTGCCAATGCACATTAATACCCCCTAATATTAAATAGAGAAAAGTATTTTTGCAATGTCATTTATAGGAAAGAAAATTTTCTTTTTTAAGTCATAGGATTCCTTGAAAATTTTTCAGCATTTGAATTGTAATAATATTTACAAGTACTATCTAACCTTAATGTAGCCCATAACATACTAGTTAGCTATTTTCAGGATCAGGAGTTTCAAGTTAAGTATGCTTATTTATGTGTCAAACATTTCACTAAACCGTATTTAGTAACAGTATGGTTATTTTTAGTCATGAAAAATCCATTCTAATCATCAAAAATAAAAGTCCATATTATTATTTTACGCAAAATCAAACCTAATAATACGTTCATAGCAGAATGTTCTGTAAAACAGTACAGCAAATGATTGGTTTACTGTTATCTAATGGAAAATTATTTATAATCCATTAGTTAAATCTACAACTAAATAAATAAAATAAGCTGTATTTATTGTTGCTGTTCAGGGTTTCACAAAACTAACAAATCATTTGGAAGAAATTGTGGACGTGCGAGTACTCGATTATCGAGCTTTTTTCGAGCCGAGTTTACACTCGAGTCTACTCGACTCGAATCGAAGTTTTGATAATACTCGGAGGCTCAAGTCAATTAGTTACTCCCGCCGTCTCCTTGATTGAATTTTTTCTTTAAAAAAATGAACCTCAACTTCCCGTCGCCATGGGCCAATAAGCCTGTGCGGCGATCTAAAGACAGCGAGGTACCGTAGCGGGAATGGTCACATAGGCCAGCCAGAGGTGACCGCCCATGATGGAACAGGAGTCGCCCATGGATGGAGCGAATTGGATTATGTATTGGTTTACCCGACACAATCAATACCAGACATGAACAGCCACCAAAAAAAAACTTTTGTAATTTTACTTGAATTAAAGTAGTTTTTGAGTTATTAATATCAATCATTTTAGTTTTGTCTTTTTTTCCTCTCTTTGATTTGAGATATTTTCTTGGTTGTACTCAATGAGACTGATTTAAAATTAATCTTTAAACTTATAAAAATATGTTACAACAACTCTTTTTTAAAGCAATAAGCTCCGATGTAGCTTGGGTTTTACCTCCTAAGGCTGAAAGTTTAATAAAATATTGATATAAATTTTAGTTAAAGATGGCCTGAATTATCGTTTCATTTCATTTAAAAACTGGTTTGTTTTAACTCATAGGAAAACTTTCCATTTTAATAACAAAGAAATACTACATTTCATGTGATCAATACTAAGTATGATAACTAACTTTAAACTTCTACTATTCAAAATACTCGACTCGAAAAAAACTCGAAACTCGCAAGTATTTTTTAAAACTCGACTCGAATTAAGAAATCAATTCTCGCACACCCTTGAAGAAATACCCGTAGCACGAAATGGCGCCCGTTGTTCACTTAATGTCATATTCGTCATGTACGGTATACCTTACCCGTCCTATATGGATGCAAATTATTATCATATTAGTCAGCAGTGTTATTCTCTTATATTTTGTCAAATTGAATAACTTAAACGAAATGGTCAGTTGAAGAAGTGTTAATTCAATTTACCCAGTTTCTCATGTGCAATCTAGTGTATTTTGTAAGAATGTAAAAGTTTTACGACTTTGTTGCATGGGAAGAGTTTACCAAAAAGATTATTTTGACGTTTCATAAAAATGTTTTTTAAAACCTTTCTTAATAAGAGATATTGAATTATCAGTTTCCTCGTGTAGTTACCCCTGCACACTGTCTCAGGGCTTAGTTCCCAGTGTAACTGTGCGGTCTCGGCGCGACGGTGAACATTGTGAGTTCTCCGTAGATCTACAATCAATATTGTTTGCAAGCTTAACAACGCAAAAGAGTTAAAAATAATATATTTTGTAAAACCTTCCAAAGTATTTTTTAAAGTATTTCTGCATTTTTTGCATATTTGGTTTTGAATTAACCTCTTAAAAGCCAACGCTACGTGTAACGTCTAGCAGGTGTATTAGTGTAATGCCTTAAATTGTAAATGAATTTGCTTTAAGAGGTATATCCCCACAAAAATTGATTAGCTGAACAATATTATTATTTTTAAACATTTATTTAATGGATAAATAAACTCCCGCTCGCCAACGCCAAACATATACTGTATGTATAATACCGGGTGTCTCAACTAAAGTGTACCAATAGCTAACATTCTTATTATAAATATGACAAAGATCTTCTGATGGGGGACTTACCATTTTTTTAAAGCTGCTTTATGGAGTGATTTCGAAATATAAAAATATGGCCGTAATTTTCTAACATGGCGGACACCTTTAAATTTCCTTATGGATCAAGCTGTATTTAATAGCGCTTTTGGATTGTATACGCTTAATTTTAAGAACTATTGTTAATTGGAATTTTTCTATACTCAACTGTTAAGAAGATATTATGAGCAGTGAAAATTTTACTTTTTCGCATTTGAAGTGCTTCAGAAGTCAAATTAGGCAATAGCTTAAAATCTTCTGCATTATGAATATTGCATAGCTTTTAGGGTAGGTAAGGTTTGATGTTCTGGTTTTTCTCTGAAGTTCAGATAGATAATTATCCTCTTTGATTATAATCAAAAAGAATAATTTCGAGGAAAATGAATAATTAAGAGACAAAGCGTGCAAACAAAGGTAGAAGGTATGCATGTATATAAATTAGCTATTTTTTCACTTACTATCCATCGTTAGTTATAATTAGATCTTGAAAAAAAATAAAAGTTGAAAGGAGTACTAGTTTGTACTCTTTATTCAACGGCTAAGCCAACTTTATATCATTGAACATCTACATCAAACAATGGCAAGAATAATTCAGATTTCAGATTTTTTTCTTTCTTTTTTTTGCTGCAAAACCAACAAAATTGTATAAAACCGGCTTTGAAATAAACTTTTTGTAACAGATGATTTGAAATTTAAATTTGCCTTTTAAATCCGGAAACCGTATGAAAATTAATATTTTGTCTAACTAAAATTAAGATAGATGTTACATATTCAGTGTTTCATGAAAAAGTAAAAAAGTTTATCGCATAAGGCTTAAGCATATTATCAAAACTACGTTCATTTTTTAAAAGCTTTAGATTTAGCTTTATTAAAATATATATATGACAACCAAGAATTAATTAAAATCAAACGTTGAATTGTATTTTTGTATAGTGATTATTTCCTGTGTTATTTGCCATCCACTGAAACTAGTACAGTGATAATCATTAAACATTAATTTTACTCTTGAGTGAAAAAACTCTGCTTCTTGAAAGTGTGTTGAAGTAGTGTTCACTTCGTTTCTCAATCCTTCAAACCTAACGTATCATAAACAAACATTTTCTACTGCTGCCCCTACATTCCTCTGAAGTAACCTATAAACATGCATTAAACGTCGGTTTGCTGCAACTAGCTGATTGTTTCGATTGCTTACTTCCATTATTTCCGTTTCCTAGTGCATAGTAAATTTACCGTGCAATTATCGGCAAAGAGTAACTTTCCAGTCAAGAGTAAGCCACAGAAAACAGATGTTTAAGTGCAGTATGATGTAAGAAATATTTAAAATAGTTAAAACTGTAGGCCCACTATATAGCCTACATTTTTCTTTGAATCATTATTAGTTGACTTTTAGATCTAGTGGGCAGGAATTTCTGTACCTGTTTTCTCAGTGATCAAGGGGCACTTTATCAGCTGATTATGTCATTCCAGGTCTGCAAACAGTTTAAATGTAATTTTGTTGGAGTATTCATCCTTTTTAGTAACATAGAATCTTTGTCATCATTAGTTAAATGCTTATAAATGAGTATTCTTCCCAGACTTTTGCTTTATACTTATTGCTACTTTATTTTAAAACACTTATGTACTTCCAAATTAAATTCTATGTAGTGATCAGGGTATCGTTTAAGGTGCTGGGCTACTTAAGATGATGGGTAATTTCGTTTTCCAGTATCCTTAAAGCGGTCTTTTAAAGATCTGCTTGTAAACCCTATGTATTTCTTATGACATCCTGCTTTTTCATCACATTCTACCAGATAAACGCTTTTCATTTCATTCAGCTGTATCAATCCTATTTTAGGTCCTTCGAAGTTAAAGCTCATTGGAACTAGGTTTACAAACAGATCTTCAAAAGAGCGCTTTAAGGAACATACTGCCAGAAAACGAAATAACCCGTCATCTAAAGTGACCCAGCACCTTAAACAATACCCTAATCACAACAAAGAATTTAATTGGAAGTAAGTGTTTAAAATAGTAATAAGTATAAGGTTCTTGATGTAAGTAAAGCTCTAGTAATAAGTCTGGAAGGATTCTTTATTTATAAGCATTTTAAGAATGATGACAAAGAATCTATGTTAAATAAAAAAGATTAATACTCCTACAAAATTACTTTCAAACTGTTTGCAGACCTGGAAAGAGATAATCAGCTGATAAACTGGCCCCTCAATCACTGGGAAAACAGGTGCAGGAATTCCTGCCACTAGATCTACAAAAGTCAACTCCAAAGGAGTATCCAAAGAAAGATGTACATAGTGGGCCTACAAGTTTTAACTATTTTAATAATTTTGTTCAGTACTTAGTGTATGTAAAATGTCTTCGCACAGTTTTAATCAAAGACTACTACAAAACTGTGTATATAGTTTAAAGGTGCCTGAAGATAATTCGTTAATGAATTGAAACCGTTTCCACAAAAAGGACACAATTAGGACACTTTTGGCTGCAAGCTGCATAAGTTATTTGTAAGTGATAACAAATTAACATCAGTGCTTTAACTAACGGAAATTTAAAAGTAAAAGCTTGCAATTGGATAAGGTATTATAAAATTAATATAACTTTTTTTTACCCTGAACACAATGCTGAAATCCGTGTTTGAAAATATGCATTCGTAAAAAAGATATTCTCAAATAAAAATTCATCCCTATACATTTCTTATGGACGTTTTATTTTTTAAAAGATTTTTAAAGAATTATCTCTTATATCTCCATTTCTAATTAAGGTATGTAGTTCGTTTTGGTCTTAAAATACTCAGTGATTTAACGGCTTTTATATGAGCTATTGATCATTAAAATCGGACGGCTGCTGGACGAGCTATAAGGCTAAAATCGACACGAAAATCAATTTTTTAGAAATTTGTTTTTGAGCAGGTCCTATTTGTCAAAGTTTCATAGCGCAGGTCATAAATGGATTAAAAAGCTCGTTCTTCCCTCAAATTACTCAGAAGATTCTGGGCTTTCATATGAGCTATGGCTCATTAAAATCGGACTTACTTCATTTGAGTTATGAACCTTCATTTACCATAAAATCTGTTCACTTTCGTAAATTGTACATAATTAATGACTCATACATAGAAAACTAACAGAGATTCAAAACAGTTTTATGTTTTAATTAACTCAGTACATTATTGGCTTTCATTTAAGCTCTTAATCATTTAAATCGGTTGAGTTTGAGGTGAGATATAGACCTCAAACCAACATTAAAATCAGTTTTTTCAAAATTTCATAATTATTTAAAGATTTGTATCTAAAGTCCCTAACATGGCCTGCAAGTTGGATTGGTTTTGAAACACGCGCTGATCTACTAGCTTTCATTTGACATATTGATAATTGGAATCTGACAAAAATAGGATGAGTTATATTCTTGTATATCATCTTTGACAAAAACAAATTTCTAAATAATTGATTTTCGTGTCGATTTTAGCCTTATAGCTCGTCCAGCAGCCGTCCGATTTTAATGATCAATAGCTCATATAAAAGCCGTTAAATGACTGAGTATTTTAAGACCAAAACGAACTACATACCTTAATTATAAATGGAGATATAAGAGATCATTCTTAAAAAATCTTTTAAAAAACTAAACGTCCATAAGAAATGTTTAGGGATGAATTTTTATTTGAGCATATCTTTTTTACGAATGCATATTTTCAAAAACGGATTTCAGCATTGTGTTCAGGGTAATAATCTAGTCCATAATGATGCGTCACAACTCCATCTTTACTTTGAAAAAAAAAATTATATCCAATACGGCGGATCTAAGATGGCGGCCGAAAATGAAAACTCTGTCAAAATTTAGAACCAATCACCCAACGATAATTGGTGGTGATCCAAAGTCAATATCTCAAAAAACATTGATACAAAATGCAGATGAATGTATTTTTTCAAAAATTTTTGTATGGTGTGGGAAAAGCCGCCATTTTGAAACGTGATTTTAGTGAGGTTCCCATGGTCCGATTTTGGTAAACTTTGGATATGCTAAAATTCATATTTTTTAAAGTAGAATTCTATCAAAAAGAGTTTTCTTGCAGTTTTTTGAGGTTCCCCATGTTACTTTTCGTAGAATGACTGACCTATAAGTTTTATTAAGCATCTAAAAATTAAGAGTAGCACACATACCAATTTTCAGTTCTCAAGGTCTCGAAGTTTTGATGTTATATCCTGGAAATAGCTGGACATAATGCGCAATTGTATCAACCTACAAGAAATTCTGCCATTGTAGACTAAAAACTGTGCTTTTATAGTACTACAACTATATTAATTACATAATATAAAGATTGAAAATAAGCAGAGCATACACCTTTGGTTGAATTTTTATTGAACTGACAAACGACCTACAAAAAGTGAAAATGCTCTGAGAAGGCAGAGGGCACAGCGACCGTGCTGCACTTGATTCATTGGCTCTGGAAAGTGGCCTCTTCAGGCAAGACGACGGTCATTTGGATAGTTAATATGTTTTCTTTAAGGTAATACGATTTTTTATACAAAATACCTAGTAAATATAGGAAAAATATATTGTTCTTCACTGTTCTTTGATTCCTAAAAAACCCGTCTCACAAACCGTGAGACGCGGCGGGTTGGATCTCCTTTTACTTCTGAAAGTCGCCCAAACCACGCTCGACACTCCTCACCTCTTCTCCCCCCTTCGTCCCCCTTTCACCCCTCGCCTTTATTTCATTAACCCCATATTACCAATGATCTGTACCATCATGTCCGCCGATCCTCGACAAAGGAAATAAAAAATGTACAAACGCGGTTATATTTTTCAAACGCGCTCACATAATGCGCTGTATTCCGTGTTTGCGTATCCGCCGGTTCGTTCGGTAGGGCCTCCGGCCTGCGTTTTTCCCCCGCATTTATAACATAATTAAAGTAGCATATTTTATTAAATGAACAGAGCATCGATCGCGACAGGGCACAGCGGCATGGCTGCTAACTGATTAATGTGGGGATTAATTTTACCCTTTGTGCTCCAGCGGGGGAGCGACTTGGCGTTGTTGTGACGGAATTACATATCGCGTATGATCGGCGAAAAGAGATTTATTTATTAAATAAAATGTAACGTCGAAACAAAACGACGCGTTTTCCATTGTTTGGGTGTACGTTTGAACTGCATAAACGTTGTTTATGATGATTTAGAATATTATAATTAGGCCTATAATCTAGTTTTACGGGGGTTGTAAATTATATCGCCCATAAAATGTGTATACTTTTCTTATTTGCGTACTGAAACTCTGTTTCAGAGAGTCAAATAGAAATATATAAAAACTAAATTATTTTATTATCCTCCACAGGTTCCAGGGTATTTCCACTTATACCCCCAAGCGATTGCATGCATATCAAATAAGAGAGAAGTGGTAGAATCCTTCAAGTATGCGTTCCTGGGAAAATCCTTAAAATAATGTCATCAGTCCTAGATCTATTTGCCAAAGTCTGCGGAGTATAAGTGAATTCCGTTAATTAATAGACTGTTGGCGTTGGATAATAAAACGACATGCAGTTCGGATATCCCCGAACTGTTCATGATATATCTAGTATATATCCCCGAAGTCATCATTATCTAGGGTGTTCCCTTTAAAAAATCTAAAAAACGCTGTGTCTCTAAAGCCATGAAACTAATACTTTCAAAGGTTTGGTCAGCAGTAGACCAACCAACATCCACCCACTATAATGGGTCTATTTCACACCAGGCCTGGGTGTTCTAGAATAAAAAGTTAAGTTCGCAATCGGCCGTCGGGCCAATGAGCGGTTGCCAGTCTTTGTTTGGCGAAGTGAGCGTGACCACTTGGCCGAGTAAAGGTCCAATTATCCAGCGGCCAGTTGGTCCGCGGGCGTCCGCCGCAGCTGCAGCCGTGCGGCCGGCAGAAAAATTAATTTAAATGAAAATTGGTCCTGAAAAGTAAATGTACGATCATTATTCATCTTTAACGGGTTTTAATATTGTTTATACTTGACATCATGAAATTTTAGACATCCCTTTCTTGTAATTAATGTACTCGCCCTGTTATTCAATGAATAAAAAACCGACACTGTGAAAATTGAGTTATGTGTATATTTAATATGTAATATATACTGACGGTCATATTTGTAAAGTGACTGTTATTTTTAATTGCACTAATAAAACACTTAAAATTAAAGATATATTCTAATATTTGCCGTATATTTAAAAGAATACATGTGATAATTTTCCAAGCAAACTGAACCTAACTTTTATTCTTGAATAGCTAGTTGAGTAATACACCACACATAATATTTCTTGTCTGATGTTAAAAATTTCTTATCTATGTCTTAGGTTACTAATTGAGTATTCAGTTTCTATATCCATCTTCTATTCTCTCTTGAATTCCATTAATTTAAGTTTTCGCTCAATCTATACACAGAATGCTGGTCCAGTATACAACACATTAACACAAAACTGGACAAAACCCTCCCCCTCGCCAGGGGTGATCCCGGCTAATCGAGACACTCAGTCATACGTTTATATTATTTACCCTTTCACGGGGCGAGGGGTGGGGGGGGGTAGAGAGGGTTGAATGGCGGGGGGGGGGCGGTGTTCGTGTGCCGGACTGTATGCGACTACAATAGGCAATACCGGAACACAGGGAATGTATAAAGTCTTATGTAAATAAACTGCAAGGGCATCTTCCCTTCTGTGGCCACGCGTGCGCATCCTTCTCATTGTTGAATTATGCCGCTGACAAAATTGATTATGACTGTGGAAAACTGGAATCAACGAATATGGAGGGTCATTATTGTCATTATACATACATAATTCATGTATTACTAAAACACTGGTTCAATAATATTTGATAATTATTTTAGTGATTTGATGCTAAAATTCAGATTTTACTTCTTTATTTTAACTTTTACATATAATACACCAAATCTATTATTGTTATCTTGACTTATACGTGATAGCGAAGTAACTGTAAAAAACAAGCAATTGAACTTATTTTTAATGTAAAATCTATATCAAAAAACAATATAGCCAATTGGATAAATTAGAGTAGTACGGCTTACACTTTAGTTATGATTAAAATTCAAGATGAGATCAATAATATCTAGATTTGTGTTATTGATTTAAAACTAAAAAAATTATTTATGTTTAATAATAATAATAATAATAATAATTCTTTTATTGCCATAATACAATTATTTACAACTGTGTAGCAAAGGTCAAGAAAAAAAAACATTGGTTCACATTGAAGGAAATGCAATAAAACAAAGACTTAATTTCCTCCAGAGCCCAACGCCACCATGCTGGACAACCTGGATCTCGCCCCAGGACGCCCCCAAGAGCAGAGGAACCCCTACCATGAGCGAACCATAAACTCACCCACGGTGTAGAACTCCCCCTGAACCAGAAACCGCCTAAGACTAGCTCTGAATCTCTTCCAATCTCTCTCCCTCCGAATACCGTCAGGGAGATTGTTCAAGAATTTCGCACCTGCTTGGGAAGGCAGGTTCATTGCGGTTCTGGACCTATTTTGTGATAGCCTGTACACATCTCTACCCCGTGTTGGGTAGTCATGAACTTGTGCACCTTGGAGAGGTGAACACTTCAGTTTGCAGAAAGAAATGATTTCAAATATGTACAGGCTAGCCAGAGTTAGAATTCCCATCTCCCTGAAGATATTCCTGCATGACTCTCTGTACTGCAGCTTTGCCATTATCCGAACGGCTTTCTTTTGAAGACGGAACAACCTGAGGAAGTCCGCTTCTGCGCACCCACCCCATATAGCGATGCCATATGACAAGTGAGGATACACCAAGCCGAAATACGCCATTCTAAGCACGTGATCGGGGCTATACCTAGATAGAATTCTCAAGGCGTAAACCCCGGAAGATGCCTTGGTGCAGATGCCATCAATATGGTAGTGCCACGAGAGTCCACGGTCAAGAGTGATTCCAAGGAACTTCGTGGCATCGACGCGCTCAATGACGGTGTCATCGATCATGACAGTTACATCAGTTTCAGAAACCTCACGCCTTGAATAGCATATCCAATTGGTTTTTTGTGGGTTGATTTTCAAGTTGTTTTTGGAAAAATACTGAACGCAAGAATTCAGCTGAATGAATGTTTCAATTTCCAGATTTGGACCAGATTTTGCGCTGCAGCAGAGAGTCGTATCATCTGCGTATTGAACTAATTTGCCAGATCCCATCGCAGATGGAAGATTGTTAACGTAAATCAAAAAAAGAAGGGGCCCAAGTATTGATCCCTGCGGGACACCATACCTCTGGACAATGTTTTTCGAAAATTGATTGGCGATCTGGACTTTTTGTGATCTGTTTGCAAGGTATGACTGGATCCACATTTGAGGGATTCCACGGACTCCGTAGTGGTACAGCTTCGAAACCAAACGACAGTGATCAACACAGTCAAACGCTTTCGATAGGTCAAGAAAGACGCTTATTGTTCTGTGCTGCCTGTCTAGGTTTTCAACTATTTCAGTGACAAGACTGTTGATTGCATCCGTTGTCGACATACCTTGCCTAAAGCCAAATTGGTCCTTGAAGAGGATGTTGTGAATTTGAAGAAATTGAGTCAAACGGTTCAAGAAAAGTTTTTCAAAAATTTTGCTAAAGACTGGAAGGATCGAGATTGGACGATAGTTGCTTGCCAAGTGCGGGTCTCCCTTTTTGAAAATCGGGATGATTTTCGAGTGTTTCAGGTCAGTGGGAAACACTCCGCTCTCAAATGAAATGTTGACTAGGTTTGTCAACGGGCTTAGCAGGTGGTGAAAGCACTGCTTAATAAGCCACACTGACACTCCATTGACATCTGTTGATGTTTTGCCAGGCAGCCTCCTTATGACATCTGCCACCTCTTCCTCCGTTGTGGGGGTCAGGACCATGGACGCTAAGGGACTGTCAATGCCATCGAATCCCTCGGCATGTTGTGCGACCTCGGCAATTCCGGGGTCCGCAACCTCACTGAAGAACTTATTGAAAAGCTCTGCAACTTCCAAGGGTTCTTTAAATTCAACATCATTGATTTTGAGCTGGATATTTTTTGGAGGGTTTTTTGACTTAAGATTGTTGATAACATTCCAGGCTGTTTTAGAAATGTTGTTGCTTTCTTTGAGTTTTTTATTGATGTCATATGATTTTGCGGCACGAATGAGCTTTTTGTAAATTCTTTTGTAGTCACGGAAAAAGGAATTGAAATGTTCACAAGTTGAGATTCTAGCTGTGACGGCATGCTGTTTTAGTTTTTCTCTGGACACCAACAGACCTTGGGTAATCCAGGAGCTTTTCTTCTGAAGAGTTGTTTTTTTTACAATTTTAAAAGGGCAACACAAATCGAGGATGAAAGTAAACTGCTGATGAAAAGCATGAAAAGCGTCATCAGCTGATGCGCATTGATTGAGAAAATCCCAATTTACATACCGCAGTTGGCTGTTTAGACTATTTACGGCCGCTTTGTCTACGACTCTAGCCCTTGTTTTTTGGGGAGGGCAAGGTTCTTGGGGACAGTCAGAGAAAGTGACAATCTGGGCGTCATGGTCGGAGATGGCAGTTACAACAACGGAGGCTGCAAATTGTGAGCTGTTTGTCACAACGTTGTCAATGGCACTGGAAGAGGTTGCTGTGACACGCGTAGGCGAGTCCATGGCCCACTTTAATCCAAAAGATGACAATAGATCCCGAAATCTTTTCGTTTCGGGTTTATTTGTGTCAAGGACATTGATGTTAAAGTCACCGATAATCACAAATGTTGATGAATTGGCCATTAATTCGTTGAGCAGCCTCCCCAGACGCCCAAAAAACGAGTTTAAATCGCCGTCAGGAGATCTGTAGAGGCCAAACAACGAGTACTTCTTTCTGTTTGGCAAAGTTATGTGAACACCGGCGACTTCGAACTCCCTGTCCACACAATAATTTATGGGCATCGATCTAAAGACAATGGGCGCCCTGACGAACAGGGCGACACCCCCCATCTTAAATTGAGTTCGTTCAAATGAAGATGCCAGTTCATAATTTGGAATTTTGAAAAACTGAATTGAATCTTTATTGTAAGCGTGGTCAGACACAACAAACACATCTGGCTCCAGTTCGTTGCAAAGCAGTTCAATCTGGAGAGACTTGTTTGCTGCTGTCTGAACATTTTGGTGGACTATTTTGAAACTTTTATCGTTGGGTTGGGAAGAGTGACACCCCGATTCGCCAAATGCTGCTCTTGGGGGAATCCCGCTGCGCCTAAAAAAACATTTTGAGCTGGAGTATTAACTGAAGAACTATTATCTAAGTGGACTGTAGAACTGTTTGTTGGTCCAGGGCGATGATTGGAACTTTCTCTTGGAGAAGTTGTTGCAGGGGTCTGGGTTGTAGCTGCAGTCGCCTTGACGGCCTCCGCATATGTGTCAAAGGCAGGGATGATAGGTGCAGCGAAGTCTCCGGATTCAGTCACTGTCGTTGGTTGCATAGAGGAAGTAGTTTGCCTCTCAGCACCAACGATTGTTTGTAGGCACTCAATAATCTGGTTAGCAAATATTCGTTTGCCACGCCAAGAAAGGTGTTGGCCGTGTCTAGTAAAGTGCTGACGGGAGATCTTGTTGATGTCGGTCATCATAACGTGGCAGTGGCGTTTTGCGACTTCCTCGATGTACGCATTCGCTAGGCAAATATCTTCATTTATCTTACCTCCAGGCTTAAGGTCATGCCTGTGTGGTATTGTGGAAAGCACCACATGTCTGCCTCGTAGGTCCATCAGCACGCGCTCGAGGTCTCGGTAGATGGCAGCCTCGTTACCAACCGACAGATCATTTGAACCCGCAACAATAACAACGCAATCGGGTGTGTTTCCTGGTAATTTACAAGATTACCTGTAATAGTCTTGATACAACTTTTATAAAACTTTGATACAAAGAGGAGCCTCTTGAATTTCTTGTTTTAACACGAAAGGTCCTACTTTTAGTAGAGTGAAATATTTTAATCCCTTGAGGAATATTTTTGGGAAAATGACAAATTGTAACGCACAAATTAATAGAACAAACAAGGGTTTAAGTAAGAAATATGTATTTTTTTGAATAATCTACATCGAAGGAGAGTCCTTCTTTAGCTCTCGAGCTAAGCTATTTCTAAAACGCTGCTCTTATCATTTTTTTTACTCTATAGCTCTTGTTGAAATAAGCCTCAAATATAAAATGCAACACAATTTGAGGATACGCTGAATCCAAGGAGCACAGTTTTCCCCCTAATTACTGTTCGGTCTAATTACTCTCTGCCATTAATAAATTTTCTGCCATTGAATGAACTTGAATATATGATTATACAAGCAAACATGTCCTTGGCCTGATTAAACAACCTTAACTAACGCTAAATCATAATTTATCTACGACCATTGCAATAAGCACCAATTATGGTATTACAATAAACATTATAATGATTTACATTAAAACACCAAAAACCAAGCAGTACTCTAATGACGACTTTAGAGTACTGGAGTCACTTTAGAGTACTGGTTCTAGACCAATGAGAGCTCGGCATTTGACGGAAGTAGTGTCATAATAACAATTACGCAATTCGCACATCAGCTGATTGTTGCATTACGATTCATGTTTGAGTTTACTTATCCCATCAGCTGATTGTTCCACAACGATTCATGGCTCAGTCTGCTTATTTGCCTAACCTCAAATGTTAGTTGACCTATTCCATCATTAGTAAGTCATGAGTTTTGTTTACCTTCGGGGGAAATTTTGTCGTATATTGTTGGTCGTAGATAAAATAGTGTATGCAACGATTGTATTATGCCTTTAAGCCACTCGTGAGATATTTAGAACACTCGCTTCGCTCGTGTTCTAACTTACATCTCACTCGTGGCTTAAAGACATGCATTATACAATCGTTGCATAAACTACTATTAAGACACGGACAGAACGTAAGCTTTTTGGGGCGATTGCGGGTGATGCACGAGGGAGGGATGGGAGAGATTAATGTGAAGCCTACATATGTTAAGATCGCTTGATTTATTTGGCAAGATAATAAATTATATTACCATGTCCGGCTGGAATAGTCTACCTCCATACTATCATAACATGTTTTTTAACTGATTTTGTTTTATTTTTATCACAGCAATATCTGAGGAACGTTGCACATGTATTCTTCACTTGATCACGTTTCATGTGCACCTTCCCGTCAAAATTGGTTGAAAATATTGTGTACTTTTATTTCACTTAAAATATGAAATCGAATACTGTGGTGGAAAGCAATGGCCCAGTTAGTGCAGATGAATCAAAACCAGGAGATTAAAAAGCCCTCATTATACTAAGGCCTCATAGTGCTTAGCCTGTAAATTTCGGCTGGGACGTTGTAATTTCAACGCCCACACCGCGGTGTCGCCCCAGATCTTGTAACGGTACAGCTCTCACATTCCAGGCTCCTTATCTTCTTTTTCTATGCAAAAGTTTTGCACGCCACTTCAGATGTTTTTACCCACTCCTAAAACTCCTATCTTTCTCTGTTAAAAACAGGTCAATTAAAAGTCAGATTAAGAAAGAAAGCGATACTGTGTATACATTTAGTAACTCTGTTTGAGGCAAGGTCTTTGCAAAACAAAATTCTCTCTGAAACTATACCAACAATCTGTAAATGTTTATTACGATTCTAGAATAAACTTTTATTGGCTGAATATACCACGTTGAGGTGTGTGTATTTGGAAAAGTTGTTATTTAGAGGAACTGTTGTTTCAAAGCATTCTCTGCAATTTTATTTATAGTTATGAGGATGTATTTTATCGAAATAGTTATAAACTACAACCACATAGACTTTATTGAATGTCTGAATATATTGAGTGTTGTTAATTACAGAACTTAAACATTAAAACTGATATATGTATCCTTACTGGGAACAATTCTGGAAAATACAAATTGTGTTGTTTATAAGGAAAACAATCTTCATTTAGCTCTTTTTTATATTATAAATGTATTGGTTAAAAACCTTATTCCCCAAAAGTATGGAAATGACAAGATCCAGATCGCTCATTTAGCTGCTGGAGACGAAGATGTATGGTAGAGGTAGTGTATTTGTTGGAATTTTAAAGCCACACCACCCATGCAAACCCTCCTCAAAGTTTTGATTCTGAAAACCCCGTTTTTAGTGGATGCTTGTACTTGACCCCTTTGGGCGGTCCATCAAACGCAAGGAGCCTAAATAAGTAGTATTGACAAATAATATATGGTGAAATAGGATTGTACATTTTATTCTTCTAGTAGGATTTTATCCTAAATTGGGTTTCATTTTTTAATAATTGGATTTTGGTGAATTGGATTCGTAGTTTATTTTTCGCCCCGAAAGTCTTTTATAAGCCTTCAATCCATATAGTTTTCAAAACTTAAAATGGCCGCCATTTTAAATGTTGTAAAGTGTGGGTCTACTGTTTTAGTATTTTGAGATAAAATATTTTTTTTAATCCATTCCTATTATGCAAGTAGGGGCTATTCAAAATATTTTGTAACAATTTTTTTTGGCCAATGAATCATTTATGAGTTTTGAAAACTGAATAACGGGCGCCATTTTTAATTTTATAATGTGCTCTAGTTTAGCCTTTTTGCGAGAAAACATTTTAAAATCCTTCGTTATTACCCTTATAGAGCCTTTCAAGAATATTGGTGCCAATTTACTTGGCCCAAAGCCTTAAATTTCTTTTGCTTTTAAGCTCATAATAGCTCAAATAAAAGGCTGTATTTCACCGAGTGTTCCAAGGACAAATTACGCCGTGTCCCAAAAAAACTGATCAGTTTCAAAACCTAATACAACCGGTTTTTGGTACCGTAGCCAATGTTGAAGGTGACCATGTGATAACGGAACTTATAAAGTTTATTTTAATGTTGCTTGTAAATGTATATTTACTGTTTATATGTCGTTTCCTTAAACTTAAAAATTTCAACATACAATGAAGAATCGCGCACAACAGTCCGATAAGCTGGCAATATTGGCCCCAGGTCCTACCAACTTTTGATTTTTTCAAGATGTTTGAACTTTCATAAATTGAAACATATATCTTTCAAATTTAATCCCACTGACCGAAAACATAATGACACGTCCTGAGATCGTTGGGGCCGGCGTGTTTGGCCTGTCATGCCTCCTAACTATTTATTGTATGTTACGTTTTATCAAATCAAATCAAATCAAATCAAGTTTATTTCGAGAATATACATTTCAGTATTTACATAGCACATGACAACCGAAATTAGTCCCACATAAGCCACATTGGCTTGTGCGTGGGTGACGCGAGTTCTTCAAGAGGAAATTTGTGCACTCTTAAAATTACCTTACAAAGAAATTACGTTAAATATGAATAATAATTGCTAAGTTAAAAAACATTATGAAAAAAGAGGGACAGTAACAGACGGACGTTAATTTATTTTTCGTTATACTGCTTCAAAAACAGATGTTTTTAATGCATGTTTTCCGGACCTAAATACACTCTTTTTATTCCTAGGAATTAAAAGCTGATGTACTCGATACCAGCTGACTCTTTATAGTCCTAGGACTATAAAAGTCAAAAAGTGCCGAGTACGTCGTAATAATCGAACAATATTCATTCGATTACAAATAATCGAAACATTCATCGTTATTATCGAAACATTCATTGTTGTCAGTTTAATCAATTTGTGAAACTCGCTCATTTCACCAATCGATTATTACACGCGTTCGATACGTCGATAGTTGTTCATTGTTGTCAGTCTACCCTAACACAAATGAAACAGACAATCAGCTGATTGCTTCAAATAGCAAGAACAAGACGGTGGCATCTTTTGAAGGCATCTTTAAAGGTAAACAAGCTGTAACATTTTGGTTTTCTTAAGTAGTTTACGTATTGTATTGAGCAATATAACGAAAAATATAGTTCATCACACGGACCTAAAGCTGCTTTTCGTTACTCGGTCATTTTTCAACCTCGGCTTACAGTCTCGGTTGTAAAACTTGACCTTGTACGAAAAGCGTCACTTTAGGTCCTTGTAATGAAATATACTATTGTAGTACGAGGCGAAGGTAGAAACATAAATAGAAAAAATCATAATATAACTAATCCTAAAATAACCACAAGGGATACGTTGGAGGCGTCATTAGAGTTTTAGTGGAAAAGGAAACTGAATAATTTAACGGTACTTAATGAAAAATACATTGTTGTATTTTAGAGTCGAGCAGTAAAGTTAATCAAATGTGTTAAGCATAAGTTTTAAGTTTATAACTCTGGGCAACGAAATTGAATCAAAGGATATTTATTAATGACATTAGAACAAACTTTATTTATGACTTTATGTATCACATGGTAACATGAAAAATTGGCTACGATTACCTAAACGGGTTTTATGAGATTTTCAAATTGATCAGTTTTTTTTGGGGGGGGGGGGGGTGGGGCCACGTTGTATATCAAATAACTTAAATAACCCAGTTGTTATTGTGTTTGTTCAAAACTGGCCGGATTGAATAATAGATTAAATTTAATTCAATATTTCACAGAGTGCTCTTAGAGTACATTTGTAGTAGGCCAAGGCTATAGCATGATTAGAATGTGGAGATTTAGGAATTTAAATTTAGGTCAAGTTTCGGAAATAAATATAATTTTTTTTCAACTCGCCTTCAGCTTGTCATATTTAAACAATCAAGGGCTCATATTAAATCAAGTATCATATTAAATCAAGTAATGCAATAGAAATTTTGAAGCAAAAAGTGATAAATTAACTAAAATACCACCTAAGTTATTGGTCGTTAATTGAATGAAAATCCTAAATATTGTTAAAGTTTTTTGGTTTGGAGGCATGCACTTAGCAGCAAAATCGTTTGCGATTTCAAAAAAAAAATCTGTAACTCAAATTGAAGTAAATAATTCTCTCAGTATTTTAAGACCAGAAAAAAAATAAATAATATAATTTTAATGGCACTTGAGTCATTTAATTCAAGACGAATATTGGAAAATATATATGATGTTATTCACACTGCCTTCATTTGAAGTTAGTCCGAACTCCATAACTGAATTCAAAGCCGGTATTTACAGGAGGCTCTATAAGACCAAAACATTAGTATAGATCGGTAGATGTATACATTTAACTTCGAAATTAAAAAAAAATTCAAAAAAATTCAAATTTCGTAAAAATTCAAATTTTTAGTACCTTACTTTAAACTTTAGATTTGAATATGTAATATCTTATTTGAATGCCCGCAGTATTATGGAAAAACTCAAATATGTCGAATATATAAGAAAGTCTTAAGTTTTGCAATAAAAATTCTTTTCCCCCTACAAAACATTCGTCGCAATTTTATTATGTTAATGCTTTTGCCTGCCATTTTTAGATGTTATTTAATAGTGAAAGACATTTAACAGTATCTAAACATATTACCCTATCGCAATAAAATTCGAAAAAGAAGATTCCAATTTAAATTAAACTTGAGATTCACTCTGTTCGTACTTCTGATTGTTGTCTGTTTTTTACTGCGATTCCCTCATCAAAATTCAGCTCACTATCTCGAGACCTCTACAGTCTTTCATGTCACATCCTCAGGCTGTTGGCCTTAGCTTCTTTTTCCATAGATCTAGAAACCTTTCGATGCCGATTTACGGTATACATTATTTTGATTGTCAATAAACAAAAAAACATTCTCAGGAGGTCATACACAGTAATCGTGTTCCTGTGAAAAGTGTATTGAGAAAATGAAGGGGATCTTTCAAACTCGATCAAGCCGTCAACGGCTATTTGACCGTCAATTAAATATCCTTGCTGATTACTCCGTCGGCAAGTCAGTATCAAGATTGTACAAATCATCTCGAATATATATATATATGTCACAGCCAAAGTGAATACCAGCTATTATGAAAAATATCCAGCCATTATGTAAAATATCTAGCTATTTTGGTCAAAGTAATAGGCCATATTTATCACTTTATCCAGCCATTATACATTATATCTACCTGAGTTTGGTCAATGTGATTAACACTTAATCTAAGTATTCCTAACCTAACCTAGCCACTCGACCCGAACACTGAGAATTATCACGTTGACTAACCTTGTATAGCTATTATTCATAATGTCTGGTCAAAGTGATTAATATTCTAATATATTTACTTAAGCCAGCAAATTTAGTCATCTACATATAAAGCCCAAACTACCCATAACTTTTGAGAAAACCACAAGTCTGACACCCATCAACCCTGTACTTGAATAAAAGGTCTTGGTGAAAAATTCTGGGAAAAATATTAGTTTTATGATCTCTAAGGGCACAAACGTAAAGGAAAAGGCTGATGCATTATTGTTTATTTACAATTATTTGTTTACTTTCTCTGAAAAAAGCGGGATATCAGCTAGTCATGTAGTATCCAGTCATACTTAGGCTCTGACATAAATATTACATTCATCCCTTATTACATATCAATAGAATTACTCTAATTGAGTCAGCCACTTTACAATAGCAATAACTTTGATACTTTAGAAGCTAACATCGCATACAGTGATTATGTGCCAAATATCTTAAAAGCATTTCGTAAACTAATAAAATATTGAAAATATCATAAGTGAAAGCTAGAATATACTTAATTAAAATCTCACATATACTTGTCAAGATAGGAGAAGGCCTCTTTAGATCTCTTGTAAGGTAGAACTCAGATTTTGGCAGACCATTATCTGAAGGCACAAAATCATATTCAAGTTCCTCTCATCAAAACCTTCACATTAATGTCCTCCTTTTGTTCCTTAATCCCTGAGTCGCTGATCCAAGAAATCCTATATATACAGAAGACAGTAGGTGAGTTCTGTAGTTATACTGTCACTCATATCAGCCGAGCATGTTTAGTTTTGAATCCTGAATTGAAAAATCCTTTTTAGAACTACGAGATCGCTTGTTATGTTGAACATTTAGAGACAGAATGGCAAGTCTCATTGATAGCCTTCCTAGTGACTCAGTAATAGAATTTCCTAGTTCAGAGATCAAACAAAGCAATCCTACAGGGACAAAAAACAGCATCATCAACTGGCCTTTTCTAATGACTAAATCAGGATTTTCCAATCTGAAAATCCAAACGGCTTAGCAGAGAAACAAGAACGGCCGTGTCCTCATCAGCTACGCCAGGATACCTGATCACAAGGACCGACATTATCAACAGTCACAAATCGCCGATGAGACCGACTCCGTGGGTGACAATGTTAACTTATGTCCTCGCCCAAACAAAGGCTTGTGAAAGTCTCGCACAAAAACTAGTTAGAAAGCTGCGCTAGCCGCATAAATTGCGAGTCTGGGCCGCGCGCTACAATTATTGTCATTGGTGAAATCCGAGGGCTGGACCGGCGCCAGATGCAGCTGCGACCGCGATGCAGGCGAACTCTGCTGGCCACCGCAAACAACAATATCGTACATTGTGATGAAACCAGTCTTTCAAAGCGAGAGGAAAGTGGAGCAAGTTCGAATCACGCAAGAAATAGTAGCCACATTTGATAACTCATCCTACATGTTATCTAGAATTTGTTAAATTATATAACGCACAACCAATTACTAAATATAGGCTAATAAGTTGATTTTAGGCCTAAAAGTATAGGAGGCACAGGTCCCTAGGGACCCAATGGTAGGTGAGCCGAGCCTATACTTTTATACTAAATCTCAACAACTTGCACAGCTACTTTCAAAATTGAAAACATTTCCATCCATATTTGCATCTAGGGAAATTTTTATGTCTGTAGAGTATTAATACTATATACTACAAGCTCTGCCAGCCGTGCTAGCATATAGTAAAACGTAGAAAATGCCCAAATCGTCTGATAAAACGTTATTATTTTAAGGTTTATTATTTTTATTATTTTAAGGTCTATTGATATTTCGACATTTTTGTGCAGCAATATCGAACTGAAAGTTGTCTTGCACGATACAAAACAAAATTTTGAGGATTGTCTCAAGTAATAATATTCATAAACCTATGTTTTAGACTTTCGGCAAGCTCGGTAAGAGCTTTACCCTCGGAATTTCTGAAACATTGTAGCGCGGCTTTGCTTGGCTTTAACATCGATCGTATATGAGCATAATAATAATAATAATTATTATTATTATTATTTTGTCATAATTCAACTTCACAATAATTGTATAGCAAAGGTAACCAAGATAAATTGGAACATGGAGAAGGACACGTTATTGATAACAAAGGCTTGATCTCTTCCAACGACACCCTGCATGTTTGACAACCTATTTTATAGTCCTCGCCCCAGGACCTGGACCTTACCCTGCGTCTGATGCAGGTGAAACATACCCCTTGACTCATGATAAGAGGATGCTCATGGTTTAGTACCTTATCATGTGCGAATCATAAACTCGCCCACGGGGTACAACTATCCCTGGACCAAAAATTCTTTTGACGAGCTCTGAATCTCTAACAACAAACTTTCGTAGTGTATATTTGCCTTTTATTTAAATAGGCAATTAGAGAACTGATTGAGTTTACGACCCACGAGAACGCTTACTTCGAAAATAGCGCACTCACTCACCCGCCAATGCGACTGTTCAGAGCAACGGGTTAAAGAAGCCGAGCACTTTCTGAAAGAGTACTTATAAACTTTTGACAAAATTAAGCTTTGATTCTTTCAGATTATATTTTGCTTGAGTGCAATTTAAAAATATAACTCCTGTTTTATATTTTCAAAATTGTTTATTATTTTGGTAAATACCAACTTATTTTAGAAGTCACAATTCTTTTGAGTGATTTTTTGTTTGGAATATTTACAGCTCATATATTACAAGAGTAAGTTTACCGTTATTTAATTCTAAGCTCACAACGATTGTTAAGTTAGATGTTTCAGTATTAATTTGGTGATTTAATTGTTGGCTAGCCCCTATGTAATTAGCATGGTCACGAACTACATTCTCCTCGTCCAAGGTTAGAAGTCTGAAATCCAGGCTCACACGCAGCTTTAGTCATGGGTGTAGACTGGCAAGAAGGTCAATTTTTGGTAAAAGAAATAATATAGACAACAATTAAAATGATACGAAAGGAATCCTCCTGCCGTCACCACTCTGATTTGCAAGGCTATTGACTTGAAACCATTTAAAACATATTTCGTACATCATTTTATGTACAGCAGGCCTAGATGTTCATGAGCAAACCTTGATAAAGTATTTTTGCAGACATACTGTCTAGAACGATACCTAAAGCAGGTGATAAACTCTGCTGGTCTATTTATTTTTCATCAAATGAAACAGTAAAAATAACGCTGGATGGTTTTAAGTAAACTGACATTTATCGTGTGTTCCGACCCCTTTAAAAATACCAAAATGGTTCAAATCGTAAAGACTTTTGATTTAAACAAAGTGTTACTTTTTTCGAACTTCTGTGTACATTAAATCAAATAAAAAGAAGAATTTTTTTGTACTAGCTTAAATTATTCAATCATAAAATGAAAACGTCAAATTATCACCATTTACAGCGATTTTCTGAAGGGAGGAGATCGTTCTTTTGTTTTTACAGTCCGGGTAACTTTTGAGGACTCTTCAAAACAAGAGTTCTTGTGATGTAGTGCTTAAATTATGAGTGTTTTATTAAACCCATAATTTATTATTAGAAGGCATCGAAGATTTCAATAACCTCAAAAGATAGTTTACTTAAAGGAAAAATTCAGTATTTTCTGAGACTATTCTTTATTGGTCCGTAACTTTTGCTTTTTATTTAAATTTAATTATTGCATTTAATTGCTTTAGTTATTTATTCTTAAATAATTCCATTGAGCTGCTTTCAATTATTTATTTATAAATAATATGGAAAATCAATCTGTTTTTGCAACACATGAGACTGCGATTTGTTCAGCTTCTTTTAGGAAAATAACTATCCGTAACTCCTGAAGAAAACAGTTATTTTCGCTTTAGAAGCAGATTATCTGGACGAAAAAGTTCAGTAACTACAACGGGTACCCAAATTACTGTTTTAATTCACCTTAAAGCTTACTTGTACTGTAAATTTTGGTCCACTTGCAATACTTTATTTAATGCAAACGTCATTTCACTAATACAGACTATCCAAAGAATATAAGTACAATTAATTCCGAAAAGGAGAAAATTATATATTTAATTAGTTTTGAATTGTGATGTTAGGTAAGATATATACAATAACTGAAATATACAAACTAGTAGACTAAAATATGTAACTTCTCGAAATCCACATTGAATATTTATATATCAACGTTCTTTCCTGTAACTAGGGGTTTTCACATTATAAATAATAAATAAACGGTATCAGGAAACTGAAACATACTTTCTCCCTTAAAGTCATTTAAAACCAAAATACTCTTGTAATAAAATAAAACAAATAAAAAATTTATTATCTCACAAGTACATGCCAAATTTGTTCAAAACCGGTTAGCAATTAACGGAGATATTGGTTTTTGAATATTTGTCACAGGAATACCATTTGACAACGTACTGCGTTTACCGCGAAACGAAAATATCAATCTCCGCAACTAGTTGGCGGAACTAGTTGAACTAGTTGGAATCAAAAATCAATATATATATATATAAAAGAAGAGTTGTGTGTTGGTATATTTAGTGCTACAGCCAAAACTCCACCTCGTAGACCCATGATCTTGGTATCAAATTAAAGCTTGGAATCTCATGATCTGCACTATGGTGGTTGGGTTTCGATATCTTATTGGGTGTAGACACAGGATCGTCCGAAAGGGACCTATGTCAAGGATTTTGTGAGTACTTGAGGTTTTATTTGTTTATATCAAAACACATGGTTTAATTTTAAAAGGTAACTGTGGTTAAAGTGGTTGCCAACAGAATGCAGCACTTACAATTGTTTTTGTACTACAGGTGAATACAGTCTTATTTAGCAAATTTGTTTTTATTTACGTTTTCAATTATTTAGTAAATTTTTACTGTTAGGTTATGTTACTAAAAAACATGAAGTGCACTAAAATGTAGAGTTACATATTTTTTTGTTTTTATAAATTCAAAGATACTATAAATAAGACGAAAAAAATGTCAAAACGTAGGAGAAAATGTTTGCAATTCCGCATCTTATAACGTAAATGAACGATTGCAAGAAAAAACGAAATAACGAAGAGAAAGAAACACATCTAAGAGTATCACGGGAAAATTCACAGCGACATCAAGAAATACTGTTGTAGCAGATTTGGAACAGAATTGGAGTCAGACGCACAAGGTGCGAAGAAAGAAATAGTCAGGACAGAGATATAACGGAGAACCTTTGAAAAAGGGATTAAACTGAAGAAGCTGAATTAAATTAAACAGTTTAAAAGCTGTTAACAAAAGGACAAGGAACTATGATTTTGGCTGTAAAGTACACATTATTCCAATAAAATGTAGATTGTATTGAACACCCAAATGTAGTAATTTGCAAGATGGACAAAATTTGAAGTTATTGCATAGCACAAAGATTAATTTCAAAAGAAAACGCATATTATGTGCTGTTTGAAAGGAAAAATAAGACTGCTACCACCAAATATGCCTCCCCCGGCTTTATCAAATATAGCTAATATGTATGGAGAAACATCATAATATATTGAATTTTAGATTACATTAGACGTTATAATTCTTGCTTCCAAATTACATCTTTTGGGCTAATATTTAGGCCTTCATAAGATTTTTCAACCCAGCGAAGCGGGTTAACAACAGCTAGTTCAAAATAATGAAAAACACTTGGATATATAATGATTTTATACGTACATGCTAAATTTCATGAAAATTGGACCACTGGTGTCGCCTCTAGCTTTGTTTACCTACACACACGGACGGACAAACACCATTCCGAAAACCACTTTTTTTTGATTCAGGGAACACTAAAATGAATATATCCCCTAACAACTGAAATTCGAAAATTTTGACGAAAACAATCCTTTCTCCTTATACTATGTTTAGGGGGGAGAAAGAAAAAATTATTGATTAATCCGGTCAATTAAGTGAAATTTGATTGAAAATGTTGGCCTTTTAGTAGGGAGAAAAGCCATCAACAGCTAGGAACAGACAGAAGAAACACGATCGAGTCTCCTCTTACATCTCAGTAGGAAAATAGTTTAAAACTTCCACGAGAATGTCATCACAGGGCAAGCTTTTTCATCTAAAGGAAAATTAACAACATTCAGGAAATACTCACAACATTTCCAGTAATTTGACACCTCAATCATAAAAATTTGTCTAAAATAAAGATTTAGACAAGCCCCAAGCTCACGTAAAGGGTGTAGTAACCACCAATTCTTAATAATTCCTTGAAAAATAACTATTTTATGAGCTCACCAAGACCTTTACTTTGGACCAGTTTTTATAATTGAGGTGTCAAATTTCTGGGAATTTTGTCACTATCTCATGAATTTTGCTCATTTTCCTTTGGGTGAAAAAGCGTTGCCCCATTGGGCATGTATGTTACACACAAATGTACATGTATTTCTTATGGAAGGGATATGTTTTTAATCAATAAAATTAGTGCTTACCTTGTAAACGGTTGGACCAAAACAGACATGTTATATACTTTCCTTTCAGGAAATTTAATTTTCTTTAATTTTCAAATTTAATAGGGAATACCAAAAGTTGCTAGTTTTCAAGATATTTAGGAAAAACCTAAATATGGTACCTTCAGACCCTCCTCCCTCCCCCCGTTCAATGGCTACAGACGGGGACTTTTGATATGTTCACCTCCTACCTAGTCCAAACAAAGCTGCAAAGTTAAAAATAGTGTTCCAAACATTTCCCTCTATACCTTTTTGTTGCCTGGACTAATATCATTTTTAAAAGAATAAAAATTCCATAGTGTGAATAAATAAATTAAGGAATGCATTCCAACTTAAAAAATAGCAGAACATATACCTAGAAACTCTTGAAAACAAATTGAGACAATCTAAGTTTTTCTCTTTGTTTCAGGCTCTGATTATTTTTAGGGGCCGAGTCCCCATCAGAACCTAGATCAGAAGGGAACCTAGGTAGGAAAGGCTCAGAACCTAGGTCTACATTAGAGAATAAATGTCGTCTTTTAAAATTCAAAATAAGAGATATACTAGGTGACTCCATCGTAATGGACATGATTTAATTAAATTGTGTGTGCTCTAACACCCATGGACCATTATTTTCTTGGTCTGTGTCTAGTCTAACACCATACCAGCTATAAAGCTGCAACATTTTCAGGATGAAATTGTTTTTGGCAAGTTTTAAACTCGTCTATAAATCATGTACTAAGTTTTAAGAAACAATTTATTTTATTATCTTCTAGCTGATCAACACGGTTTCACCCGTGGAAAACAGAAAAACTTCCTTGGATTCATGAGTTAATGTTTAGGTTGCCATGACAACTTAATAAGCTTCCCTATAGGGTCAAAATCAAATAAAATTAGCTTTTTAGAAGCTTGCTGTTTAATTTAAAAAAGACGTACGCTAGTTTTGATTCGTCCTTAACCTTCTCATATGTGCATGCAATACAGAAAATAAGTTTCAGCCATACTAGTTTTTGCGTGAAAAGCGGCCTAATGTGTGATGTTAAGCGTTACCAACAGTGTCAGGGATTGAGATAAGGCTTGATTCGAATTCTCTGACCTTCAAAGCGCAAAAATAACCATTAATTTCTAAGCAATTGAGCTCACCATAATTCTAAGCAATGGACAGACAAACCTCTAATTTCATTTATATTGATACATCTTTGATGCTGTTGATCAGTGTTGTCTCTGCCAATGCATGTTGTGTATATTTCAACGTTTAAGAGATGAGGTAAATAATCTACAGAATTAAGATAGGAATTTCAAAATCAAGATCTGTCAGCCTCATAAATCCATTAAATTATACTGTCCATAAACGGCAGTACAGTAGAGTCCCACAAACCCGGACTAATGTGGACCGAACGGTGTCCGGGTTTGTGAAATTTCCGAGTTATCGGAAAATGAGTAAAAATAAGGAAAAATAAGACTAGTTTCTGTTATTTCTAAAAGAAATCATTTATTTATTGCATAGAAAAAAATACAAAAACTACATTATCAGTTACCAAAAACCTAAAGAAAAACCAAAACTGTTTTATATGTGTCAAACCGTGCTCTGGCACTGAATCTTAGTGCACTTTATTGCTCTGGCAGGCTTTACGAGTTATCCAGAATTCCGGGTTATCGAAGTCCGGGTTTGCGGGACTCTACTGTAAACGTATCTTAACCCAATTACATATATATCGAAATTCTATACCAGGCTTCAATCGCGACCAATAAGGAAGTTGCGAGATACTGACTGTAACCCAGATAGTGGAGAGAGGAGAATCTAGGCGCGAGCGCGGGGGGAAGCTCTACAACTACAGGCTAGACGATAATAGTGGAGTGCCAGGAACCGGTCTTTGCCAAAACTGCGGCGCGCCTGCGAACACTGACCCGGCCACGGCTGTAGCGCGTGCGCGCGACGCGACCCAACACCGCGCCGGCACCGCGCATCGCCAGGCCCGGCGCGCCTGCCAACACTGACCCGGCCACGGCTGTAGCGCGACGCGACCCAACACCGCGCATCGCCAGGCCCGGCGCGCCTGCCAACACTGACCCGGCCACGGCTGTAGCGCGACGCGACCCAGCACCTCGCCGGCACCGCGCATCGCCAGGCCCGGCGCGCCTGCCAACACTGACCCGGCCACGGCTGTAGCGCGACGCGACCCAGCACCGCGCATCGCCAGGCCCGGCGCGCCTGCCAACACTGACCCGGCCACGGCTGTAGCGCGACGCGACCCAGCACCTCGCCGGCTCCGCGCATCGCCAGGCCCGGCGCGCCCGCCAACACTGACCCGGCCACGGCTGTAGCGCGACGCGACCCAGCACCGCGCATCGCCAGGCCCGGCGCGCCTGCCAACACTGACCCGGCCACGGCTGTAGCGCGACGCGACCCAGCACCGCGCATCGCCAGGCCCGGCGCGCCTGCCAACACTGACCCGGCCACGGCTGTAGCGCGACGCGACCCAGTCCGCGCATCGCCAGGCCCGGCGCGCCTGCCAACACTGACCCGGCCACGGCTGTAGCGCGACGCGACCCAGCTCCGCGCATCGCCAGGCCCGGCGCGCCTGCCAACACTGACCCGGCCACGGCTGTAGCGCGACGCGACCCAGCACCGCGCATTACAGGGCGTGGCAGCTTCATCAGCTCTTGACGAGAGTGCTGATACCGCATTTTCTATGGGATCCTATTACTGGACGCATGACGCATGTCAATCTTAGTCAGAACGGATGAGAGAGGAAGAAAGGTAATCTGGAGAGTTTAAAAGTAAAAACAAAACAAACATTTGTACCAAGCAACAGTGTTTCTCTAGGTAATTCTTATCCAACGTTTTGAAAAAGGCAGCGAAATGTCGAACAGAACAAGTGATTTTTGTGATTGCACCTTGGTACTCAAAATGAAAATTCGATTATGCATGCTGGGAAACAAATAACTAAAAATATTCAAGTCGCGTAGTTGAAATGACTTTCTGAATAGTATAATGTTTTCAAAGACGGTCGTAAATGTAACTGTTATCACTGTTATCAATTGAAGATCAGTCATCGTTTTATAATCACTACTTTAGAATGTATCATCGTGTAAATATTTATACTGTGTGTCCCAAAAGTCCCGGACCGTTTTAATATCTTTTAAAGTAAGCCAGATATCAAAACGATATTTTGCTTACCTTTCAGTTCTAAAAAAAGCTACTTTTTGATGTACATGTCATTTCTGCCCCTGCCCCCAAAATTTGATCTTGGGGGGGGGGGAAGCCCCAAATTTTAAATGTGAACCCCCATCTTGCGACTGCTTATTTTAAAGGGCTTGTTAAAAGAAACACAATGCCACAAACTGGAGGTCGATATCGTGCTCCAGTCTAAAATGGCGGTCATTCAAAATTAAAAAATGCCATCCGTCAATTAAAATTGAGTATTTTCTGTGTTAGGCAATTCACATTTAAATCGAAAAAAATCGCCAGAACACTTTTCAACTACTTAAAAGATACAAAAATAATAATTTCTTGTTGTTATCTTCAAAGCTCAACCCTCTAAAATTGTTTCGGGGGAAGGAGCTACCCTACTTATTAAAATGTAAACTCATGTCGTGTAACCACTCATTATAATTCAATGATTGCGTCAAAATACTAATTTATTGTGGGTAACTATGTAATGCTTATTGTCAGTTTTTTTTTTAATTTTAATCACCTTTATCTAACATTTAGAATAAAATATTCAAAGTGTTGCAAAACTTATTTTCAATAATTGCATTAAACTTCTTAAAATTACGACTCGACGATTCCTTACCTTTTTCTGCAGTTCAGAGTAAACGCTCTAAGTGCTTTCCTTCTACAGCTGTACAATGAGCAATACTCATTCAGCATATTAAAATGAGTCGTCATACGATGTGAGTTGATATTGGAGTTGGTTGGATAAACCCCCCCCCCCCAAAAAAAAGAAACAATTTTGGTGGGTTGAGCCTTGATGATGACAACAACAAATCATTATTTTTGTATCTTTTAAGTAGTTGAAAAGTGATCTGGTGATTCTTTTCGATTTAAATGTGAATTGCCTAGCACAGAAAATACTCAATTTTAATTGACGGGTGGCATTTTTTAATTTTTGAATGACCGCCATTTTAGACTGGAGCACGATATCGACCTCCAGTTTGTGGCATTGTGTTTCTTTCAACAAGCCCTTTAAAATAAGCAGTCGCACGATGGGGGTTCACATTTAAAATTTTGGGGCTACCCCCCCAAAATCCAATTTTGGGGGCAGGGGCAGAAATGACATGTACATCAAAAAGTAGCTTTTTTAGTACTAAAAGGTAAGCAAAATATCGTTTTGATATCTGGCTTACTTCAAAAGATATTAAACCGGTCCGGGACTTTTGGTACACACAGTATAACCCAGGGTAAAATTAACTAACCTAGATAGATCTGTTTAAAATTACTGAAATTGTAAACGCTTTAGATGTCCAAGATCTCGCACCTCTTGTGAGTCAATAAATAATTCAAGCTTGGACTAAGTATATTTTTTTAGTCATTTTAGTGTAGGATACCACTGACATGTCACTTAGAAGTAGATAATCAATGATGATACGTTGATGAACACTTTAAACTAGACATTTCTTCAGTAATGGCAAATGTCAAATTATAATCAGTTCTCTATTTCAATTACATCAGATTCAGATGTATGTGTGTGGTTCTTTTTGGTGATTCAGAGTTTGATCGAGGCTTTGATAGAGTGGAATCTTATTTTAGTTTACTAAATATTTGTTTAATTTTTTTTATTTCATAAAGCTATCGGCTTTCTCCGAGAGCTTTGTGTAACTCATTAATTTAATTCCTAAAAGATCTTAGACCTGAAAGAAAATTTCCAAAGAAATTATTTTTTAAATGATGTTCGTTAAATTATGACCTTGTTTTGGAGGAGGATGTCTTGGAAGAGTTCCTCTTACATCTGGGTAGAATGTCACTCCCGCTTTCACATTTTGTAATCTTCTAAATTAATGACAAACAGAAAAACTCCGATAGAAAGTGGGAAGCCATAAGGAATGAATTCGCTAATTGGCTATCACTTTACTTTTATAACGACCTTAATATTATGTATAGTTTATTACCAAGATAATTTCTCTATAATTAGAACGTCCAAACGGTCATTGTATAAACGGTTAAAAAGTGCATAAAATGTGTATTCCAATTGTGTGACCAGTTTGTAGTGACTCTTCATGTTCAGTTCGTCGTAAAAAACTTTATCAGAATTGTATTTTTACTATTCACGATATATTTAAATAATTCTAAGTCGAGAGATAAACTTTTCGCTGTGGTTATTAGTATTACGGGAACACTACGGTCATTTAAAATACTGATACCTAAAAATAAGATAGCATGTAATAAGGATAATGATACTTTCAACAAATAAAAGAATACAATATTATTTCTTTAGTCGACTTTTCTGGATGTTATATTTTATCGGTTCTAACTCCGTTTTGGTTTGTTCAATATAAAATAAAAAAAGGCTTTAAAAATTAATTAAATTCGATGCACAAATTGTAGAACAATTTAAAAAAATCTAGTAATGTACCGGTAAAACAAACTATAAGTTTGATAACGATAAAATACGGTATATTTCGTTAATAGGACCATATAGCTTTTGCTCCTAATGTTATTCAATTCAAGTTAAAAACACAAAAAATCTAAGAATCAAAATAAAAGAAACTATGTTGAATATTATTTGGCGTGTTTTAGACTCCAGAGTTAATTATTCTGCGTTAGGCCTACTTTAATTTTTGTTTGTTTGTGAAATTAAATGATCGATGTTCACTTCGTCAGTTTCTGTGTGGCTTTCTTTCAATTTTGAAATCGCTGATCTAAAGCAAGCATCCAGAATTGCAGGCCTATAAATTAACATTTCTAAGGCTATCTTACTATTTTCATACAGGGTGTCCCCTTAACAAAACAGACTTCTTTTGTGGGTTTCGCATAAAATAATTATATTTTGTAATACGTACGAAGTGGTTTGATTCTTGATTATTTTCTATAGCGGCCATATTTAGTTTAAATTTTAATATCACAAAATTATAAACAGTATACAAACTGTTGGAATGTGACAAAAATATAAAGGATTTTACTTTTTCCAAAATTATTTTTTGTAGGATCTCAACACAAGTAACTGAGGAAGTGAGGAAGTATTAATTTTTCGTGTTAAGTCACTACGGCAAATTTGGGGCATTTCTTGCATGTTGCTTATTGTGGTATATACATCAGTGAGTTAAAAACCTTTCATCGTATTGACACATAAACATCTGTTTTTAGTTCCTTTTTGTTCCGGCCTATAAATCAGCTGGTTTGCAGCAAACCGACGTTTAATGCTTGTTTATTGGTTACTTTTTAGAGGAATGTATATAGTGGCAGCACTAGCAGCAGTAGCAAATTTTTGTTCTGTTTGTTATAGGTTATGTTCGAAGGATTGAGAAACGTATTGGTTTATGCAAGGACTATGTTATGATTGAAAGTATGTTTTTATGGTAGAATAATGAAAAATATCGTACGTTACATACGGCCGGGAAGTTTTGCCGTACTCGCATGAAAATCCCGCACACGCTTTCGCTCGCGCGGGAACCGCCATGCTCGTCTGGCAAAACAGTATAAAAATACTTCCCGGCCTACTAGTAGTAACGTAATATGCCATATCAGTTATTTGTGTTATAAAAACTACTAAACCTTTGCATTTATGGAAAGGAAAAAAATTGGCATTTTTCCCTCAACAACGTAATGTATAATTATTATTTCATTTTAACATAACAAACAACCTTTAACAGCCACTGCTAATTTCAATTAGTACAAAATAGAAACGTGGCAATCCGTACTAAAATAGCTTCTAATATACAAATAATATACTACAAGTTTTAAGTTGGTTCCTCAATTGGTTCAAAACTTAAGCACAAATTACACATAAACCATAACGCATATTATTAAATTAAGAATAAAAATATTAGAAACAAATTATAACTGGATTTAAATGGTCCTAGAGTAAAATAATCTAAACTAATGTTTTGTAAAAACAATATTACATATTCTAAAATTCAATATACTGTAGATAAGCTTACACTAAACTTTTCGTAATTCTAGAGTTTAATAAGTAGAGGTGTTGGCGTAAATGTACAAAACTTATTGAATTTACTATTCTCTATACTTGGAACAAATTCAACATAGATTTGAATATTTAGAACAAGGGAAGAGCGAGAAGAATAAGTCCTTCTTGTGAATAACTCGGTAGTTCAGTATCGTGCGGCCGGCCGGTAGCATGTCCAAATGATTAATTGTGCGCAATCCGTGTATTTTTGTAAAAAAGTATTTTTAAAGTATTAAATGTGTGACTGTGTGCATGTATTGTACTATGTCAAAACGTGTGAACACGATGACGACCTTCACATCACTGAAGTAAATGGAGCCTGCCGTTTATTTATTGTGAATGATTTAGCTACGGATTGTATGATATGAATCTATAATTTTACTTACGTCTTCAATCCTTAAAATGTGTTGGTAGACGCGTTTTAAGAATCGAAGACGTAACATATCTAGTAATCTGATCATATTGTTGATTTTAGATTAACTTGTACTGATGTGAAATAAAGAAATACGTATAAAAGGATACAATAAGCTAAAGCCGCCAAATAAAAAAAAAATAATTTATGCAGTCTTAAATTTTGTTTTTAGAATCAAGTTAACAGTCTTAGCACAATCTAAATTATTCAGCCATCTTAAAAAACAATCTATTGTAAATTTGTAAAAATGTATTTTCTGTGTATAAATAAATAAAATATTTACATAAGTAAAATAACTGTTATGAATTTAAGAATACAATCAATTAAAGCCAAATATATAAGTATTTATTTATAGAACCTATATTCTTGATTTTAGAATAAATTATTCTTGCGACAAATATAAAAATAATTAATCAAGAATATAATGAGCTCTAGCCAAGAATAAAACTTTTATTTGTAGAACATTTATTCTTGATTTTAGAATAAATTATTTTCATGAGAAGAATAACATTAATGGATTTGGAATAATGAGTTAATTTTCTCTTTATTTTATTCTTGTTTTAAATATAATTCATGTTTGTATTAGTAATATTCCTATATTTAATTTAAATAAAGATAAATAATTAAAAAATATTCTTATTTTAAGTCAAATTAGTGTTTTCTGTATATCACGAATAAAACTAACTTAATTTCAATATTTTTCATTTAGATCGAGAATACAGTTTTTAGAGTGTACAATACACTTTATTTAGATTAATATTTACCCAAAAATATTCAAAATAACAACTTCCCCAACATATGTAGAATATGCCAACATATAAAAATAAATGCCTTATAAATTAGTTGAGTATGCAGGTTTGCTGCAACAAGTATAAATAAATTAAGTTATGTGTTGGATTTAATTTTTTCGTGTGATCATTTTATTTGTTTTTATTTTGACTGATTTGAGATCATTGATTGTTTTTTGCTTACATTATTTATATACTATAGCAAGAATACAAATTTAAACAAAAATATTGGTCTAACAATTATCCGAATAACAACAAGCGTATTACTGTAATGGATACCGATGTGATTCCCATGATCATTTTATTTGTATGTAAGCTCTTCAATTATTATGTAATATTCTTTTTTCATTATGTATATAAAATATTCTAAACACTTTCCCTTACATAAATTATAAAAAATCTCCCAAATAAAAAAAATACTTCTTTAGGAATTCGCTGAGTACGGAGGTTTGCTGCGACGGGGGTATATTCTTCTCAAGAGAGTATAGACATAGTAAGCATGTTGAAAGTGTAGGCCTAGGTATCTTAAGAATATGAAACACATGTATACATCATAATAACTTAAGTACATAAATATTCAAGTCCTTGAAAAAAATTGACATTAGTACTTGAATCCCAGCTGTTGAAGTTACATTCAAAAACCCAATCATTAAAAATGTAAAAAATGAGCACGATGTTACGATTGACATGCCGTCACATATTCATATGTTTGTTAACTTTGCTTAGGTGCTGACAGGTTTTGCTTCTTTATGGCTCGTGAGCCTCAGGCCTAGTTGTTTGTTTTAGCTTAGCAACAATAATTAGTCAGGGATTGTGTAGCATGGCGGGGTTGAGTGTGTGAGTGTGCGTGTGTCGGTAGGTGGGACACATCGCAGGCTGGAGTCGGTGACTCAAAGTATAATAATCTGCTGGCATCCGAATCGCCAAAATTGTACTACATAGAATTAAAATAGAAGAGCTGAACTTTGTATAAATTTACCCTATTCTAATAACTAATGACAAAAGAGAATCTCAAATCTGAGGGAATCATAATCAGCCACCGGAGAACTCTTTTGACAAGTCAAAATAGGGTAAAGTCATTTTCAATAAGTCCCAAATGACCCAAATGGACAAAAACTAACTGTTAATAGCTGAGCATGGTTCCAAACCAGCGAGCACAGAAAAGAAACTTTTTTTTCTGTGCTCGCCGTTCCAAACATTTGTATTAATTTACAGTAAATAATCTCTGTAAAAAAATAGTAAAATTGTATCAAGCCTAGTGCAGAACTTCCTCTATTAGCAACAAAAAATATATTCCCAAACTTGAGATTTGTACAAAGGATCGTAACGTAAAAATCATAATCAAGTAATACATTTATTCTTTTTTTAATGACATGATTCAAACTGCCAAAGATAAAATAGTTGTTTTTCCAGTTAAGTTTTAAAGAGGGAATTACAGAGCGCTCTTTCTTTGGCTGAAATAGACGTCTTGATCAGCGAGAGTGAGCGAGAGAGAGAGAGAGAGAGAGAGAGAGATGGAGAAGCTGAGAGGGAGAGTAATTAGCGACCGGAAGTTGTGAGGTGACGTCATCATTCGGTGTGATCGAGTCACCAGTGGCCGGACAGAGAGCGGGACGAGTCAAGATGAAACGTAATCATGGCTGCGTTTTTTCGTTTCATACTTTCATATCAATAGTATTGATTCGGTCCGTCGTAAATTACATTCAGCGGGGTGGGGTGGTGGGCGGGGGCGCGGGGTGCGCGCTGGGGTTGCCGGGATAAAACTTGAATAACATTGTTCACTATTTACAGTAGTGTGTTAAAACGAATTAAATTTTTTACCGGCACATGCGCAGATGAAAAGTGCGTGGGGGCGAGGACGAATTTAATGATTTTTTCTCTCTCCACCCCTTCGCACGCGCGGGAGGGGGTAGTGCGAATCGAGGGAGGGAATCGCTCTCATTAAAGTGTACGAATATGCGATTTCACTCCCCGCGTTAGTTTATAGCTAGTGATCTCTCGTCGCGGCGGGTAGTGCCTCATGTAGCGCTTCCGTACCGGAATTCCTTCTAAACTCTTTTCCAAATTGAAGTTTTTGGCCGTACACACTCGTCTTTCGTTCGATAAATTACAAACGTTTCGGTGCATTTTACACGTTGTATATTTTTTCTTCGGTTTCACTTTCTTCCGCCATTTTTACTTTCCTCCTCATAACTCAGTACTACCGGTCCGACTCATTTCTTCCACAGTGGCCTACAGTATTTACAACTCTTTCATTAAGTATCTGCTTCAACACGTAAACATTAAGAAATTGTACTGATCACGACTTTAAAACAGAAACGAACAAGTTGAATATATCAGCCCGCCCAGTGTCGCGTTTGAATTTCGCGGTTCGCATTGACATTAATTTCTCTGGTGCGTAGAAAATTCGGCGCATGTCGCGAGGCTCCGTCAGGCGTCTATGATGGCCAAGAAAGAAAATGCTGTGATCTTAAGTTAGGATTTTTATAATTACTTTTACACACTTGGACCCCGGCTTTTGACCACATATTACACAAGGTATGTACACAGTTTGTTATCAGTCAGACCGACCTTCAAGTAGATTATAACCGGTTTTTAGTAAACCGACGATGAATGACAACTCGACATAGCCTATACTCTAGACCGCCACTTGATTCATTGTAGTTGTCGTATCGTACTCTCTCTTTCATCTTGCTCGTTTTATACTATCGATCCATGATGTCTTTCTGTACTGTCATCCAAATATACATATTTTATGTTTACATAGGACTGTTTACTTTCAAAATGTCAAATTTTGAATTGATGACGTTGCGTTATCAAATAGGAAACCGGAAATAGAACTATAGATAACACTCCTAGACAAAAATAGTGTGTATAAATCAAGTAATCTTAGAATATTAGTTGTGGTATTCACATGAAAATACACATTGTTATTATGTTCACTGAAGTTAGTTGTGATGGTTGATTACTACTACCATGTGGAATGTGTCACATTCAAAATTTCCCAATTTATGCAAAGATAACATGAGAAATTGTGATTTGAACATTCACATACTACAATATCATAAAATACTACAATTAATTTTGAAGCACATATTTTATACCAATATAGTAAAAATTATGCTGGGAAAAGTTACCTATTAAATGATTAATGGAATATAATTTGGTTAATATTGTGAATGAGAATAAAATTCTGTATAGCAGCCTAAATATGACTGATTGAAAACTTATTAAAGCAATATACCTACTCTGAGTCATCGAAGGGGAATCAGCAGAAATTTACAAAATAACTTACCTATTGAAATAAAATTGATGAGTTCAGTTCCCATGATCACCTGCAAATTTGGCTACGTTTATTTAAATGGGTTTTTATAAGTTTTGAAATTGATAAGTTTTTTAGGGACACGGTGTAGAAACAACATAGTATCAATATATCTTCATAGTTTCTGAATAAAAGATTAGTAGGATATGGCTTAAAAAAGCATGAGGTAAACCTAAACTAATATTATTTTTAAATTGAGACAAATATATAGACTAACCTTCAGTTTACTGCTCTTGTTTCGATAACATTTGAGTGTACGTAACATGTTCTAAAATTATGCCACATTAAAATTTGCTCAAATTAAGCTATAGCTTGAATTTAATTAAATATAAGTTAGGGTTCATAGGATCTTTATCATTAATCCTGAACTATAATTTTGATCTTCCCCTCAACCATTTCACATAATCTAGGGTAACTGGTAAAATATTTTAAAAAGATCGCTCTCATAGTAAAATAATTAGGGGCATGTTAGCCTTTAGCAATAGGCCTAACATATTTGTAGTTTACTTATAGACTTGATTTATTTTTTATTTAAAAAAGAGTCGAGAAAATTTAAGGTTACAAGCTGAGTTACTCAATTTCACTACCAAGTTATTGGCTTTTAAGTCAAAGCTTATTTAAAGACAGTGCCATATGTTTCGTGGCAATACCGAAAACTCAGCGAAGCCTTAAAGCTTTCATGTAGAAACAATTTACACGTTAGTGAATTAATTTGTATCAGTGGGATATATTAAGACTAAAGATAATAATATCAAGATGCCTTGACACATAGAGTAGACCTAATTACGTAAATGTTAACTTTATTTATTGTTTGTATCAGACAATAGTGTTCTGTGACAGTTAGGTTAGGTAAGGTTCTGACGTTGGATTTAAGATTGTTGCCACTCACCAGAACCTCTTTAGTCTTTATTTCTAATATAAAACATAAGTTAGAAGAAGATTATATAACATCCGATCAGGCGATATGATGGATACATTATCAACTGCAAACAAAACAATACTTAAGTTTTCGATGTTTTATTGTAAAGTGAGCTGTACAAGATCTATGTAGTGCCACAAGGCATTGATAGTATCATTCCTGTCATCTTATTTATTTGTAATGGTTGAATCACAATAAATAATGGTTTACTGTAGATTATAAAACTATAAGCGATAACTATATTTGTCATTATTCAGAAGAATAATCTATAATTTGGGCACCAGTATGGATTTCTTTCTTATAAACTGGATATACCACTGTCCTCGGTCTCTTAAATTTTTTATGCAACAATTTCAGTAGACTGCCTTTACCTGAACTCCTTGGGACTGAGACGCATCTGGATATGGTTTTTTCGATCAAACTGACATCCCCTATGACACGTTAAATTAACTAATGCATACTGTAAAAGCCAATACTCTGATTTAGACTGTGATTACTGGTCTATAATCTTGCCCATGAGAATCATCGATACAGTAGGCCTACTATCCATTTCCTGTCGATCATATCCAGTTAAACTGATGTTTTGATAAAAATCGACCGGTTAAAAGGATGTTACTTCCGTGGAGTGAAGTGAAGTTAAACTGATGTTTGGCTAAAAGGTCTTTGGAAGAGGGCCTTACTACTCTGGTTAGTTACTCATCTACGATGGAAGCATGAATATTTATTAGCAACGCAACAAAATATAAATCTACGGTTTGGCTCATTCATGAGGTATCAATCAAAACTGAGCTGCTGTAATGTAAACCAGTGTCATGAAAATTAATTATATTAGAGTTATTTGCAAACTAGTATTATGAGAATTAACGGTATCATATTTACCAGCTCAATAAATTGAATATATTTCTATAGTTTTCGTGTTAATGCGTACTATTTTCTGTGTGATGAGTTGTTCTTCGTAATTGGATAATAACACTAATCCAAAGTTTCCCTTAGCGCAGAAAGAAATTTTAAAACTTTTTCTATGATTTTTGTTCGACTTTGGAGGCTTAAAAACAACTTAATCATCGCCTGTATATTCAGCACATTAATTTTTTTTACATTTGCACTTTTTTACATTTAAAGCCCCAATTATCTGAGCATTCAGATTTATTTTCAAACTGTTGTATAATAAAGGTGAATTAAGTACACAACTCTCTGGGGACAACAATTTAACTGCATACTATTCATAAAGCTAGAAAAATCCTAAAAATAAAATAATTACTCCGCTGCTCCTCACTGGATTTTGTATAGTCATCTGCATATTCTCAGGATATAATTGAGTCACCTTTGTTATTGTAAGACACATTTTTAAAGAATTAATTTTTATTGAATCCCAGGGTGACTTTTTGTTCAAGGGCCCCTCAGATGTCAAAAACAGTATCTAATCATGACTTCATGCAGAGCCATCTCTATAGTAACAAGGCCGCGGTGCTATAAATGGCATCCCAAACACCAGCAGTGTCATTTTTCACATTTTCTTCGAATTTTGTTCTAGAGGCATACCTTTCTATTAGAACATGGAAAAATTTGTTGGCCCAAAAAAGGAGCATCCTTTACATCAAACGAAGATGTTGTGGTCCGTGCACCGAAGACACATGACGTATTTGCGACGGGGTCCGTCGGGCTGCACTTATTCACGTTGTTGCAGGAGCGCTTTCGGCTTCTCACTACTAGCAGTTGATGATGGTGAGAAGCCGAAAGCGCTCCTGCGACAATGCAGATAAGTGCAGCCCGACGGACCCCATCTCAAATATGTCATCCTTTACCTCACTTGGTGTAAGTGCCCCCAAATTTGGGGGTTTTGTGCTCTAAAAGGATCATATAAACTCCAAATGTTATTTTAGTATATTTAGAATATATATTTGCTCCCTAAATTACATCACAACAAATAACAGATGCTTCTGTGAAATTGTAAATTTACCAAACACAGAAGTTTACTTAAAGAGGGTTCTCTACCAATGGCAGTTTTTGTTTTTCTGCGACACTAATGGCAACTTTTGGAAGTGTGGCTCCACAAGAGCCCATGTTAAATTTGTACACTTTTCACTGCGTAAGCCGTTGCAGGATAAAGGGGGTATCATTTAGTGTCTCCAAGTCTTGAAATTAAAGTTATTCGGACATAGCATTGTAAAGATAACGAGTTGCAGAGTATTTATTGCTTCTCCAAAATCGTTTATAGTCACTCATTAAAAAGATACATGGCGTTAAAGTTGGTTAAAATCAACGGAATGTATCTTTAGAATACGTTATCATGAACGATTTTGGGTTTGTAATGAACATTCTACAACTCTTTATCTTTGATAATCTATGTTAAATTACATTTTATTTTGAAAACTTTGGCGCTAAATGACACCGTGCAGAGCGTGTTTTAGGCATGTTTTGGCGTAGTTAGGGAACCCCTCTTAAGGAGATCTCTGTCTCTAGCTGTTGCAATTATCATCCAGTTGCCTTTAAGTTTGGTAGAGGAATTATTTCCTATCATCTGATTGGTGAGTTTCGTTGAAGAAGGAAAACAGAAAAAGAATGCCTCCATCCCAATTTTGTTGGTTGGGGGTGCATAAAGTTCAAATAATTTGGGGTTTTTGTGTCTATAATGGACAATAAAGGCCCCCAAAAATGAAACTCATCCTCATTTCTGAGCCTGCTCTGTGCGAACGTATTTGTTTGAAATTAGAATACTTTTCTTTTCTTAGGGAAAAATACCACTGATTATTAAAGTTTTTATTACCTTTACCACAACTTGAGAGTAGTAAAATATTCAATGTTTTTAATGGTATAATGACCTTTGTCAATGTTGGGTGGATATCATGACTGAAGGGTCGGGGTAATATGGAACTCCCCCAGTAGAGAGGAGAACTAGGGAAACTTGAATCATCCCCAGAAAATTTTTGGAAATTCAAACCATAGTGGTAATCTAGCTCTACTAATCTACCGCGGTGCACCGAAACTGGGCTTCAAAATTTAATCCGCAAAAGGGTCCACACTAATCCCCTCACCGAAACTGGGCTTCTAGCCTTGCGCCTATTCTTGACCGTGCGTGCGGTGAAGTACTCTGGAATGTCACCTGAATTGCCGGGGGGCACAGTCCCGGCCACCCCTGCCAACCCCCGCCAGCGCATTTAACTTGTTGAACTTGAGAGCAGTTACATCGCAATAACAAGCAGTAACAAGTGATCTCCAATTTTGTATTGTTTTTAAGGTAATAGTGTTATTGGTGTTGTTTGATGTTTTAAGTAAATAGTATTAATAGTGTTGTGTAATTGTTTAAAGTAACAAGTCAAAGAGGGAAGGAGAACATTGTTAAGGACAATTTTTTTTATCGTTCGTTGGGTACATTTAAAAGTGGTGAAGAGCGGTGGCGCTGCTGTAATAGTAAATGTACGATGAGACTGTACCACACCCTGGAGGATTTTCCAGGCAAGAGTATTTTTCAGTGAAATTAGCGGTGCAGTGGTATTAGTGAAAACCTTAAAATCACTGTAAATTGACTCCTACGTAGGACTAAACAGTGCGTCCTATTCTGAAGAGCCGAAAAGTCGGAAGAAAAAATGTTTGCAGTAGGACTTTATCAATAATAAATTATTCAGCTGAAAAATGGCCACATTGACCTTATGTCATTCACAAAATGTGATGGATCTTAATCGTCACCAAATGTTTGATGTACGTAAATGCATGCTGTTTCTAGCTGTTTCAATTGTGTTAATGTTTTCTTTCTCCTTTGGCGATTCACCCGCGGGAGTTCTAGGAATAAGTACCAGAGTCCAGTTTCGGTGCACCTCTGAGGGGCCTGGGAGGCTTGGAGCCCAGATTCAGCGTCTACCTGGATTTTGGAACCCAGTTTCGGTGCGCCCATCTACCGTCTACCATATACTCTTAATTGCCTTTAGGCTATCTAGAGGCTTAAAACATGGTGGAATTCAATAATCTTCTATAAACTTAATACAAAAGGGTTTTCTTTGTTAAATACCTTTTTCAGCCATCCTACTTAACCTATTTTTATGATTGAGATGACATTTTAAAGTTAATTATGATCTAGCGCACCAGCGAATGGTAATAAAAAAGGCTCATTTATTTTAAAGCTTCTTCCCCCTAGCCTTGATTTGTACCGCAAGGGAGCTTGTAGCGCTCCAGACCTGACCAAATTGCATTATAACGGTTTTAAAATGTGATTGTAATTTAACAGCTGATTATCTTGGGACAAATTTTTAATTTTTGACATTGTAGACAAAAATATATGGTCTGCAACTGTAAACAAGATTTGATACAGCTCATGATATTAATGTTTAAATGGACTTAGTGGTGTAACAGACTTTTTCGGGCCCCCCGCAAACTTATTTTTTTGGCCCCCCATGAGTTTTTTTTAACCATTAATACAAAATAGGCAGTTTTGTAGGTAAATTATGGGTAATAATGCATAAAAGGGCGTGTTTACTATTTCGATCATGTTTTGATAGTTATATCTTTACTTGTTGACCGTACGCCACCTTAAATGGGCAAAGAATAGGGAATTAATTGTCATATAAGGTTGATAGCAGCTAGCAGCAGGGCCATCGAGAGGCCATGTCAACCAAATCTGAAACTAGAGGCCTGGGACGAGCAGGTTTTTTTTTGATTTGGGATTCGTAGGCCTTGAACGACAGGGTCATGCTAACTTATAAAAACTTAAACAGTAAAAAATTAACTTTTTAAACTTATCATGCAAATGGCTATTAGTGGAAATAACTGCAGTAAAACAACCATGCTTTTTGGGTGTTGCAGCGCTTGTGACTCTATGGCAAAATGTTTTCACACCATGTAATATGAAACTCTCTTTGCGAAGCCTTCCTTTTATACCTAAATAGTTTATTTCGCTAGCATTAAAAAATACGGTAAAACCCCCAACTTGGCGTGATGCAAAATAAATTAGGCCCGTATTATACACGGATACTCAGAGTCCCAAGTGGCTGGGCCGCCGACGTCCCGTCTGTGTCCCGGAAGTGTCCGGGAAGCAGTTTAGCATCTCGGACATAGTCGAGACGCTGCAGAGACACCGCATTGGAACCGCCCCACCACCAAATCACTCAGTGGTTACCATGAATATTTTTTCGTTAGGTACTGGTACATGGAAATTTTTCCATTTCTCGTATCAAATCTTCACTGTTAATTTTTATCAAGTTTGTGTTCCAAGTGTTTCTAAGATAGTGTTCCACACGTTTTATTTTTCGTTTTTGTTGACATATGATTCCAACCTTGTATCCCATAGACATGGATATTTTTCCACTTCACAAATGAAATCTTCTGTATTCACTTTTTTATCGATTACTTTTTTCATTTTTTATATGGTTTCAGAAATTTGTCTTTCGTTGCGGTCTTTTTTGATGCGATGTTTATTTCACCGTCAGCTTCTTTATCCTGATCAATTTCTGGATAAGTTTTTTCGCGGATTTCACGATTGTTTTCTTTATCTTCACACATTGATAATTTTTCTACTTTGTTGTCCATAATTACTTTCACTCGAACACACTGAACAACTTAATCGGTCACAGGTTATCTATGAACTGAGGTGACTTCGTTATCAAAACTACCACTCTCGGGCGTTGTGCTGCAGGTGTGTCCGTGTATAATGACTCGTGGGACGTTCCCATAAGATTCAATGTTATTAAGACTACTGTCCGCGAGAGTAAAGAAGTCCCCCGAGCCAGAGCGATCTACAGCAATGTCCGCATGTTGCGGCGCGGTGTTTCGGTAACGCATAAACGAAAAAATGCAGGCGCCGAGCAACAAGCGCCTGCAATTGTTCGAATAGGCCAGGACTCAGGGGACTTCTTTACTCTCACAGACAGTAGAGACGCTGGTGGCCCAGCTGCCGGGACGCAGATCAGCGTCCCGCGTGTGTCCCGTCTGTGTCTCGCCCTCCGACACAACCGGGACACACTTCGGATGCAGATCTGCATTCCAGTCAACTGTATCCATATATAATAGCTTGTGGGACACTCCCATTTGATCAATGCTAAGCGAGTGTCCAGGGAAGCTAGCGTCCCAGCCACAGGGATGCTGAGTGTCCGTGTATAACACGGGCCTTAAACAAACTTTTTTCTATTAATCTTGGGTGTGATGGTACTAAGCAAAGTTATTAAACGCCCGTGAGTTTAACTATTTATTTGGCGAATAGTTAACGGCCGTAAAACAACTGTGTTTTCCTATCGCTAGTGTAAATGACGAGGGTATAATGTATTAAATTAAAAACGGCTGTGGAAAACAGGGTACCTTCAGACCCAGTGACGGATCTAGGGGGGGCAGCGGGGGCTCGTGCCCCGGGCGCCGGTCAGTAGGGGGCGCCAGCGCAGCGGCCCCGGCGCCCCAACTGGTTGGCTCCGGTTAAGTAAAAATTGAAAAAAAATAATTTAAAGTGACATTTTTCGTTTTGCGGCCGGCAAATCTCTCTGTAGCATCACTGCCGGAAAATCTCCGTCGCATCGCGGCCGTCAAGCCTGATGTCTCTTTTTATGTGACTTTCACATATCTCGTCGTTTGAAGGCAAGAAAACCGCTCGCTCGTTTCGCGGACGGAGAGTACTCATCACGCGGTCGAAAAATCGCTCGCTCATTTAGAGGTCGGAAAATCGCCTGCTTCTTTTGCGGCCGGTAGACCTCTTGATCGCATCATGGACGACAAGTCTCTCGCTCTTTTCACGGCCGTCACATCTATTGGCCGTATCTTAAACAGATAATCAGTAGTTGCTGGTAGGCATCTTTCTTTGTTCTTTCACTGCCAACAAGTATTTCGCTATTTTTGAGGTCGTCATATTTATTGACCACATTGCGGCCAAAAAACTGTCGTTTAGACCACAGCTGGCGAATATATGCCGCATTGCAACATTGCAACTACCGCTTGTCCTTTGTCACGGCCGGTTTCACCTTCCGCGGTCGCATCGGTGCTGTCAAATCGCGGTCGTATATACCACGGCCGGCAAATCTCTCGGTCGTATTTCGGCCGCAAAAAATCGCTGTTTCTTTGAACAGCAAATCTCTTGGTCGCATTGCCGCTGTTAATTATGTTGGGACATATCGCGACCGAAAAATCTCTCGAACGCATTGCGGCCGTAAAATAATATTGTATTTTATTTTAAATAGATTGGGCTGAAGTATTCGTTTTAGAAGGCAACATGGCCGATTTCACTGTTCGGGAATTCTTTTGAAATAGTTGGAAAAGGTCAGAAAAGAAGTCTGAAGTTTCATATGTAAAATATGGTTGACATATTGCTATCGTTTTACAGCGGCTGGCAAATTTCTCGGTCACACTATAGCAATAACAGCTCTTGGTTTGGCTGTATCGTAGCCTATGAACATCGGTTATAAAAAATCATAAGAACCATAAGATAAAATCATATTATGATATACGAGATAACTGCTTATCCATCACATTAAAGACACATTAAAAATATAATATATTTCTTGTGTTTGGTGGCGGGTGGGGGGGGGGGGGGCGCCAAACTCCGATTTTGCCCCGGGCGACAGTAAGTGTAGATACGTCACTGTTCAGACCCCCATCCCTCCCCCGCTCAAGGACTACGGAAGGGGACTTTTGATATATTCACCTCCTAGCTAGTCCAAACAAAGCTGCAAAGTCGAAAATTGTGTTCATGCATTTCCCTCTATACCTTTTTTTGAGCATTCGTAGCCTGGACTACAATTACAACTCTGCAATTGTACTTTAAAATCTGTACCTACTCCTTGGACTATGAATTATTCACATCGCAGATTATCTGGATGAGGTTGACAAAAAGAATTATGATAAAATTTGGGTTTTCTTTTGAGTATAGCTTTTTAAGTTGAGGCCCAACCAAAACACAAGCAAAGTAACACAATAACTATAACATTGTGGTGATACGTAGAATCAGAAAGTCATGGGAGTATTTGATCTTTAAATTGATATTCGTATTACAAATCTGCCAGATCTGATGCAACGCTTGATGAGTAGACTGGTTTTCCGTGCAACATAGACGAGATTCTTCTGCTGCAATGCTGCCATGAGATCGTCTGGCAGATGAATTCTGTAGTGCCTCGTTCACTTGCCATAGAAAGAAAATAGTATTCCTGTGTCTTACAGTTTAACTACAAGATTTTAGATTTTATCTCTATGGATATCTAATACGACATGATATAGGCCAAATGAGATGTTTGACGTGATCTGACATCAATCTGACACAAAAGCAAAGTATACGGTATTTATAATATGCATTGTTGGTCATCTGGAGGTAATCAGAACTTCTATAATATGAACTATTACAATTTAACTAATCATCCAACCAATTTTAACCTAGCAATATAAATATTTATTGTACAGTATACATATAACTTAAGAATTACATACATACTATAATTATGTACAGATATTTATGATAATCTTAATATTTATGAGTTGATAAATCAGTTAAATTTTTATGTACCGAAGCAGTTCATAATATATTCTCTACCTCGCTTGTAATGTACTGGTAGTTACAGTAGAGTATTTCAAACAGAAACTAAAAAAAGTTTATTTCAGTGTATGTATTTACATTTTTTACTTGATATCCGAGTTGTATTCAACTAATTCAGTAATCAAGAGTTCTACTGTAACAAAAAAAAGAGAAGCCGAGAGCCCTTTTTTTAGCTCAGTCAAATCCTATGCATTTCTTCCAAATCCCTTAGGCAGTGAGCATATTCTGATAAATAAAAGCTCATTTTGAGTATGTATATGCCCCTGATTTCAGGTGATCATGCGGTTTTTGGTTAGGTATTTTTTAGAGGTATGTGAATTTTTAAATGTAACAATATTTAAGATTAGTATGCAGCAGTCGACTAATGTACGTTAACGATATCTCCTTCCTTTTCTGATAAACCTGTGCTGTTAAAGTGGTGTTATGGTAATGTAATGATATATATTCAGTTGTGAAGGCAGCTAAAATCATTTCTCTGTACAGTGATTTGTCTCTTTCACATTTGAATATTGCTGCTATATATTTCATGAAAGTGAATAACCCTCCTAGCCATTCCACATTTGTGAAATTCTTGCTTCCTTCCACTCGCACTGACCTTTCAAAAATGTGTAGATCTCTCAGATCTCTGTTAGTAACAAAGAGTATATTTTGCTAAAACACGCTTCAACACTCTAGGTCCTGAGATCTTCTATATATCTTTGCCACTACAAATCAGTTACCACAACAAAAGTTTTAATTTGTTAATGGGACGATGCATGGGCGGATTCAGGTTGTAATCTTTGGGGGTGTTAGCTCATATGGGCTTGGGGCTATGAGTTCTTCATGCTCATATTCTAAATCACACACATTTTAATGCCTATTTCAAGAACCCATTTCTTTTATTTAACAAAACCCCATTTTATTTTTTGTTGTAGGTCACTTGAATCATGAAAAGCACCGATCATTTGTATGTAATTCATATTATGAAAACTGCTAGAATAAAGATGCTTGCTATTATTAATCATAGCTAGAAAAATATTTTGAGACACTAAAAAATGTATATTTGTTTTCAAAGCAGGTTGTTTGGAAGCCAGTTTGAGCTTAAAAGCAGTTTTGATAAGTTATGATTGTCGGAAAAAATATGTAGTTTTAAATGAACATGACAAATTTAATCAGGTGTCATTAATTTGAGGCAAACTTCAACGATTACTATTTTATAACAAAAACATGGAATGAAAAATTAATAAATCAAACAAAACCAAAATCCAAATAAAATTGGATCAAAATCATATTACTGTATTCAAGTCATGAAAATTTATGCTGGAAAGCTTTTTTCCCATGCAAAAAGTTCACACATCCCTGGAAATCCGCCCATGGGCCAATGAGTCAATTACTTTTACATTGGGAATAAGCTCTTGCTTTGTTATTCATTTGATCTAAATGGAATTCAAAACAATTGCTTAAAGAATTTATTTCTTTCGATTGTCATAAATTATGTCTTGAACCCAGAAAAATATAAAGGTTTATACTATATTGGAAGACTGATTGACAGAGAGATTTTGGAGGGGAGTGTACAAGCTTCAAAAGAGGTCGCTGTCCCACAATGGAATCATTCAAACAAATTGATATAATGTAATAAATAGTTAAAGGTCCAAGTATAAATACTGTGGAAACATATTTAGTTATTTACTTTCTGTTTGCAAAGTATAAAAAAACCAACAGGAAGAGCGAAGAGAAATCCTGGAATCCCATCTATGTATCCCTTAAATATACTTAATGACTAAATATATTAAGACTTTTGAAATTAATAAAATAAATAATACTTTTTTTGTATCAGGGGAGTGATGAATAACATTGCATCATGTTGAAAAATGTTAGCGCATGGAATTGCTGAGGGAGACAATGTACACAACTCCCATGATGCAAACAACATTTTTCCCTCAGTTTGACTAATAAGTAAAAATCACAATATACAAACAACTATTCCATCAAAGAAAAAAACCATTAAAACAAAAGAGCAACATAAATTTTTTGTATTCTGCTTTTAAAGTGAGCAATCCATGTAGCTGCAACCATTCTTACACTAACATAATTTGATTGTTACAACGATCCTTGCCTTGTAAACACATTTTATCAGGTGATCATTCTTATGAGTTTACTCTTTAGGGAGTAAACAAGTAACACTCCCTTCAATATGTCAAAGAAAATACACATGACTAAGTGTAATGAATTTTATACTCAGCAAATAACTGATTTAGATTAATAAATAATTATGAACTAGATCACTGTACTGTTGCAGCTTCTCTTGCAATATTTAATCCAGTTAGCTGTTTTGAGTTAACATTTAATTCTTCTATAATTGACTCAAAGAAATGTGTTAATGTGTGTTTGAAGGGCTTTAGGGCTTAATTAGAAAAAAAACTAGATTAAGGAAATTCGGCAAACCTGTTCACTATCCCCTTTTAATTTGACAAATTAATCTTGAAGATCGGATTAGTAGTCACTGAAAACTCAGTCTTTCACTTGTGCATAGGCCGTAACGACCACACAGGGGTTAGGGGTCCAAAATCGAACTTTAACCACATGTGAAACAGCTCAAAAAAATCTGCAGTAATGTTGATGTTTTAATATCGTGTTTATATAGTAATGAGTTAGTATTTTGAATGTATTTTGATCACTGTACCTCAGTAATGAGTTAGTATTTTGAATGTATTTTGATCACTGTACCTCCTGTGTGAAAGTATTTAAAAATAAATAAATATACTTAAACTATAAAATCTGTCATATTTTGGATCTGTAGAAATATATACTGTTAACTTTATGTTTCCTTAGAATCCTGATTCCAGCATGTATTGTAAGTGTGGACCCAAAGTAACTCACCACTTAGTTACTCAATGTAAGAAAATCATTCATCCTTTAATTAAGGAATGAGGTTTGCCCCGGGGCCCCCAAAGTTATCATTACGGCCCTGCTTTTGTATTAATATCTACTATATATTTGTCAAATACGTCTCACCTATCATCGCACAGCCTAAACTATATGACCTAGGATCTTGAAATTTTGCGTGGACGTTCCTTTTAGGGCGTAGGCATCCGATAAGAAAGGATTTCACATAATTCGAAGTTTCAAGGGGTTTTTGGCGAGGTCAATTTTTTCCATCAAGCAGCTGGGAGTTAGCTTCACAAATGTATAAAATACGCTGTCACAGCTGATTATAATTTGCTTTCTTTCATCACGGTGTTATGATTTTTGTTTATTTACTTTACGGGACATAATTATGCACTGTATAAAACTTCCATTTAGTTTAGTTTTATCACCTAATCTGTTTAATCATAAATTCAATATATGGCTCCATCTCTATTTCGGCAGCGGGAGTTGTAATTATGCCTGTTACGTTGATATGGCGTTTATTCTAATTCGACTTCTATGGTTTAAAGCCTGAAGAGCGTGCTGCCTTTAGTGGTTGAGTCTTGAAATTAAATCCCGGCAAGACAGAAAGAGAGGGATACCAAAGTTTATTTAGTCACCGACAGACTGTAATAATCTAATTATTTGATCTATTTATATAGAAATACCCCCGTTGCAGCAGACCTGCATACTCAGTGAATTTCAAATGCAAAACAACATATTTTAATCCAATATAGCGAGATTCGACATGTTTTTGTAAGCTCCATAAGAATAACATGGGGAATGAGTATGCAGGTTTGCTGCTACGGGTATATTAAAACTGGCTGGTTTCAATTCAGTATTTAGTAGATCTGAACTAGAAGAAGCTATTTACCAAGTTTTATCAAGATATGTTGACAAATAAGCAAGATATAGAATTTTACTTATTTCCCATAAGGTTAACATTGGGACAACGTACTGTGTTTACCACCTTCAATATCTCGACAACCAATGGACATAGAGAAATGATTCAAATTACTAAATTGTTTGTTTTTTCGAGCTGAATTCAATGGTGCCAACGAAAATTCGATAAAATTTATTTTTCTATGTAAAAAACTCAAAAAACACATTTTTGGGGGGGTTTATCCCCCTTTACCCCCCCTTCCAATGGTCCGATCGGGCTGGTTTACGAACTCGTCCGAATAATGACTATTTTACACGTCTGTGCCAAATTTCATTCCAATCGGACCAATTTTGCGAGCGCTATCGTGCTCACAGACACATATATATATATATATAGATATATATATATATAAAATTTTGAACGATTAGTGTTTTTGGCTTCTGGGGACCCCAAAACGAAAAGTTATAGTGGTCCCGGGCTTAGATCTTACCATGAGACCTACGGTAATAGCTTCTTCCCTATAGGGGAAATTCGCTAAAATTATAAAAATCTCTAAGTTTTAAGGGTCTGTTAGCTGAGTCAAGTTTTAAAACACCCCCATACAAGTGTAATGGATAATCTTTTGTTTACGCTAAATGGTTCACAAACGGATACGTTTTTTCAGATGGTTTATAATTTGATTCTTTGCATAATGGTTTTATGGTTGGTTTGTCTATTTATTTAGGGCATATGCACTATACAAAAGTTACATTTAGTTATGGTTTAATCCATCAACAGTTTCCGTACCTTACCTGTTTAATCATAAAATGTGGCGCAATCTTTATTTAGGCAGCGGGAGTTATAGTTTTTTCGGTAGGGCGTCCTTAACGTATTCATCTCCCAAAATTGTTTGGCGAATTCCTTTTTCATCTAATTCAAGGGTGTCCTTGCTTTGCACGGGAAAAAATAAGTTTTGCAATCTGTAGTTGACCTTTCAAAATATATTAAAAATCGCCCATATATGCAATGTATGTTAAGCTGTAAACTAAGTGAATCGAGTTTGAAACTCCATCAACGGATAGCGCCACTGTTCCAAACATTCAGCTCCTTATAGAACTTTATTGATACCCTATTTGACAATTCTGAGCTGTATTGGCAAATATGCATAGAAATCCCTTAAAATTGACACAATTAAGGTTAAAATCTGTCTTGCCCTTTTAGAGTTATGATGGGGAGAAGAAAACCTACACTATCGACTGTAATACGTTGAACTGTTTTTTTAAACCTATATAACGCCAAATCACGTAAACAGACCTCTACATTACATATTCCTTAAAATAACCTTTTTTCATTTTAGTCCCTTCAGATTCGTCAAATCAAGGTCATACTATAGTGCTATCGTGAGCGAAGCCACGGGAACTGCTAGTATAATAATAACAGTAATAAAAATTCCATCATGGCCATTTCTTGTAGAAGGAACTCTGTCTTAGAATGTTCAAACTGACAGTGTGGCTTTGCAAAGAGTGTTCGTTCACTTAGAAAAATCTACTTAGATCCTTATAATTATATGTAGGGTGACCAGCTCATATTTGGTGCTATATGAGAGTATAGATTATAAACCCTTTAGAGGGTTCCCTACCTATGCCATAAAACTTGCTCACCGCAGTGTTTGTATTGCACTTTGAGTTTTCAGAGTAAAATTTAATCTAATATACCATTGCAAAGAAAAAGAGTTGGATAATGCTGATTGCAAATCAAAAATCGGTTATTTTAATGCATTCTCAAAGTTTATTGCATTGAAGTTGACCAACCTTTAGGTATGGTAAGTGCATTTTAAATGAGTGAATATAATTTTTTTTGGAGTAGAAATAAACACTATACAACTCTGCTCTTGCAATGATTGATTCAAGTAAATTTTCATTTTAGTGGAGTACTGGTTTTCTGTATGTATTTTAATAAAGTCACCCGCCTGTGAGCTTGAATGGCAGATATCAATTGACTATAAAAATAAATTATTTGAATTTGTTGCTGTTTATTCCTTAAAAAGAGGATCCCACAGTAGTAGGATGTAAGATTGTCTCAAAAATAACATTCAGGGTTTTGCATACGCTTTAGTTAAAATAATTTATTATTCAGTCCACTTTAAATCAGGATGCTTAGAAAATGAAAAAGTGATGTAAGAATACTTTGAAAGTGAATGAATAAATAAATTCATTGAATCAAATATTTTCCAAAAAAAGTATTTGATTCAATTACTCATTTATATAAAAGTGTAAAGTATAAAACCAGATAAAAAGAAAAACACCTCAGAACAGCGCACCCAAATAATGCCCAGAGCATCAGGGTCTGACTACTTTGCATTAGTAAATAATTATTTTACTGAACTTCATAAATTGGTGCAGTCAGTCACACCGCACTGAGTAATTTACCTACCAGTGTTAGTAGTTGATTTACCACAAGCTGATTGTTATTAGGCATCCATCCACCGAATAATTGTTTTGGTGGGTTTGGTTTATAACTGGAATGGAAGTAGCAATTGTTGATTGTTAGGATATGGTGGTTTTGTCTTTACAAACTACGATGACCAGTGACTGGTGAGTCACTCCCCGGTGGGTGAGTGCGAGCAAACATACCAAATCTGACAAATTTTGATTTGGATACAGTCATGGACGTTTCTAGTATTAAGGCCGCTTTCACATAATAAATCGCTTTTTAGGGTTTTCTGCCTCGTAAAATCCCTTACAGAGTCAGTTGATTTCAAATAAACAACAGATAGTGTCAACAGATAGTATTGATAACCAAATCAGCTGAAGCCTTAGGTGCGACGTTACCATTTTCTGCTGCAGCCTTCGCACTTGAGATGGCTATGGTACAGTTGGTGTGATACATCTTGAGATAAACAAACTGTTTAAACTTGAGTTAGTTTAAGTCGAGCGAAAGTAATTCGAGAACTACAGCCGATGAACGAAGTCATACTGCCCTGAAATGTCAAATTTTTCTTTTACTTGTCAATTCAACATTTTATTGACTCTAAACCAATTTTTGGTGATTGGTAAATGTTTTTACCATCAACATAATTTAATAGAATTTGTCAATAAAATTTGTTGCTTGTTGACCTAGATAGTTGATTTTTTCACTTCATATGTGGAGAAACTTGGCTATATCAAGTGTATACTTGGATTCTACCAGTTTGACTCTTTCCTCAAGTCTAGGTTGTCTGGGTGTATTGATTTAAAATTTTTATTTTATATATATATATATATATATATATATATATATATATATATATATATATGAGACAATTCTTATGAATGGAACAAACAAAGATTTGTTTAACTTTCAGGGGCCATGGGAGACTTGCAACATTTCTGTCTGAGATGGAACAACTACCAGTCGAGCATCACTTCGGCATTTGAGAACCTACGAGACGATGAAGACTTTGTGGACGTGACGTTAGCCTGCGATGGAAAAAGTCTGAAGGCTCATAGGGTCGTCTTGTCAGCCTGCAGTCCATATTTCCGGGAACTGCTTAAGGTGCGGATCATTCATTTCAGTAATTTTTGGTTTATAAAGAAAAGAACAGTGATTAATTTGATGAAAATCTGGAATTATTACCAGAGAATATTACTGGAATATTTCATTTTTTTGGTCTAAAAACATCAATAATTTCTAAATGTGACCTCACTAATTGAAACTGACCATTTTTTTGCCATCCAGGACATTCAGAAACAGATTCCTTATAAATTGAAAGAGATTCAGTATTGATAAATTTAAGGAGATAAATATTTTATCTTAAAGCATTAAACATTGTAGGGAACGATTTTTTTGTAATTTTTATGGATTTCACTCAAGGGTGTCTACCATTGAGAAATTGTGAAAAGTCAGGAAGATGTTGGGGATTTTGAATGGTTGAGATGTAGGGAAAAGTATCTAATGTATTCATTCGATACCATCAAGAGATTTGAGGGACGCTTTGCTACGGAATGATTTACTGTGCTTTTCAAGATTTTTTGATGCAGTAATGATAGCCGTAATGATTGAGAAACATTTTAAAGGTGATTTAGTCGTGATTGATCTCATTGCAGAAGACCTTAAACATTTAATATTTGCTAATCAAGAAGACTTTTTTTGGCCAGAATTAAATGATAAAACAAACTAAAAAGCAGTTTTCAGCCACAGTCAGCAAATCTCGTGGTCCAATATCAGCAGACAATTCTATTGCGGCTGGAAAATTTCTAGATTGTATCATTGGGCAGATTTCTCAGTTGTATTCATGGCTGATTTACCTCATCTAGATTGAATCTAGCCAGAAAAGTATTTTTTGGTCTCATCTGCTGCGATGAGACCAGATCACGACTCAATCATCTTTCAAATATCTCTCAATCATATTAAAGCTAGAAAATATGTGTTATACTGCATCAAGAAAATGTTGACATGACCAGCAAATCATTCGGTAGCAAAGCATGCCTCAAATCTCTTGATGGCGACGTGGTCGTGGTTGATAAAGTCTTGTGGCTGGAAACATGGGCGGATTGAGGCTCAGTTCTTTGGGGAAAAATTCTTTGGGGGGGGGGGGTGTCTTCTTTCTACACCTTAAAATTGCTTAAACAAACACACACACACAGTGTCATTTTTTTATTGACACTTTGCTGCATAATAGAGGTGGATGGCAAAACTCATAATTTTATCTTTTAATTTACCTTAATCTGTATCAATAAGTTTATGGACTCACTTTTGAACCGTTTTCCATGAAATTTGGTACATATAAGTAAAATTTCACGAAAAAGGTTTTTAAGTCATCCATTTTGTCTAAACTGAATTGGGTTCTTCTCCAGAAGCCCACATTAACCTATGCAAAGATATTGTTTAATGACATGTTTACGTGATCTTTAGATCTGGATCTTTGGTAATTAGTCAAAGGTTATGACAAGATCTGCTGGGCTCAGAAAAATTTTAAGTTTACCGCAGTTTATTCAAGAAAAATAATCACTTTTCGTTTGTGATAGTAGATCTTCCTTATTGCTTTAAAAATAAAATCTGAGTTTGAAAACTCATTTTGTTCGTCACCAACCGATTGTTTGTTAGACTCATTTTGTTTGTGAGCCGACCATTGGAGCCGCAGCTGATTATCGTCTTTTGCGGCCATTCGTATAATTTGAAAAGTATCACTCTCCGCACCACTATAATTTGTGATCTCTGTATACCGTGTGTCCCAATAGTCCCCCCCCCATTATTTCTACTATTAATAGAGATAAAAGTATAATATTCAGGGGATGTTTATATGACCAAAAAAGGAATTTTTTGGTGTATGTCAATTTTCACCCCCTCCCCCCCAAAAGGGGTAGTTTGGGGGCAAGTCAAACTATTCAAATGTAAACCCCTATCATGTTATTCATAATTTTAAAGGTCATAATCAAAGAAAAAGAGTGGCGCAAACTAGAGGTCTCTACATCAATCCTATCGAAAGTTATGGCAGTTCAAAGTTTTGATTTTTTGAAAATCAAATGAAATTCTTACTTATGTAAATAATGAAGAAATAATGATTATTCCTGTGAAAAAAACACCGAAAATTATACAGAAAATGATACCGAAAATACAGGAAAATGATTATTCCTGTGATTAAATTTAGATTAACCGCTCAAAATGTCCACCATTCACTTCCAGGCAGAAGTAAAGTCTGGACTCAAATGCCTGCCTCATATTTGCCAATATTTCTGGTGTGACTAGCTGGCATGCTTGTTCAATCCGAGCTTTCAATTCATAGAGATTAGAGGGTTATTCATCATAAATTTTGCTTTTAATAAAGCCCCAAAAGAAAAAATCGAGAGGGGAAAGGTCTGGTGAACTAGCCGGCCATTCTACAAAATTTTTATTTTATTTGATTTTCAAAAAATTAAAACTTTGAACTGACATAACTTTTGATAGGATTGACATAGAGACCTCTAGTTTGCGCCGTTTTTTTTTTATTATGACCTTTAAAATTGTGTATAATTCGATAGGGGTTTACACTTAAATATTTCTACTTACCCCTAAACTACCCCTTTTGGGGGGAAGGGGGTGAAAATTTACATACACCAAAAACTCCCTTTTTTGATCATATAGACATTCCCTGAATGTTATACTTTTATCTCTATTAATAAAAAAAATAACAGGGGGGTGGGACTTTTGGGACACACTGTAGCCTATTTGTGATTATCTTTCACGACCGTTCGAGTCGTTCACAAAGTTAAGCCTTCTCTTCAAATTTATCTGCTTCAAGTTACTCCTGTTGTTTATTGGAGATCAATAAAACGATTTTGTTTTATTTTTATAAAATTGTTGGTTTCGTACTATAATTAGAAAAAGGGAGTTTAAATTCTTATTACTTCAATATGTAGGTTTGAACTTTAAAAACAGTCCATAAGTTTGTTAAAAATAATTTTGAACAAACGATTGCATCTCAGCCATCAAATTTCTCTTTGGTTTCATGGCTATCAAATAGTTTGACTGTTTAAAATCATGAGAGGTAAAACTTCTTAGTCGTACTGCAGCAAATATAAATCTTTTGAGTCTGCATATAAACTAAACCTTTTGGTTGTATTATGGCAGGTGTGGCATGCAAACATTGGGGTAAAACTTAAGAAAATAATTTTTAATTATTGTGCTCAAGTATTTGTTGTAGGTGGCTATATACCCATGTTTTTATTGGTCGTGAATTTTTGAAATGATTAGAAATAGTAAAGAGAGAGTCGGGAAATGTTAGTTAAATAATAGACACCCTGATAATATGATTGTTTGAGCAGAATTGCTATATTTTTCAGAGCAGTTTCCTTTCCAGTTTTGAACAGTTTTTTCTTAACTTTCATAGTGATTCTCTTTAAGTTTCTAAAGATCACTAGTTAATTGAACAATCATATCATAAAGCATGTACATTTCTCACTAACATCCGCCAATGTAACTAGGATGTCTTATAATTTTTCAGAGCACACCATGTAAACACCCTGTGATCGTGCTGCAAGATGTGATATTCGAAGACCTCCACGCCCTCGTAGAATTCATTTACCATGGGGAAGTCAATGTTCATCAGAAAGCCCTACCTTCGTTCCTTAAAACCGCAGAAGTCCTGCGAGTAAGCGGCCTTACACAACAGTCTGAAGCCAAGGAAGAGGTAGTGCTGTCTTTACCTTGAATTCTTACGATGTCAAAATATAGAATCAAAGTGCACATGTTCCAAAACATTCGAAATTGAGATAGCGGTGTCATTTTTTTCGTCTCGTTACCATGCACACAGCTGTGCTAATAGTTTGTTCCAAAAAATCATGATCCAATAATAATTTAGTGTTGAAAAGTGAGGTTGGCAACACATCTCACATGTTCCACTGGAACATGTGAGTTGTGGCAGACTAAGAAATCAGCCAAGTCACGTGACTCCTCTTGACCGATAAAAACACAGCTGAGATGTAAACAACCAACTGAGCTATAACCTATAACCTATAAAAGTCATTCCAAAACTCACATGTTCCAATCCAGTGATTTCAAAACTCACATGATCCTCATAATTCCTCAAGACAGTTCCAAAACTCGCATGTTCCAAAATATTTATCAATTTTTCACTATGATAACGTGAAAATTTGATATTTTTGACTGCTTTAATGATTTTCTGGTATAGTTTTCCATTGAATCCACTCCTCTTTGTAATTAGTATGCTGTTGGAAATATATTAGGCTAGTTTTTCCCAATTTGCCAAAATTGTAGATCTTGGATCATGTGCACTTTGATTCTAACCCCCTCACATTGATCTTTTTTTTTGGTATTAACCTTTTAGCGAATTTCCCCTATAGGGAAGAAGCTATTACCGTAGGTCTCATGGTAAGACCTAAGCCCGAGACCATGATAACTTTTCGTTTTGGGGCCACCAGAAGCAAAAAACACTATTCGTTCGAATTTTTATATATCTATCTATCTATCTAACTATCTATCTATCTATCTATCTATATATATATGTGTCTGTAAGCACGATAGCGGCCGTAAATATGGTCCAATCTTAATGAAATTTGGTACAGACATGTAAAGTGGTAATCAATTGGACGAGTTCGTGAACCAGCCCGATCGGACCATCGGAAGGGGGGGTAAAGGTGGATAAACCCCCCCAAAAATGGGTTTTTTGAGTTTTTTACATAGAAAAATAAAATTAATCAAATTTTTGTTGGCACCATTGAATTCAGCTCAAAAAAACAAACAATTTAGTATGTTGAATCATTGCTCTATCTCCATTGGTTACCGAGATATTGAAAGTGGTAAACACAGTACGTTGTCCCTATGTTAACCTTATGGGGAATAAGTAAAATTCTATATCTTGCTTATTTCTCAACATATATTAATAAAACTTGGTTTGTGGCTTCATCTAGATGAGGTCTAATGTATTTTAGTCTAAAACCCACGAAATTTCCATTTTTGTGGCAGCAAACCTGCATAATCATTCCCCATGTTATCCTTATGGGAAATAAAAAAATTCTATGTCTTCCTTATTTTTTAACATTTCTTGATAAAACTTGGTATGGCTTCTTCTAGTCAAGATCTACTAAATAATGAAGTAAAACCAACCGTTTTAACATACCTGTTGCAGCAAACCTGCATACTCATTCCCCATGTTATTCTTATGGAGATTACAAAAACATGTCAAATTTCGCTATGTTGCATTGAATTATGTTCTTCTGCATTTGAAATTCGCTGAGTATGCAGGTCTGCTGCAACGGGTGTATTTCCTCTTAAAAAAGCCCGTCTGGATTTTTGAGAAAATTTTCAACTTCCGTGGTGTTAAGAGACATTAACCAAATATCAAAAAATATTTTAATTACCTCGCAAATACGGTAACATGTTTAAGTTGTGATTTCATATGGTCATCGTACTCTGGGGACCACGTACCCGTTATATGTACATTTACATGTTAATATCAAGAATCAAGAAGTTTATTTCCATAAGCAGATACAATATTTACATTACACATAGAATTATAGTCATGGAAATTATTCCCTTCAAGACTACCCATCTGTGTGTGGGGAAGTGAGTCTCAGCCACTTTTATTTTTGTTACTAACTAAGCGAAAAAACAATTAGTTTGTTTAACAAAACTTCTTAAAATAAACTTGTACATTTTTAACTAAAGAAAAACTATTGGATATAAAAAATATGGAAAAGAAATATTAGGGCAATTTGGTACTTAATATGATTTGTTATATGTAAAAACTATATTTAGGGCCTACTATATAACATTTTATATCATATTTAATACATCTATTGAATTACAACTAGTTATTGAATGCAAGATTGGACTGAATAAAAAAAAACTGAAAAAATGTTCTTGAAAGTTCATAGAAAGAACTGCATTATTGCTCAAACCTATGCATGGGCATCCAGCTGACATTCAAGCCTATGAAATGTTTGAATAAGGCCTTGAAAACCAATTTTACAGAACTTTAAAAACTGAAACGTTTGCTAATGTTACATAAACCTATCCCAAATGGCTCTTTATTTTACATTTTACAATATTTATGACTCCCAAACAAGCATAGTAGAATTGGACTCCAACCAGACCACTTCAGGGCTCATAGGACTGAACCTCCCCCCCCCCCCAAAAAAAAATGCAATGAGTGGTGTTTATCTGTTCTTACTTGAGAGCTTTCCCGTTGCAGGCTAGTGAAAAAGGGAGGGATGGTCCTGAAGAGAGCTGGCTGCCATACAGACGAACTCCTACATCCTCCCAGCCACAGTACAGGCATCGCGAGCGACGACCCTCCGTCTCGGAAAACACAGACACCCAGGTATGTCAATTGCTAAATTCAGCATAGCAATTTATTTACTTCTTTTACTACTATTAGATGGCCCAGTTCTCTATGAATGGACAGTAGAGACCTAATTATAGTTTAATTTTTTTTGCCTACCATTCCATCGGATTATCAGCACTATGCGGATTATTAAAAAAAAAATTTAATTAAGATTTAATATCGAAGTATCTCTATAAAATGTTCCATCAAAAGAGAGGTAAATTATAAATGATTGTCAACAGTTTTGTTTGGACAGAAACTTCTAATCTTCGTGTAGAATTGACTAGATGTCAGTGTTTAATAATAGTTGACCTAGTTCAAACAAACTATCAAATCCATTTATTCAGTTGGTCTTGATATCAAACCAATAGTTGTAGTTGGTGAAATAAGTATGAATAGTTTCCAATAGCAAATATATTATTTGGTTTAAACAAGTTAATATAGCTATTTATCCATTGTAACATTATTAATTTTGTCATCTGTAAAATTAACACAAACTGTCATAATTTATAGCTGAACAATAAAAATTAAATCTTGAACCATAACTTACTTCAGCTTCTATTACATGCCAAATAATAGTTTGCAGTGATCTATACGCGTCCATAGTAAAGCTAACAATCATTCAAATTTATCTTTCATTATAGTCCAGGGAACAAAAAGGTAGAGAGAGAATTTTTTGGAACACAATTTTCGACTTTGCAGCTTTGTTTGGACTAGTTAGGAGGTGAACATATCAAAAGTCCCTGTCCGTAGTAGCCCTTGAGTGCGGGGAGGGAGGGGGGTCTGAAGGTACCATTTTTTGGTTTACAGACAGTGGCGACGCGTGACATTTTTGCGTGGTCATCGCTGATAGTGTAGGAGTACACGGGACTGCACCGGCGCCGCGCGGCGAATCGGCTATATTGCTATTTATATAATAGTCGCGACAGACTTGCGCTTGACCGGCCCGGATATCCGTCCCCCAGCGTCATTCATAGTCCCCACGACCATATATAAAAACATCCATGACTACAGAAAAGGCGAATGGATAAATACTGATACTTAAAAGCTCTCGGATGAAAGTTTAACACTGAAAAATGCAGTTAGCTATTTTATTAAGCAGTTTAGTTTTATGATTTCATTTTTATAATTTTTTAATCAGTTTAGTTTTATTTTTATAATTGTTTCAGTTGAACAATTATATCGCCTTCTCCTTCAGTCATTGTTGTGCTCATCGATTAATAATAAAACATGTTAAACATTTAATTAAACCACTTCATCTTCACTCATTGAAACTACACAAACACAAGCACAGCGCGCGGCGCGAGAACTGTGCGCATGCGCGAGTAGCGGAGCAGGTCTCTCTGCATTGTGAAGTGAACTATTTTAGGTCTCTTTGCGCATGCGCGAGTAGCGGAGCAGGTCTCCCTGCACCGTGAAGTAGCACTGACAGCGACCATGTCGAGAGTTGCTCGCTACGTGGCGAAGGCTGCTGAGTACAGCCGAAGGGAGCCGGACGCCAACCGATTCTGCAGCGACAGAGAATCACTTGACCGCCTGTACAACAGCGGTGTGAGTGGTGGGGATGGACGCGGGGAGGTGGGTGCTCCACTAGATTGGATTCTCCAAACTCGGAGAATCGGTTCGGATTTAGTCAATAGAGAACTACGGACACGGCGCATCTGGCGCGCAAAGCAAAACGCCGTGCATAAAAATAGCCTGATACTCCGAAAATTTATGATTTTCTTTTGAAAATAATAGACATTTAGGCTTCTATCATTATGTTACTTGTAGTTTTATTTAAAATATTTACTTTGAAAATTGAGTTAGTCATCGGCGAATCTGTAGATGACCGCACGCCTCGCCACTGTTTACAGAAAAATATCTTGAAAACTATCAACTTTTAGTATTCCTTATTAAATTTGAAAATTTATGAAAATTAAATTTCTTAAATGAAAAGTATGTAATGTGTCTATTTTGGCCCAACCATTTACATGGTAAGCACTAATTTTTTGATATTTAAACAAATATCCTTTCCTTAAGAAATATATGTAAATTTGTGGGTAACATACTTGCCCAATGGGGCAACACTTTTTTCACCTAAAGGAAAATGAACATGCAGCATTCTAAAATATTAATAACATTTCCAGTGATTTGACACCTCAATCATAAAAATTTGTCTAAAATAAAGGTGTTGGCGAGCTGACAAAAAATGTTATTTTTCAAGGAATCACTAAATATTTGTAATAATTCCTAGACTAGTTCCTTGAATCACAAAATATTTTTTGTAATAATTCACCTCCTATCTAGTCCGAACAATGCTGCAAAGTCAAAAATTGTGTTCCATGCAATTCCCTCTATACCTTTTTTTGAGCATTCGTTGCCTGGACTATTAGTTTATATAATTCTAGAGCTTTGGCTTTTTGCTAGTTGATTTTTGAATACCACAATTATAGGAAATTCACATTAAATTTGCTCGTTTAGTAATTAAATTCTTTATTCACAAAACAGTGATACAAAAAAGTCGACATATACATTTATATAAACTACAACGCATGAATTATGTCGTACTTACAGTGCATACAGTTATAAACTTTTACATTGTAGAATGTCATTACCAGAAAACAGATGTAATAAAGTATAATTTACTACAAGCAGCAACTGTATATTAATTACTTCAGGTTTCCCCAAGGCAAACTCCGATTGGGGGTCCCTTCATATGATTCATTATTTGTAGAGGAAATGAAGAAAGTTGTGCCAAACTGTGATGGGGTTAAATAAATCTTCAACATAACATATGTTAAAAGCAACATTTGCTAACAAGATGTGAGCTGCTAGTTAAAAAAGTTTTAACATATAATAGATAATAGACTATAAATATGTGTTGACTGAAACAAAATGAAAAGAGACAAATGTGAAATAGACAAGGTCATACATGTACATGAAAGCCGTTTTGTGTGGTATATTACTATATACCACTTACTCTGTATTACTTACAGTAGAACCCTGCTGGTCCGACCTTACTCCTTACTTGGTCTGACTGTACCGTCAGAAAAATACGCTTCTGTAAGTCTGACCTGCCTCATTTAGTCCAACCATGCTATCGGAAATTGATTTCTGCTTAAATTAGCGTGCATTACTCTGTTTAGGTTGGCCACAGAGAAGGAACAAACAGAGGTCTCTTTTAAATGGGACTCCTGTTTCGCCAAAGTACTAGTTACAGGTAAATCCGCAAGGCAGCGCTTGATGTTCCAAGTGCACGTTGTGACCTGGCGGTGACGTTTATCGCCCTCCCTACCTTCTCCCACCACACCTGTCGCGGCTGCCAATGGGCCTCAAGGACAGCGCTCAGCGCCAGGCGACTCCTCCCGCTTCCACTCCCGATGGGTATATTATACAGCTACTGTGTTCGTGCTCGGATACCTGTTGCTTGTTGCTGAAGAAATTTGTGCCACTGATTTCCAGATTAAAGTCACATTGCACCGAATTATTGATAGTAACCACTTTAATGGATTTTAAGATTTTATTTATAAAACAGCCCCTGTAGTTACTACACTCAACTTTTGAACCACGATGACAAAATTAAAAGATCAACCACATATAGAAATCCAGGGGTGACCTAAATGGGGAGGGGGTTTGGCACACAGGGTGCCATGCAAGGAAATTTAGGGGGTATTTTTTAAAACTGTAGATAAGTATGAAATTTCGTGAACAAAATTATTGATAGTGTGAGGAATCATTGTTCTGACCGTAAAAATAAGGAAAATAAAAACGGTCCGAGGTCGTAGCTCTAATAATAAACTTTAGATGAATAGTAAGAGCCACTTATACAGATACAATTTAAATTTTAATCATAATATTATATGGTAAACATATTTTACATTATTACTTGCCTTTGTACAATACTATTAAAAATTAAAAACAAGTTAACATAAAATAAATACATTAAACTACATATTTAAACTAGTGCAGCCATAGAGAATAGTCAAATTTGATTATTCTCTGTGGTGCAGCCTACTTTACCTGATTTCTTACAACGACAGCAAAGGATTTTGTTTGTTTACTCTGTTTGTTAAATTAGGCCTACTCTTCGATGTGTTAGTCATAACACAGCACAGTGTTGTGTTGACTGATAACGGTGGGCAAGGTTAAGGGGAAATACTCCATTGTGCGACGGTCGCTGCAAAATCGTTCAGCTATTGATTCCATTCATAATTGTTCAAGATTTGTAAAGGACGCAGAACAAATGTTATTTAGAAGTAGTTGTTACGGTTTTATACAATTATGTAACTAATAGAAAACTGATATTTTTAGCGATTGGAATGTTAAAGATTCAATTAATATTTTACTAAGGTTGAAAACATTTAGTTTGCCCAGAGGCAGATTTGGAAATTTGCCGCCCCTGGGCTACACAGGGGGAGTAGGGCCGGCGCCAGGATTTCCGGCAGGATATAAGTTAGCTATATTTTTTTATTACCAGTATTCCATTACCAACATATAAGGCCAGATTTTGGATTTTCTCATTAATATTTCGCAAAAATCTTTTGGAACATTGTTTCGTGTTGACTGGATAGGCCTACAGCACATGATTTTAAAATAAAAAACATTTAGGATGTTAATTCACATAGTCTACGCTGAGAACAAAAACGCATGCACAAAACGGGTAGGAGCACCGAAGACAAGTTGGCAAGGAGACCTCATGCGAGCAGCGGCAGCGGCCGGCGCAGCCGTTGGTTGCGGAGCGGAAGCAAAGTAAGGGAATGAATGGTGGCCAGGTGGGGACAGGTAGGAGAGGGCAATGATGGTGCTGCTACCTCGCAGCGTTAAGGTGAACTACGTCTATAACACCGGCTGGCCAGTGCTCGACTCCAGCTGAGCGCAACATTAGAAGCTACCTCTGTTTGTTCCTTCTCTGTGGGTTGGCTCCTTTCACACATTATACATTGTCAGTGCATATTAATTTCAATAATTTAGACCCTTCTTCTGTAATTTTCTAGCTTGATGAACAACAACATTAGCCTTAGACAACTTTAGTAGTTTTTATGTCAATAAATGTGTTCCTATGATAATTCTACTTTTTTTCTGTTCCGACCATGTTCCCGGTTCCTTAGGTAATGGATTAGCAAGGTTCTACTGTATTTTGCGCCAGGGCCGCCAAGAGGCGATGTCAGCCAAGTCTGAAACTTGAGGCCAAGTCTGAACAGCCAGGAATTACTTTTCATTTTGGATTCTTAGGAGTTGAAGGACATATTCATATATTTATAAGAAATAAAATTACTCAGTAAAAATATTGAATAGTTATCACAAAAATTACTTAAAATAAAATCTTAGTACAGAATGCATCCATTTTTGATGTATTGTTGGGTTTTACTGATTGTACTACATGGCGCCTGCACAATGTTTTCATACAATAAAATATAAAATCTCTCTTTGTAAAGCCAGTATAATGTTAACTAGATACTTAGTTAGTTTTTTGCTAGCATTAAAAATACAAAGATAAAAACTCAAACTCATTGTGGAACTACGCAAAGGTAAACGCACATAAGTTTAATCAATTAGTAGGTTATTTACTAATGGACATAAAAACAAATGTGTTTTCTGATCGTGGGACCGGGGGTAAATGAGGAAAGATGCCATGCGAACATAGAAAAAACGTCATGTGTATTTACCGATCACAGAAAAATTGTGAATATACTGTAACTTTGGTGAATTATGGGAACAGTCAAAAAGGACAATCACTCATATTTATCATGGGGCTTAGCTTGGCTCTCGGCGGCCCTGTCTTGGGCAACGTTTTCGCTCGTGGTTGTCAAGCAGTTGTTTCTTTAATTAACTACCTATTCATTACCCATATTAAAAAATTACGTGTAATTTTTCCTGTGAGCTGCTTCTGCAGGGATAAGAATCACACAGTTCTTTTACCTCATATATTTACTTTTTTATTTTTAGGAAAGCAATTCAGTACCTTCAAAGAAACAAAGAACAGAGTCAAATCCAGCCCACAATGAACAAAACCAACAACCGCAGAGCAATCATCAGCAAGAAAAGGATGATTCAGAACCACCCGTGGATTTTTCAAAAGTGAAGAAACAAGATGGGGAGAGCAGTAGTCCGGGGCCGGGGCGGGAGCGGGACAGGGAGCGGGACGGGCGGGAGGAGAACCATTCCCATCCTCCTGTGAAGGCGGAGCCCGTGGAGACGGGGGGTGGGGGTGAACCGGACGACAGCAACGAGTCAGCAGTCATCAGCGAGCCGCAGATCGTAACCACAGAACCTGATGACAGCATTCCCAGTGGCCCACACCAGAACTATTTTGACAGCAAACTGTTTGCGGTGGCTGGAGCCTCTTTCAATTTCAGCATGGCAGCTGCCCTCGCGGCTGACTCCTTAGCAGGTTTGTTGTGTGATTCATGTTTCTCCCCTGCATATAATTTATTATTGGTTGTATAAGTCCTAAAGTAGAATCTAAATTATTCAGCTTAGGATAGCTGATTTCTTTGGATGACTAACTTCTTATGATTCAGCCTATTCGTTACATTTATTTATGAGAATCCACAAATGGTTTACAGATAGCCTTTGTCATCTGCTTTAAGCTCCTAATAAGAAATGAGCAAAAACTACCTAAACATTTAGAGCATTGGTGGTATCCTGAGATTCATTTACTATCCACCCAACCCGCTTCCCCTCTGTTTGCGCCTTCAGCAAGCGACCAATATTCTTATATTAGGGTGTCGCCCTGTTAAACTATCCAGTTTCGGATTTTAGATTTTAGGCTGTGATTGGGATAGTGACAAAAGTATCAGGAGAGAAAAGTTTGATGAGATAGTAAAAAATCACGTCTGATTCTTCAGGAGTTAAGATTTAAGTTAAAATTAAAAAAAAAGAGACAAATGGCCAACTGTTGTCAAATTACTGGGATCAAATAGTTTCAAGCTACCACTTAAAATCAATCTTTCTTTCTATAAAATGTCTCTCGGATATTTTTCTCACACAAATCCTGCTAGCACATTGGTTGATTATTGAATGACATATCTATAGCATTGTGATCTGTAGAGGTGTACAATTTTGAGTGAAATCACAGTTTTTATGTTGTGTTTTGCTATTAAACATGAAGCTAACATTAATAGGTGTGATAGATGATAACTATTCATATCAACAGTAATACCCCCGTCGCAGCAGACCTGCGTAATCAGCGAATTTCCATAGGATTTATTTTGTATATGTGAGCATTCAACTTATTTGAAGGAAAGTATTGTTTGAATATGTTTAAAAAAAAATAAAGTAAATAATATACTAAAAACGTATATTAAATCATTAAACATGAGCATCATTAATCATGTTTATTAGCTTTAAACATGAGGAAAATCAAAAAAGAGATTACATTGGTTTTCATTTGTAATAAGTACACTTTTTGTATTTTATATGATTCTCAGTCTTTTAATTTTTAATAAATGTAATCTTGTTATAGTATATAAATGCCAACAAACATGTAATCAATGAATTCAAAACACCCAAAGCAAACAAATAACTTAATCTCATGAAAAAATTAAATTCAATCATATGGTCAGTTTTATAATCAAAACATCCCTATTGCAGCAGACCTACATCTCCAGCCAATTTCAATAGAATTTATCAATCCTCATCATTGTAAACATACCATATATTATGCTACATTTTCAGGCAGTTTAGACCCAGACATCCCCCCTCCAAATGCACATTCTTTCTTTATTAAATTTAAAAATAATTTGTATTTTTTAATATTGTATATATTTTCTGCAAAATCTTGATCAATGAACTCTATTCAAAATAAACACAAATAAAATATTCATCACCTAAAAATTTAATCATATGTTCATAATTGTATTTTTAAATTAAAAAATATCTTAAATCAGGGTAACTAAACTTTTTGGAGGGAAAAATTAAAAATAATATTGGACAACGTACTGTGTTTAGCACATCCAATATCATCCAATATCTAAGCAACGGATTGAAGTAGAATAATAATTGAAAATGCTAAATTGTTTGTTTTTTAAGCTGAATTCAATTTTGACAATTAAATTGAAAAATAATTAGGAAAAAAGTGTTTACACGTTTGTTCCAAATTTCATCAAGATTGGACCTTTTTTCAAAAGTTATCACACCTATGGACTGATAAAAAATACCTATACCTATATAAATATTGTAAATACCTATACCTATATAAAATATATATATATATATATATATATATATATATGAAAATGAACAAACTGTGTTTTTGGGGTCTAGGGACCTCAAAATGAAAAGTTACGGTGGTCCTGCGCTTAAGTCTCACCATGCCGCCTACGGTAATAGCTACGTCCCTATACTTCCCTGTAGGGGGAAATTCGCTAAAATGTGGATTATGATGAAATGGAAACAATACATAAATTTTATTGATTGAATATATTGTACATGCTATTTATTTACAATATAACTTTATTTATTAGTATAAATTATATTACATTTAGATTAATATTTATAATCCCTGATATTTACAATTAAATATTACATAAGTCAACATAACAACATTATTCTGTCTATAAATATTCACTGAGGTAGGAAAGAATCACATCAACATCAAACATAGAACAAGTTTGCCTATTAGACTTAATATAGCCTATATGTATACCGGGTGTCCCATAATAGTCCCCCCCCCTAAATTTTTCCTATATTTTTTCAAATATCAATTCCACACCACCTCCAAACATTATTGGGTAGCTAATACTTAATTTTGAGGGGGTACCCAATTTTGGCCGCCATCTTGGATCCGCCATATTGAATCCAAAATAATTTTTTCAAATGTAAAAGTGGTGTTGTGACCCATCATTTCGAACTAGATTTTTTCACTGATTACAATGCCGCAATCCGTTTTTTAATATCTCAATTGGTTCTCAAGATATGGGTACTTTAATTAATTTATTTTCAACCAATTTAAACATTACAAATTGATCAAATAGGCCCATAACCGCAAAATAATGCTATATAGTGACGAATAACTATATCAGTCATTGTTGAGCGATTTACACTTATCTTTCACTAATATAAGTTTTTTGGCCGTCATCTTGGATCCGCCATTTTGAAATGAGTTAAGTCATTTCAAATATGAAGTTGGTATTGTGACCCATCATTTCAAACTAGTTTTTTATGCAGAATTCAATGCCGTAATCCGTTTTTAGCTATAAAACTTTGTTTTTGAAAAATTTATATTTTTTGAGATTTTTATTAGAAACGTCATTATCTTGAAAACTTAACACTATTATTAAAAACGGGTTTCAGCATTGAATTCGGCGTAAAAAATTAGTTTGAAATAATGGGTCACAATACCAACTTCATATTTGAAATAACTTTACTCATTTCAAAATGGCGGATCCAAGATGGCGGCCAAAAAACTTATATTAGTGAAAGATAAGTGTATAACGCTCAACAATGACTGATGGTGGTTATTCGTCACTACCTAGCATTATTTTGCGGTTATGGGCCTATTTGATCAATTTGTAATGTTTAAATTGGTTGAAAATAAATTAATTAAAACTACCCATATCTTAAGAACCAATCAAGATATTAAAAAACGGATTGCGGCATTGTAATCAGTGAAAAAATCTAGTTTGAAATTATGGGTCACAACACCACTTTTACATTTGAAAAAAATATTTTGGATCCAATATGGCGGATCCAAGATGGCAGCAAAAATCGGGTACCCCCTCAAAATGAAGTATTAGCTATTCAATAATTTTTGGGGGTGGTGTAGAATTGATATTTGAAAAAATATTGGAAAATGTTGGGGGGGGACTATTATGGGACACCCGGTATATAGCATTCCTTAATATTGAGATAATATTTATATTATATATATCGAAGTGCCAGGGGGTTTTCAGCATCCCCTGATTTTTGGTAGATTTTTGGCAGGGAAGGTGAAAAAGTTGTTTCCTTCATAACCTTGAACAATCTATAACATAAACTAAAGGGATTATTGTTGAATAAAATAAATAGCTTCTTGGAGTAGGCCTTAAAACGGCCATAGGAGTTTGATTTTGAATTATGTCATATAATACTTCAGATCTCGCTTCCAATGGATCTATCTATCTACCTATATCTATCTGGCTATCAGTCATACGTTAGGTTAGCTAGCACCTCCAAAGACTACCTAAATCCGCCCACCCACTATATGTACCTCTTACATTTATTTTGTAAATATAAAAACCAGTAATGAAATTAAAAAAAAAAAGAGTTCAGTGGGTGTTTTTGTGAAGAAATGAGTTTTATCAACACACTAACTAGTTTAAGAAGCTACAATTTTGGAATCTGTATACAATGTTTTTACGGTTCTCTAAAAAAGGATATTTCAATAAAAACAACATTGCCTTTGTTTTTAGGCTTACTATTTCTAATGAGCGATTTTACTGATTTTCAATATCAATACTGATATTTAATGTAGTTTTATCACACATTTACCGATATATTATTTAACTTAGTTTTTTAGAGTCTCAGGTTGATTCTCAGGATCCTCTATACTTGAACATTCATAATCAACTTTGTAATCAGAGAATTTCTTTTCTTTTCTTTGAGGTGCCGATAACCTTCTGTATTTTGCATGATTTGAAAATACGAAGTATCCTATTGTATTTGTAGTATTATCCTTAGAAGACCTTTGACCTTGGTTGGTTGTACTTGAGATATCCTTTTCCTCACAAAACAAAGGATTAATTTCTTTGCTTTCAGATTGAATCTGTAGGTTTTCTCTTTTTTTAGTCATGTTTTCCTCAGTGTCTAATGTTTCCAAGTTGTCTTCACAGAAGGCTTCTTTACAACTCAGTTGGCTAGGATTAAAATTTTGTTTTATTTTATGAAATTTGCTCGATTTTTCAGGCTTCAGTTTTACCTCGTTAAAACCCTTAGTATCTAATAGGGGTTTATTGGTTTTGTCATCATTGCTCATCATGCTCAATGGAATTTTCGAACTTAAGTCCCCAAGAGGTGATGGGTCAAATGTTGATTTTCTTCTTTTTTTAATAGAGTCCTTACTCAACGATACATCTTTTGCAAATTCTGTTTTTCTTGAATCAGCTACATGATTATTATTAAGATGTTTATTATTTTTTTCAGTCTTACACCTTGCCTGGCCTTTATTTCCTCTTAAAGTTTTCGTATCACATTTTTCCAAATCATATCCCTCATTAGATGATTTGTATGCAGAAGAACCAATAAGTTCAACAACTCCGTTACAGTAATTTTTCTCAGTTTGCTTTCCCTTATTGTAGTATCCATGTTCTCTTTTAGGGATTTCTTGGTTTTTTTGTGGTCTAGTTTTAAGATTGCTACCAGGGTTAATAACTACAGTTTTGACATTTGAGTTATTATATTGAGATAAACTTTGTATGCTATCCTCTATATTTATATCTTTTTGGGCCAATATTAGATTTGGTTTTGTTGTTATTTTATTAGTTTTATTTCTTCTAAAACTTGAAATGGTTTGTTTTGCGTCATTTAGAATGCTTTCTTTAGGTCTTAGATTATAAAGTGATTGACTGGTTATATTTTCTTGCTCATGAGTTGGACCTAACACAGTAATATCAGCAAGATTAAGTTTTCTGGTTTCCAAATCTTTCTTCTTCTCTTTTTTAAGGTGTTTTTCTGAGTTATGATTACTGCCTGAATTACTTGGTTTTTGTTCTAATATGTTTCTTGACATTTTCAATATTTGAGAAGATATACTTTTTAATGGAACAACATTATTTGGAGCTGAATTGCTTTGTTTTATACTCGATTTATTCATTTTACTTTGAAATTGATATTTTAAACCGATTTCATCTGCATTGTTTTGATTTTGATTTGTTTCAACACTACAAGATTTGTTTGTTGGATGAAATTTATGACTTATATTTTGATTTAGCACACTTGAAAACAATGTTATGTTACTTCTTTCTATATTATCTGGTCTTCTATAAAAATTTTCATGATTTCTCAATTGTTTATGTCCTGAGGAACCTTCCTCAGGAGGAGAATTAGAGTTAATATTTTGATTTACGCTTGATCCATTAATTTTATTTTGAAGTGGATTTTGGAAATTGGTTCCAAAATAGTTGTTTCTGTTTTGATTTGTTTCAATATTACTGGATCTGTTTGGTGGTTGAAACTGATGGCTTATGTTTTCTTTTAGCAAATTTGAAAATGAAGTAAAGTTATTTTTTTCTGTATTATCTGAGCTTCTTTGAAAATATTCATGTTTTCTTGATGGTTTGAAACCTTTTTGAGAAGGAGAATTAGAATTAATACTTTGATTTGTACTTGATCCACTAATTTTATTTTGAAATTGATGACTTATATGTTGGTTTAGCAGATTTGAAAACGATGTTAAGCTAATTTTTTGTGTATTATCTGGGCTTCCATCAAAATATTCATGATTTGTTGATTGCTTGAAACCTTCCTGAGGAGGGGAACAGGAGTTGACACTTTGATTTACTGGTACACTTGATCCATTGATTTTATTTTGAAATGGATTTTGGAAACTGATTCCAAATGCATTATTTCTATTTTGATTTGTTTCAATGCTACAAGATTTGTTTGCTGGTTGAAACTGATGCCTTATTTTTTGGTTTAGCAGACTTGAAAATGATGTAAAGTTACTTTGTATATTATCTGGGCTTCCATGAAAGTGTTCATGATTTATTGATTGTTTTGGACATACCTGAGCAGGAAAGCTAGAGTTGACACTTAGATTTGTACCCAATTCATTAGTCTGGTTTTGAAATGGATTTTGGAGATTGATTCCATATGCATTGTTCCTATTCTGATTTGTTTCAATGCTACAAGATTTGTTTGCTGGTTGAACCTGATGCCTTATTTTTTGGTTTAGCAGACTTGAAAACGATGTAAAGTTACTTTTTTGTATACTATCTGGGCTTCCATGAAAATGTTCATGATTTATTGATTGTTTTGGACCTTCTTGAGCAGGAAAACTAGAGTTGACACTTTGATTTATACCTGATTCATTAGTTTGATTTTTAAATGGATTTTGGTGACTGATTCCATATGCATTGTTCCTGTTCCTATTCTGATTTGTTTCAATAATGCAAGATTCATTTGTTGGTTGAAACTGATGGCTTATGTTTTGGTTTAGTAGATTTGAGAACAATGGGATGTTACTTTTTTCTGTATTATCTGGGCTGCCATGAAAACATTCATCATTTCTTGATTGTTTGAAACCTTCCTGAGTAGGGGAACAAGAGTTGACATTTTGATTTATACTGGATTCAATGATTTTATTTTGAAATGTATTTTGGGAACTGATTTTATATGCATTGTTTCTCTTTTTATTTGTTTCAACACTCCAAGATTTGGTTGCATTTGTACAACAAGATTTGTTTGCTGGTTGAAACTGGTGGCTTATATTTTGGTTGAGCAGACTTGAAAATGATGTAGTGTTACTGTTTTCTGTATTATCTGGACTTGCGTGAAAATATTCATTTTTTGTTGATTGTTTGGAATTGTATTGAGGTAGGGAACTAGGGTCAACACCAGGAATGTCCAGCAACTCAGACAGTGTCGATCGTAAATTACTAAATCTATCGTTATTACTGCCAGATTTAAATAAACTTCCTAGCAAACCAAAAACATGTGATCTTGATTCTTTATACGATCTAATTACTTCAGCTTCTTTATTAGATTTGTCTGCTATTAGTTGTTCAAAACTATTACTGAAGTTCTCAGTCTGGTTTGTTCTTGTTCCTGTTTGCTGGAAACTCGAATTAAAAGGACTCTCATTTACTGCTTTTTGAGGCATTGACAGTTTTGACTTAAGATCAGGAATTTTACCTTTTTTCCTCTGCCGCAAGGAATTTTGGATAGAACCAACTGGTCCAATATGATTTTCAACTTCATGTTGAGATAACGAATTCCTGAGAAATTGTTGGTTTGTAAAATCTTTGTCTTTTTCATTCAGGTCCAGCTGCCTCTGTTGAGGTTGGTGTGTACATCTTCCTGATAGAGCTGCTTGTGATTCATATGGATTGGAGTCGGGTTTAACCTCTTGTTTACTTTTAACAATTCCATGTTCTGCTGTATCTGTCTGAATCAGATTTGCCTTGAAAGGGTTTAAAAAATTATCATAAATTGAAAATGACTTATTGCATTCCATGTCTATTTTATTAAATCAAACAGAGATTCATGTAGTGTGGTATGTTTTTAAGATTGAACTAATGCTATATTTTTAAGACCAGATTACCCTCTAAAACAATATTAAAGTAGGTAGGTATCTAACTTGCTCTTATGAATATTTTAACTTTACCCTCTATACAGTAAGCCTTTCCTCATCGATCAATATTTAATCATTAAAGATTTTTGTTTTAATTTTAAAGAGTTAGATAAGTGTTTTGGAAAACACATCTCTTCACCTTATATTTTACTAATGATTATAAATTATAAATTAATCGGTATAATGTTAAATCCTGTGTCTGCGTAACTTTTTTTATGTTAATTGTGATTAATTTTCTTATTATAAGGAAGGGAAAGGGTTTTTTTACATAAGAAGGTATTAACTGTATTTTGACTGTTCCATTCTTTCAATTTCCCAATTTTTGTTATGTTGGTTTTAGGGCTCAACAACCAAGGACATGTAGGCAGTGGAAATGAACTTGTTCCAGCTGGCACTTCGCAAGGTAAGATTTTAATTTCCTTTTTTCGTTCTTCTCAAAACCTAAATACCATTTTATATTATGAAATAACCAAAATAAATGTGAATATCCTAACTCACAAAATGATGTTGAGGAAAAAAAGGTTAAACGAGTAAAAACCCCATATATGTAACAAGTATTTAAATAAATATTCACTGATCTAATCGGGTTCAGATATAGGTGTAAAGTACACTTCGATTTAAATTCTTAATAGTTAAAAACGTGGTTTGAAAAAATACCAAAAAAAAAACTCCTTGAGTTATAAATATTTACAGAGAAGTCCTAATATTCCATTTAAAAATAATTGAAGAAAGAATTACTATTATTTTTGTTTTTTTTTCACCTGATTTAATTTTATCAGATAGGTATTATAATCGGTAATAAACATAAAATTCTTGAGTGAAAATCAGTTCATTGTTAGCACTCGGCAGTTTAGAGGCCACTACTGTTTATGTTGAATTGAAATCATAGAATGGTATTTTGGTTTATGATTATTCTATTATAGTTTATGTTAGGCTACTCTTAACACATAACACATACCACAAACTTTGCTCAGTGTATCTTCTTGAGCCAACGTCATGCTCGACTGGAGGAGCCATAATAAAAACCAACTGACTGTAACGAAAAAACAATGTGAAATTATGTGAAAAACATAAACTCTCTGTATACAAACATTAATCAAAATTAATTTTTGATGGAAGTATAGTTAATGTTAGCTTATAAGACCAGTTCGACTTCACGCATCAGCTGTGCTCATCTAATGATTCACTCTCTACTTCTACAGCTTCAGGTGTAAACGGTTCCCAAGGCTTAAAATATAATACATTAAGCGTACATGTAATTATTTAAACCAGCTTTCTTCTTCCCAATGAAAGGGTTTTTTATATTAGCTCAGTTATAAATTTTACCAGGATAAAAATTTAATCTTTGGTAGTTTTTACAATGAAGAACAAGTCCTGAGTTAAGATAGGTTTAGTTTACAATGATCAATTAATTACTTTCATCATAACTTAATATTATAGAATAATACACCCTCTTAACAGTCCTCTATTTGACTGGACCCAAAAGGTCAGTTCACATGCAATTAATGATTTTGTGGTTACGGTTTCCAACTGTGGCCGGGGGCCTCTGGGGCCCAAAATACAACCTCGTTAAAAACTTTAAAATCCTTGAACAAACCGTGGTTTAAGTTCTTCAATTTTTGAACAACTTATTGAGGAGCTTCCAGTCATAATTTGTTGTCTGGCATTTAGGGAATGGTCATTTGATTCAATGGCTTTTATAGTTTAGCGGGGTTAGCAGACGTGAATTATTTTCAAGGAAGAAGGCCAGTGCCGGATTTACAGTCACCGGGCCCTACTGATCTCTGTGCGGCCCCCCTGTGACCCCTAGGGCCTTGCCAAAAATAAAGAGACCTTTTTTTAGCTAAATTACATTTTAAAGTCACTCTCAATGCCTTATGGCTGTACGCGGCCCTAGGCCCGGGCCTTGTGGGCTTAGTGGTAAATGGTAGTGCCTCTGAAGAGAGCAGTTTCTCTGAATGTTGATTAAAAGCAAGGACAGTTTAAAGAGCTTCTGCTACACTAAGCTTATGATCAACTAAGTTCAATGATTTGCTTATAAACCGTCCATTAGTTTATTATTTGATATCAACCTGGTTTAGTTTTAAGTATAGTAAACTGTGACTGCAGAATCACACCCCCCCCCCACCCTTTAGCAGAGTTACCCGTCCTAATTCCCCTTTGACAATCAATGCCTTTGCGTCTGTTTGAAACATCCACTCATCACTGATGGTATCCGTCTGTTATCTGAGAAATCTTACAGTTTTCCTACGTTTTTTTGTAAGTTAGGTTGCACTTTCTTAGAATAGCACGTGATTGACCCGCTACTCCGTGACTGTCCCTAAGAAAGGCATTCCTTCTCAATAGGGGATTAGGATGGGTCCATATGCTTGGTTAAAGGATTTATTCTATAGGGAATTATCAATTACTTTAGTCCATTAATTAAATGGATCGTATACAACTAAACTATGGGTTATAGCAAACAGTAGGTTTATTGCAACATCGCTAGGCCTCATTTAATTTAATTTGTTTGTAAGTAACGTATTATACTAGGCTTTTTTTTTAAAGTAAGTACCATTTATAGTTGCAGAAGGGAGAGGTGGGGGTAGAAGCGTTTGGGTGTTGGTATTGGGTAGATAGACTCATTAGTAACCTGTCATTACGAGGTGGAGGTCGATAGGCTGTATGAAGCTCTGTAATTAAATTAAATGGCCACCTCAAGTTGCTGTGCTGCCAACTCCTCTGCTGCAGTTAACAATCATGCTGAATGAAAAGTATGTTATCATTCACTTTCTTTGGATATTCATCTGCGAATCGGAACTTTTTTTAAGTTTACTATGGGACACAATAATGAATGGCAGAGCAGTATGAAAATAGACCGTTTTCTTAAACAACGTGTCTCCTGATACTGGAAATTTTTGAAATACTGGAATTATTCTTGAATTTAAATCATCTACTTGAATTTTATGAAATGAGTTAGACTGAGTTTTAGTTTATCTTATTTTTAGTTTTTCTAAACAATCCACTCTATGGTCACTGATGAAGAAGATAAGGGGCGTTTCCACTATGCCTCATACTTCGTGCAACATTGCATATGGCGTTGCATGCATCTTGCCTCTTGCAACATGTGTCTTGCATCTTACCTTATCTTGCATATAACCTTGCCTGTAGTTGAAACAAACAACTAGTCTGCCACATGAGCGTCAGTGTTAAAAATGCCGGTTGTGCGTAATGTTGGAAGCTGCTGGTTGTAGCTGCAGCTTTAATAATAATTTTACAAAAGAAGAAAAGAAGGACTTTTCCCCTATTTTTTGGAAAAAGTTCTTATCTGAAGTCAAGGTTCTTAGATGGTGACATAATGAGTGAAGTTCGCGAACTTGATAAAGGCCGAATGTTTCAAAAATGCCACAAGGATGACTACTACTGATTTTGACATGTTGCTGGACCTAATTTCACCTATAATTTCAAAACAAGATACCAAGTTTTGAGAAGCAATAGCTGCAAGTACATGACTAGCAGTGACACGACTAGCACGTTACTTGGCAACAGGAGACGGCTACCACAGTTTGATGTATCAGTTTAAAATATTAGTACCATCAATATCTCGCATTATTCCTCAAGTGTGCTCAGCAATTGTGGAGACTCTTCTCGACACCTGTTTTTAAGTGAAAAAGCAAGACGCAAGTAGGTAGCGTGCACTGCTGTCTGGCGATGAGGCACGGGTGGGGCAGAGTGCTTCCCGTCTCCGACGGGAAGCACGTGCGCCTACTTGCGACGACACTTGCAACTATTTTGTAGCATGCGGCGACGTATGCAACACCGTACGCCTAGGCGCATGAGGCAAGATGCAGGAAAATGGGGCGTAGTGTAAACTCCCCTGTATGAGGTTTGAGGTACCATAAAATACTGTTTGTTAGTGATTCTGGACATATATGTCTATGAAACGCATGATTTTTTTTCATGTTTGCAAACCAAAATCGAACTCCTAAACTATAGCACAGAGGAGAATTAGACAGAGGTATCTTCTAATGTTGTGCTTAGCTGGTTGTCGAGGACTTATAAAAAAATATTTTGCCACTAACGCTGCGAGAGACCAGCACAGTCTTAATTTAACTTAACTGTAGCTAGAAACTGGAAGTAACTAGTAACTAGTAACTTAACTGTAGCTGGATTTAACTGTAACTAGCAAGCACTTGGGCGAAACAGAAGACCCATTTAAAAGCGACCTCTGTTAGATTCTTCTCTCCCATTTAAAAGCGACCTCTGTTAGATTCGTCTCTGTGGTTATAGCAAACAATAGGTTTATTACAACATGTTCAGTTATTCAAACTTGAGGACAAATTTAAAAACTATAAAAAGGTCAATCAGCAGAATTTTTGGAAACAAAATTTACTGGAGAAGAAAAAGATCAAAATATTGTTTATTCAAAATGTGACTAAACATTAAACTTTACATTAAACTTTTTTCATAACATGTGTAGAACTATTGTATTTTATTTCTTTTTAGCACTGATTTAATTTATTAGAAATGATTTTTTTATGATAAACTCTATTATTATCACTAATAATTTGAGTTTTTAAAAAGAAATTTAAGTAAAAGAGGGCTACTAGGCAAATTATCAGCTGTGTGAGCACCTTATATATACAAGAATCAAAATAATATAAGCATAAGCTAAATCATAAATATTACTGTTGGAAAGTATCAACCTTATTTAAGTGCGTTGTAAAATAATTATTTCATTTTGATTATTAAAGTTATTAAACGATTGAAATTTACAAGGGTCATCATGTGCACTTCCTTGTTACATATTAATAGTTCACATGTGATTGCAATATTGGATTTTCAACAAAAATGTCCTGGACGTACTAGAAATAATCTGGAATTTTTAAATCAGAAGTCAGAAGATACTCTTTTAAAGAGTTGATGAGAAAAATTGGCCACATTAAGTGCCGATTTTTAAAATCATACAGTAATATGATTTGATAACATTTGAAAATCTGTATTTAACAAAGTCAAATGTATTTCAATGTAAAGAATAAAATTATTAAAACATTGCCAAAATCAAAATGGAACAAGCTTATCAATATTATCATTGTATGTTTATTAGTAACATGTATTGCTGAGCAGCTATGAGGTTTTTGTTGTTTGTCTCCTGATAAATAATTGTCTATTAAATTCAGCTGTTCATCGGAATTCCTGCTTTGATGTAAGTCTTATGAATACACCATGAATGATGAATACACCAATTTAAGGGCGTCTTGTGCTCTTCCCTTTAGTCTAAATAGCATGAATTTGATTTCCTGCAAAACTTCACGCTGAGCTCTTTCCAACGACAATGATTTTGAAAATCAGTTGAGAACTGTAGGCTAGTCAACTGTAGGCTGGTAGAACTGTAACTGGGGTCTTGATTGCAATAAAACCTTATTATAAGGAGCACCAAATAGGAAATGGCAGCAAAAACTGGAAACTCATCAAATCGTCTGATAAATCTCAGCTGAAATGACAAAATGAAATATTTTAGTGAGACCATCAAAATTTTGTTTGCGTTTTTCTGGGCCTCTTACTTGTAAATTTGTGTTTACTGTGGACAAAAAAACACAGTTTTTTGTGTTTATTGTGTTGTGGTGAACATAATATAGTTGATTAACTGCCCGAACAAATAATAAACAAAACTTTTGCCAGCAGCGCACTCACCCAGCCTATTTGGTGCTCCTTATAATAGCTTAATAAATAAGTATTGTCTCAGCAATCCATTCAACTTACGTATTGTATAACTATGTGAATAAATTACTTATTCCACAAATAAATGTGCAAACTAAGCAATTTTTAACTGAATGTTGATATAAATGAAGTAACTTATGAAATGATTACTATGAATGATTAATGTCATCATTGTGTGTAACTATAATTTTTTTATCCAACTTCAGGTTTTTCTTATCATTTATCGTAAATTAAAACTTGATGACGTACAGCTGTTAAGATAAGTAGATTAACGATAAAAAGAATCTTTTCAGTTAAGAAAAATTTAGTTATTGAAGTCAGTTGAAAGGACCAGTAATGTAGTGAAAAGTGTAAAATTTTTTCTGTATCATACATAAATAAATAAATATTAAAGTTAACTGTTAAATCAAACTTTTTTATAAATGATTTTTTTTATTAGAGATTATTTTATGAGTCTAAAGATACATATAACAAACTAATGATTAGCTTTTTGAATAATTAACCATTAAATAATTAGTAAAATGGGTAAGGTATCTTCTGAAAGTACAATAAAACAAGATAATGGACATGAAAGAAGGAATGCCGCAAAGGATAAAAATCACAGAATTTCTGATGTCACAAGAGTAGAAAAATCAAGTAAAAACTCAGGAAGAGCATTGAAGGAAACAGAACAGAATAGAGAAGGCAAAAGAAAAAAATATCCTCAAGAAGGAAGTGATCAGTCAGGCAAAATTGGAAGTAAAGGAAGCGTAGTATTGGCTGATGATGTCAATGAAACACTAGCCACTCATGGTGAGTCTACTGCAGTTATGAATTCAACTTCTGGTTTATTGTCCTCTTTTTTCAGACCTATTTTAATGTTTGCTAGATCAGAAACCTTTTTAACAATAGCAAAAAGAGTGTGGCTGACCCTTTTATGTGAAGTAATTGTATCTTGCATATCAAAAATTAGTAGAAAATATTTCAAAACAAACCACAACCATGCCAAAAATCTGTCTGGAGATCCAAGCCTAACTCCATATAAATCAACACCAGTTTTTGTCATAGCCAAAGAAAATTCTGGATCAAAGAATACTAGTACGCCTACTGCTCCTGGACCTAATGGTCCCTCACAAGTTCCTTCGGTAGAGGAATTTATCAGGCAATTAAGTTTAGCAGCAAGGGAAACCTCTAGCTCTGTGAGAGATTCAAAACCTATAGAAGGGAATAGTGACAACATTAAATCAGAACCAAAGAATGATAATGATCGTGTGATCAAAAATAAAATAAATAATCCAAACCAACTTAAAACCAAAGAACATGAAGAAATAAGTAAATATTCAAAGCAGAGTTTTCCGTCAGAATCTGTATATGGAGAAGAGAAAGGAAAGACAATACAAGGAGGAGTTTTGACCAAAAATAGTGGTAACACTGATGATTTTGTCTCAGATTTAGATAAAGCTTCAAGAACACTAATACAATCTTTTGATGATGCCAGAGATCAAAAAAGTCCTCAACCTGCAAAAAATAAAGAAAAAGATGAAAAATCTCAACAAAAAGCAAGCACAGAGAAGAAAAGAAAAAGCAAGGGTGAAGAGCTATCAATTGCATATAACTATGATGAAATAAATGATAAACCAATTGTACAGACTCCATCTACGGGCATGGAGGAACAAGGAAAAAATGACAAAAAAGCCAGTGTGGAGCCACCAACTGTACATAATGCTGTTGAAGTAAATGGTAAACCAAATATTCAGACTCCATCTACGGGCAAGGAGGGACAAGAAAAAGAAACCAGTGACGAAAAACCCAGAGAAGAGCCACCAACTGCACATAACGCTGATGAAGTAAATGGTAAACCAAGTAGACAGACTCCATCTACGGGCATGGAGGGACAAGAAAAAGGCACCAGTGACAGAAAACCCAGAGAAGATCCACTAACTGTACATAACACTGATGAATTAAATGGTAAACCAAGTAGACAGACTCCATCTACGGGCATGGAGGGACAAGAAAAAGGCACCAGTGACAGAAAACCGAGAGAAGAGCCACCAACTGTACATGACACTGATGAAGTAAATGGTAAACCAAGTAGACAGACTCCATCTACGGGCATGGAGGGACAAGAAAAAGGCACCAGTGACAGAAAACCGAGAGAAGAGCCACCATCTGTACATAACACAGATGAAGGAAATAGTAAACCAAGTAGACAGACTCCATCTACGGGCATGAAGGGACAAGAAAAAGGCACCAGTGACAGAAAACCCAGAGAAGAGCCACCAACTGTACATGACACTGATGAAGTAAATGGTAAACCAAGTAGACAGACTCCATCTACGGGCATGGAGGGACAAGAAAAAGGCACCAGTGACAGAAAACCGAGAGAAGAGCCACCATCTGTACATAACACAGATGAAGGAAATAGTAAACCAAGTAGACAGACTCCATCTACGGGCATGAAGGGACAAGAAAAAGGCACCAGTGACAGAAAACCCAGAGAAGAGCCACCAACTGTACATGACACTGATGAAGGAAATGGTAAACCAAGTAGACAGACTCCATCTACGGGCATGGAGGGACAAGAAAAAGGCACCAGTGACAGAAAACCGAGAGAAGAGCCACCATCTGTACATAACACAGATGAAGGAAATGGTAAACCAAGTAGACAGACTCCATCTACGGGCATGAAGGGACAAGAAAAAGGCACCAGTGACAGAAAACCCAGAGAAGAGCCACCATCTGTACATAACACTGATGAAGGAAATGGTAAACCAAGTAGACAGACTCCATCTACGGGCATGAAGGGACAAGAAAAAGGCACCAGTGACAGAAAACTCAGAGAAGAGCCACCAGATGTACATAACGCTGATGAAGAAAATGGTAAACCAAGTAGACAGACTCCATCTACGGGCATGGAGGGACAAGAAAAAGGCTTAAGTGACAAACAACCCAGAGAAGATCCACTAACTGTACATAACACTAATGAAGTAAATGGTAAATCAAGTGTACAGACTCCGTCTACGGGCAACGAGGGGCAAGGAAAAAGTGGAAGTGAGAAAGGAAATCAGGAACAACCACCAGTTTCATCTTTTATTGTTGGAAAAAAAGGTAAAAACCCAAAAATTAATAAAAAGAAACGACAACTAATTGATGAGGACCCAACGATATCTCTTGATAGCCCCAAAGAACTGGAAGAGTTAGAAAAAATTACTAAAGACCAAATATCAAAAAATCCTTTTGGTTATCCAAAGTAAATGTTCACATCTTATTGAAAATGTCCCCTACATAATCTTTTTTATATTTGTATAATCAAATGTATGTTTGTCTGTTCTCTAAGCATTTTTAAACTGTCCATTCGATTGCTATGAAACTTAAGGAGGTTGTACTATGTGATGCAGGAAGTGAAAAGGGGCTTCTTGGCGGAATTTTCCATTTTTGAGTTTTCTGGAACTCAGCTTTAAGCGGTGAAAAAACAGTTAAATGATGTATGATTGTATGATTTTTGTTTAAGTTAATGGCATTTGAATCTGTTAATTTGAAATGGCAATTTTGAGAAACCAAAAACCAATACTTTAAATTTTACAGAGTTTTTATTATTAACGGATAAGAAATAAATAAAGTACCAAAAAAAGCTGTAAACTAAGTCTTTAAATCAAAACTAAAAATATGTCAAATACTTCAACTTTAATAGCTATGATCAAGCATTTATTTATAGTGAGAATTTTATAACTTGGTGAAGGGGCTTGAAGTTTGAAGGCAGAAATTCAAAAGATTAGAGATAAACACTCTGCTGAGGCAGTGATTTTATGACTTAGACAATATTCTTCTACTATAATAAACTTGTAGTAGTTCACTCATCCTTCAATATATCAATATTGAAATTTGACTATGTGAGAAGAGACTAGTTTTTTGATACCACTGACTACTCTGGCAGTAAAGGCTTAAATCATTTGGGAGATGGACCTGAAGTCGTCGTCTATTTTATTCCTCATAAAAGTCATAACTGCAGGTTTGATTGCAGGGTACTTTCGTATGAAGGTTTCTACTAGATTGAACATTTTAAATTTACATGTATCAGATTCTATCATCAAAATAACAGAATAAACATTTAGAGAAAAGATTGCAGAGTCATATTCTATCGAAACCTAAAAATCACTATTTTTGACCCGATTAAACTAACATTTTTTTTAAGTACTGAAAAATTTACTTTGGTAACAAGTATTTTTCCATCAAATATGCCTGAGAAGGTTTTTATCCTGATTTTGTTTCTAAAATCCTTTAAAACTCTATCCACTGTTTTTCTAAAGATTCCATGTTACCCTTAGGCCCGGTTACACGAGGTGGCTGAGCCACACCGCTAAATAACTTACTTGTTTTTGAATGGGGGTGGCTGATTTAGCGACATGGCTGAACCACCTGGCCTGCTTTAGTACATTGAATTACTTGGGGTGGCTGTTCCACAGGGTCGCTAAGCCACCTAATGTAATAGGGACCTTATAGAAGAATATGAAAAAAAATGAGTGAAAACAGTTGTTCATAGAGGCCTCTGATCCATGTGAAGAGCGTTGCAGCAAATTTTCAATCTGGATTTGGTTAAAAAAATACCTGATCAATTATAACAAGTGAATATTAAATTTATTTAGACTTTTTTTTAATAAAATATGAAATTTTTAGTTTATTTTAACAATGAACTTAAATGATCTTTGGTTGTATTTTTATAAACATCCTTTTTTCTTGCATTAATTAATTTAAGATTTGAATTTTGTAATATTACATTACAACCTAGGTACTTTTACTCATTTTATAATAATTTTTGAATATTTATTGTGGATTTATTTAATAAAAGTATAGTAAAATGTTTTCAGCTTTATTATTTCTATATGTTTTTACCCTAATATCTGAATGATTAAACTGGTCTTCATAAAAACAAGTTCTAGGCAAAGTTTACTAATTGGTTCAGTATTTTGCCAAACAAATTTTATTAGTCCCCAATTCAACAAATTTACTTATCAGAAGGATTCATTAATTCATTTCTGCAATCATAAAAAAAGTAGCCTGTGCTGTGGAAATTTGGATCTATAGAGTATATAGTAGACTGGGGAAATGTTGACACCTAAAGACAATTTAAATTTTATTAAAGTGTAGCTACATATTTTTAGATTGGATTTGATTGCATTTTATTTGCTTTTTCTGCACTGGAATAACATTATAATAAATTATCGGTCTAGATGGACGTAAATTAATAATAAAATTGACTATTAAAGAACAAGCTATATTTTTACAATATTATTTTGAACAAGGTTCAATTCACAATAACAAAAATACATCTGATAATAAAAACAATTAATCATAAAGATTAACAGCTGTCAGACAGACATAAGTAGATTACAAACGTATTAAGTTAGTAATGTACAGTAGACTCTCGATAGTTCGACACTTAGTGGACTTCGGGGATGTCGAAGTATGGAAATGTCGAACTATAGGGAGTAAATGGGACTCCACATTTATAAAAGCATTAAAAATAAAGGTAGTACATGTACATCTCTTAAATTTATTAAATACCATAAACCTAAACCATAGCACAGCGATTTTACTAACTTTTATCATAATATAGGTCCCAGAAAATATTACAGGAAAAAATAATTGGGAGTCTTAGAATGTTAATTGAGTGTCAGCAGGTGTCGAACTATACAGAGTGTCGAAGTATCGAGTGTCGAACTATCGAGGGTCTACTGTAGTATAATTAAGTTATTTTAAAAATATATGTTTGTATCTCTAGCCAAGTGTTGGTATTTACTCGGTATCCAGGGTAATACAGACGGTGACTTGAGGTAATGCCGAAAGGTAAAAGTGATGAAAAATATTCAGAAACCTAGTTAGTTTATTGTTACTTAAAGTAAAATCTAAGTCATAACATGTACAACAGTGCAAGAATAAGGAATAAGTATCTTCCATTAGTTGAATGTTTCTTAATTAAAGGATAAGAAGTATGATCAATAACAAGCACCTAGACTAACTATTAAAACATTTTATTCATTAAAATTTTGTTTATGTAAACCTTTTAGCAATCACACAGGCGGCAAGAAACAGAAATTTTCTACTTTAACACTGGATAATAAGCTGTTTATGTTAATATATTCATATGTACTGGATAATATGTTCATCCAGTTAAGTTTCTTGAGCAGAAGTAAAAAACAGACTTTCTCCCTAACTTCTCAGATGAGTTGAAGGTCATAAAGAATAGTTCCAGGTATTCCCATTTAAGCCACAACACTCTTAACCGATCTCCCATTATGGACCAACTAAAATTTCCCTTTTCAAAGGTTTTTCATCACTTTTACCCCTCTCTGTTGGTCGTTTTCTAGATCTCACATCAAATATTTTAATTCCATACAAACCCCATAGCAAGATTATTTCGACTGAAAGGGCAGTGTTGACTCCCGTCAATTTTCCCCCTTGGTGGTGTTTTGGCGTCACCCCAGTGAGACAAGATGCGTTTTCTTCTGTCTAACCAAAGATATTTATTCTTAGTTGTAGCCTAGACACCTGTAAAGTATTCAATAATATTTACCTTTTACGGTAGCCAAAGGTGTCTAATTGTGTGAATTCTGCTGCGAAGGTATATTCGGGCATACAAATAGAACATTTAAGCAACGATTTAAAGAGCACAGTGCCCGGAACCAAAAAAATCCCACCTCCAAAGTAGCACAACATTTGAAAGAAACCAAAAAAGAAAAGAAAGAACCAAAAAAATCCCACCTCCCAAGTAGTACAACATTTGAAAGAAAATCCTTCGCATAATATAATCTTTGAGGAATCGCTAGAGGTGTTAAAAGCCTGCAACAATGCACACAAATCAAAAATATGGGAGGAGTACTTTATTTTCAAAAATGTCACATCATTGGGAAGTAATAAGTTACTAAACGTTAAAGAGGACTTTTCTGATAAAATCACCTATCGTCTGTACAATAGACTGGAGGAGGAGGGCATTACAACTGATAACAGCTGATCTAGTGACGTATTCACTCACCAAAGGAAGGAAGACCAGTAGGCCTACAACCTTGTGTGGTATCGCGTGTAGTTCCTCCTAGTACAAATACCAAGTGTTTTGTGTGTGACCATGGTCCTAAATGTTGATCTACTGTATGAACGTATTTTGTGTAAACATTTTCGTAAATTATGTGCGTGTTCATGTTTTATTAACTCAGACAACCATTCAAGTGGGCAGTTTTAACATGCGCTGATACGCGACTGATGATGTGTTGTAATTAACACGAAACGCATCTCGCAGCAGAATTCACACAATTAGACACCTTTGGCTACCGTAAAAGGTAAATATTATTGAAAGATATATACTCCTGGATCGCCCCTCAGTGTCCGCCCGGCTGGCTGGTGCTCCCCCAACATCTCATGGCAAGAGCTGCTGCCGCCATACATACATCACTATTAAATGGGTCACTTCAACTGCCATCCTGGCGGTTGATATGAAGTTGAATATTACTAATGCATCTTAAACTGCTGTTCTAACTTTACTCTCCATGCCTCTATATACTTAAAAAAAAGTTTGATTCAAACCCTCTAAAAACGATGTAAAAATAAAAATTATCAGATAGTTTTAGTTTTAGTGAATTTCCCTTAAGGGAAGAAGCTGTTACCGTGAGTCTCATGGTAAGACCTAAGTCCGAGACCATCATAAATTTTTGTTTGAGGTCCCCAGTTGCCAAAAACACCATTCGTTCACTTTCTTATATCTATGTATACATGTGTATCTATATCTATGAATATCTATGTCTATACATTTATGTTTCTTTAAGTATGATAACTTGGGTAAAAATGGTCTGATCTGAATCAAATTTGGCACAGACATGTAAAGTAGTAATCATTCATTCGGACGAGTTTGAAAACCAGCCTGATTGGACCATTGGAGGGGGGGGGGGTAAGGGGAAGTAAACCCCTCTAAAAATGGGTTTTCTAAATTGTTTACGTAGAAAATGGAAATTATTTAAATCTTTTTTGGACCATTGAATTCAGCTTGAAAAAACTAATAATTTAGTATTTTGAGTTATTGCTCTATGTCCATTGGTTACTGACGTATTGCTAGTGGTAAACACAATACTTTGACCCATTGTAAACCTGAAATTGGAAATAAATAAAATTCTAAATCTTGCTTATTTTTCAAGATATTTGAATGAAACTTGGTATGGCTTCATCTAGTTGATATCTACTAGATTATTGCAAAAAATATCTAAATTTTACAATTCCATAGCAGCAAACCTTCATACTCATTGCCCATGTTATTTTTATGGAGAAAACGGTTTTATGCTCATTTAAGGATATAAGTTGATTTTACTTGAATTGAGGCTCCATCTAAATTACTTATTTAAGCATTTGAAATTTGCTGGGTATGCAGGTCTGCGGCAACGGGGGTATTAGTATTATTAATTGTTCAAAAATCGTAAGTTTAAAAATAAATGATATCAGCAAACTGACAGATTCTCTCTCCCTAAAAGCAAGAAAATCTACAATAAAATAGGACTGTAATTTAGAACAGTTTTTCTTCACTTCTAAAAATAGAAATGTCTGCAAAATATGTATGAGAAATTAATTTGGTTATCGGGAAGAAAAGAACTTTGCTGTAAATTTCAATATATAGGCATAAGACAAAGTCTAATTTAGCTAATACTACTTAATAACTCCTTTTTTGCCCAGGGGATTATTTTCCTCTAATTGGGTTTATAAAGTGTTACATTCTGGTTGTAATGGTAATCATTGGAACTATTTCAACCAACGACCATATAAGTTTAGATTTAAACCAATCTAATCTAGAGCATTTCCTAAAATTATGTCTTGGGTCCCTTAAAAATGGTCCTGTTGTGAAATCCTAAACGTTATCAAAGCCCAGTCACCATAGTGCACACCATAAGATTCCAAGCTTTAATCTGACACCAAGATCAAGGTTCTTCGAAATATAGTTTTGGCTGTAGCATGTTGTATACCGAAACACAACTCTCTGTGAAATTTTTCATTCCCTTGAAAAATAGGTTTAATTTACATATCCCTTAAATGGCTTAAAAGTACTGAGAATACATGAAGTAAAACATATTTCCAGGCCAACAGATGGAAAGCAGGCATAGATTGAAACGTTTCACTTTATTTTTTTCGGAGGGATTCCTGAAGCTTTGTATATACAGTACACCTTGGATTATCCGGACCCCACATTATCTGGACCCCAGATTATCCGGACTGGCCAATCCATGAAAAAAATGGAAATCACGGTAAAAACGTAATTTTAGTGAGTTTTACACGTAAAGAGGCCTTCTAAAAAGTAAGATGGAACTGTATTTCACAATACACTAACGTGCTGTACAGTCTTGATGCGCTGTTTGCAGCTTCAATATAGCAGTGGCTAGGTTCGCGATCGCTTTTTAGGCATATTATAATGACCTCGGATTATCTGGATTTTTGTTATCTGGATCAATGTTCTGCCACATTAATCCAGATAACCCGAGATGTACTGCACACTGACCACCAACCACCATGTGCCAAGCACAAATATCTAATCATGCATTTTCCTATCAGTAGCTTTGTAACTGTTACTAGGTGCTACTTATTGTATCAAATTTGTAAAGTAACAGTTACAAAAATGAAAAAAATGAAAAATTAAATAGGCTGATAGTTACCTTCAAAAAGAGTTGTATTTTGTCATTAAATTGTTGGTCATATCACCATATGCTTAGAATACCTGGTCCCTTTGTATAGATGGAACCAATTGTCTAGCAAACCACCCCATGAAAATTCTGAGTTTAGTTTAATTTTTTATCTTGTTTTCCACTATAACAGTTAGTGAGCATCTAATCATGGCTTTAGAGGAAACTATTTCGCTCAGTCTGTGTTCAGTACAGAGCAGTTTCTTCAACATTAAATTTTGTTCTACACCTTTCCAGTTGATCTTTGCTTTAATAACCAACCGTGCTTTTTCAACTTCTGACTAAGGCTTGGTCTAGATATTACTGTCTGTTCTTACATTTACTGAGAGGGAGAGTGGGCTGAGTGGTGGTGTCATTGGCTAGGTTCGCGTGGCGTCGTGCGATGCCGTTGCCACATCTGCGGCCGAGGACTGGCCAGCTACGCGACCCTGCAACGCCACATTCAGGACATCCACTGCTCCCAGACGCACCAGTTCTGGTGCTCTCTGTGTTGCAAGCCGTACCGTACACGCAACAGCCTTCTCGTCCACAACTCCAAGTACCACCCAAAGAACAAGGACTGGAATAGAAATATACAGCAGTGATTTAGAAATTAATTAGTAACGATATTGTGTACAATTATTGTATGAACCTTGGTGATTTAGTGCTTATGAAGATTTCCAGGTCTTTTTAGAGTTATCAAAGGGGCTGATTTACTTACCAGATGGATTTTGAATATTCAATCAAATTTGGTGGTATTGTTGTATATCTAAGTAAAGTAAAAAAATCTTATCAGAAGTGCACTGAAATTTACAAAGAATAACTTACTTGTCAACAACTTTAAGGCACAAAAAACTACTGTTTCTGTGTATTATGTTGTAAAACGTATCATTTTCTTTGAGAAATCATAAGAAAGCATATTATTCAGTTCCATGTTATATGTTAAAAGTATATTGGACGCTAATGGAAAAAATATGCAATCTAAACTGTTTTAAAGCCATTAAACTGTTATAACTTATTATTTTTCTCATTTTGATGCTTAATTAGGAAAATTAACACGTTAGCTGCCACGCCAATTTTTGGCCTGATTGCTGTATTGCCAAACACATTAGTATTTTTGTTTTGAGTTACTATGTGTTTTTTATACTTGTTTAGCTTAGTTATAAGGGTTTCATAACAAAAATTAGATTTTATCCATAAAAAAAACGTGGACCGATCGGGTCAGCGATAAAAATTTGAAGCAAAATAATGCTCGAAAAAATCAGTGCCGACCCGATCGGTCCACGCCTAATTTTTCATTCATCTTACTATTTGACTTCGCGCAGTTGGCAATACTACCCTTTGCCGCCTACAAGGTTGGCACCAAATTTTTTTTCACCGTTTCCCGCGTATTTGCTACCGCCTACACGATTGGAAAACCTGCTTTTTTCTATCTGTTTCCCGTGTATTTTACGTAGTCTGCAGTGTGCAACCGTCCGTGTTTCATTGTGAATCAACAATTGTGACTTACTTTACTTGTGGTTACAAATTTACAGTTTAAAAAATGAGCGATCTGGACGAAAGCGAGAGGATCAATTTCTAGGAATTCCTTTGTCGAGTGAATTGGACCGGGAGACTTTTACAGTATTTGTACTATTGCTTTTTTTTTCTTTTTACTATTCTTGTTCAAATATGAATTTGGAAGCCATTAATTGTCACAAATAAAAAGACTTGGTTGCTTATGTTAGTTAAAAATACTGTGGTAAGGCAATAAATTACATTTTTCCGACAGTTTATTTTTTTTATTTCAATCCTAGCAACAAAAACTCAGTAAAAGTTTTTTTTTACTTTAACAAAATATTAAAAAGTAAAACTAAGTCTTAAGTATATCCAAACAATTTTAGAATAAAATGAAACTTGCAAAACGTTTACTTTGTTAATTTGTTACGAAAAAGTTACATTATTTATCAGAAAGTAATATGAAAACCATTGTAAAAAAACGTGCCGACCCGATCGGGTCAATATATTTTGGCCAACTTCAAGGATTTTCTGAGCCACATGTAGAAGCATCAGAATCTAAACTCCAACGCTGTTTAGTAGCGACGTCCCTACTCTATTGTCGTAGTACGCTTGATCACCGCTAGGTGACAGTGGGAGGCATCTAGCGGCAAAATGGCGAAACCTTACATTCTCGAGGTGTCGGTCCGATCGGGTCGGCACGTTGCTCCACCCGACCTACCTATGCCGACCCAATTGGGTCGGCATGGCAGTTAACGTGTTAATAAAATAATAGTGAAAATAAGGTTGTTGGTTGAATGCAAACATAGAAAATTGTGAAATTTTAACATAAATCACAATTTTAACTTAAGTTTGCCAATGCTCACATAATAAACTGTACTTTATAATGCCTAAGAATTTTTCACTTTTTAAGCAGAAAAAGTCCTTACTTATGCTAGAATGTGATTAGAGTTAAAATAGTTATTCATTTGATATTTTACAGAGTACATTTCCAATTGGCGGAACAGTTTAGATAAATGAAAATTGGTTTTAATTGCAATAGTCCATCAAAGTAACTTGTTGAGAGAGTTTTTCTGATTTTCAAAATAATATTAATATATTATTGGCCTAGAGCTAAACTTTAAAATCAGAAATATTTTCTATGTAGTGGGAGAATGTTTTTAAGAGTAGACTGAGGTACTAGTAGAGATGTTTTAGATACGCTCAACAGAAAAAATATTTTTTTAATTTGATTTTTAAATTAGCACAGCACTGTTGCATAGAAAGTAGTTACAATTTCAACCAAAAGTCACACATTACTTGGTCAACTTATGTCATCTTCAGTGCAATCTGGAGCATGAGAGGCAAAGTAAAGAGATTAACTCTCAAATTTGAAAGTAAATTTAACTAGTTATCACCATGTGGTCTTGATGGGAGTTTATTAGTGCTTATTTTAACGGAACTCTCCTAACAATGAATTTTCCTTTAATGACAAATAAAATTCATTATTGTTGAAGTCGTCTCCTCATTAATTTTTTAATCACCTGAAATAACATTCTATCTTGGATCTTAGTTGATTAGGAATTTTTAGAGTTGCACTGTAAATTTAAAATTCCCCCGTTACAGCAGACCTGCATACTCAGCGAATTTTAAAATGGTTGAGTTAATCATTTAGACAGAGCCTTGAATCAAGTAAAATCAATTTAAAATCCTAAATTGAGCACACAAAAATGTTCTCCATAAGAATAACATGGGAAATGAGTATGCAATTTTGCTGCCATGGAAATATGAAATTGAGAGATTTTTTGCTACAATCCAGTATATGAAGCCATATACCAAGTTGAGAAATGTTTAGAAATAAGCGAGGTATAGAATTTTATTTATTTTCCATAAGGTTAACATTGGTACAACTGTGTTTTCCACAAGCGATCTCGGTAACTAGTGGACATAGAACAATAATTCTAAACACAAAATTACTTGTTTTTCAAGCAGAATTTAATAGTTTAAACCAGGATTTCATAAGTTTAATTTTTCTATGTAAAAAATCTGAAAAATCAATTTTTGGAGGAGTTTATAACCCTTACACCACCTTCCGATTGGGCTGATTCTCGAACTCATCCGAATAATTACTAATTGACATGTCTGTGCCAAATTTCGTTTGGAGTTATCCAACTTTTTTACATTAGTTATCGTTCTTAAAGACAGGTATCGTTCTTAAAGACAGATGGTGTTTTTGGCATCTGGGGACCTCAAAACAAAAAGTAATAATGGTTCCAGGCTTAAGTCTTACCATGAGACCTACTATAACAGCTTCTTCCCTATAGGAGAAACTCGCTAAGAGGTTTCTGGTAAAGTATTTAAGTAAGAAGTTCTTCAGAATTTTAAAATGAGTCGTTTGCAAGATCTCTATTATCAAATACAACTTTTCTTATTGTACCATATTTCCTTTATAGGGAAGAAATTATTACTGTAGGTATCATGGTAAGTCATAAGCCCAGGACCATCATAACTTAAGTTTTGTCGTCCACAGATCCCGAAAAGGCTATTTATTTGTTCATTTTCATCCTGCATATGTCCTTATATATACCTTATTATTCTATCGAGAAAAAACCTTTGCATTTGTATTTCTTTACAGAATAATAATAGTAGTAGCGCTAATCAGTGGAAACCAAACAATACACAAATATATCTATTTGTCTTTAGGCACGATAACTCCCAGTTTAACTGCCCAGTTTAATGATATTTGATAAAATCATGCAAAGTGGTAATTATTCAGAAAAGTTCAAAAACCAGTCCAATCAGACCATTGGGATCTAAAAATAAATATTAAATTCAGCTTGAAACAAATTTAGCATTTGAACTATTGCTCTGTTTGCATTGGTTACCAAGATATTGTTAGTGATAGTAAAAATTGTACGTTGTCCCAATGTTAACTTTATGGGAAAATTAAATTTTATACCTCACTTATTATTCCTCAACATAAACTTAAATTCTTATTACTGCTTGAATCATTTCAGACCCATCACTATTATTAGTTCAAAATGAATTTCAAGGAAAATTTGTACATAAAACATAGAAAAAATAGCATATTTAAAGCAATAATTCTTTGTAATCATGTTTTTAATTTCCTGTAATTTTACTGAAAGTGGACAAGACTGCTTTTGGAATTATACTACTCAGTCAAAATATAATTTGGTATATGGCTTCATATAGTTGAGATCTATGGGATAATGGCCTAAAATCCCCCAATCTTATATTTCCTTGACAGAAAACCTGCACACTCCCTTTTCAATACAAATTTTAAGAGAAATAAACAAAATTCTAATATCTTAATTATTTCTAAACATGTCTTGATGAAACTTGGCATATGGCTCCTTATAGTTTAATTTTACTGGGTATTGGCTTAGAACAGTCCAATTTTCACATACCTGTAGCAGCAATTCTGCACACTCATTTCTCATATTATGGAGAATGCAGACAAATTTTGTATGTCGTTAACTCACATATGATGGGTTGAAAAATGTTATTTGAAGTTTAGAATTTGTTAGGTTTGCAGATCTGCTGCAACGGGTCTTTTATATGAAGGTCATAAAAAAATTACAGGATCCCCTCCTAACATATCTATGTTAAATTCTTACATTATTTTATAATGGACTGTTATCAGTTAGCATAAGAATTATAGTTTACCAGTTTGATTTAGCTTAGCTCCGAATAATACCGTCCGTGAAGGAAGTAAAGATGTAAAGATCTCCACATCAAGGAACTATGTCACTGCAGTCCAGTTGATATGTGAAGTGGTATCGGGTGCTGCGGTGAGCGATGTGTGGCGTGGCCGGAAGTGACGTTGACCTCTGGTTGCAGGCTGGCGCAGCGGCCCCCGGCCAGACTGCAAACTGGTGTGCGACATTTGTAACAAGAGTTACCGAACCATGAACAGCCTGCGCAACCACCGCAGCATCTACCACAGAAAGTTCAGATCAGAAGGCAACCCGCCTCTTGCGGACGACCGCAATCCGTTCCAATACCCGTGACAAGAGTTAATCGGTGACCAGTGAAAAAGTGAATCGTGAAAATGTGCAGTGCCCTACAATATGACTTGAGTTTATAATACTACATTGTGACCAGTACTTATTGTAAATTGACTATTGCAGTTGTAAGAGAAGTCTTTAACCAAAGTATGAAAGGGATTGTAAGAAGCCTGTATAGTACTTGAATGAATACATTTGTTGCTAATTATATTCTACTAATATTTTTATTTTTTAATTAATAACAGTGAGAGTATATGAAAAAAATGTTACTATAGGAAATATATTTATATGTACATACTTATAAGACTCCAACGAATTGATATCTACTTTTAAAAGCTATGAACTTTGATTGTAGTCCAGGTAGAATCAATAGAAGCTTTAAGGTCTCATTATATTTGCTATGCTGGTGTGACGGGCAACACCATTTTTCAAAATTAATCATTGATTAATGGGTGACCTTGAAGCCTCGATTGATTTAAACTTCACCATAATATAATGTTTAAAATGTCAGTGGTGGATTTACTGTGAGGTTGTCTAGACTAGGGGCTAGGGCCACAAGCTAAGAGAGGCATAAGGTACCAAAAAGCATTGTTTTGGTTCATCTTGAGGATATTTCAAATAAATTCATTCTTTTTTAACTGACAAGTTTTATCTAAAAATATTTATTCATAATTAAATAAAGCTTAGTGTAAACAAGTTACAATTCTTGTTACAATGTTTAAAAACTTTAAATTGTCCCAAAGAAGGAGGCCCGCAAAGAACCAGGCGGGTTAGCATAGGACCAGGACCTCAAGTTCTGTAAGTCTGGCACAGTTAAATATCACCTACTTTGCACATTTTTAAAAACCTACTCTTACAATTCCTGGTTTAATGGTATGTTCCAAGTTTGTGCTAGATTTATTTTTGTTTTAAAGCATTTTAAAAATAAAATATTAAAGTGCTTAATGTAAATATTTTTATACACATTTTTTAAACCTGTGAATGAACTAAAAAAAATCCCCTTGTTGTTATGAAATCATCAATTTACGTTATTTTTTATTAAGTTGGAATTGAAATAGTTTTGAGTGTGTTGGATTTTTAAAATTTGAAATAGAAAATTTTTTATTGTTTTTAGAGATAACTGGATGAGAATAATCTTATTGGATTATTTGTGTGTAAAAATGGCTATAAAAGTCTATTTTCCAATTTTGAGTGGATTTTTTATTTTTTATTTATTTTTTTGGGGAGGGGGCAAGTAACCATTTGATTCAAACTTTTGAGTATTTTGGAAAACTTTGAGTTGAGTCAGAAGTGTAAACTTGGTTTGAAAAAGCCCAAGTCAAGTATTCGCACATCCCTGTTTATTAGTCATATTAATGATAGGCCTGAAAATGTTTGATTTTTTTTGTTTACATCACTTACCAAACTGTTGCATCCATACCTGTGCATTTAATTCATAAGGTAGATATAAAATAAGGATCTTATCTAAATGGGGTATAGAGTTTTTGTACAAAAGTGGTTGGTTGGTTGGTTTGTTTGTTTAATTAATAAATAGTGTTGTGTTGATTAAAACAAATTTAGATAATGAACAATACCCGTTTACGGTATGTTAATTAATGTTAATAGAAAACCTAAAACCCACTAGTTAATGGAGAAGAGTAAAATACTCAAGAGTCAAGATAAAAGATACTAATGTACTAATTATTTGTTGGTTCCAAGTTTTCATTGACATTCCAGTGCTGTTTTCACAACTTCTACTGAACAATTTTTTTATGATGCATAGATGATACAGTTTTAGCTTTTGAAAGTCATTGAAATAATGTTTCATAAGCCTCATACTAAATTTCTAAATCTTACATCCTTATGACTTGTAAATTTTTCCCTCAGAACTCACATTTTTGCTATACATAAATTAATTACATAGTTATTCAGCATCATAAAAAATTAAATCACTTCTGTCAAAAAATATTATTCTTTTAAATTATGACATTTAAGGATAGAGCTCAAACTTCAGACATTGATTCATAAAATAATATACAAAACACAGTTACTGTGAAAAATGTGAAATACAGTAATAAACTGTGTGTCATCACACTTAGGTTTAAAAAACATAATCAACTTATACCCTTTACACATCAGAGTGTGTGGCTGCTACATAGTGCCAACATGATATCAGCTGATTGGAGATGTCCACGCTTCCTGACACTTGCTGCATCTAGGTCCCACACTGTAGCTGGCCACAATCATCCGGTGTTTAGTGGGCTTTCCAGATAGTTTCAGCCTTACAGAAAACTTAAGCGATACTTCTTTAGGGCTAGAAAATTGTGATTAACTTTAATGTTTACTTCTGATTTTTCATGTTCCTATTGATTTATGAATTTTTATATTTTTCATTTAGCTAAGAATAGTTTTTAGGCAATCAACATAGTAACTAACTGGACTAAATTTATTTCTTACGTTTTTCAATAAAAAAACTGTTTATTTGTTATAGTTGTGGTTTTGGATGTACAGACCCATTTAGCCAAACTTACAATGGTTAGTGGGTAAGTTAACTCGGATGAATTGCACCAACTTGCCCGCTTTTGGTTCATTCATTTGTCTACTTTTTAAACAGGCCAAAGTATAGTATATAGGCAAATAGTGATAACTTGTCTAGCAATTAGACAAGTGTAATCTGGTTTTTGTCTTAAAAATAGTAAGTACAGTACACCTCGGATTATCCGGACCTCACATTAACCGGATCCCGGATTATCCGGACCGGTCTATCCGAGAAATTGAAAAATTAAAATCACGGCAAAATTATAATTTTAACGAGTTTACCGGTGAAATGCGCCTTCTAATACAAATGTAATACATTAACAAACGCATTTGGAATCACAATAATTGAAGGAATCAACAGTACATTACAGCATTTTCGTGAACGTAGATTTCTGCATTGGTACTTAGGGCGCTAGCAGTAATCAACAAAAGCTTAGCCTACGCCAATTTTGCGAGTTTTCTTCTTGCTGTCATTTGACGTGTTACGTTACTTAAGGAAAGTTACTATAGTAAGTTTTGAGTCACATTAAGTTTCGTCGTAATTATTTCTAGCTTGAGTTATGATTATTTAAACTTATTAAATTAAATATTTTTATCTGGAGTCTTATTCCAAACCTAAACCGTAGGTACGGTAAAATTTAACATTATATTCGTATGATTGTTTTGTCCTTAAATTTGTTTCAAAATTAAACCCTCTTAAAATTTGAAAGACTAACATGTTGAACAGGCCTTATAAGACGTTTGCAGCATCAATTTAGCAGGGGATAAGGTTCGCGATCGCTATTTAGGCTATATTGTAATGACCTCGGATTATCCGGATTTTTTGCTACATGGATCGGTGTTCCACCACATTAATCCAGATAATCCGAGGTGTACTGTATTATAAGAACTTTAGCATCATACATTTTTTTTTAATGTGTTGAAAGTTTTCTAAGGATAGAGGATAATGATTACTTTTCCAAAATGACCCTGCATTAAAATTATTTTTTTTGAATACCATTATTTTTCCCTGGTTGTTTTCTTTAGAAATTATTTTAAAATTAATTTATTTCAAATTTCAACAAAAATATTTAGTTGATATTCTATTGAAATATACTATACATTCAAATTCACAAGCACTTACTGTTGGAGCAATAAAACTAGAAACAATCAGAAAAGAATGAATAATTGGGTCTCTAAACATTATATCGTATTGTTCTAAACTATTACAAACAATACACTTAATGCTACAATAACAGCTAGGGTGTATACCAAATAATAATAATATATTAAAGATGGGAAAAGCTGTAATGAAAATTGGGAGATACAGTTTATTTCATATTACTATTTTCTGAATACTGCGTCCTTATTTAAACTATATAATATGCTAGTGGTTTTCTTTTCACGGTCATAACTCAAGAACGGCTGGAGGGATTATGAGTTTGAATTTAAGATACTGTCATGTAAGTTTGCCTTGTTTGGACCTGCTTTGAAAAATTTCTAAAGGCTAAACACAAAGTGCAACACGTGTAACAAAGTCATAAAAAAATTTTTCAAGTGAAGAAGAACAGAGTAATTACGTAGCAATTGCGTGAGTCTTATTCAATTAACCTTACATTCAAGGTTTTAATCTGTGTACACTCATCTCAGGTGTTACACGACAAGTATAATAAGTGTTAAGTCCAAATTCGGCTTGAATTACATCTTAGACTGCATCAGCAAATTAAATGTCTCAGTCTTAGAAATCATTTGGAAACACAATCATCAAATTATATTTAGTCAAGTAACAATTTTATTTCTAATTTCACTCTATAAAAGTTTTAACTCTGCACTTTTTGTACTTTAATGTATAGGTTTTTTAAAATTTTTGGTCTGATTTTTATCAATAAAAGGTCAAAAAGAAAGTGTTTGACATTTTTGGTGGTTGATGTTAACTTAGCATCAAAGGTAATATGTTAAACACCAAATCCTAATAGTACACGATAAAACAATCTCAGAGCTTCAACAGCCTAGATGGTGAATATGAAAATATTAAATGACATTTAACAAATAATATTTATTTACTTTTGAGCTAACGGTAATTATAAAAATTAAAGAAATAAAAATTGTTACTTTCTTGATTGATTACAAAAGTCTTAATAATGTATTTCAGTTATCGCCAATTACTTTTAAGGAAGGTCCATTTTTAATCTCCATGGGCATGACATGGGACTGTGGCGTGTCCTGTAATCCAGCTACTTGGAGGTCACGAACTGTGGATAGTTATGAGTGATGGCTTGTGGACGCGGTGTTCCCTAGTGGGGATTAACGTCCGCACTATTGAGTACTCGTTCATGGGACCATCCTCATAATTAGACCAGTTCGTAAATTGTTAACCGAGGCGAAATCGTGGTTCGGATCCCACGTTAAAATGTAGGTCCCTTAGTTGCCATTGGCTGTTGGGCTATTAATTAACAGTCCTGTCTAAGGAATATGTCGGCCTTAGTCAGTAACAAGACTACAAGATCGCGCCACAATCATCCTTCACTCATCTATTCTGTCATTCATACTTGGCTTAAAATACCTACCTGGGTAGGTCGCCATTTCAGCTAATGTATAATGTATAATGTATAATGTATAATGTATAATGTATAATGTATAATGACTTGGGAGAGAACTGGAAAATTATCAATAATTAGAATTGTAAACCTACTATTTTAGCATCTTATATTTATTGTGGACGATGATTTTAGGAGCAGTCCGAAAAATCCTTACTACTTCTAATAAACCTTGTATTGCTTGCCAAGTCATTATAATGTTTGAAGGAAAAATCTCTACAAGAACTGTTATTAAACAACCATTATTGTTAAAAAAAATGTTTAAACATCTCTAGTTTTTGACCTCCGAATGAGTGAGTGAGCTATATTCGGAATTACCGTTAAACATCTGTTTTGTATAGTCAATTGATTATATATGATCACATGTTTAAGTAATGTTGCAGTTTTAAATGTGAAAGTTTTTGCTGCAAGCTCATGAGAAATATAAATAAAATCTAAACAAGGTCACTCTTCACTTTGTTAAACTTACCCAAAATATGCTGATAAAAGCTCCGGCGAAGCTTGCCACAAGTCTAAGGAGAGGTTATATTCTCATTGATAGAGGTAATACTCAATGTTACATTTCGTGTTGTGCAAGACAACTGTATAGCACAGTACAGTATAGCAACACAAATTTTGTTGTATTAACTACTATGGGTCTTAAAAACATAAACAAAACGTTATGATAGCTCAACACAATCATGAGTCTTAGACGATTTGTAAGTTTCTACTTTTTGCCACCTGCCAGTATGGCAGTCCAAAACTAATAAAGCAGACTGATTTCAATTTTAACAACCTATTTTAACCTCAAGCCAAACACTCAAATGCATGTTGATTTAAGATTTATTCCCTTATGTGATAAAAAACACCATGAGTATACCTCTGTATAAATGCTCTTTTCAGTTTTAAATACGAATAAATTAAACCGCTGTTTGAAATTTAAATTGTGTACTTTTATATCAACCAACCTGTACACTACAATCAGTATCCTCCCAAAAAAAAGTGTCACATGTAAAAGTTGTTGAAAAATAATTGTATAAAAGACTTTTCAAACTTAATTTTAATTAATTTGTTGAAAACTAAATCAAGGTTTTTGATTTATTAAAAAATTCTTCCTAATTTCGGTTTTTATGTTTTTTAGTATGATAATTTCTAAGTAAATACCTTTACCTTTAATACACAGCACTGGCTGCATATTTTAATCGGAATATGAGTGAAGGATGACTAAGACTGGAACGGTGGCGTGTCCTGTATTCCAGCTACTTATTGGAGGTCACAAATTATGGATAGTTGTGAGCGATGGCTTGTGGACGCGGTGTTCCCTAGTGGGGATTAACGTCCGCTCTATTGAATACCATGTTCATAGGACTATCTCATAATTAGACCAGTTCGTAATTTGTAAACCAGGCAAAATTGTGGTTTGGATCCCACGTTAAAATGTAGGTCCCTTAGTTGCCGTTGGTTGTTAGGCTATTAATTAACAGTCCTGTCTAAGGAACATGTCGGCCTTAGTCAGTAACAAGACTACAAGGTTGCGCCACAATCATCCATCACTCATCTGTCAATCATACTCTGCTTAAAATGCCACCTGGGTAGGTCACCATTTCAAGAAAAGTATAAAGTATATAAAGTATGTTCCATGGACAGGACTGTTGATTAATAGCCCAACAGCCAATGGCAGCTAAAGGACCTACATAAATCATTAAAGAAATCATGATGTAAGGACAAAAATAAAGAGTGGTTGTGAATATTTTTTAAGAACGGAGAATATTTTTGTTGGAAGATAACAAAAGCATTTCCTTTAGTAAATATGTTTCTAATAGCATTATATTATATCACGTGTTCTTAAATCCTGGACTCATTTAAATAGCTTGGAAGAGCTTAGTCACATCTCTAGCAGAAGAGGCATGGAATTACACGTTTCACATAGGATAAGATCTTATTTTATAAAGTTTCTCTAAAACAGAGGGTAACTTGTGTATTTATTCTTGTTTAAAATAGCAAACCAAAATTTCAGTTATTGTCTGAACAGTGAAAAGAGCTATGAAATAAGATACCGATACTCTACAACCTAGTGTATTTTGTGGTTTTCTAAATCAAATTCACCAATATGACCGAAAGCATTTTTATAAAATAAATATGAAGCCATTATTGTGATCAAAGAATAATAATCCCTGAAAATATTAATCCAGCAAAATAACACTTTGTGGTATACAAAAGATCTGATAGTTTTGATTTTTAGAAATATGTTGCTAGCGTCACACTTAGTGTCAACGCGTCAGTATACACGACATGGGTCTTATGTCTATGTCTATGGGTCTTAAAAACATAAACAACGTTATGATAGCTCAACACAATCATGAGTCTTAGACGATTTGTAGAGTTTCCAACGATTGTTTACTTCTGAATATGGAAATGATTTAATTAAAAATCCATCCAAAACCATAGGTGAAACTAAAAAACCAAGATCCAAGGTGTGTGGTTTTAAGGATTGAACATTATTAATTAGTGTTCAAGTGATGTGATGTGTTGGTTTTACTGACATGTGTATTTTTGAAATAAACCATAAAGTCACCTAAAGCTCTACTTTGGACTTGATTCATTAGCTACATGTATTATTATTTAGGTATAAATTATCGTTATTATAATAGTTTGGGTTATCCAGCCAAATCTAACTGGCCTGGGCCGAGTATGAGGAGTTCTACTTTAAGTGTTGTATTAAAACGACATATCCAGTAAAATTCTTCCACCACTTTGTAATAGGATAAAACTCTAAAAGCAAAAGCAAAAGGTTTTACCTCATTTTTTGTCGTTTTCACATTTCAGATAATTAAAATTTGTACTTTGGTATCTCAAGCAACAACATTCGAGTACCCACGCAGCATGCTAACATGATGGAGCGAATTTCAATTTTACGACGAATCGCTTACTTAGGCCTTAGGCCCAATACCCCAAATTTTTGGCTTTATGCTAATAGTCCTAAATGGGGGAGCAGACAAATTTTGGATACCGGTTATTAAAATTAAAGCACAATTGTCAGATGCAGACAAATGTTTATTTAGAAAAATTAAAAATCACTGACATTTTACCGGGTTAGGAAGTATGTGACTTAATTTACAGCTGTTTGCTTACCGTGCAGAAATATGCACAGAGTTACTTCTGTAGTATTGTGTGCCTTGTTGTTTTGTAAACCTTTCACAAAGTTACTTCCGCTGCCACCATGCCTTGTATGATCTTTGCCAGCGATCATAAACATGTGCAATCACAATCACATATTTCGCAAAATTAATCCCTCGGTTTAGGCTCAATCAAATTTAAACATCTTATGCCGTTTAAGTAGGATTGTTTTACTCATCACTGTTAAAAGAAGGGTATACATTTTTACACCCATCTTTTAGTTGTAATCAATAAACCATTCCTGACTTGATAGCTTTTAGGATTAAGCAGACTTTCAGATTACTGAAGTTTAGTCTATCGGGACTCCACAATACACGTACAACTTGTATTTCCAAGCTGCTTCTACCATAGATTTTTTACTTGGGAGACTTAGTAATCGGTGACTCTAGAAACAGCAGGATAAGGGTCATTCTACAACTCGGATTCTACAGCGGGATTCTAGGCTCATTTGATACAATGCTTAAAAATCAGATGGTCTGTTTCAAAGCTTAACCTTGTCCAGTCATTTGTATTGCTGCTGATTATAGGGGAAAAAATCTATTATATTTTCTGAGTTTTTCTTCAAATCTGTCTATGAAACAAAAGGTACCATTTTAGTTTAAAATATATTGTGATGACGGTGATATATCTTATTTAATGGATTATTGAGGTAATTTCCTATCATTGATATATTTCTTTTTATTTATTGTTGTTCGAAGATGTTACATTTGACGCATTATATCTTGACCCTTTACACCTGAAGCAAATGGAGTGGAATGAATTTCATCAAGAGACCACAGCTGATACGCAAAGTAGTACTAGCCTGACGTGTTAGCATTTTCCAACAGCTGTCAGTGTATATCTTAATTGTCATTTGTAAACAAAATACAGTTGATGTTTGTAGAAATTTGTTTTTTCATTGTTTGTTGTCCAAAATCATTGACAATAAACAATATCTGACAGCTCCAGCAATGGACTAGGCCAAGGGTCAAGATTTAATGCGCCAAGTGTACAAGTGTTCTTTATCTCTTTGTTTGAGACTTCATTGCAATCTTAAAGTTTCCCATTTACTGTTTTGAATACTGATTTGAACAATATTTCATCCAACTGCAACTTTTATTACCATTAACTGTCTTTTTGATAAACTCAAACCTTGCTGGTACCTTTTGTTGATCTCTCTGATGATTTACCATGTGCCTTCTGTTTCCTGTGCTGTACAGGGCTTTACAAAGGACGCTTCTCCTACGAGCCGGACTTCAGCTCCTTGTAAAGCCCCGTACATCGCAGCGGTGGCTGTGGTGTGGTGGTGTGGTGGTCTGATGGTGTGCTGGTGTGCAGGTCTTCGCAAGGTGTTCACGTGTTTGGCGTGCGGAAAGGTGTTGTGCTCCAAAGCGAGTCTAAAGCGACACGTGGCAGACAAGCACGCCTCACGCCACGAGGAGTACCGATGCGCCATCTGCGAGCGAGTGTACTGCTCGCGCAACTCGCTAATGACGCACATCTACACGTACCACAAGCCTAAGCCATCAGACCACCTGCATCACCACTCCGCCGCCGCCACCGCCGCCTCTACCTTCACCGATATTATGATGTACAACCCTGATATAAAACCTCAGGTATGCTAGAGATAAAGTCCAATGTGTCAATCGAGCTAATGTGAACAATTTCAGACTTTTTTACCAAACAAATTAATTTATAAGGAATGAAATACCATTGTCAAATGGAGATTAGGATGGGAATATGTTTATATATATATATATATATATATATATCAAACTGTAACACTTTTATCAGTTATTATTGCCGAGTGTTTTTTTTTTAGTGACCTTATGTATTTTTTTAAGAGATTAGATTTTTATTTGAAAGACACACATAGGCATTCTTCGCACTTTCATACTACTAACCAAAGGGTGAAGCATCAAACATTTAACCAAAGTAAGGTATGAGCAAACTGAAACAAACAACGGCAAGGGATGAGATCCAAATTTTGTCTAATGCTGCTTCTATAGTTTAAAATTCCGGCTCTTAACAACACTACCAGCCACTAAAAATTGGTTATCAATTATTTAAATGAATACTCTCAGCTCAACAAACCAGCTAAATACTCATTCTACAAGCCAGTAATTTACAAATAACTTAATCATTTTTAGTTTAAAAAAAATTCCTGTTGCAGCAGACCTGCATACTCAGCGAATTTCAAGTGCAAGACAACATATTTCAATCCAACATAGCGAGATTTGACATGTTTTGGTAAGCTCCATAAGAATAACATGGAGAATGAGTATGCAGGTTTGCTGCTACAGGTATATTAAAACTGGGTGGTTTTAATTCAATATTTAGTAGATCTGAACTAGAAGAAGCTATTTACCAAGATATGTTGAGATATGTTGCTTTTTAACAAGATATGTTGAGAAATAACCGAGATATAGAATTTTAGTTATTTCCCATAAGGTTAACATTCGGACAATGTACTGTTTTTACCACTTTCAATATCTCGGTAAGCAATGGACATAGAGCAGTGATTCAAAATACTAAATTGTTTGTTTTTTTGAGCTGAATTTAAAGGTGCCCACAAAAATTCGATAAATTTTATTTTTCTATGTAAAAAGTTAAAAAAACCCATTTTTGGGGGGTTTATCCCCCCTTAGCCCCCCTTCCGGTGGTCCGATCAGGCTTGTTCACGAACTCGTCCAATTGATTACCACTTTACATGTCCATACCAAATTTCATAAAGATCGGACCATTTATACGGCCGCTATTGTGCTAACAGATATATATATAAATTTGAACGAATGGTGTTTTTTGCTTCTGGGGGCCCCAAAACAAAAAATTATAATGGTCCCGAGCTTAGGTCTTATCATGAGACCTACGGTAATAGCTTCTTCCCTAAAGGGGAAATTCGCTAAAAAACACATCCTGTATTACTATTACATAAAACTCAGTATTTTTAAGTTTAAAAAGTATTGGAAAGTTTGTTAACTCTGCAACCACTTTTAAAACTAACATCCACTAATGACAGACAGTCAAACAGCTACAAACTGAGTTCCCATTTTCAAAATCAAATAAAAAATTTTATTAAAATTGAAGATGTCTGCTGGTTTTAGGGATGGTGATGCCGCCGCCCATGATTGGAGGGATAAACGAGCCCCAAGACTGCCCCTACTGCCGCCGCACCTTCAGTTGCTACTACTCCCTCAAACGCCACTTCCAAGATAAACACGAGCAGTCGGACACACTGTACGTGTGTGAGTTCTGTCACCGCCGCTACCGCACCAAGAACAGTCTGACCACGCACAAGAGTCTTCAGCACCGCGGGACTTCAGGCATGCTCAAGCGACTGCTCAAAACCTCAGCTTTCTTTGGCCATCCGCCCTTCTAACTACACGACAATGCCCGTCTCATGTTGTAGGGTGACTTGAGATGCCTGTGATACTGCTTGCTGCCTACTGCTTGGCTACAAATGTCCTCTTGATAAACATTATTGATCCATCTCTCTTGAATTGTGAGAGATGTTTTGGATTCCTTCAAAGAAATTTAGTGATAGGGGTCAAATTTAGTTCCCTTTCACATTATTTTCTTGTGTTTTTAACCTTTTGATTAAAGAAAATGATTGGGTGAAGCGTGAAGCGTTTTCTGAAACAAACTTGTTCTCATTAAACTTCTTTTAATAGATACTGTAAGCATCTTCTTCATAATAATATTTTATTAATAAATTTTAATCCTCATCTCATATTTTCTGCCAGTAAAATTCCTGTTTTCAATATACTAATTTCCTGGCAACCTTATTTGAGTCAAATTTAACTAAGAGCATTTACCAGATAAGCAGAGCTAGTCAATGTGCAAATGGAATCTTTCCAAAAAAATGTTTAAACTTTGTGGTGTAAGGAACCTTAATGTTAAAAGAAGTCGTATTTTTGTACTTAATCAGAATGACATAACGTTTTGGTGAGTCATATAATACAATTTGGTTAAGGTTTTTAACATTCAATGATATTTCATGGAATTTCCTAATGGCAAAATCATGATTACCTTTAGATAAAACTATACTGGATTGGGTTGACAAATATGCCTAAAAGTTTTTTTTTCTTTAAACATCCCTCAAACCTCTTTTTTTGGGGGGTTTACTTTATTTAAATTTTGGTTTACTGATATCCAAGTTTGTTTTTCTTTGCTGTGAATATTTTTCAGTAAGATATAACTGAGATTACCTCATATTTTTATATTAGACCAGAAAAACTAGTTTTCAATATCATGAAAGCAAGCAGAATCAGTGTTGTATTAGTAAACGAAGTATTTCACTAATGTGAATGGTAATTTCATATAATATTCTAGTAATCTTGTCACATTATATACATTTAATAAACTAGTTATACAGTTTTTCACATATTGGTCCTATTATTTTTATACTAACTAAAAAAGGTTCCTTTGATGTTGGTCACATTTTTAAGGATCTAATACATACAAAACATATTGTATGGCACAGTTTTGTCATTTCAATTGTGTGAAAATCATTCTAACATAACCATAACAATGCCCCCAAAGCCTCCACTCGTATCATAACCAACTCATATGCAAAAGTAGTTTCGTGCCAACTATATTCCTCTTCTGTACAATACTTACTTCTCTTTTTAAACAGTTCTTAAAAAAACTACTACATATGAAATGTTCCTATATTATATTTGTTCTTGCAGTACAGAGCAGTATTTGCAGGTATTCTCAGACCACTCCTAGTAAGCATGGTGATTGGGCCGTAAGATTGTTCAAATCTACTCGGATTGTGATATGGTACATTACACTTTATGTAGAAACTGTTGTGATATTTTGTTTTTAATTTTATTTTAGTTAACTGAATGTGTTTACTTAATACTAAGTTATTACTATTATGTTTTATTAATGTTTTCAATATCCTCAGTTAGCTATTGATTTTCCAACAGTCTTTTTCTACCAGTAATAGTTTAATACAGATTTTCCAACAATCTTTCTACCAGTAATAGTTTAATACAATCAAACTTAATTTCCATATCTTTTAAGCAAAAGTGTATTGTACTGTATACCACTCTTAGCATAAGTAAAGAAGTCCACATTCGGTTGTAATACTTTACAAATCTAGTCCTTACCGAACATATAACTAAATTTTTATAAAAATATTTATATTTTAATTGTGCATTTAAATATGTGATTTATCTATAAAAACGGTATATATTAAATTTGTTTTGTTATTTTTGTTGTGATTTATGGTATTTTAGGTGGTTCCAAGTGGTGGTAGACTTTTGTGCCACACAATCATCCCTGGTGTTCAGACTGGTGCATTTTGTACTTTGACACTATGTGACCAATAGGTTGTATCATGTGCTACTCTTTCAAATTTGTATGGCTTGAATTGTGTCAAAATTTTTAATTTTCTAAGATTTACTATTTTATTTGCAATTTGGTTTTCAATAAAAATAAAATAACAAGTTATACTTTACTTTTAATTACTTTTTTAATTTTGATAAAATAAAATAGTACTTTTTTAAATAATTACTTTTAAACATAAATAAGTAAATTACTTTTTACTTTTGTTTAAAAGAAATTTCAGTTACCAAACAATTGAGATTTTTTTATTATTTGTAATGGTTAAATGTTTTGTACGTACCGTTGCTTCTATCAAAATAGCTGCGGTTCACCAACATGCTAAATCCAGACCTGGAAATGATCTGTACTAACTGCTCAGTAGCACACACACAATCTAATGGCCTACCTGGTGCATGATCGACCCTGCTGTGCTTTGACTGCGCAGCTTAGCACAGCAGTGCCTCCATCGTGCTGTGTACAATAACACTGTAACTCTAGGTACAATCATCTAGATAATAAGCTAAGCCATCAGCAACACAGTGTCTTGATCACCTCCAGTACAACTTGAGCGTCTTTTTGTGCATTTTTAAAACCTTTTCCTGTCTCGGTGTTTTGGCTAAAGTATATGTTTTAAAACAGAAAGATTCTATATTTATGTACGACTCTGAGAGCTTCCAGTTAAAAATTTTCTTACCGTCAATTTTCCAGGTCCGTTTGACAGTTATTCCCGCTTTGAGAAATTTATAATAGGACAAAGCATTCTGAAGGGGTTCATTGTAAATACTCTAGCTTATCACTATAGTTAATGTCGATAGAGTAGTCCGATGATTTATTTTCAAAATCTTACAACATTTGTTTCCGGTTTTGATTTTTCATTGTGATTATTTATCTACCTGTGATTATTATTTGTTACTGTTAAACCTTCTCGGTGTTGGCATCTCCTGCAGTGACAAACAAGTTACGAGTGGTTGGCGAGGCAAGGTGACGAGGGGCGAGGCGACAGGAGAGGCATTACATTACACTATACTGACTCGCCTCATAACTGTATATGTGACTTGGCCTTCCATTCTTCTCATTCTAAGTTTTCACACGATCTTAATAGTTTGTATACCTTCATATTTCCGTTATTATTTCAGTCCATGATTTCCACTCATTAACCCGAGATTTATTTATAGCTTTGGTTAACAGTTTCATAGTTAGGTTTTCAATGAACGGTTGTTATAATATTTGTTTCTACTGTAAATTGGTTTACCTTAACATTTACTGTAGTTGCTCTTTACACCTAAGAGTATATAATAATTACGACTTTTCATTCCCAACCTCTCTATGTAAATGTTGACTTTTTATTGTTGTTAAGTTATTGAATTAATTTTCTTAAAAGTTTCTGTGATTTTACTAAATTAAATTATTATATTTAAAATTAAGTTATGTTCCTTGTTGTACATAGCATAGTTAGTTTATATGTTTATTGGCCAAGTCAACGTGTGTACAGATGTAAGAAGTATGATGTTTAATGATACATATCCTATTCTCCTGAATGTGCCAAGTTGTAAATAGGGTTTGCCGTTAAGATTCGGCTCCATTTTCAGTGTTGTCGGTCATTCATCGTCTGTTAGGAGTCGTTAGTCGCATCCAAGATGCGAGGCTCTTGTAGTTTAGTATCTAATTTTTATCCACCTGAGCTTTCCACGATTGAATTTTCCCTCCAGGTTCGGCAAGAATAGGCCTATTTATAGAAATATATTTTTCTGGCTAGTTAAAAAATTAGTGTTTGGCTCAACTAATAGGTCTATTTTTGAATTCTCATTTCATAGTTGTTGGTAGTTGAGTAAAAATTTGATTTCAGAAAACGAAAAATTTTCAAGTGCACTGCACTTAAAATCCAAATTTATAACTACCACAAGTAAACTATTTTACATAAAATTCAATCGAGGAAATCTTTCATTTTTTAAATTATACTAAAATTTCTTCCAGTAAGTAAGTTGTAAGCCTAGTTAAAATTTACTGATATTTTGATTATCGTGTGCTGTGGTATGAATAAGTTTCTTCTAGTTTTAAAATTATTTTTGTGTACCGATCTAAATCAAACAAGTACAAATGACTGAATGTTTTTAGACTGTGTTCTTTTTTTTGAACAGACAACAATCGCTAAAAGTATGTTCTATTTGAACAGATCCAGTGTATTTATGTCATTTGTATGAGTCCGTAGCATGTAACTGTTGCTAACTTGAGACGAAACATTGGTTCTTCACATTTTCTTACTCCATATATTTCTCTTATTCCATATATATTGCTTACAAATTCAAATAGTATATTCTAGCTTTCCATTAGTTGATTATTCTTGTTGATGCATGAAACAACAATCTGTTTCCATTTCTGAACATTCATCCTGGCCTAAAATTAAGGAATACTCAATTTGCTTTCATGATTTTTAATTGTCAGTGACCAAAAATGGCCTCGCCCTGATATTATTCCTTTTAATATTAGACGTGTCATTCATATGAAGTTTTTTTAAACCACATTGTAGATATTAAAGTAAAGGTACACTCTTTTTCTCCAAAAAACTTACCTAATTTAATTTAAAATCTTAACCTAAATAAGACCCATAACTTAATTTACCTTAATTTTCTTCAACAACCAAAGTCTCCGTCTGATGTTAGCAATAATTTTCTTATCTCAATGTAGACTAGTTTCCACTTTGCTCTTTATCCTCACCTTAACAGTACAGAGCTAACGACATTGCAATCGACTCCCCCTAGCTCCGCAATTGCAGTACAGACGATATTTGCCAGCATGTATAAAAAATATTGCGCCACACCCGATACGTCTGCCTGTTATTGTTGATTTTTATACAATATTTTATGCTGTTACAATATATTATATACACGGATAAGGACCAATAGATATATATTTATACAAGTAGATTTTTAATTTTCTGTCACCGCAACGCAATAGTACAAACGCTTATTTTTTGTACAATGATGGCAAATAAGCACCGGTATATAATAGACAAGTTGATATAATAGCCGCATTATCGATATCAGAGTATAGAGATGTTACTTTCGTTCTCTCGTTACTATAGTTTAGCTATCGTGCCAGTGTTGGAGGGCGTTGGTTATATTGCAGTTGTTATTCGTCCTCTGACTTCTGGTCGGTGGCATTAGTCTTAGCTGGTTTATTTGACAGTTAATTATTTGTTTTACACAGATTTCATATCAACCCCAATGTTATTTTCTTACGCCAAACACAGATTACATGTTGTTACGTTTGTTGGTCCGTGATTTTACAATAGAACCAGTTACAATAGAGAAATAGACAGATACATATTTTATAGCCACTTTTATCAACCGGTTTCAATTAAAGCAGTTGTTGACAATGATATTTATTTTGTGTACTTAGCTGTACAGAGTATCGGCCACTTATCTCTGGCCGAATGGCCGAATCACAGTAGGGTCACATAGTAGTTATAGGGTCAAGGGTTTTTTGGGTATAACGCTTTTTTTATCGAGTCTATACAACCTAGCCTATTTATTTAGTGTTTACTGTAATATAGCGTAAGATTTATAAACGGCTAAGCGGCGTGATTGGAGAGTAAAATTAATATCTTCGTTGCCTAGTTGTTTGCAAATCTGTGTATTGTAATGGTCGCCTACTGTTGGGCAAGACCGTTTTATCAAGGCACGGGAAATATCTTCTCTCATTCATAGCTATATCTTAATATTAATCAGTTCCATTTAGTTTTATCATGGAGATGGACGGATAAGAAAAGAGACAATATTGTATTTGTACTCATAAACATTCCTTCTGAACCTTTCACTTTGTGTGTGATATATATAATAGCTGTGGAAATTATTGTAAATAATGTAATAAAAAGAAAAATACTGAATGACAACTAATTTATATAATGAGTCAGGTGACTGCACCTGTATCAAGAAGAAACTGCAAAATAGCTTTTCTATTAAGAATTGTTTTGCATTGATGTTAACTTCCAATTGTTAAACTAAAAAGACTGAAAACTCTTAATAAGGAATCTGTCCATCTCCCACAGTTATTCACACATTTTCACTGCACACTAAGACTGTTTCAATTGGGAATGCTTTAGACATATTTTTGTTATTGTGTATTTTCTGTATACAATTAATTTATTTTTCGCCTCTAAGGCAACTTTATTAGTTAAGCTTGTAATAAATGTTAAGCATAAACATTTTTAAATTCTAGGTTAGTTAACATTTTATTATTTTCTGTTAAGAATTATGTTATTCCTTAGGTAGTTAGAGCTGTTTTTAACAATATTAGATATTTAAGGCATTATTACGAGTTTAAACTACTTACAGTTTCTTATAGGTTACCTCTACCTCAGATTTCTCAGGGATTCGTTAATTATATGTTCCATAATTTCTCAGGTATAATTAATTACTCAGGTATTTTGTTTTACTACTACTTTAACTATAACATATTTTTTATTTGTAAAGTCTTATTTTCTCAGGGATTTTGATTATGTTATTGTATTAGTGTATTTTCCTATTGGAAGTAACGATATTAACAATTTGTATACTTCGAGAGTAATATATTCATATATCAGCTCTGTACGATGAAATGTTGAACTTGTAAGTCTGGGTTTATCTTCTCAATTGTCATTCTGAGTACCACTGTTCAAGGAAATATCACTATAAGTGAATTTTTGGTGTAATGCATAAGTTTGAGAGCTTTGAAACCGTGATAGCAACTCTTTATTGGTTGATTGGAACATTTTTTAATGTGTAACATATTGATCAATATTGCTTTTCCGGTTATGATGTAGTTAACTGCCTGTGGCTTGGTGAAATGAGGCAGATCCAATTACTGTAGATTGAGTTTCCCACTGGCCAATTCATTCAATATTTATAAATTTCAAGCAAATGTTTTTAGTGTCTGCAAATCAAAATCAAAATTTTTTCTCACAGTTATTTCTTACATGTAAAACTTATCATCTTGTTTTTAAAGATGAAACTATGGTACTAATTTTTGGTTATGAATGTAGAGTAGAGAAAAACAAAAAACAGAATTGAAATAATTTTCAGTTTTTTACTTAACTACTTTTATTAACCTTGTCTTAAAAATTATATTTATATATGACCTCAAAAGAACAATATAATTAGCATCCACATTATAACAACTTTGAAGCTTCGTAATGGTGAGAGCTGAGAACTTGAAAATAAAATTGTGTAAAAATGTCAATATCCAGTACATAAATTTACAATGTCCTCAAACAAAGAAAGTTTTGTTATTTGTGGTTATTGTCCAGTACATAAATTTACAATGTCCTCAAACAAAAAGTTATGTTATTTGTGGTTATTGTGTTTTTATGTAAAGATGACATTTTTACATAATTTTATTTTCAAGTTCTCAGCTCTCACCATTACAAAGCTTCAAAGTTGTTATAATGTTGGATGCTAATAATGTTCTTTTAATTAGTAATGGTTGAAATAAACATCAACTTAATGATAAAGAAGAATAGTAAACTAAGAAAATATTGAGAAGTAGTTAGTAAATTGAGAAGAAAAGCCTGGCAGAAATGGTTAAGATGTTCCCGTGCCTCGTACAGCTGCCTTCATAATAAGTACAAATCAAAAATAAGCTACATTCAGTAGTTTAATCACACCCCGGTAAATGGTTATTTGTTTACAGACTTTATACATGTTTTTGTTACAATAGATCGGCTTGTTTACAGATGATAACATAGTGCTCATAGACATAAGGTAGGATAAGTTTTCAATCAAGTGTTCACCTTTATAAAACCCTCTTTGTTTCCGCCTGCATTATTTTAAGTTTCTGGTGTGAGCGGATCTGATTGCAAGTAATTATTTTGTTAAATATTGGTTTCACTTCTTTAGTTTGTTTGATATGATTCAGTTTTGAACATTACTGTTCTTTGATTGAGGGCTGGTTAATAAAAAGCCCATTATTAAATAATTTATCTTTTTTTCAGTTATTTTCATTATTTATTTATGTTTTAACATGTTTCAACAATTATTAAATCTTGTTGTGCCTTGTCATTGTTATTCATATTACTTTTGCTTACTCATATCCTATTATTTTAACTATTTGTTATATAACCAATTGTTTGTGACCGATCCGTTTGCCCTACTGGATAAATTCAAAACTGTGCTTTTATTCTGTTCTGAAAAAAATTCAAAATGTGCGTACTTCAGATATATATTCAGGAGTTCTGTGTAGTTTCACTTTTGGTCGGTTTAAGTGTTTGTGTGATGTGGGCGTAGATTAGCTCCGATGAATGTGGTTGCATATCATTTCGGCCGTTTCAATTATTGTAACATTTGATGGTAATTAAAAAACATTCAGTTCACTATTTCGTATTTTATTTTGCTTCCTAACCTACAGCATATAATTTTAGAACTTATTAGATTACATGTACGATACACCATGGATTATCCTAGACCCGTATTATCTAGATCCTGGATTTTCACAACCAACTCATGTTGAAATTACCTGATGAATGATTTGTAGCTAATGGATAATTGATTTGATATAACTTGAAAGTTCTTTTACTTACGTCCTCAATCCAAAGTTGTATTGGTAAACGCGCTTCGACACGAGGCCCAGTGGCGGATCCAGAGAGGGGCCAAGGGGGGCTGTCGCCCCCCCTTGGGCATCCAATTTACACTAGATAAATTGGTAATTTTGATCACCTATCAAATATATACAAGAGAGGAGAGCCCTAGGAGGATATATTAGTAGGAGAGGACACACACGGGTTGCGTTGAAGCCAACGCAGCGGCTGGCTGGCCGGCCAGCCGTACCGCGCGGCGGCGACGGCGCGGCGGGAACATGACCTGCTCATTACAACATATAATACCTAAATTAACATGACTATGTGAATATTCTTAATTGATTTTGGTTTAAAACATTTAATTCGGTTTCATAACAAAAAAACCAGCTAAACACAATTATTAGGCTGTTAAAGGAAGCGGGAAATGTAAGTTTGCATTGATTATTGAAAGTTTATTTATTTTTTCTTTCTCAACATAATGTACTCAAAACGGCTTATATGGTATTAAACATTCGAGCATATAAAGGACAACAAACTTCTTATCTTTCATTACTTTTATTCTATTCTAATGACCATAAGTGTAATTAATGTGAGCGTGATTTACAGTTATTTGTTGTGTTTTCATAGGTTTATTTACCTAACTCATAAATGCCTTAAAAGTAGCATAAAATGGTATTAAAAGTTAAAGAATATAATAATGAATGTGAATTAACCATTTGTTTTGATATCCAAGTTTTTTAACTACTAGCTAGATTTTTGTGAACTCGTCAGAAGCAAATCGAAAAAAATTTGTTTATATAATTTTTATTACAATTACTATGACTGATAATGGTGAAATTTAGAATTGATACGTCGGGTAGTTCTTACCGAACAAGAATAAACATTTATTTTGATAATAACTTAATATTTTGTCCATACACGTTTTTATAGTGATCGCATGTTCATAGTCCGGAGTAGTTATTTTAACGTCGACCTCCTATAATAAATAATTAACAATTATATTTATAAAAATGAATTGCACCATTCAATAGCAAATTTAATTTACCGTACTTTAAAAATGCCGCCGGTGAACATCATAGGTGTTCAAGTTTGGCGGCAATTTTAATTCGAAGTAGAGCGTGTCGCGTTTTCCCCTATCTCGCCCATGTTACGCAGAGCCCATTTTGCCCCTCTACGGCTCGGCGTTCACCTCTAGGAGAGGGGAGCGGCTGGCTTCACCGCAGCATGTGTATTCCCTTTAGCGTGCCCTCTCCTAGTCATTTATCCTCCTAGGGAGAGCCCCAAAACCTACCATCCACAAAAACCTAGGGAGTTACAAATCCTAAAAGTAACTCATGCCACTACCCAAAACCAAACCATCTAAAGTTAAATAAACTTATATGCTCTCCACCTAGGAATGGTGATATTTCAATATCGACGACTACAGGCTTGAAAATATGGCAGCTGAAATATCGGTGACAACGGCAAATCGCTCCATCGGCCGACGCGACGGGCGACGATGTGACGTGACGACTCGATCCAGTGACTAGTGGCTTTTCGTCGACCACTGGTCGCTGCCTCGGACAATATCGGATGTAATCTGTTCCAAAATTACCTGTGATGAGGTGGGTGCGCATCAGCTTGAGAGAAGGCCAGAACTAGATTTGTTAGGGAGGCAAAGCCAAATTTGCCGCTTCACTGTTCCCAAATACAGTAGACACTCTCTAGTTCGGCTTCGGTTGGATCGGCCGCCGGATAGTCCGGCCGGCCCTAAAAGGGTGTCTTCATATCCGTCGTACCGCCACGCCGCACCACGGGGAAATGACCTTCGACAGGATTTATCCTGAATTTTTAAATTCCGCTGTAAAAATAAACTATTTATGTCAGTTTAGTTTACGGGCATGCTTGCAATTGATGGACACTCTTGACCTGTACTAACAAACGATGTTGTTATCCTTTACATGAAAAGACTGTACAGTAAGATTTGATCTGAGATTTCGTCTGTGCGTTTCTTTTGCTGTTTAGTATTAGGACTATTGTCGGAAGTGTACCTTGCAAAAATTTGTATATGTACGTATTTAGTTTGAGAAACCTAAAATGGGTGAAACCACAAACTTGGTTTGTGATAATGGGAGAAAAACTTAGTAAAAAAGTGTTCCATAACAAAAGAATATAACAGATTTCTTTTAATTCGTCTAGGTTTTGATTCAAGTAATACGTGTAAATTAATTTTATCAAATAGATCCCTAGTGTATATTTACAGTACCTAATGAGATTTTCTGTTCACTTTATATCCTTGGTTTGTGATAATGGGAGAAAAACTTAGTAAAAATGTGTTCTATAACAAAAGAATATAACAGATTTCTTTTAATTCGTCTAGGTTTTGATTCAAGTAATACGTGTAAATTAATTTTATCAAATAGATCCCTAGTGTATATTTACAGTACCTAATGAGATTTTCTAATTGCTTTATATCCTCAGTACGTTATCATTAAAAAACGTACCTATCTACGAGTAGAGCAATATCATGACAGTTCAACATAGAGACGTCAAAACATTTTCTTTGGGAATTAACACTGTAAACATGTTTAAATAACGTGTTTTGTTGGTTTTTAAGCATATGCAATGAATTCAATAGGATTATTTTATGTTTTGATAGTACATCCGGATAGTCCGGCCATTTAGTAGTCCGGCCAGTAGTCCGGTCCCGTGGTGGCCGAACTAGAGGGCTTCTACTGTATTAAAAAAATCTACTTAATTTTTTTGTGGATAGTGACATGACATAATTTTAATAATCCATAATTTAAAGGAAACTTTTCAGAAAACCAAACACTTCCTGGTTATTCCTGGTGGACCGAGCCTTGCTCAGTAATTTTTCATGTTCATCAGTTCATCTAATTGCTATCAAATATTTCAGCGTCATAAAATTTATAAATAAAAATCTTTTTAAATGCAATCTTTATCCCAGACGTTGTATTCTCCCTAGATGGCTGTAGATTGCAAACAGCTGTTACGATTACTTTATTTGTTTATACTCTCCTTGTTGATTTTGTTGCTATCATGGCAACTCATAAGGTTGTTAAAATTTCTCCTTGTTAAAATTTTACAACTTTAAAATTCATTTTATTACTTTATTAGATTTTCTCTGGCCAAGTGGTCTCCACAGAACACGTTATTGAGTCATAAATTTATCTGTTTATACTTTCCTTGTTTATTTTGTTGCTATCATGGCAACTCATAAGGCCAATGTTAAAATTTTACAACTTTAAAATTAATTTTATTACTTTATTAGATAGATTTTCTCTGGCCAAGTGGTCTCCATAGAACACGTTTTTGAGTCATAAATTTATTTGTTTATACTTTCCTTGTTTATTTTGTTGCTATCATGGCAACTCATAAGGCCAATGTTAAAATTTTATAACTTTAAAATTCATTTCATTACATTATTAGATATTCTCTGGCCAATTAGTCTCCATAGAAAGTGTTTTTGAGTCATAAACTTATTTGTTTATACTTTCCTTGTTTATTTTGTTGCTATCATGGCAACTCATAAGGCCAATGTTAAAATTTTATAACTTTAAAATTCATTTTATTACTTTATTCGATTTTCTCTGGCCAATTGGTCTCCATAGGACACGTTTTTGAGTCATAAATTATTGTTGCAAAACTGTGAAGGAAATCCTCAGAGCCGTTTTTGACATAATTGTGCAAACAATCAACCAACCAAACAAGCACGCACGCAAGATAACATTGCCCATATAAGATTATAGGATTAATCAGATCTGAAATTCGCCCAATGTTTTTTACGTGACTGAAAATTTGGAAAATGTATTAGTTGTAAGCTTAAATAAATTAGGCGTCTTATTTTTATTTTATTTTTCATAGGGGTAAAAATCGATTTTGTGAATCTTTTTTAGAAATACAGTGTTTTCAACGTTGAATAAAAAACCCGTTCCTCAAAAAATTTAATTTAATTTTTTATGAGTGTTTTGAAATAAAATTTTGTAATCAATGACAGAGTGCACCAAAAACAGTTGACCCAAAATCAATTTTGAGGTTACAACATGTAACTAAAATAAAATAAGGTTGAATTCCGCTGACTTCAAAATTTAAAGTAGTAATTTGGGGGATCCGTGTTTTGTTACACATTCTGTTGTTTGAGCCTGAAATTACACTATTTGAACGGAGAGTGACCCAAGTAGCCTATAAGGGAGATGGATTGTATTTGTACGCATTGATCCTTAAACTACAAGGCTGCTATTTTTTCTGTACTTTTCCACTCTATCCGCCTATTCGGCCCGCAAATAGTAAAACTTTATTTTTAGAATAAAAAAATACTTAATATCTGAAGTGGCACTGGATTTCTATCCAATTTCAAAGTTCTTTAATAATTATTGAATTTTTTCTTCATTTTTTGCAGCCCCCTAAAATCTGCCACTGGGGGCAGGTACCCTATGCACCCTTTAGTTCCGGTTCTGCCGTGAGAGCCAAAGATTTGGTAATACATGAAGACACTCTAATAACTTTTTGAACAGCAAGACTCATTTACACCTTAGGGTGAGTGTATCAGTGAATGACCACTTAAGGAAGAGATCTCAGAAAAAATTGCAATTACTTCCACACTAAATAGATTTTGATGTGTTCTATATCGTCTAGCATGAGATCTATAGATTGACGTAGGATATTACTTAAAAATCTAAATATGGGAAAAAAGGTTTTAATCAATTTTTAAGAAAACTATGTCATTGTTTCAGTGAAAGACCGGTCTCGTGTCAATAAATGGCCGGGGTCATGTTTCAGTGAATGACCGGGTTGATTTCGACTTACATAGATAAAAAATATGTCTAGAAAATAATTTTTTCATATAGTTCCAAAAAACAATAGTAAAATAATGATAAATAACACTTTTGTGAAGTTACTTCTGGATCAAGTAATGAATGCAACATTTATTTTTGTTGACAATTCTTTTTTGTCTCACTTTTTTTGTATTTTTTATTTTATTGTAACCAACACTCAAAACTTTTGATTGCTTCTTTCTTTCATCTTTGCGTGGCTCTCCTTCTTTCTTCATCATTTGTTTTTCTTTTAACCACTCCTACTTCCGTTTTTATTTTGTTTTTGCGTCATTTGACTACTTATATTTTTTAATACAGTTTTGTCAGGGATGTTTTCTTCTCAAAGGATAACTGAAGATGTGCTCATCCTCTAAGCGTATGATACAACCAAAAGTTGGAATTTGTATTCTTTATTTATATATCTGCTCCCTTATTAAAACTAATTGATTGAACGTGACCAGCCAAATATATTGCGAGATATTTACTTACACCGGTCATTTACTGAATAGGAAGGGAAAACACCCTTAAATGTTAACTATTATGAAGAAACAAAGTACATAATTACTATTTGTAGGTTTTTTTATAAATTAATTGAATAATTCATGTCATATTTTAGTAAATAACCAAATCGGTCATTCACCAGTTATAAGCAAAATTTTGATTCAGTAAATTACCGGTATCAAAAACGTTATTAATATTATTTAAAGACAGGGCCTGATTAAGAGGTTTGGCGCCCCTAGGCTGAGTTGATTTGGCGCCCCCCCCTTCCAAACAATAAAATACGATGAAATTACGAATTTAATTCCTCGAGAACTAATTGCCTAAATACTACATATAAGCTAGAAAATAACTGAATTATGATCAGTGCAGACAAAAATTATCACAAATATAATAAATAAGTCTATTCTAATCAGTTACATGTTCAAGGACAAGTCACCGCTCCCTGTGACACTTGTTCAACTGACATTCTCGCAACTTACACCCCCACTGCTCTTCTTCTCCTTTTGCCTTCTGCCACATCTGACTCAGATATCTATTCATCGTAACAGTCTTCATTAGACTTTTAAGAGTACCTAGTGGACCGAGATTTCTTCGTTATTATTTCATATTTAGTAGTTCATCAGCTTAATAATATTTTACCAGAACCAACTGGAGGATAACAAAGACACCCACATCCCGGCCTCACATGGGTTAAGGCTGGGAGTATCTCTTGCTCTGCATTACGAGTGCAACTAAGAGTTGGTAGTTTTCAGTGTTATAAAATTTATTAACTTTTTTATTACTCCATGGATCTTTATATTACACACTGTATTTTTCCTAGATGGCTATAGTTTGCAAAAAGCTGTTAGGCTATTTGATTACGTTGTTTCATTGTTTATGTTCATGGCAACTCATGAGGCCCTCAAACTGATAATGTAATTTTTTCCCACTTAAAAAATATTATTATTAAGTAATTTTTTTTTTTATGGTCAAGTAACCTGCATAGACCGTGTTTTTCGGTCAGAAATTAGTTATTTCCAGCCTTTGAAGGAAATCCTCGGAGCCGTAATAGAGATAATTGAGCAATCAATCATGATCAAGCAAGCAATCAAGCAAACATTTACTCATGTACAGTAAGACTGTAGGATGTACCGTTAGGTTTGATAAAAATACATGCTAAGCAGGCCGCATTTACGCAAAAGGGGGCGCGGAACTTTAGTTTTACTTTTTTAATTAATTAAAAAAAACAATATTTATTCTCCATTCTGTGACGCCCCTGGATGGCTGGCGCCCTAGGCTGCAGCCTAGTCAGCCTAGTGGTTAATCAGGCCCTGTTTAAAGATCATGAGTAGACGATTTAAACACAATGTAAACTATTCATTTACAGTTTTGAACTATAAAATGAACAATAGAAGAAATATTTAGCCGTGAATTTGAAAAATAAAAATTGTCTTTCATAGAATCACACTATAGTAATTAAGGCTCAGACGGCTACAATCAAGTCAGAAAAAAGTACAAACACGTAAATTTAAAATTAACAAATCATTCTAAGATGTTATTCAAATAACAATAAAGAATAAGAGCTACATTTTACAGGTGTTTCCATTATTTTAACTCAACTGAAACTCTAATTATGAATTCTTTTCTGCAAGCCAGTCTTTCACTGAAGGTGGTCATTCACTAGTGCACTCACCCTATTTAGAGAAATAGGCTAACAATGGCAAGCCAAGCCACAGCTGGGCCCTTAGGTGAGTCCAGTGACAAGCTGGCCTATCGACTAGTTGGTGTTAGTGATTCCGTTACTCCTTCTTTAGTTTTGACTGACTCGCCTTAAATTCAGGCTACAGGGTAAACTGGCTAAAATGGATAAAATCATATCTGCTTTTGACCTTTTATATTAGGGAATTAAAATTAATGCATTATAAACACGGAGCCATAAAGTAGAATTCCTAAAATACACCCGTCAGTAGACCTGCATACTCAGCGAATTTCAAATGCAAAAGAACATATTTCAACCCAACATAGCAAGATTTGACATGTTTTTGTAAGCTCCATATGAGTAACATGGGGAATGAGTATGCAGGTTTGCTGCAACACGTATGTTAAAACTGATTGGTTTTAATTCAATAGTAGATCTGAACTAGAAGAAGCCATTTACCAAGTTTTATCAAGATATGTTGAGTAATAAGCGAGTTATAGAATTTTACTTATTCCACATAAGGTTAACATAGGGACAAGCTACTGTGTTTACCACTTTCAATATCTCGGTAACTAATGGACATAGAGCATTGATTTAAAATACTAAATTGTTTGTTTTTTTGAGCTAAATTTAATAACACCAAAAAAATTAGATTATTTTTATTCTTGCATGTACAAAACTAAAAAAAATTTTAAAGGGGTTTATCCCCCTTTACCTCCCTTCCGGTGGTCCGATCGGGCTGGTTCACGAACTTGTCTGAGTGATTACCACTTTACATGTCTGTACCAAATTTCATAAAGATCAGACCATTTTAACGGCCGCTATCGTGCTAACAGACACATATATAAATATCTAAAAATTCAAATGAAAGGCGTTTTTTGCTTCTGGGGGCCCCAGAACGAAAAGTTATTATGGTCTCGGGCTTAGGTCGTACCATGAGACCTACGGTAATAGCTTCTTCCCTATAGGCCTAGGGGAAATTTGCTAGTATTTTATGGTAACTGGAATGAAAATAATAATGAGCAAGGCTTGGACCACTAGATACTGTTTCCATTTCAAATACAAAAAAATGGATTCTGTTGAACAAAATCCTCTCTTTACAGGGGAGAGAAAATAAAATACCCCGTTGCAGTAAACCTGCATACTCAGTGAATTTCAAATGCAAAAAGATATCTCCAAAGATTAACTTGGGGAATGAGTATGAAGGTTTGCTGCAACAGATATTTAAAACTGGGTGTTTTTAATTAAAATATATTTAGTAGATCTTAACTAAAAAAAAGCCATATACCAAGTTTTATCAAGAAATGTTAGGAAATAATGACGAAATAGAATTTTTTTATTTCCCATAAGGATAACATGGGGAATACAGGGGGATCTTTACATACAGGTTTGCTACCACAAAAATGGAAATTTCGGGGATTTTAGGCTAAAATATATTAGATCTCATCTTTATATTAATAGACAAGCATTTTTTCCATAAGGTTTTTGTGCTCCTTTTTTCTCAGCCTGTGTGCAGCGTAGCAAAAATCTAAGCACACCGATAGAATTGTATTTTCCTGTAGATGTGCAGAATCCCATTGAAATTTATATTAGTCTTTTAGAAATGTAGAAAATTCAATTTAAAATTTCAAAAAAATTAACATTAGCCTTATGAGTTGCTGTTTTGGTGATATTATAACAACCAAGTAAACAAAGTTAGCGTCATGTGTAGCTGTTATCACATGCTATTTTTCGTAGAGTAAAGATTTGATGTAGAAACATTAAGCCACAGTTAATATAGCATGGACATGGGCATGGAGTGAAAATATAGAATTTGATTAAAATCAGGACTACTTAGAGAAGATTAGGGATATTATACTCAAATGTGTTCCATTTTACATATATTTGGAAAAATAAAGTTTACTTGCTTAAATAAGATTAAGAGATAAACATTTTCTGTTAAAAAGGGAAGAAAAAAGTACATTAACCATCCAATGTACTAACTGACATGCAACCGGTAGGGCCGGCGACGGGGGGGGGGGGGGGGGGGGCAAATGCACAGGGGCCTGGACTCACAGGGGGCCCGGATCCACGCGAATTAGTAAAAATGGGGCCCAGAATCGAGATGAGTAAAAAAGGCGGGGTTCTCAATTGCACAGGGGCCCGAAAATCCTGTCACCGGGCTTGGCAACCGGAGTGTAAATAAATGGACACATTATGTTCAAATTTTTTTATTGGTGGATAATGGGTAAAATATATATTACATTTTAGTGATAATAATATAGAGGGGAGGAGGGAAAATGTTCCAAATGGTAGGAAAGAAGGGAGGAGAGATGGTAAGAAGAGAATGAAGGAGAAAAGGAGGGAAAAGTGGAAAGAAGGTCGGAAGTAGAGAGTGAGGAATTAATGGAGGGAGGGAGAGAACTATGGTAAGGGGTGTACAGGATAAGCTGATTTGATGACTGACGTTTTACTTTCCTCTGATTCAATAATTATTCTTAAAAAAGTAAACATGAAATCTTAATAAAATAGTCATTATCTTAATAAAATACTAATTACTAAAAACCATGCCATAAGCAAGAAATGAAGTAAAATAATTAGTCAAGGACTGAGTCTTTCTCTTTTGTTTTTGGGCCCCCAGTTTGGTTATATTATGTGTTTAGATGGAAAATATGTACTATATGAAATGTATTTAGAAACGCATTGGTTTATGCGGGGATTACTTATAAAATTTGCTTTCCCTATTTGTCACTTTGAAAGTTGGTCGAATTTTCGACCACTGGCGATCTCTAGTATACGTGAAGCCACAAACCAAGTTTTATTAAGATATGTTGAGGAATAAGCAAGATATAGAATTTTACTTATTTCCCGTAAGGTTAACATTGGAACAACGTACTGTGTTTACCACTTTCAAAAACTCGGTACCCAATGGACATAGAGTAATGATTCAAGATACTAAAGTGTTTGTTTTTTCAAAATGAATTCAATAGTGCTAACATAAATCGGATAATCTTTATTTTTCTATATAAAAAACTAAAAAAAACATTTTTGAGGGGTTTATCCCCCATTACCCACCCTTCTGATGCTCCGATCGGGCTGGTTTTCGAACTCGTCCGAATAATGACTACTTTACACATCTGTGCCAAATTTAATTCCTATCAGACCATTTTTGCGAGCGCTATCGTGCTCACATACACATAGATATATATCTAAAAATTCAAACGAATGGTGTTTTTTGTTTCTGGTGGCCACAAAACGAGAAGTTATCATGGTCTTGAGCTTAGGTCTTACCATGAGACCTTCGGTAAAAGCCTCTTCCCTCAGGGGTAATTCGCTAAAAGGTAACAAACCTGGTAAAATTTGGCATTAATTCCAATGGTTTTTACTTCAACATGGCAGCCATCTCCATCTTTCAAATTTTTGAAAAGAATCATGACAAATTGTACAGGCCTAAAGGGAACAATATTGAGACATAATCACTAAGTTGATTCACAACAGTTTGTGCTTTCTTGGATAAATAACCATGCACAAAGGTGTGTATTTATAAAGTTTAAGCCTGCTTTAGGCCTTACCGAAACAAATGAAATAAAATAGAAATTGGGATCAGGGGGAAGAAACAAGTAGACTAGTACAACAAAAGTATATAATAATAACTTGTGCAATATAAACGAGCACTTAGCACCCTGTTTGTAAAATTAAAAAGAATAAAACAAATAGCATTTGTTCAGCTTTGATCATCTAACTGTATGAGTTATTTCATTCCGATTGAAGCTGCCAAGGCCTGCACCTTTGCAATATAAGCTTTTTTGGCGTCATCTTGACTCATCCCTTTTCGGCTGTTCCAAGCATCCCATTTGTATCTGCCCTTTTGATCAAAGATACCAGGTCGGTCTGAAATTTCAAATATTATCTCTATCATGATCCAGATGGTAGAAACACCAATGTTCACAACACATGAGTTAGATTTGCTTGCTGAGTCTGGCAACTGTGCACAAACGAAAACATTTAGCAATTACAGGTTGTCTATTGTTTGGCTAGTGTACAATGACAAACCACAAATTAAAAGTCTACCTTCCCAGAATGTTTCCAAATTGCATAATTATTGGAAAACATACTTATTCTTAGTCTAATTAAAACAACTTTTACAACTGATTATAGAAGCTCCATCACTTGGTTTACTAGACACTATTAAACCGATATTAATTGTTTTCTTAGATAATAATAAAAAAAAACAGTGTCCTTGAGAGCTAATAAGTCAGTTAGAAAGCAGTTAAAATTGATAGTTTCGTAAATTTTAACCAGTGGCAAAGCATGACATTTTTGATCGGTCATCGCATAGTTATTTTTTCCTACAACCGTGCGTAAAGTGTCAGTTTACCAAACCAAAAACCAAAAACCAATCGTAAAACAGCTGTTTACTGAGGAGCAAGCACTTAAGTCTTTGGAGTGAGCGCAAAAGTCTGATTACTTTCATGCTCCCCAGCTGATTGTATTGTTACTCGGCGCGCTATATAGCGCTCCCTTCCACTTTCGACTGACCTCGACTTGTTTATAACCTCAAACTGGCACATTCAGCTACAATGGATGTACTAAGTGATGACGAATTCTGTTCCTATTATTTATAAGCTATGATATGTATTCATTAAATCGTGTTTGTTCTTCTAAAAGTCTTAATTTTTACTCATTGTTTACAACCTCAAAATAATAAAGGCGCTTTCAGCTACAATGGAAGTGAGTAGCTGTTACTGTATTTATCGTTCGGGAAGTTAAAACTGCAGTTGTAGGCAAAATTTAGTACGTATTATGCGTGTAAAGCGTCTTTCTCGCTTTCGCAAAAAAATACCAGTATAGCCATGAAAAATGGAAAGTTCCATTTTTCAAGGCAATACTTTAGTACAATTATAAATGTCCAGCATAAACCAAATTGCGATTATTCACGAATTCTCTCATGGAGTTTTACATGTTAAACTTCAAGATCATTGCGCGATCGGAAGATCTTGTATGATTTTTTAAAGTTACTTTTTCAGTATTCTATATGCTATTTCACAACTTTTGAGATCCATAGCGATTCAAAATCCCGAAAGTTTGTTTTGTCGCACAACCCTAATGTACAGTAAGCATTATTATTCACTAATACACTGCACTAATTTATTCTTTCTGATCATCGCCGAGTCCAGCGATGACCGCACACTTCGCCACTGATTTTAAAATCAGCCTGTTATTAAAAAACTAACTGGAGTCACTTTATTTTGTGATTTTTTGCTAATTAATATTTAAGTACTAAGTTCATATACCTTCATCTAGCACACTCACTTCAAGTGAGTCTCACCATTTTTGGTTGACAAGTAAATAAATTAAATTTTTTAGCTTGGTCATGCAGTTGAAGTTAACTTGTCAAATATAAACAAATTGTTAGCTGTGGCAAAACTACTTCAGTCGTTTACTCACCAGTATTGCAATCTCCAATTGTGGCTTGTTTGTACAGACCATAGATTTCGAGCAAGTCATCTTGTGGGGGGGTTTCTTTCAAATTGTTCACATCCTTTGCAGCTTGTTCAAATTTCTGAAAATAAATAAATATGGCTTCAAAGCACATGTAACCTTATTTAACCCTTTGTTGTCCCAATTTTTTTTCTTTCTCAAATTTGATTAGCGAATTTCCCCTACAAGGAAGAAGCTATTACAGTAGGTCTCATGGTAAAACTTAAGCCCGGGACCATCATAATTTTTTTGTTTTGAGGCCCCCAGATACTAAAAACACCATTCGTTCAAATATATATATATACCTGTACACCTCGGATTATCCGGACTAATGTGGCGTAACACCGATCCGGATAACGAAAAATCCGGATAATCTGAGGTCATTACAATATCGCCGATTACGTACCTTAGTCCCTGCTAAATTGATGCTGCAAACGAAGTATCAAGACTGTACAATATGTTATTCTTTCAAGCATGTTCTGCATGAGGACCATTTTTCTAACTGCGCTCGATTCTTCCTGTCACCGTACTTGACCCAACACCCAGTTCCTTATTTAATTGTTTACTTGATTCTCCTGCGTCAAGTCTTTTGACAGCAATTAGTTTCTGTTCTTAAGTTAAAACCATTTTTTTCCTTTAACAACCACCCATTTTGAAATTCAATATCAGTTCACGTTCACACATAGAGTTCACAACTGTAAAAGTGAGAGCAATAAACGAGCTCACAAAATTACCGTAGGCTAAGCCTGTGGCTAAGCTTATGTTGATTACTGCTAGTCCAAGTAGCAAACCAAAAGACTACGTTCATGGAAATGCTGTAGTGTACTGTTTTGGCAATGCGACTCCTTTAATTATCAAAGGCATTATTCCAAATTCTTGCAGTAATGTATTGCATTTGCAGTTTAATTTTAGAAGGCGCATTTCACTCGTAAACTCGCTAAAATAATTTTTTGCCGTGATTTAAATTTTTTAATTTCTTGGATGGACCGCTCCGGATAATCCAGGATCCGGATAATGTGGGGTCCGGATAATCCGAGGTGTATTGTATATATTATTTAAAAAACATTCGTTAGGGCTACTATAGTTATGATTGAAATGAACTTAATATTAACAAAGTATTTTACAGTAATAATATGTTTTAGTAGACATTTCATTAAAAATCGATATGATGAATTTCAAACTTGAAATTTAGTTGTTCTCATTTATTTAATTTTATGTTTCTTATTTTCATAAATATTGGGTTGTTGTCACATATGTCTGTTCAGAAGTTCATGGGGTTTTTTATATGCATTATAAATTTGAAATTCTTCTTCAGCCTTCATTTTTTCTCCTTTGGGCATTATTACTTTTAAATTTTCTTCGATGTTCTTATAATTGTGGTTTGTGGACCGGAGATGTTCAGCGAAGTTAGATCTCATGGTCGTTCGATTATTGCTTTTAAGCGCTTGAATGTGTTCTTTAAATCTTGATTCAAATGATCTTCCTGCCTGCCCAATGTAAAATTTGTTGCAGTCTGAACAATTTGGTAAATCCAGATTTTTTATAGTAATTATTTTGTTATTCTTGCCTTTAAGTTTCTCAATCATTTTGAATATATTATTTCGGGTTGCGTAGCTCAACATGATAATTCTTTCTTGCTATGAAAAGTTTTGCGAATGGGTTTATTAATAATGGTGTTGTACATAGCCGGTGAACACACTGAACATAATACAGAATATACAAATATGAAATTAAAACAAAAACATATACCTTTGCTGACGGCAATGCCTCAAAGCTAGCAGCGGCATGACAAAAACACACAACCACTCGTTCTCACACAAGCTACTCGAATGTAGGAGCGTACCCTTTGAAAAAATCAGAAATTCACGAGCCTGTTTTCTTTGATTTAAAACATGGTAATCTGGTATTGCTCCTGCATTTTTTTTGTATCTGTCAATTGAAATTGGGTTTATTTTTTTTAATTCGTTTGCTTAGATGGGTGTGTTGTTACCGACAACATACATTATGAGATAAACATTGTTTATTTACATCGATGATGACAAACTCACAAACTCTCACACTAATTATATTAGTAGGTTCACAAATAAGGACCATCAGTGAAAAAGAACATATTTTTTAACCCGGCAGAACTGACTTTGATTTGAAAACGCGATGACTGACTCACGGTCTTTTGGACCAGGTTTTATATAAAAATTAGTAAATTGAAAAATGATGAGTTTATCTGTATAAAAACTCCTCTAAAGTCTTTTACATTAGTTTTGTGACTACTTTATATAGGATATATGAGCATAAAAAATATTTATATAATATTAAAAAAATATATTTTACATTGCATTTGATACGTCAATAATTGTTATCTCGTTAAAAACGTCCGAATGTTGTAGAACGATGTGTTTATACTGACAAAAACTCCACTAAAGTATTGTAAATTAGTATTTTGAATATTTCATATAAGAAATATGTGCACACAAAATATATATATGTAACATGAAGCCTTACGTGACTCACGGTCGAAAACACCAGACCTCTATAGAAACTTTCATTTAACCGACTGTAAGGGTTAGAGCAAGCAGGGAAGTGAGTCATGATGTTCCTGGAAAGATGTTCCATGATGATGTGGAGAGGTATAGTGACGGCCAGCCCTGCCGACACCCAAAAAATATAATTCTTATCGAAAAAACTACTAACCCGGTCTTTTAGACAGGTAAGTCAGTCCTCGCGGGTTAAGATCTTTATTATATTAATTAGTTAGTGATACTGCATTAGATCATTAACTATTCTTGGGAAGATCAAAATGAATAGCCGATTTGAACTTTAAGTTATTTTAATATAATATAATGCAAACATGCATGTCCCCACTTGACACAAATTAATTTTCCCATCCGGATCGCTGAGTTATATGGATTGCCAGGTTACCAACCGCCAAGTGTACACTAAGGCGGTACACTAATGCTCTCATGTGTGTACACATGAGAGCATTTTCAAACCGCGTTGTCGCGCGTTGCAACGTGCATTTTCGAAATACTACAGAACAGATGCTGGAACAAGTTTGTGTACACATGCGACGCTCGCTGATAGCATGTCACACGACATACCATGCATCTTGAGGTTTCTTCGTGAAAAACGTGATTTGTGGGCATCTCCAGTTCCCATGGTCTAGATTAGACCGTACACAATCCAATCAAGCGCGCGATTTAGTACAGTGACCACCTTCAATCATGGAAGAAAATATTGCATCTTTTGACACTGAGCTCTTCATAGAGGAAGTGAAAAATCCCCCGGCTTTATGGGTCATGCAAAGTGTAGAATACAAAAACAAAGTTATGAAAAGAACAGCTTGGCAGAAATTAGTTAAAATGTTTTCTCCAGAGGGTAGTTGAAAGGAGAAATTAAAACATTTTGGTATGACAATTTTAATATTGAAAATAATTTCTAAATGATTAAACACTTTTAATATTGAAAATAATTTATCAAATTATTAAACACGACATTGTTCATTGTATGACACTCCTGCTCATATTTTCTAAGATTGGGAAAAAAGTGGAACGAAAGAGCCGTGAGACAATTTGTAACGTAGAATTTGGTGTTCTTAGAACTTCCTTTTCTTTGTCTTCGTACTTTATAACTACAGTATAAAATTTAAACACATACGTACAGCCTCTTCCGACTCCCATAGCTGGGGATCAACACGGCGTCAACGCTGTGTAAGTGTACGGTAGGGTCAAGTGGGGTAATTGTAAACAGGGAGCGGGGTTTAAGCTGGGAAAAAATTTCTTTGAGCGAAAATGCTACAAGCTCTTTGAGACTTGTAGCAAAATTATTTTCCTTTTAGCATTTTTATAGCATGTCATTAAGTTATGGCACATGCCATCAAACCAAAACAACTTAAGAGATAAGAGGGTTCCCTACCAACGGCAGTTTTTGTTTTTCTGCGACACTACTGGCGACTTTTGGAACTGCGGCTCCATAAGAGCCCATGTTAAAAATTTGTGCACTTTTCGCCGTGCAAGCCGGTGCAGGGGTAAATGCGGTGTCATTTAGCGTCTCCAATTCTTAAAATAAAAGTTATTCGGATATATCATTGTAAAAAGATAACGAGTTGCAGAGTGTTTATTGCTTCTCCAAAATCGTTTATGCTCACGTATTAAAAAGATACATGGCGTTAAAGCTGGTCAACTTCAACGGAATGTATCTTCAGAATATGTTAACATGAACGATTTTGGATTAGCAATAAATTAAGATTCTACAACTCTTTATCTTTGAAATGGTATGTTAAATTAAATTTTATTTTGAAAACTGTAGGCGCTAAATGACACCGCGCGGAACGTGTTTTAGGCATATTTTGGTGTAGGTAGGGACCCCTCTTAATCGAACAACATAACCCCAAACTATATTTCGCATCACCGTTTTCGAGACGTCTGTTTTCGCCAGTGTTGCCAGACTGGCTATGAGATTTTACCCACCGTGAGTTTAAAATACCCCCGTCGCTGCATACCTGCGTACTCAGCGAATTTCCAATTACAAATTATCCAGTAATTAATCCATTATTACGAAAAAAAGAAAAATAAACGCGTGATATATTTATATATTAAAATAATATATTACAGCTTGTTTTACAAACACTTTGTAAAAAAATATTGATAATTTACTTAGATGAAAAAACACAAAGATTTCATATAATGAAGTAGGCAAGGATGTTTATTTTTTAAATTATATTAACATATAATTGTTTAAAAACCAAAATTCTATTAAATACATTGATAAACTGAGAAATTACTCAAAGCGATTCCTTGAAAACCTCAGTAGTGTAAATATGAAATTGGGTAAGCCAACATTCTGCTGCCCTGATACTAAAAACACAGGGAAGAAAATGCTAAGTGGCAACATCTCGGAGACCAATGGACTTAGGAAATTATTCAAAATACCAAATTGTTTGTTTTTTCGAGCTAAATCCAATGGTGCAAACAATAATTGGATAAATATAATATTTCAATTTGAAAAATTCAAAAAACCCATTTTTGGGGGGTAAAATGGGGCCTTTACCCCACTTTGGATATGTCGATCTGGCTGGTTTACGAACTCGTCCAAGAGAATCTAGTTTTACATGTCTGTACTAAATTTTGTTACGATCGGAGGATATTTACGAGAGTTATCGTGCTAACAAAACTCAAAAAATGAAAATTCTATTTCCCATATAAGAACATGTTAAATTTTGAAACAAATCGTGATTTTTGCAGGTAAAAATGCGTTTTCACAATAAACTCACTTCATATCCAGAAAGTACACATAAAAAGCTGTCAATTAATATAAATATTAATCAGATTGCTGAGGTTACCCTGAACGGATATTTTTTGTCCACTCTGTTCTGTTAAAATGACGGTAATAGCTTATTTCTAAGGAAATTCGCTAAAATTCCCGGTTTTACACGGCAGTAGCTTTAAAAATCCTCGCATAATCCACGGCAATGTTTCTTGCCCCTTAAATAGGCTATTAATGACTTGAAACTAAAATTATCAAATGACTATATTGATTATTCGACTCCATATCACTCCGAGCGGTGGCGAACTAGCCCTGCACATTCTCGCATTCGCCACCGCTCGGCTAGACTCAGCAACTCGGCCACTACAGAGTGCGCGCCAACTGCTCTTTGGCAAAGAGAACGTATAGAACATCTATACGTTCTCTGTGTCTATCTATAGTCTTCTATTTGACTGTGGATCTTAATGACGCAGCATCTGATTGAGGGTTACGTTGAAGACTACATTCTATAATTCTCTTCTTTTATTTTAAAGTAATACAAAGTAATTTGTGGAAGTAAATGGACTTTGAGATTTGTATTGGTCAAAGCCAGATTTTCTGCATTAAAGTTAAATAATTTCCACTCTTTACTTTGTAGCAAAAAGGCGACAGCCTGTTCGAATACTGTCACATTTTTGTGGAGCATGTCGCATTTTGCGACAAATGCGACCGTAGCTTAAACCCTGACAGGGAGGGAATTTTTGTTTCTAAGCATCATATTTGGTCACACTGCCAACTAAACACATGTTGGACTTCCCTCCAATACACAGTCCTTCTTCCCTCCATTTTGCATTGCATTTGCTGATTGTTTTGGTTATCAAGATTTTGACTTGCAAAAATGTTGTGAGTCACCCGTTGCAAGTGTTTTTTGAAAAGTGATCTATGCTCAAGATTTTTATTCAAAGTCTCAGAAACCAATGTAAAGGTAAGTAAAACCATATATATTATATATTTATCTAGTTATATTAATCACACTACCAGTTGTTTCTATCCTATCTTCTATTTACATTTACCCCAACAAAATTTTAAATTTGGGGTAATTGTAAACTTGAATTTGGGGTAATTGTAAACGTGAATTCTGGTTGATTGTAAATTAAACGGCATGTCTATATCTGGTAAATCATCATACATAATATGTTTGAATGTCTGTAATTAGTCAAAAGTAACTTTAGTACCCCTTGTGCCTAAAAATATTACGGAACACTTAGCCTAAAAATATCAAGTTGTAGGCTGATATTGTACGCACTTCCAAATCTAGCATGTGCACTTTAAACTAATAACTTAACCAAGATTCTAGTGCATTTTATTATTTTTTTCAGATGTCTAGAGTTTATATAAAGAAGAGGGCTGGTCCGAGGTATTCGGAAGAAGATATTCTTCGAGCAGTCCGAGATGTGGAAAACAAAAATTGCACATTTGCGAAAGCACAAGAACGCTACGGAGTGCCAAAGTCCGTGATCTTTCATAGAATAAAAGGAAGAAAAGTGCCCCTCGAAAAACTGGGAGCAGGCCCTTCGACAGTTTTAACACCAAAATATGAGCAAGACTTGGTTAATTGCATTAAAGCAAGAGCACGTTTGGGATATCCATGCAACAAAGAAGACGTAATCGATATTGTCCCTCAGTTTGTTAAAATAAACAACATAAAAAACCCCTTTAGGAATGGAGTGCCTGGCACTGACTGGTATTACAGCTTCATGAAGCGGAACCCTTGCTTGTCGTTCAAAAAACCAGAGCACCTTCAAAAAAACCGCAAGGATGCTAGGAAACCTGACATTATATTTTACTTTTACGCTGAGTTAAATGCTTTAGTCCTAAAATGTAAATCTGCAGAAACTGCAGCATTTATCTTTAACTGTGATGAAAGTGGGTTTTCTCTTGACCCAAAAAGGATGAAGGTTATTGGTGAAAAAGGAAAACCGCTAGTTCGAGTTTCAGGAGGATCCAGAAGGGAATCTGTTAGTGTCTTAGCAACTGTGTCTGCTGATGGTTATTACTTCCCGCCCTTCTTAGTTTTCAAGGGAGCCGGAGTTCAAGCCTCTTGGATATCAGATGAAGCTTATCCAGGTACTCTGTACTCGGCCTCGTCTAATGGGATGGATGGAAGAACCACAGTTTTATCAGTGGTTTATTACAAGTTTTGTACCACATGTAGAAAATCTTAGAATTGCTAAGAAATGCCCAAATCAGGGAGCAATATTAATATTCGACGGCCATACGAGCCACATAAGTTATCGAATCTTAAAATGTGCAATGGATAACAACATACATTTACTGAAGCTCCCAAGTCACCTAACTGACAAACTTCAGCCCCTCGACAAGTGTGTCTTTGGGCCGTTGAAAAGCTGCTGGGAGAAGAAGCTAATAGCACACGGGAAAAAACAAATTGAGAAGAATGAAGACACTAGACTGAAAAGATCAGAGTTTTCTGCTTTGCTTGGTAAGGTGTGGAAAGAATCAATGAGCAGCAAAAGTGTGATAAGTGGATTTGCTTCCACCGGGGTATTTCCTGTTGATGCTATGAAATTCCCAGAAGATTTGTTCAATCCAAACGAGCTTAGAGAATACAAGAGGAGCAGGGCTATTGTGCCGTATTCCAAGCCTAACCAAACTATTGACACTGAACCAAACAAGACGCCTACGGATTCTGCCTCAACTAGTGATTGTGTGTTACCAGTTGCTATGCCAGGAACCTCAACCTGCGAACAAGTGAACTGCTTGGAGTCAACTCCTGAAAAGCGTGTTAACAATGAATCAGTTACTAAAACGCCTAACAGTATCATTCAAATTTTCACAAGCAAAATGAAAAAGGTTCAGCAGAGGTCGGCAGAAAACAATACCGCAAGGAAGCCTAGGAAAATGCCTCGCTTAAAAGCTGAAAAATACGGTGAAGTGTTGACAACTCAAGAAGTTTTATTGAAAGTAAAAGAAAATGAGGAAAGAAACCTAGAAAAAGAAGCGAAAAAACAGAAGAAAATTAACAATGACAACTCTAGATCGAGTAGGCCTATCAAATGAAAATTGTTTCTTGCTCAACCTAATCATCGGCCGACCAAGAAAAAGACTGACAATTCTGAATACTGTGACGACTCAGACAATGAAGATCGTTCAACATTGGCATTACATATAGCTATTGAAAACACGCCAGAAGTGGCTTATGAAGACCCAAATAGGCAAAATGTTAAACCAGGAAAGTTCTTGTTAGTTGACTTCCTCGGAGGACACAGAAACAAGACGCACTATAAATACGTTTGTTGGGTGGTTAAAGTAGATCAAGATGATGTAGAAATAACTGTAAATAGATACAGAAGAAATAATGAACTCTCGACTCAGTTTGAAGTGAATGAAAAAGATACAAGTGTTGTGCAATTTGACCAGGTTATAGCAATTCTTCCTGAACCAGAAATCAAACAAGTGGACTGAAAAATTGTAAGTGAATTCCCTGGTATTGTGGCTGTTTACGAAAAATAGATTTTTTTGAAGTCTAAGTTAGGTCCTAATGTACTTTAAAACTTAAGATAAAGGCAGTGTGTATTTAATTTGATACAGCCTAGGCTATTTTTAAGTATGGGTAAAGCAAGAAAAAAGGTAATCTTTAGTTATCTTTTATGATTTAGCCTATGTTTCTCACACAAATGTGCATAGGTCTATGAAATATGCTCTTGTCTTAATTATGACCATTGTTTTAAATAGTAAAATACTTTTTTATTACTAGAACTACTTGATTTTTATTTCACCTGTATAAAATTACCAACTGGGGTAAATGTGAACAAGTCATTTGGGGTAATTGTGAACATAGGTTAAATAATGAAATATCTGCATTTTTTTACTCATAGATACTGTAAATAAACTTACCAATATTTGTAACCCTCTACCTTAAGAGGTGAAAAAATACTTGTTTACAACTACCCCAATTTGACTGGGGTAATTGTAAACACGTGGGGTAATTGTAAATTGCCTTTAATTAATTGTTAATTGCTCAAAATAATATTAATTCCTAGTAAAGTGTATAAAACAATAGTTACATAATCCTGCTAAACCATTTCCTAGAATTTAAAAGCAATCCAATAAAATTTATTGAACTTAGTTTGATAAACATGTAAAATCTGTTCACAATTACCCCACTTGACCCTACAGGTTATCTAACGTACGTTGCAATGCTCTCGTGTGTACATAGGCTTACATCCCTTTGAAATTAGAGAGGGTTTAGCCTTAAAATAAAATTCAGGAGTTTGTTTCCTTTGATTTGAAACTTCTAGAACAAGTCTAATATCTAGATTACGAATGATTTATCTTTTACTGAGTTAATTTGACACCATACTAGGTGAAATGTATGTTTAAAAGTTGTATCAATCAATTTAAATTCTCGATTTGTTTAATTATAACTCTGATATCTTTGAGTATACAATGGTTTGGATTACAAGGTTATCATTTGGCCTTGGCTGCTTGATACAACAACTCCTATTACTCAAGAAGTAAATGCAAATTGGCCCATTTATCTTTTGTTATTAAACTAGCTGATACCCCCAGCTTTGCCTGAGACATTATTTTCTTCTTGTTATATTCTTGTTTCTTAATGGTGCATTCTGTTGGAAACATGGTAGCTATTTCAAATGGTAACCATAGTAACTATTCAAAGCATTTACGAATTCCTTGACATGGATCCCTTTTGGACAATCCCGTGCCTACCCCTTAAGAGGGTTCCCTACCAATGGCAGTTTTCGTTTTTCTGCGACATTAGCGGCGACTTTTGGAACTGCGGTTCCATAAGAGACCATGTTAAATTTGTGCACTTTTCGCCGCGCAAGTCGGTGCACGGGCGAACGCAGTTTCATTTAGCGTCTCCAATTCTTAAAATAAAAGGTATTCGGAAATAGCATTGTAAAGATAAAGAGTTGCAGAGTGTTTATTGCTTCTCCAAAATCGTTTATGCTCACTCATTAAAAAGATACATGGTGTTAAAGTTGGTCAACTTCAACGGAATGTATCTTCGGAATACGTTAACATGAACGATTTTGGATCAGCAATTAACATTCTACAACTCTTTGTCTTTGAAATGCTACGTTAAAGGAAATTTTATTTCGAAAACCGTAGGCGCTAAATGACACCGCACGGAGCGTGTTTTAGGCATATTTTGGGGTAGGTAGGGAACCCTCTTAAAAATAAAACCAAACCACCATAGTGCACATCATGAGATAGCATGCTTTAATGTGACATCAAGATCGTTTCTACAATGTGTATACAGGGTGTTCAAAAAATGTGGAGCAATAATTTACATAGTGATTCCTTGGGTGAAAATAAGCAAAAAAGTTTATATAAACATAGGTCCTAAAATGCTTCTTTTCTGTCTGTGTGTCTGTTATGATTTTTGCATATTTAATCATATCTCACGAACCATTTAACATATAAAAATCAAACTTGGTATATGGATAACCACTATTAAGAACTATTTTTGTAAGGAGTATCAAATTTCTACTTTGTACCATTTCAAAATGGCGACTATTTTTTGTTTTCAAAGCTAAATATCTTAAAAACCGTAAATTTTATAAAAATAATACAAGAGACAAAAAAGTTGAGAAATTTAATCTAATTAACGATGATATTAAGATTATAACAATAGAACAACTAATAATTGAGAAATTTTAAATTTTCCGAATAAAAACATGCAATTTTCAGACAGAATGTTCTGAGGAACCATGTTTTTATGCAGAAAAGTTAAAATTTCTCCGTTATTAATAGTTTGATTATCATAATCTTAATATCAGCATTAATTGGATTAAATTTTGTAACTTCTTTGTCTCTTGTATAATTTTTCTCAAATCTACGGTTTTTAAGATATTTAGCTTTGAAAACGAAAAATAGCCAGCACTTTGAAATGGTACAAAGTAGAAATTTGATACTTCTTACAAAAATAGTTCTTAACAGTGGTTATCCATATACCAAGTTTGATTTTTATACGTTAAGTGGTACGTGGTGGTGGTGAGATATGATTAAATATGTAAAAATCATAAACAGACACACAGACGGAAAACGAAGCACTTTAGGACCTATGTTTATGTAAACTTTTTTGCTTATTTTGACCCAAGGAATCACTGCGTAAATTATTGCCCCACATTTTTTGAACACCCTAAATATATATATATATATATATATATATATATGTATATATATATATATGTATATTTATAAGCATAAAGTTCACTGTGGAGGGCTGCTAAAGTTATTAATGTAAGAGAAAATAAATAGAACTGAGCACCCTTTTTTTGACTATTTTTAATAGCTACATGTTTCGGCCCTATCTGGGCCATTTTCAAGCTATATCTAACCTAACAAAAACAAAATATTTTTATTATAGTGATAAATAAATAATTCTTTATATCATCTGTTTTTTTGTAGAGGTATTTTGGGATGTTTCATCTCTTTATGGTCATTGCTTTCTCATATATGGGGTTTCTTGCTGGTTTTTTTTTTGCATCTTATTGCATCTCACTATCAAAAAAACAAAAGAACAAACATGAATTTCAAGTTTATAGGAAATCCACACAATCAGACCTGCTTATACCACACAACTCAAATCATCCTATGAAATTCAAAACAGCTGGATTTCGAGCAATGATAAACAGAATGTTAAATTTACCTTTAACTAAAGATAATTATGAAAAGGAATTAAAAACAATTAAATATCTTGCGACAAAAAACGGATACAGCCATGAACTCATAGATAAAATGACAAAAAATATCAAGAAACAAAAAGAAAGGAAACAAAATAGAAATGAAGAAATTAATGAAGAAAAATACATAGGTTTACCATTCAACACAACATTGAACAAGGCGATAAGAAAAACATTTACAAAGACAAAATACCAAGTTGGTTACAAGACGAGCAACAACGCCTTTAATTTAATAAATAAAATGATCACTCCAAAAGAAACCAAAGATAAATATGAAAAATCTGGAATATATAAAATTAAATGCTCAGACTGTGAAATGTTTTATATTGGCCAAACAGGGCGTACATTCAGATCACGTTTTAAAGAACACATTCAGGCCTTGAAAAGTAATAACAAAACATCTATGAAGAGCAACTTTGCTGAACATTTGTTAAATACAGGCCATAATTATAAAAATATCAATGAAAATATGAAAATTCTAGAAGTAATGACCAAGGGGAATGAGATGGATTCTAAAGAAGAATACCTGATATATATGGGCCATAGGCAAGAACAAAAATAAAATTATGAATAACCACATACCAGCAAGAAACCCCATATATGAGAAAGCAATGACCATAAAGAGATGAAACATCCCAAAATACCTCTACAAAAAAAACAGATGATATAAAGAATTATTTATTTATCACTATAATAAAAATATTTTGTTTTTGTTAGGTTAGATATAGCTTGAAAATGGCCCAGATAGGGCCGAAACATGTAGCTATTAAAAATAGTCAAAAAAAGGGTGCTCAGTTCTATTTATTTTCTCTTACATTAATAATTAATATATGTATATATATATATATATATGTATATATATATATTTATTTATTTATTTATTTATTTCTCTAGTAACTGAAAATTAATCTAAAATGCCCTCACATTCAAGTCATCCTGTATAAAGTTGAATTAATTAATTAAAAATAACAGGATTCAACCAGAATGTAGAGGTGATACGTAAGTTAAACTAAGATACCTAAAGCATGATTTCTCCAAGATTGTTGGTTATCGGGAGATTAAGTTTATGTGACAGAGGAGCCAACAAAATTTAATGTTTTTAAGGGCACAACAGCAAACATTTTTACCATCATCACGTGATGATGCTTTAACGTTTTTGTTTTGTTTAAAAACTTTTGTTGTGCCGTTAAATACATTCAAATTTGTAGGCTACTCTTTAAAGTATAAACTTAACCTATCAGTAACTAACAACCTTAGAGAAATTATGCTACAGGTATCTTATATAAGTTAAAAATTACTTATATTCGTTTAAAGCTTATCCTTATTTATTTTATGTTATTTCCTAAACATCAATGACTTAACACAAATGATATTCCTTTCTAAAGTTGTCGTAAGCCATTCAATCCTCATCTAGATGGCTCTTTGTAATCGCCTGGTATTTATAAATATATTATTTCAATTTATGGATTAACGCTAGAACTCTGAAACCAGACATAGAGCTAGAAGTCACACAACATGAACTTTTAAAAACACAATTATTTGCCAAAATGAAGGATGGATGATTATAATTTTAAAGACAATTTCAAAGTAATCAGCTTATGTTTTAAATTACTCCATTCAGCAATTTAAGGGCTTCAAAACATATTAACGAGTTGCCTAATTTTTTTAAATAATTATTGCCTTTAAATAATAAAATCAAAATACCATAATAAAACAGTCAGTAACATTTTTGTTTAAGACAGCGTAGAATTAAAAATAAGATGTTTGATATGTTCAAGTTACTAAGGTTGAGAGTGAGAGAGAGTTGAAAGGGACATAAAATTTTACCATAAGAAATTGAATGATTGCCCTAACTTATTGTTGATATAAGTTAGTTGTTTCCCCTCATCATTTTGCCTTATGCTTTTTTATGAATAAATAATGATAAATAAACTGTAAAAAGTAAAAATGGGGAATAATGGAGGATAAAATAAAAAGGTGGAAAACTAACTTACTCTAACTAAAAACTAACTTGAAAACACCAATAAAATATGGTAATTACTTTTATATTTTGGAACTAAAGTTTTAACTAATCAAGTATTATAAAAATACTTGATGAGTTAAAACTTATAAAAATAAAATTATAATTTTTATAATTATAAAAATAAATCATAGGTCTTAACCCCCTGGATCAAAAATCCGAATATAAATATTATCACTCTTAAGAATATAAATCTAATTAAAGAATTAAAAGAATTAAATATAAATTGCTACAATATGACAGTGTAACGAGGAAGTCATGTGGAGATTAAATTATTACTTTCACTTACAACGGGAGGAAAACAACTTTAAAGTGTTTTCTTGGAAAACTGAAACAGTAGAATGATCAAAACAACAGAGCTCAAAATAGTCTTCTCTCCTCTGCAAGACACTGGATTGATCTAAGGAATTTAACTAGAATGTCATTGACTTACTATATTAAAATAGGTGAGGAACTTCTGATTTTTAGTAATAAAAGAAGACCACAACATTACACATTACAGAATTAATTTGAAACAGATTAAAATTTTTTTCTAATCAAAGTGCTCAGCAGCAACATTGTGGTTATCTAAAAATATTAAAATAGTAAATGAAATTATTAAGATTGATAAAAAAATCACGATGAGATTATTACAATGTTTCTGTTTGTTTAAAATTAACTTTAATGTAAGAAGAAATTTCATGCAATTACTAATAGGCCTAAGTTACAATACAATATAGGATTGTTTTACTACACTTTTAAATCTTCTTTTCAGCATTTAATTTTTGTGTAAAATTGTTTTCTTAAATGTTTTTAAGCAATTAGTTTGATATATCTCAACACTAATCAATTTCAAGCATTTGACATGGGCCTATGGTGCTACACTACCTCAGTGTCCATAAATCCTGTAAAAATTCTTTTGTATTGACGGGCAAACAAGTTAAGCAAATCTATTTCGTAGTGGACTAAAAAATCTAGTAAACTAGTTGATTTTTTTGACTAATCGAAAGTTCTGGTCAATTATTTTAACTTAGTTGATATTTTATCATTTTCAACCGACTAGTCAGCAACTTAACTGATTAGACTTTGTGGTTTTTTACTGGTTTTTGCTCGTTTGACTGGTTAGATTGTCTATACTAGTCGATGTTTGATGCGATGATTAATCAACTAGTGTGAGTGATTAGACTAGTCAATGTTAAAAAGTAATCGACTAGTCAGTCGATAATGAAAAATAGTCAATGTTCCCATCACTACTTCCGATACAGTGGAATCTGGATAGTTCGAACCTCAAGGGACCAGCTAAAAACTTTGAATTATCCATAAATTCAAATTAAAGAAGTTCTAAAGAATGGGGCCAAAACATTAAAGCTCCACATTGTGAATTTAACCTCTTTATTAAATTGACACTCTAAAAGAATAAATTCATCAACAAACGCTAATCATAAATAAGGGTTCAAAAACTGTAATCATAAAACAGAAATAACTATCTTAAGTATAAACTACGTACGACACGACGTACGATAACACAAAGAAACATTTCTGCTAGAAAAAATACAGTACGTTCTGCTACTTCTGAACTTGATACAAGCTACCAACTTAACTTCGTATAACATTGACAATTGCACACTCAATGACTTTCCGCTAAAGTGAGTGTTTTATAGGTCCGAGATTTTGTCGACATGGTCACTACACTCATTTAACGTTACGTAAAAACTTTTAAACAATTAAAAACAAGATACTGCACAAATAAAAAAAAAACACTTTGTTTGAAGGACAATTGAAAATAACGGAATGCTGCACTGGAATTCGGAAGTTGGTTTGGCAGGTGGGGGAAGGGAAGGGGGTCGCAGCGTTGAGTAGCCTTTGTGTCGACACAGAAAACTGCGCATCAGGTCTTTCGCATGGCTCGTCTGCCGGGAGCCGCTCTACACAGAATCAAGCGCGAAAAGACTGGTGGCGCTGTCACGGCGGGCGCAACCCTTTCCGAACCCAGTCAGCGTTCTGTACTGTTTTAGTTTACATTATTGGTGTGGCGTTACAAGCGATGTTAGGGCACGGTGGAAGGTGGAAGGGATGAGTCATTTGACCTTTGACAAAACCTGACACGCTATAGGTCTGGCGTTAATTTTGTATTGAACGTCGTAGTAAAACGTGTTTTCCAATGAATTTGTAACTATTTCCAGTCGTGGAATGAAATTAATGTACCTAAATTTGGCACTTCAAAATTCGAATTATCCAAAATAAAATTCGAATTATCCACGATTTTTTAGCATTGTTTAGATACAAAATGCTAGAGACCAAGAAAAATATTCGAATTAAAGAAGATTTCGAATTACACAAGTTCGAATTATCCAGGTTCCACTGTAATTCTGTTTGCTTCTTTTGTTTTCAATTGGTTATACATTCTGAAATTTGTATTTATTTTTGTGAGTTTATCCCACAATATGATAAGACAGCAAACTTATACCTAGTCAAGGATTGAAGGGTTAACATCTTGTAGAATGGTCTTAGAAAAACGGTACCCTAATTAAAATAATTATCCAGTTTACAAAAACAATTAAGATTTAGGTAATTTTGTGTCTGTACAAGAATTTACCTCATCTAGGGACATGTTCTGCACTCTTTAATCACCTGGAACAATTACATAACAGTTACACTTGTTATAAGACACTTACATAATTATAACACTCCTGTTGCAGCAAACTTGCACACTAAGTGAATTTAAAAATGCTTAAAAACACATTTCAATCTAACATAAGCAACTTGTGGCATTAATTGTATTTTCTATAGACCTTCTAATAAGGAAATGAGGTCGCAGATTTGTTGCTATAAATAATTAAGTGCTATATGAAAACTGGATTGTTTTCAACAAAAAACTAGAAATGTGATGTGGAAAGTGAAAAGAGACCTCAAGTTGGTGAAGTATATTTTAAAGTAAAGGAATTTTAGCCATTTCAGGTCAAAAATATTGATTTTTAGGTTTCAATTTGGGGCGATTCTCTGTAAAGTGAAACTGACATGATGTGTAGAACTTGTTTAATGGGTGAATTTTGTTAGTAAAATAGGGGAAGGTCGGCAGGTATCGGACACCTTAGCTTTTTTTTGACTACTCGGTTTAAGGATTAGGATAAATAACTACCTTATGCGTCAAATAATACTTCAGTATTTCATGTGCAATTGGTTTAAATTATTTATAATAATGACAATAACAACATACTATTTTTTGAAAAAGTTTACCTGTTTACAAAATGTGACTTCCAATTTTTGGAGAGTGGTATCGGACAGACCTAAAAATAGTACTAAATTTAGGTTTGGTGGATATTAAATCATACAATTGAATAAATTTATAATGTATTTATTTCCTAAATGATCTTTCTCCGATGATTTCTTTATTTCCTAAACAATTGCTCCTCAGCACACCAAACCTCTCACTTGCAGTTCGTATTATTATTTCCTTAGACAAAACCTAGTCTATTGCCAATTTAATGGACACTACATCATAATTCCCTCTTATTTTCCCCATGTTCCCTAAAAAATCAAAGAATCCAAAAAAATCTGCGAATTTAAGTGGTCATTACATTGTCCGATACCACCCGATTGCAGCTTGTCCGATACCAGCCGCCAGACAACACAGTTTATAATGGCTGTCAAGCCGCAGTCCACAATGCGACTGGACCAAAACGTCGTTTTTACTTAGTATAAAGTATACTAAGTATTTTAAACTCAACTATGACCAATATCATTTACTTCAATCGATGCAGCAGCTTGGGAAAACTATATCAGTGCACATGTCCCAACTCAAAAAAACAAAAACCTCCAACCACAACAAAAGCCGTGTACAGTAACTGTCCAATATGGCGATGGCCCGACTTGCTCATTTAGGTGGTTGTACTGACGGCTTGACAGCTGCTGCCCCTAGCGTAATTTTCCTGAAACTGGTTCTGTCCGATACTGGCCGCTGTCTGATATCAGACGACTTTCCCTTATATAAATTTAATGGTTCTGGTCAAAAAAAAGTTATTTTTCCTCTATATTGTGAAAAAATAGCTTGCAAAGTTAAACAATCTTGTAAACGCTAATCGCTCAGAAAAATTACTCTGATTTAAAAATTTGATTTATTTGGTCAAATTTGAATATTTTTATAAAATAGTACAATTACATTACATTATTGCTCTGTCTTAGAGAAACATGCCAATAACATTAAAATGGACGTTTTCAGTTATTAAAGTCACTTAAAACGACAACTTTCCAAACACACCTCACTGTGTCCCGTGCATCACAAAAAACATCCAATTTTCTTTCTGCTGACTTAAAAAATAGCATTATGTATAGGCTAATATTTATTGTGCAAAGGTACTTTGATAAGGTTTATCAAAATTAAGTGTAACTGTATTTTTATTTTAAATTTGTTATTTCATAAGACTTCAAAAATCTGTCCCATGCATCATGTGACTGCAGATACACAAAGTTAATATTGATCTTACCATATTAATCAATCCTTATAGTGTACTTAGAATACATTATGTTTTTTATAAAAGTAAAATATCAATAAATAAAGCATTTTTCTGTGGAAAATGTAGTTTGACCATTATTTTATCTCTAGGCACCCCCAAAAGATGGTAATTAATCAATTAACTTTATTTCATTAGTTTATAAATTTAATTATAGTAATTAATTAAATATTTAATTAGGCTAAGTTCACTTTCCTCAAGAAATTCAGCATTTTAACTGAATCCCGTGCATTACGATCACATATTTAGCAATAACAGATTTATATTACACAAAAGTTAATTTTTCTTTAAATGAATATCCTAATTTGTAGGATGAAATTAACTTAACCTGAATGAAGAAAACAAAAATTAATTTTTATTTAATAATGTGTACAAGTCTACAGTCTTTGAATATCCTGTGCGTCACGTATAGAATCACCTATTACTTCATTCCTTATAATTTACTCGAAAAAACACTTAAAAAACTACTGACATGTTCGTTATGATGTTTATTTACTAAATCTAGATCACCTCTGAAAATTAATTGGAAAAATGGTAAAACAACATGCGGCATTGAACTCTACTTTATTAGCCCTTTAAAATGATGTGCATATCAACAACCTATGCTTAGGCCTACATTTAAGATTTTGTACCAACTCCTAGTGGACCATCCCCTACTGGGGGCAGAGTCGTTAAACACCTCAGAAAGTAGCTTTTTTACAAAGGAGTGAATGAATGCGCTAAGTTTGATTTCTAAAACCAATTTAGTTAAAAAAATATTTAACCGTTCCGGGACTTTCAGCACCCCTGTATAGCTCCATTCTGAGATTATGGACTCATTTTTATCAGAACTACAGAATAGAAGGGCTGCGCCACTCCTTTCATCTCAGCTAAAAGCCGACAGTGCCCAAACTCCCCTCCCTCCCCCCCTTAGTGACGTAGTGGCGATACACAGCTGTTGGCGGCTGCTACTTGTCTGACTGATACGCGTGGCTTTTCTATCGCTGTTTTTCATGTCCATAAGTGAGATATTTGGGTGGAACCAACCTTATATATTTATAATCTGTATAAATTGACGAATCTTATAGTGTAAATATTTTCCAAATAAGACTTACGAATAATTTTTTACAACAACTAACTTAACGTATTGTCATAAATTGTGACTTGAAAAAGTTAGTCGGCTACTACTTTTTTATTTTTTGGTCAGGTAGGTTTCGTCTGCACGAAAGTTGTAGCTAATGAAATGAACTTTAGAATTTGTATTTAAAATTTTTTTCTAGCGCGTCTAGTTTTGCCAGAATCGCAGGTTAAACAGACCGGAGAGCGAGCTGATTAGTGGAGCGCGCAAAAAAACCCGGGCGGCCGCGTCTTAAACTCGAGCTACTGCTCCAGTGTTTCCACTTAAGGGATTTACCCCAAAGATGGGATATGGGATAATACTTGGAGAAATGAGGGATAAACTGGGAATTTTTGTTTTTTCGTGGGATATTATCTTCCGTAAGTTGGACCCACTGTTTTACTCGTACACGCTGTTTAACGCGCCTACATTCTTGTAAACAATTGTTGTTCGTGTCGATATATGTGTATTATTTGCCTATTTAGGTTTAGTTTTGTTTGATAAACTGTTTATTAGTTAACACTGTGTTTAAATAATGATGGCCTATAGTGTAGCTTCTTGCAGAAACGACTCCCGAACTTAGAATACTATTTATTACTATTTTATAACTATTTATTAGAATTAGACATCCAAACAACAAATGTCAGTACATGAACAAGAGGAAAATCGCCCAAAAGAATGAAAAATGGTGCACGAAAAAACTAATTTCAAACTGTACAACAGTTATTGTTTTAGTTAGTTTGTAAGAAAGATTTACATGTGTACTTATGTATTGAAATTGCGATATAAATCTAATTAACTCATGTTTGTTTTTTTATACATCAAAGGTTTAAAATTGTTTGATGGTAAGACATAATGGACAATCGTAAATAATTATGATGTACATGTAATTAATTATGCCAGACCCAATGACGGGTCGGGTGTAGTGGCACGTGCGTCGCGGGCTCGCGGCCGAAGTAGTTTCCTTTGTTCAACCTGAGTTTCTGGGAAAACTAGACGTGCTAGGAAAAAAGTTTAAATACAAAGTGTAAAGTTCATCTCATTAGCTACAACTTTCGTGCAGGCGAAACTCACCTGACCAAAAAATAAAAAAAGTAGTAGCCGACTAACTTTTTCAAGTCACAATAATGACCAATACAGTTAAGTTTTTCTTCATAAATAATTATTTTTCAGTCTTATATAAAACATATTTCCACTGTTAGATTCCTCGATTTATGCAGATTATGAATATATAAGGTTTGACGTAGACATAATTTTTTAGAAGCATAGAGGAGTGTGTAAACGAGTCAAGACATACACTGGCGCGGCGCGTTCGCCGTAGTGAGTTTGTATCGCCGTGACGTCACAGCCACTGCCGGCTGGCATCACTTTTTGACTCCGCGCGGCGCAGCCCTTCTATTCTGTAGTCCTGCATTTTTATAGTGTATAACAGGGTGTCTACTGACATCTGATTTTAAAATTCCAGTATATTTCCAGTATTTCCAGTAAAAATGTTTTCAAAATTCCAGTATAATTCGCTAACTATTTATCTAACTAAGAAGTAGCATTAATAAAATTTTCATTAGATGATATGAATAACGTTTATTGTTAAAATTTAATAACTGATTTACTACACCGACAAATAAGATAAATAATATAATAAAAACTCGTCACAGAAACAAACATATATATGTGTGATTATTTTATGAGAGCCTCCCAACTCCCCTTATAGCCCTACGTTCCTCCCACTTTATTATCCAAATAATTAATACAAAATTACAAGCAAAAATTAATAGTAACAGAATGCACAAAAAATAATAATCAATAATAAGTTTACAATGAAATGCTAAACTGATAATTTTAAAACATAGCCTATTTTACATTTCTTCTCCTGTCTTACATATTACCGATACTACAAGTAGAGTTTACAACAAATACATAATTTATTAATAAAAAAAAGTAGGCATAGGCCTATATGAAATTTATGAAAAAACGGATCTAGGCTCAGTTAACTATCAGTGTCTTTCGACAGTCTCTCACTTCTATATGCTATCACATCATTTGTTTTATGAAAAATAATATAAAAATGTGAATAGGCCCCTACCTATATAAAAGAAGAAAATGTTGAGAACATCTTTAATCTTAAAAAAAATATATAGCCTAATTTATAAAATTTCAAATCTGATTAAGGATGGTTAGTAGGCTAATTGAACTGAATTACAAGTGGTTTAGTTTAGGTTTATAAACGCACATAGCTAAAAAGGAGTTGTCGAACTTTTTATATCAAAGTGTATTGAACAGAACTATTTTAAACGGATTTGATCACTTACATTTCAATAAAATTCCAGTACTTATAATTCCAGTAGGTACTTCCAGTATCAAAATACAATTCCAGTATAGTTCCAGTATTTCCAGTAATCCCAGTACCAGTAGACACCCTGTGTATGAGTAGGCCTAGTAAAAATGAATTCAAAATACTAGGCCTAGGCCTATTTAATTTAAAACCCTAATCAATATCTTGGGAATGGGTCATATTTTTGAAAACGGATTGCGTCATTGAAACCAATGAAAAAATGTAAGTTAATTTAAAATAAGTTAATGGGGCACAACACCTTTACATTTAAGAAAAATATTTTGCATCCAATATGGCAGATCCAAGATGGCGGCTAAAAATAAATAACCTATCAAAATGAAGTAGGCCTAGGCCCTAGTAGCCTAAGTTAGGCCTAGTTTGTACGACGACCAGACAGCAGGACAGTATAAAAAATTCTTTTGTTCCCTATTGTTTAAAGGTGTTACTGTCCACTGTACTGGTCGTCGTGCAAACCCAGCTTTACTTTAGGCCCTAGGCCTACCCATAACAATGTATTGTGTTGTTCCTAAGTTTATATATTGATAAATTATAGTTAAAAATGCAGTGGAAATATTAGGCTATTTTAAAATTTTTGTATTGTAATCTGCCATTGAGATCGAGCTCAATAGATTTCTTGAGAAAATTATTATTTTTACTAGCCTACAACTGTTAATTCACCGATTTATGCACATTAAAAACTAAACAGTTAGGCCGGTAGGCTTATGTCTCTTGGGAGTGGGAAATTTTCGGATGGAAATTTCCCCACCCGGAGGAAATTTTTCCCTGTTTTTTATTGCCCCTATTTTTGGGGCGAGAAATTCAATGGAACCATCGCCGTCCCCCTACGACCCCCCCTTTTTTACCTAAAGGGGGGGTTTTGGCCCCCTTAATTTTAGAAAAATATTTTTTACCTTAGATCGATTCCTTGTATCGCCCTGAACACAAAAATATCGGGTTTGTACCATCTATCTGCTCCCCTTATCGAACTTGGGGGCAAAAAACCCCTTGGACCCCCCGTATAGGGGTCTTGGGAGTCAGTATGTTCCAGTTGAGCTGTGAGGCTGAAACTCAGTATGTACCCTATTTTCGGGGCGAGAAATTCAATGGAACCATCCCCATCCCCCTACGACCCCCCCGTGAGACGTACAGACAAATAATGAATTCTCTGTTTAATTGGTAGCTTATTTAAATAGAGTATGTTATTAACTGTGTTATATTTGAATTTGTTCTATATATTAAGTCTTACATCAGGTATCCATTATTTGCCTGTTACGTGGGTGACACGTACAGACAAATAATGAATTCTTTGTTTAATTGGTAGCTTATTTAAATATAGTATGTTTTAAACTGACCTATTTTTGAAATTCTGATAATAAGTATTTATTAAGTCTTACAACAGGTATCCATATTTGCCTATTACGTGGGTGAGACGTACAGACAAATAATGAATTCTCTGTTTAATTGGTAGCTTATTTAAATAGAGTATATTAACTGTTATGAATTTTGTTACAGGAGTGCCGTCATGTTCCTGTATTACGGTAACACTAGTAATTCATTAACACCTTAAAGAGGAGATACTACATTTAAGTGCCCACATTGTGTGGTCAGTGGCGACGCGTGACATTTTTGAGTGGTCATCGCTGATTGTGTAGGAGTACACGGGACTGCGCCGGCGCCGCGCGGCGGAACGGCTATATTGCTATTTATAGAATAGTCGCGACAGACCTGCGCTTGACCGGCCCGGATATCCGTCCCCCAGCGTCATTCATAGACCCCACAACCATAGATAAAAACATCCATAACTCTACTGAAAAGGTGAATGGAATAATACTGATACTTAAAAGCTCTCGGATGAAAGTTGAACATTGAAAAATGCAGCTAGTTATTTTATTAAGCAGTTTATGATTTCACTTTTATAATTTTTTAATCCGTTTAGTTTTATTTTTATAATTGTTTCAGTTGAACAATTATAACACCTTCTCCTTCAGTTATTGTTGTGCTCATCGATTAATAATACAACATGTTAAAAATTTAATTAAACCACTGCAACTTCACTCATTGAAACTACACAAACACAAGCACAGCGCGCAGCGCGAGAACTATGCGCATGCGCGAGTAGCGGAGCAAGTCTCTCTGCACTGTGAAGTGAACTATTTTAGGTCTCTTTGCGCATGCGCGAGTAGCGGAGCAGGTCTCTCTGCACCGTGAAGTAGCACTGACAGCGACAATGAAGTCGAGAGTTGCCCGTTACGTGGCGAAGGCTGCCGAGTACAGCCGAAGGGAGCCGGACGCCAACCGATTCTCCAGCGACAGAGAATCGCTTGGCCGCCTGTACAACAGCGGTGTGAGTGGTGGGGATGGACGCGGGGAGGTGGGCGCTCCACTAGATTGGATTCTCCAAACTCGGAGAATCGGTTTGGATTTAGTCAATAGAGATCTACGGTCGCGGCGCATCTGGCGCGCAAAGCAAAACGCCGTGCATAAAAATAGCCTGATACTCCGAGAATTTATGATTTTCTTTTAAAAATAATAGACATTTAGGCTTCTAACATTATGTTATTTGTAGTTTTATCTAAAATATTTACCTTTAAAATTGAGTTAGTCATCGGCGAATCTGTAGATGACCGCACGCCTCGCCACTGTGTGTGGTATTGTAAAAGTGTGGGCACTAAACAAACTTTTTGGGAGACGAAATCGGAGTATCTATGTCCCCGTCGTGTCTCCTGGGCAACGTGAAGCTTACATTGAATATCGTATTGATTATTAGTTTAATTGTTTTACTGCTTCACGGCAAAAGATGCACGTCATGTACACCTCATTAACCGTTTTTCTGGGTGTACATGTTAATTAGTTTAAGCTATTCCCAAAACAATTATACTTAGTAAATTTATAACAGTCTGTTTATAAATTAATAATAAGAACCATATACAAAATCTGATAACATTGATACAAGTGTGTTCTTATATTGTTATTGTATTTATTAAACGATTAATGACAAAGATATAAATTAAACATTGTAAAATTTATCTAATCATGTAAATAAATTGAGTACAAGTAATTTTAGAAAATTTCAATAATAGAAGACAGTTAAATTAATTTCCTTACATTATTGTCAACATTTATTGTGATCCATTATCCCACTTTAGAAGTAGTTCCATTGGGGGAGATAGATGGTACAAACCCGATATTTTTGTGTTCAGGGCGATACAAGGAATCGATCCAAGGTAAAAAATATTTTTCTTAAATTAGGGGGGCCATAACCCCCCCCCTTAAGTAAAATGGGGGGGTCGTAGGGAGATGGGGATGGTTCCATTGAATTTCTCGCCCCGAAAATAGGGTACCTACTGAGTTTCAGCCTCACAGCTCAACTGGAACATACTGACTCCCAAGACCCTACGGGGGGTCCAAGGGGTTTTTTGCCCCCTAGTTCGATAAGGGGAGCAGATAGATGGTACAAACCCTATATTTTTGTGTTCAGGGCGATACAAGGAATCGATCTAAGGTAAAAAATATTTTTCTAAAATTAGGGGGGCCAAAACCCCCTCTTTAGGTAAAAAAGGGGGGGTCGTAGGGGGATGGGTATGGTTCCATTGAATTTCTCGCCCCGAAAATAGGGTACATACTGAGTTTCAGCCTCACAGCTCAACTGGAACATACTGACTCCCAAGACCCCTATACGGGGGGTCCAAGGGGTTTTTTGCCCCCTAGTTCGAAAAGGGGAGCAGATAGATGGTACAAACCCGATATTTTTGTGTTCAGGGCGATACAAGGAATCGATCTAAGGTAAAAAATATTTTTCTTAAATTTGGGGGGCTAAAACCCCCCCTTAGGTAAAAAAGGGGGGGTCGTAGGGGGACGGCGATGGTTCCATTGAATTTCTCGCCCCATAAATAGGTAAAATAAAAAACAGGGAAAAATTCCCTCAGGGAGGGAAAAATTCCCTCCAGGAGGGGAAATTTCCCTCCAAAAATTTCCCACTCCCAAGAGACATAATCCTACCGTTAGGCCTAAGCAACAAAAACCAAAACTAATTATTCTGGCCACGATAGTTTTAAGAGTGAGACAATGAATCGCCACAAGAGTAGATTACAAAAGCGTCTGTAATTCCGTCTGATAATGTGTTGTCATCACAGAAAGACTCTGGCCTGTAGAGTAGTATGGCCTCGGTGGAGCCCAATAAAAAATCAAGTTGTGGATTCAAGTTTTAATAATAAAAATGAACACCCAGTTGATGAAAGCCATGTAATTAAGCATGTACAATACTCTAGTGATTACGGTTGAAATGTTTAATAGGTGGTGCCCTGATATTTAAGATTTCTAGACTGTGCAAGAAGAACCAGAATGTCTGGTAACCCTAGTTAGGCCTATTAAACATATAGTTTTTGACGAAATTGGTAATGGTAGGCCTGGTAGGCCTAGTATAAGGCAGTGTAATGGGTTGAAAACTATTTTTCAACTGTTCTAACCTAGGTAAGTTAAGCCTTTATTAAAACTTAGCACCTAGACTAATTTAATAATAACTAAAAACAGTTCTAACTAGGTGTAAAATGAAACCTGTCTTTTCAAAAAGGATCGATTTAAACCAATGGTAAACAATTTTAGTACCTATTCCCATTGATTAATGTAATTATTAAAAACTAGTGGCTTGTAGGGGCAAAAGCCCCTATAAATAAAATACAAATGCTTAATAAAATATATATTTAATGTTTCCTTCACACTCACAACTCGGTAACTGTTTGGCGGAATTAAATGTGTAAAGTGAAATGTTAATTATACTTTGACATTTGCTAGTGCGTATCAGAATTTTAAGAAAGGGCGTTAGCCTACTTCAGTAGTAAACGGCTAAATTTTTGAAACATTGGCGCTATGGATGTCGTTCTCAAAACAACTCAGTTCACATCGTTTACAATTATTAAAAATATGGACATGGTTTAAAACAATTCTTAAGGTTAACCACAGACTGTGAAACTTAATTTATTTGCCAAAGAAAGTCGTGACATTTAAGTTAACTCAAAAATGTAAACAAATGTCTATAGCCTCCACCTAGTTCAAAAGAATATTATATTGGACAGTTAAAGGGTACTTGTTATGGAATTCTCCGTTTGAGGCTACATTGTACACACTAAGCAAATAAATAAATAAATAAGGATTAAATCCGAAAATGGCCTCCCGTTAACGACTCCACACTCCACCTCTGGTACCCTGCGTTCAACACTTTTTTTATGGTTGCCCGTGAATAAATACTGCTTTGTCTTGGTAGATTCAAGATTGAATATACTTTTGATTGGCCAAATTTAAAGGTGAACCTTTTTGGTGGAATCAAATTTAAAGCTGATGTTACACTCAGCTGATCTACACTGTTAGACGTTTTTAGATTACAATGATTTTAAATGGCAGATATTTAACGTAATATCTTATTTCTTGATAAAATTGATAAAAGACATTTTTGTATTTTTCCTCAGTCCCTGGCACCAAGACCTTCTATTTGAGACCTTTCCCATTATCTTGCAAGTGCAAGGCCTGTGACTTGCCAAATGCCCATAATTTCGGCGCAAAAATTTCGCTTACATAATATATTTATATCGATCATTTGGCATTAAATCGGCATCGTTATAACGTAAAAGAAACACTTAACTCTTTATAATTTTATATTGTAAATATATACTCAAACGCGTAATTATAAAGTCTGAAAAATTATTAAAATATTTATTTGTTATAGTAGGCCTACATTGAACATAGTTAGCTGCCTTTTGAAAAAAAACCCCATAGTCAACATCTATCATATGGCTTTGAATCAAGCATCAGCACCACATGTTTGAATGTCAACAAAACAGACGTTTTTAGATCCCAATGCTTTTTAAATGGCAGATATTTTACGTTATTTCTCGTTTTCTGGTGAATTTCAAGCAATTTCAGTATTTTTCCCGCCATCTCGGAATAGAGACCTTTAATTTGAGCCCTCTCCCATCTTTCTACGACTTACCAGACGTTCACAATTTTGACGCAAAGAATCGCCTTACGAAATTAAATATATGATACAACTCTGTGGCACAGCTGTTTTAATTTCAAAAGATGTAAACAAATTAAACCCCATGTTGTTTTAATGGGAAAAGTTTTATTCTGTTGCGAATTTATGGTAAAAAAATAAGAAAAATGAATAGTTTTCCCTCAAAATTCACGTCAAGACCTTTAAAATAAGACCCCTCCCATCCTTCTACGGCCATCCAGTCACTCACAATTTCTTTACAAAAATTTGACTTACGGAATTATAATATACTAGAGGCTTGAAGGGGCTAATAGCCCCTAAGCATAATCCTTCTTTACTATAGTACAAAATACTTAGAAAATAGGCTTTTGGATTCAAAAAATTATGATTATATCTAGCATTTTTGGTTTTCAATAAGCAAAGCAGACCTTTTTACATCCCAATGGTTTTTAAATGATAGCCATTTTACGTTATTTCTAATTTTATAGTAAGCTTAAAGCAATTTCTATTTTCCCCGAGCCCCTGGGATGGAGACCTTCAATTTCAGCCCCCTCCCATCATCCTGCGACCTTCCAAACGCCCACAATTGCGGCGCAAAAATTTCCCTAAGGTAAATATATATAGATCATTTGGTATTAAATCTGCATCGTTGTAACATAAACTAAACAAACGTTCTTAACTTTTTTAATTTTAAATTATGAAAAAAACTCAAATCCTTAATTATTATGAAATCAGAAAATCTTAAATTTATTAAAATATATTTTGTTATAGTACATTGAACGTGCATAGTTAGCTGCATTTTGAAAAAATCCCACATGTCAACATCTACCATATGGCTTTAAATCAAGCATTAGCACCACATGTTTAATGTAAACAAATTAAACCCCATGTTGTTTTAATGGGAAAAGTTTTATCCTGTTCCGAATTTATGGTAAAAAAATAAGAAAAATGAATAGTTTTCCCTCAAAATTCACGTCAAGACCTTTAAAATAAGACCCCTCCCATCCTTCTACGGCCATCCAGTCACTCACAATTTCTTTACAAAAATTTGACTTACGGAATTATATATATAGATATAGATTAGGCGTTTACATACCACCCAGCTAGTAGACTTGGAAACACCGTAGAGCTGGTGAGAAATCTCTGCAGCTCTAGACTACACGGTCACGGTACGTAGTGAAAGTGAGAAGTTGCCGACTCGGGCAATTTACACAAATTGCTGGAATTGCCCCTCTCCTCTCCTATGCCTCCACTGTCATTAGCAGCAAGCACTTGTAAACAAAACAACCTAAATAATCAACTCAAATTATTCAACTTTATCTGTTGTCTGTGCTGACAGTGTTGCCAGAGAGGATTTGGCATTTTACCCGCCAACTCCATTAAAAATCCCCGATTTTACCCGGTTTTTCGGCAATAATCCCTGCGAAATCCCCGCAACTACCAAAACCGGGTAATTACCCGAAAAATGCCAAATTAATTTTAAAACACCCGAATCCGGGTAGTTTCCTCAAATTACTAGGTAAGGAGTGAAATCTTACAGTACATCAATAAACTACACACTGTATACCAAAATATGTCTATTTACTTCCAGTATGGTTCTCAAAACCATGAAAACAAATTATTGTTCTCATCTTACACGAACATTGGATATTTGCGAAGCAAATCGTATTTCACAAATTCCCGGCTTTACGCGTTTTTTTGTATTATGGATGCCGGGTGAATCCCCGCAGCTTAAGTCTAAAATCCCCGGTTTCACCCGTATTTTCTTAATCCTCTCAAATCCCCGACCGGCCTTCAAAATACCCGGTTTCTGGCAACACTGAACCAATAAAGTCTTACCGAAGTTTCCGAATACATATTACCAACTTCAAATATATTGAGTTTGAACAAATCTTTGTGGCTTGTCCAAAACACTCAGTTTTACCGTTTTCTTTTTTAACATCCAGTTTGTTTGGTAAATCCGGCATTCCAAGTCTAAAATCCCCGGTTTTTTCTTAATCCCCGTCAAATCATTCAAAATGCCCGAAAACCGGGTTAATACCCGGTTTTTGGCAACACTGCTGCTAAATGCTGTTCCATAGAGTAATAATGAACGCTGTTCGATGATTAGACAACAGACGAAGCCATAGAGTAGTAAGTATTAAACACTGTTATACTACATTGGCTGTAATAATACATTGTAGAGTAGGATTCACGTAAGTTGGCCAAAGCATAATGATGATTAATATATGCTTTGCCTTTGATGAGATGTCATCAAAAATGTTTATACAAGTCACATTGAAAACATTGTTAGTTACACATGGTGTCTGTTTACATTTTCTCAGAACTGTCAAATCGCCACGTTGCGTTTGTTTACAAGTTGTTATAGGTTATAGAATGTTTACAATAGCGCCTATTTTTAGAAGTTTTTATTTCCATTCAACCTTTTTTTCATAGCTGCTAAAGTTTAATTTGATTCTATTTCTTGATTTACAAGTAATTTAGTTTGTTTAACTGCTTTTTTATTTTTTTCCTAGGCCAATTTTAATAAGTTTTTACCGCAATATGAAACAATCTCTCTTTTCAGATCCTGACTTGCAGCAAGTAGTACTGGCTATTCAAAAACTCGCCTGTATTTCTTTGTAAATATTATTTCATAAGAAAATTTTAGACTATTAACCATGCCGCATCCCCTGTTAATACATAATTAATTTGGAAAAGCCCCTTAGTAGTATTTTAAGTCGCGCAAGTGAACTTCCAGTTGCAAATTGCATCAGAACTTTCCCTTTATTGCAAGTACTATACTAAAAAGATGTTCGTTGACAATGATTTCAGCACAGCTGGATTTTATATGGTTAAGTTCGTAAGAAGATAATAGTTTGTTACTTTCGTTTTGGCCAACTCAGGTGAATCCTACTCTACTTTCTTTAAATCCCTTTTCCCTTCTTAAGACTTTTTAGCGAGTTTCCCCTATAGGGAAGAAGCTGTTACCGTAGGTCTCATGGTAAGACCTAAGCCTAAAACCATCATAACTTTTCTTTTTGAGGTCCTCAGATGCCAAAAACACCATTTGTTCACTTTCATAAATATATATATATATATATATTTATGTGTGTGTCTTTAAGCACGATAACTTGCGCAAAAATGGTCCAATCGGAATGAAATTTGGCATAGACGTGTAAAATAGTAATTATTCGGACGAGTTCGTAAACCAGCCCGATCGGACCACCGGAAGGGGGGGTAAAGGGGGATAAACCCGCCCAAAAATGGGTTTTTTGAGATTTTTACATAGAAAAATAACATTTTTCAAATTTTTATTGGCACCATTGAATTCAGCCCAAAAAAACAAACAATTTAGTATTTTGAATCATGGCTCTATGTCCATTGGTTGCCGAGATATTGAAAGTGGTAAACACAGTACGTTGTCCCAATGTGGGAAATAACCCATAAGTAACCTTGTCCCATAAGTAACCTTATGGGAAATAAGTAAAATTCTATATCTCGCTTATTTCTCTACATATCTTGATAAAACTTGGTAAATGGCTTCTTCTAGTTCAGATCTACTAAATATTGAATTAAAACCACCCAGTTTGTAGCAGCAAACCTCCATACTCATTCCCCATGTTATTCTTATGGAGCTTACAAAAACATGTCAAATCTCGCTATGTTGGATCGAAATATGTTGTTTTGCACTTGAAATTCGCTGAGTATGCAGGTCTGCTGCAACGGGGGTATTTCGATACACTCCTGGGGCCCTATTTTTGAAATGGGTGAGTTGGCGGTTGAGTGAGTCACTCGATCATCCCTCAAGTTATTTGTTTCTAATCATAAAATTAATTCACAGTTTCTAACCTTATGAATTCAGCCCCACAATATCTGTGAATATCATTTTAACAGGCACTTATTCTTAAAAATTCATAATTTTAATACAGACATAATATACATTGAGTATTTTACCAATCCAACCCATTTTACTCACCAAGCAATAGGCTGTCGAGTAAAAAAGGGTGAGTTGGCAGGAAACAAGCTTCTTCTTCTTCTCTTTTGGAGGAAGTGATAATAGTAATCATGGAAAGCTTTTCAATTAGGTTATGTTTACTTTTTGATACTAAATATTTAATAGCGTTCGGATAGCCTTTGAACTATTTATAAAATGCCTTACAACTAAATTTACTTATAAATATATCAAGATAGTCTAGTTAAAGCCACGAAAAATGAGGTAATTCATTAAATTGGTCAATGTTTACATTTGGCTTTCTAGTTTGACAGATGTATTGTCTGAAACGTTGACATCCCACGTGGTGGTTTAAACAATGCTACCATCAGCTGTTAGGTGACCTGACGAGTGACTCACTACCCAACTCTCAACCGTTTCAAAAAATAGGGCCCCAGGTCACGAATTATTGTGAATAGTTATAAGCAACTAGATGATGATGACCGTGATATCCCGCTTCACTGCAAAAACATAAACAAAATTAACAGAAATTTGATGCGGGACAAATTCAGTGATGCGGGATTATTGGATTGGTTCAGTCACGCTATAGAATATCACGCGTCATCTGGAATGACGCCACTAATATTAGTTTTCACAAACATTTGAAGTGTCACTCTAGATGAGGCATGGCTGAACAAGGCCACACTACATATACAGGCCAAGCTGCAGGATTTATGACGTCAAACTAGTAGGCGGTCTGAAAGTCTGGCTCAGGACTCACAGCTGTGCTGCTCATCAGTTACTTTGAAATCAAAACAAGAAAACGTAAATAAACAAGTAATTTTTGACGTTTAGTGATGAAATGTAAACAGAAAAAACGTAAACAAATAAAAAATATTTGACATTTAGCAATAAAATGTAAACATAGGATGTTAGTTCTCTGCCTACTTGTGTGACGTGGCGCAGCGCTGGGATCGCTGCAGCATGGCCTGTATTTTCAGTGGGGCCTTGGGCTGAACCAGGACCGCCGAGAGGGGGGGGCAAAGGGGGCAGATTGCCCCGGGCCACAAAAGGAAGAGGGCCACATTTTGAGCTGAGAATATTTTTGAGGATTATTAAATATTAGAGTTTTTAAATTAAGGAGACCAAAATTAAATGTATTAGAAGATACATAAGAAACTTAGTACTTAAAAAAACGTATATAAATTAAAATTACCTAACTATTCATTTGTCTTATTTTGATACAATTTCATTTAATTTTCTGACGTTTCGTTTAGGGCCCCCCGAGGTTATAGGGGGGCATCAGACCTCACATTAACTAAATCCGTACCAAACTCAGCAATCGTCCAATACCAATCGTCTGCACCGTAAAATTCATCACAAAACATTTTTGCACAGGCCTACGATGGATCAAGGAAAAGGATTCCTAGCTTTAACTAAATGGTGTATATTTACAAAAGAATACGAATAATAATAGTAATTACATTTACAACTGAAGACGTGACTTTTTTCGAATTATTAACAACTTCAGCTTCGTTTCTTTTATGATTATGAGTTTGAGTTTAGCTACATATGAACCAAGGTCCAAATAAATACAGGATTCATCATAGTACTAAAACTTAAGCAGATCGTGATGCCATGAGCAATCTGATGAATGCGCTCGTCTGTAGCCTCAAGCTGGCACAATAAAGTAACTTGGCCAATCAGATAGTAGTTATTATAGTATACCTTCGATTTGGGATACGTTTACCCAATATAGTAGTAGGCTAGGGCTAGGATACATGCAGTCGGAAAAATGGTGTCCTGGTGACGTCACACGCTCCTCAGGCATTATGGGAGAAGGAAAACAAGTAAAGTGGTTTAGGTAGTCCGTGAATAATTTGTATGATAATTTAAAACAGTCTCTTAAGTACAGGCTTATTAGGAACATACTTTTTTTAGTCTAGTGCTTTTAATTCAAAGTTATGTCTTATTTAGTAGTCGTATTAAAAAGTATTTTACCTATTTTACTTTTACTGTTTGTAATTTTCTGAATTTTTGAAATTCATAAATCAAAAGTTTAGTACAGACCTGTGATGTAGTTGTTTTGTATTGAACAAATTAAGATATTCAAAAATGTTAGATACAAATTTTGTAATCAGCAAATTCTACAAATTTAGCTATTTAACAGACAAAGGTATTTTTTATTTATGATTTTCTGTATTGAGGGGCCCCACTTCCAAACTTTGCCCCGGGCCTCAAAATGTCTGTCGGCGGCCCTGGGCTGAACCGCTGCACCTCACTAAAAATCAATAAAGTGACGCATCACTTGATGTGTAAACCCAACGGAGGTGTTGGTAAACTTGTAACACCATATTATTATCAATTCCCACGTAATTAGCTTGTGTTTGTAAGTGTCGCCACTGCTACTTACTTACTTACTTGAATACTTGAAAATTCATCTAGTTGGCCACGACGGCGTTGGATGTCGTCAAAATGCCAGAGACAATGTCTGGACATTGATCGCCTTGTTGGTGATGGTGAGGTTGGGTTGGGTTGGGTTGGGTTAGGTTTGGGTTTTTTCTTTCTATTACAATCTATCTATAGGAATGAGGCTGGCCGCACTATTAAAAAAACTCTTGCAAACTGTAAAAACTATTTTCTATAAGGATTTTTTCAATTCTATCTTGAATTTATTGATCGTTTGTAATTTAACACTTTGTCCGCGTAGGACGTCTTTAGACGTCTTCGATTCATTGATGAATAGCGGAGGACGTCCTAAGACGTCCTTATGCAAGGTTTATCAAACAGACTTGCTGTCGTCTTCGTTTTGGTAGTAGGGGATTGAAACTCTGTCAGCCACTGGGGGACATACTATAGTTTAACGTCATCACCGTCGCTTGCAGTTTCCACTCTCCAGTTAGTGGCGCTCCTAGCGGCACATGTGGGTTTCTTCCCATGTAATCAAAGCAGTTTGGCACGTGCTACCATCCTATTTTAACGAATTCCTGTGAGGATTTTTGTTAATTTGCGCGTGTTTTGTTTATCCAATAGATAGTGCGTAAATAAGATGAGTAAATTTTGAGATTTTGACTTTTTGTGTGTGCTGTCAACCGTAGGACGTCTAAAGACGTCTTCTTTTTTGTTTTTTTTCACGATTTTATATGGTATATGGTGACATAGTCGAACTTACAACTGACTAGAAAAACTGAACAAACCAATATTTGAATAGTATATACATATAAACCACGTGAAAAACTTTTTTTATATTTTTAATCCAACCAGTGAGGCTGAAGACGTCTAAAGCAGCGTCTAAAGACGACCAAATCTTTGACGTCATCCTACAAACCGGAAGTGGCCCGAAAAAACATTTACTCGGCATGACTGACCTTCCATAACCATAAACTTTGTGAATTAGCAATAAACCTTTACAGCTATGTGGCGGTATATTAAAAAAATGTTAGCAGTCAATGTGTTAATTGAAATTGGCAAAATTTGGAAAATTTTCTGGCCCGAATATTTTGGTGTTTTTCCAATGCTTTCAGGTTATGTTGGATGGAAAAATTGTTTTTGTGTCTATTGTTGTGGATATGGACGTTGTTTATATACTGTGGTGTGTGTGACTTGATGTAAACTGACACTTCATAAATGTAAATGCTTGGGACTGTTAGCAGCCCCAAGTTGACAAAATGATCTTTACAGTGAGAGCGAGGAGGTAGTCTGAGCATACTCCTAATCGCCTTCTTCTGCCAAGTAAAAATTAGTTTCAGTTTTGAATCGGTCACGCCCCACATAACAATTGAGTAGGAGATGTGGGACTGGAAAAGGGAGTAATAGGCAGATTTCAGAAGTTCGCTGTTGTTGAATTTGGAGAGATTTCGGAGTACAAAAATACCCCTTGCCAGTTTCTTCTCCATTTTGTCCAGTTGCCCATTCCAGTCCATACCACCGTCCAATCTCACCCCCAGAAAGTCAACCTGATCCTCATCATTCAGTGGAGTTTCCCCAATGAAGATGTGAGGTTTTTAAAGAAATTTTGATTGTTGCTTTTGAGATGTCTGAAAACACACAAAGTTTGTTTTATTTGAATTCAATTTTAATTTGTTCGTATTGAAAAATTGGGCCACTTGATTAATTTTTACAACAGAATCTATTTCCAAGTCACTTTGGTTTTTATGTTTGGTGACGATCGTCGTATCGTCCGAAAACATAAATAGGCTGCTCTCAGGGATTAAATCAGCCAAGTCATTGATGTAGACAAGAAACAAGACCGGGCCCATTATTGATCCTTGCGGAACTCCGCAAGAAATCAATTAATGGTTAGACAGGACAGACTTAATTTTTAATTTTGTTTCGTGGTGGATCTCAGTTGCCTGGCTTCTGCCACTCAGATAGGAACGAATCCAGTCAAGAGCGAGGCCATATATACCTAGGCAACTGAGTTTTTCTATCAGCAGTCCTGGGTCGACACAGTCAAACGCCTTGGAGAGATCGGCAAAGCAACCTACTACCGTCTCTCCGGCATCCCATGCCTTGACACAATGTTGACGAAATCAATTAATGCCAGTGGATTTTTCTTTTCTGAAACCATATACTGTCTCCCACTTAGAAGGTTATTTCCCTCCAAGTAAGCAATCAGTTGGTCACAGACCACTTTTTCAATCAATTTAGAAACCGGAAAAAGCGAGATTGCGGCCGGTAGTTACACATCTCCCCCTCATCCCCCTTTTTGAACAGAGTCAGGACTTTAGTGACCTTGCAGCCATCCGGGAAAATGCCAGAGGAGATCGAAACGTTTATTAAGTGTGTGAGGGGTTTTAACACTACATCACTGCAAGTCTACATGCTAGTGTAAACTAGGTCTGTATAGAAGAAGAGAAGAATAACAGTACTAAGGTTGTCTCCGTTCTCCGTACTCAGGTTGTCCCAGTCAAAAGTGTAAACAAATGATGACGTCTTCTGCAGAACGGAAACCTATAAAGGGACCAGCTATTTAGTTGACCATAATACTGTACAGATAATAATTTGAGTAACTCATAACACAGAGTCAGCAATAGACAATTTTATTACTAATACAGAGTTCATTAAATTAAATGTAACAGGATTTGTAACACACTAGCAGTTGCCCGTGGCTTCGCTCAACGATAAAAATTGTAACTCCCTGCTGCCTAAATGAAGATAGGGCCACATACTGAGTTTATGATTACACAGATAAGGTACAAAAACGAATGATAACTTTAAGTTAACTATCTAAACTAAATATAACATTTATATAGTACATATAATCTAAATAATCAATCAACTAAACAACCATAAAACCATTATGAAAGTAACAAAATTGTAAATCAGCTGTATCCGTATGTGAAGCTTGAACCATCTGCTTGTTGGAAGAACGTTGAAAACTAAAAAAAAGATCATCCATTCCATTTATTTAGTAAAACCTATAAACTTCGACCTCACCAAGACCCCTTAAAAGTTCAAATTAAAAAAAAACTTTCTTATCGGATACTTACACCATAAAGAACGTCCATGCAAATGACCAAGGTTGTAAGAAAAGTAGTTTGGGCTGTGCAGTGATAGGTCAGTGGTATTGGACTAATGTAAAGAAGGTAAACTTTCATTAACCAGAAAGATGTTTTCAGACCGCAGGTCTGCTACGACTGGAGTTATTCTATTACTACCCCCCGGAGGAAGTATTTCTATTTGGCCTCCCTGTACTATATATGCGAGCAGATTCAGTGCCCCGCCGACAAAGCCCCCAAGTGTGTCACTGCCCTAGGAACTGCCACCACCCCTTTAAGGTTTTACCAACATCAGCCAAGGCCCTCAGTGGAGAAGGGGGGTTCGACTATGGGGCAGTGAAATTCAATTGATAACTTAGTGGGTAGGGGTATCCTGGGTTGAGAATACTGCAGATGGTCCAACTTGCTCGGAGAGGTAAGGGCGCCACCTTGTTGTAGGGCAGAGTCAAGCAGGGCTCCAACAAGGAACAATCTCCCGCGTCCAGGTATGTTCAACCAGGATCCCTATTACCACAGTACTACCATTGATTGCATAAGCCAGACCTTGGAATAAAACTAATTTTTTTTTCTACTATAAATGCTAAATATTGTTAAACTGTCTGCACTGGAAATATTGATAGTAATTATGTGTGATATAAACCCATTGGTTACACCTTAACTAACAAAACAAGGGGGGCTCAAGAAAGTAAACTTGGATATAAATAATCAAAATTTACTATAACTTTGCATATAACACAAAATTAATTGATGATTATTCCATAGACAAAGTTATATCATATTAAATCAGACCAACATTAGATATAATTAAATATTCAATTATGTGAGATCAACTGCCTTCAATTAGCCAATCATTAACCTAATTAATAACCCGGAGTCGCGCGCTCCAATGACTTCCCATACTAAATATATTCATAGGTCGTACAGAAGGTACCAACAAAACAACATGAATCTAGACATTGAGAACTAAGACACAAAGATAAATCAGTAATACACTCATATAATACCAAACAATTACAGATAATAAATGGGCCAAAATATATTCTATAGATAACGACTTAATCTAACGTCCTGGGCTCCTAGGGTCTAGAGCTGGTTGATCGGGGCTCGGCTACATCCATCAAGCCCATCATCCGAGGAGTCCCGCATGAGGCAGTCTGTGACCAGTCCAAAAACAAAAGTGTAAACTCATCCAAGAGTAGTCACACAATACGGGCGACACGACAGGTCCGCGGACCGCGGCGGTTTGGCACGGCGCGGCGGCGCGGGCGATCGGTAGGAAGGCGACCGGCGCGGTAGCGCGGCAGCAGAATCGCAGGCGGTCCCGCTGAGACCGAGTCCACGGCGCAACAAAATCCTCCAGTGGGGGAGCGCCAGGCATCCACGGGTCGGCTCGTCCACACTCCACAAATCACCAAGAGACCCAGCAGTAGTTCAAAAAGCCCTTTTTAAACGAAGTCGTGAACTTCAATTTATCCAGCGATGCTGAAGGGCTTCTGATCGTGAGCGGCGACGTGATCGGGTCAGTCGTTCTCCCGGCAGTGGCAACTCAGCGGTAGCGTTATCGCTAACGCACGTTTATGCAGGCTCGCTAGCGAGCTTGTCGCGGCCGCAAAGTTCAATCGGCAGGATGGATGACTCATCAGATTATGTCTATTGTTTGCGGGTTTGGCGGTTTCATGACGCTCACTCAAAATTTAGTAACTTTGGCCCAAATGTCGGCGCGCTACGACATTTTAGATTTAATTGAATAAATAATACAGGGTGATCAGTCCTGAATTATTTGGCCTGGCTTGCTAAATAAATTGCGCATGTCACAGAACGGAGTGAAAATGTTTTATCGTGCCGTTTAATGTCCCTGGCCTCTTATTTCGTAGATACTGTTTTTTAGTATCATATTATGTGTTTTAATATTTTTTGGGACGGGGGCAACATTTTGCAAATATTTATTTGGTTGTTAATGGGTTCTAGGTATTTTTTCCTTATTTTCAAAGTCACGAATGTCACGACCGTAACTTGTCCCTAGGGTCCATTCTTCAAATATCTTGCTATTTTTAGAACAATTATGCGTGCTTAAATAAATAATGCTATTTTTTATATCAACACTAATTATTAAACTTACAAAAAAAGAGTATTTAATAATTGTTTATTTATTGCAAACTGAGTATTACGACAAAATAAGTCTGTCCCTCGATTTTAAGTCCCGACCGTAACGGCAAAATTTGGAACTTTGGAACACGACAGTGGCGAGCCTGGTGGCGATAGAGTCAGTTGGTTTGAAGAGACAGAGGGTAACGGGAGTGTTTTACGTTGCTCCAGAGATTTTTCGTTGTTTTTAAACTTATCAAGGTTGATAAAGGTAATTTTGTGTTTTTGGTAATTTTGATGTGTCCAAGACCGTACTAGTCGTTTGTTACAGTAGACATGGTGTTAATTTTTGTTGATATGATATTTTAATTGCTTCGGAAACCTAGAAGTTCACTTTGTCTTCTCAAACACGAGGTGCAGGGCTACCACCAGAATAGGGACGAACAATTTTAAAGTCACTGACCGTATTTGTCACGACCGAAACCATTTTTGTCACGACCATATCGATTGTACGGGGGTACGGTCGTGACAATCATTATAAATTTCGTTGTAAATTGCACTATTCAGTTGAAGTGAAAGACAATTTTATCTTATAACAGTACAATTGAAGGATTTACGAAAAAGTAAAATTGTAGTTTTTGAAATTTGTAAATATTGAAGGTAATGCTATATTTTATTATATATTTTTTTGGAATAGAGTACAGTCAACTCCCAAATAACCAGGGGATTGGCCCATTAAAGTGCCAAGGATAATTTAAAATGATAATTTAAAACAAAGGCATTAAATGAATTGAGTAAATCGACCGGCGATTCTCGTTTGTCCCAGACCGTACCCCTTGTCCCTGACCGTATCTATCATGATTTGGGTTATAAAAGTACAAAAATTGATATATCATCATGTAAATCTATAATCACACACAAAACAGACGCCCCTATGAAGACATAAAGGTTTTTCATATAACAGAAACGATTGCTTGGAGCTAGACAAACTTTAAGAGATTTTTTTGCTTTTTCTCGATTTTTTTAGTTTTTCGAATTTTTTTTTAGAAATACCAAATTTACTAAAGGCTTAATGAGCTGTTTATCGCAATATTGCCCTAAAACTAAATCTATTTACAGCAAATCATATTTATCAAACCACATTAAATATTTTTAATCTTCATTTTTATGTTGGTTACGGTCAGTGACAAAAATTCGTGTTCTTTCATGAGAGATGCTGTATCATTGAATATACACACAAGATTTTGCGTTACCTTGGCTAATCTATGAATCTTCAATTGTCAATCGATAAAAAAAAATCAAAAACGTTTTGAAAAAAAGAAAAAAAATTTTCGCAAATGTTTTTCCTAAAAAGGCACGATAAAAAAGTTTCACTCAACGCTTACGCCCAATATCGTCAGATATGCTCGCATGTATGGTATTAAATATCCTGGGGCGGAGCTTTCCAATCCGTTATCGAACCTTTGACAGTAATACAAAAATGCATAATTAAAGCCGGTCTCAGAAAACCTAGACAATATCCCTCTGAACTGCCCTTTCGAGAATCTGGTCTGTTAAGCATTAGACAGCTTTTTATTAAATCAGTTCTTCTGTATCTGCATCTAAACTCCGAATTAATTATCACTCCAATAAACCATCCCTACGCCACAAGAATTTCGCAAAACGTCGGCATACAAATCCCCAAAACGATCAAGTCAGTAAATAAAACCAACGCATTTTTTCTTGCTAATATTTTGAACCGGAATGTCCCGCCGGAGATAAGAAACCTGGGGCTTCACGGAATGTGTACAAGAGGCGGGTCACTGCATGGCTTTTAGAGATAGGCGCACAAAACTCGGAACAACTACTGACTTCTATTTATGACACTGCTTGACTGACTTGACATTTGACTACCGTGCCCGTCTAAGTTGATCCGATTACGACAAACCATAGTTATAATTAATACAAATTTTTAAAAAATCCCTTAAAAATATTCTTTTATAGTTAAAACATTAACTTCGTAAATTATAACTCATTTCTTAATCATTTTTTTTCTGTCTTAAAATTGTTACTGCAGTCAGAAATCTCTTGTTTTTATATTTTATCGCTCTGTCTGTGCTGTCACCTAATAATATTTCTTTTGCAAATATGTAATTAGTCTTTAGTTTCTAACTTTAATGTAAGTGGAAGTGGGTGCTAATAGTTTTTTTCTTGAGTAGACTCAGTTCTACGCACAGGTCATTGACCTATGTGGGACTTATTATTTCAAATAAACCCTTTAATGTATATATTTTATGTAATGTAAGGAAATAAAGACATTTTTGATTTGATTTGATTTGTAAATGGCACTTGGGCAGGATATAAATACCCCCGTCGCAGCAGACCAATTATACAGTTTTCTGTTTCATGAAAGTATATGTACGTAAAACGTAGAATTTTCCCTTGATTTAATGTCAAAAAAAGTTCTAAGGTTTTTAGAGTCTATCTTGAACAAAAAATACCCCCGTTACAGCAGATATCCAGACTTTGTGCATGACCTTATTTTATTTCTTCCATAAGAATAACATGGGGAATGAGTATGCAGGTCTGCTGCAACAGTCATGCAGACATTTTGTGGTTTTAAAACAATATCATGTGAATCTGAACCATAAAAGCCACATACCAATTTTTATCAAGGTATGTTGAGTAGTAACCGAGAAATAGAATTTTACTTATTTTCCATGAGGATAAAATAGGGACAATGTACTGTGTTTTCCGCTTTAAATATCGTTTAAATGGTGTTTTTTGCTTCTGGGCCCAAAAATGAAAAGTTATGGCCTCGGGCTTAGGTCGTGCCATGAGACCTAAGCCCGAGAAATTCGTTTTAGTGCTCCCTGAATCCAAAAAAGTGGTTTTCGGCCTAGTGTCTGTCTGTCTGTGTGTGTGTGCGCGCGCGCGCGTGCGTGCGTGCGTGCATGCGTGCGTGTGTGTGTGTGTGTGTGTGTGTGTGTGTGTGTGTGTGTGTGTGTGTGTGTGTGTGTGTGTGTGTGTGTGTGTGTGTGTGTGTGTGTGTGTGAATGTAAACAAAGCTAGAGACGACACTAGTGGTCCGATTGTCATGAAATTTGGCATGTCGGTATAAAGCCGTGTTATCTCCAGGCGTATTTTTCATTTGAACTTTTGATTTTTAAGGGTATTTACCCCATAAAAACCCATAAAAAATGACAAAAATCCAAATTTCTAAAAAACGGCTCAAAAGATTTTTATCAAAATTTCACGGTTTTTAGTGCTTAAGATGACAAACAAAATGACACCACTCGCATCTCTGTAAAAATTCTGGTTCAGAAGTTATGGGGGTTTAAGTGTTAAAAAATTCACATTTTCCAAATTTCACAAAATTTATAACTTTTAAAGAAAATAATTGCACCGTTAAATTAGGCTTCAAATAAAAATAAATAATCTAGTATTTTGAATTATCAGGCTACGTCAACTGGTTACGGAGATAATTGATATTTTAGTTTGGCGGTAAACGCAGTACGTTGTTTAATGTTATTCTTATGGGAAATATTTAAAAACCGATATCTCCGTTATTTACTAATCGATTTTGATAAAATTTGGTACATATTTGTGTGATAAGTAATTGTTATTTTTTTATTTAACTATATATATGTTTTCTGGTGAGCAAATGGATTATGCACGAAAACTAACGATGGATTAAATGCTACTATTATATTGTACATAAGCAAATAAATATTATAAATCAAAACATAAAACCGAATAAATCCATCAGTGAAGGTAACTACCATCTGCTTGGAACACTGAAAATGTAAACAAAACGTCATCCCCTTTAATTATTATGGGGAAACTTGGTTGAAATCAAATAAAACTCGGTTTCTAGAAGCTTGCTATTTAATTTCAAAAAGACGTACGCTAGTTTTAAGTCGTCTAAAACCTTCTCATATGTGCATACTACAAAGGAAAAACGTTTCAGCCACAACAGCACTCTAGTTTTTGCGTGAAAAGCGGTCTAAAGTGTGGTGTTGAGCGTTACCAACATAGTGACATAAATTGAGATAAAGGCTTGATTCGGATTCTCTGACCTTCAAAACGCAAAAATAACCAAAAATTTCATAATTCCAAGCAATGTACAGTCAAAACTCTAATTTTATTTATATAGAAGATGTGCCCGATCATGATGCTCGGCTTGTTGAGTTATTGAATTTAAAAAAGTAAGAACAAAAATCTAGTAAAGAAAAGGTGTAGAAAATTTACTGATAGTGACATAATGATGTTTTTACGTGACTTAGCCAGTGAAACTTGGTCGGATATTTTTCAATCATGCGTAGACTCTAAGTAGTACGATTTTTTCATTTATATTTTTAGTTTTATTTTTTATGTAAATTTTCCAAAAACTATTACTGTAGGGAAGAATTATAATGATTGTAAATGAAATTCAAATGAAAAAATAGAAAAAAAGAGTAAAATTATTGAATGAGAAAACATTGGTAGGAAGAGAAAAAATATTAGGACGAATGAAATCATTAGAGAAAAGAAAAAAGAATTGACAGAAACAATAAACAAAGCAAAACAAACATTTTATAAGGACAAGATACAAAATGCAACCAATAAAACTAAAGATAGGCCTACATGGAACATAGTAAAAAATTAAATCCAGTGCGTCCGGCCGTTGTGTGCGACGACCTTAATAAAGATAATTGAGTTCTGTTTCCTCCGAGTTTTTAGTTTAGTAGATACCTTTAAAATACTGTATAACACGGTATAGGTTTACATTTGAAAATTCTGACACTCGAACTCGTGACCCCCAGTTTTTAAAACACCCTGTATTTTAAAAAGTTTAAAATATTTTTTAAGCTGATCCTTGGCTTGATTTAGTAGAGAATAATTTGGTTTCACCTATATAGGACAAATAATTTGTCCACAATCCGTTTGTAACATGGTCCCACGCTTGTCTTACTGTGAAACCCATGGCAATAGCTTCTTCCCCATAGGGGAAATTCGCTGAAACAAAAATGTCACAACAAAGTAAATTTTTTTCTGTATCACAAAAAATATTTAATGAACGACCAAAGGTCAAGATGTCTTGTCAATGGTTAATTTAGCATAAGATAAATAAATGTAACGATTTATTCTTTTTCAGAGGATTGAAAAGAACTTACAAGCCGCAGGCTGAGTGATTGAAAGAAAGTCTTTTGAAGTCAATATAACTGAGCCGAGGAATGACAGGATTATCTAATGACCCTTTAAATTCTCTCTATAATATTGTTAGCTCAAGGCTAACAAGTTTTTTATTTACTCTATGTATTCTAAATAACAAATTTGAAAGTGCGTTTGAGTTTTGGAGAATTTCACACGTTGTTTTTAGAACTAATGGAAAGGTATAGCAATAAAATAGATGATTTATTTATTGTAGATTTACTTTTTCCTCTAGATCAATAGAATTATACTATCGATTATACTTTATACTACTTAGGCCTACTAAGATATATTCAGAAAAAAGTGAGATTAAATTGTATTGATTTCCCATCAGGTTAATACTGGGACAACGTATGCCTACTGTATTTACCACTCTCGAAATATCGATAGCTAATGGACACAGAACAATGATTCAACAAACTGAATTATCTTTTCGAGCTGAACTCGACGGTGTAAACCAAAATTAGATTATTAGAATATTTAAACGTAAAAAATAATAAAATGTTTAGGGGTTTATTCCTCCAAAAGGGGTATTGGTCATTTTGTACAGTTTTTGGTGATCTCTACATACACATGTACAGTGTACGTCGTGGCCGAAATAATATTCCCGTAGAAATTTTAATTTATATCGAAAGTATGTTTTAAGTTGGATCTTAGAATGTGAACGCTTCTCGCAGCTCGACCTTTGTTTTGGTGGGGGGGCGCGTGGAGGGCGCTAGTAACGCCTAAACGGTGGGATGCTCGATCCAGTGCGAACAACCCATAAAAATTCCGTAACAACCGTATCGTACTGCCCGTCCGTGACGGTCCACTGCAAACGTAGGTTTGGTCGGATTGTGGGGCTGGTTTTTAGTTTAAGAGGGGGATTGCAGCTTGCAGCTAGTTGTTTGTGGGGTAAATGTGCCCTCAGCCTCGGGCACCCCTCTTTGTTATGATTGGCATATGTTTTGAGTATGTTTTACGTTCGCCAGGTAAAATACCCCCGTTGCAACAGACCTGCATACTCAGCGAATTTCAAATGCGAAAGAATACAGTTCAAGCCAACATTAGCGAGATTTGACATGATTTTGTAAGCTCCATAAGATAAGATAAACATGGGGAATGAGTATGCAGGTTTGCTGCAACGAAAAATTGAAATATCGGGAATTTTGGACTATTAAACATTAAATCTCATCTAGATGAAGCCGCAAACCAAGCTTTATCAAGATATGTTGAGAAATAAGCAAGATATAGAATTTTACTTATTTCCCATAAGGTTAACATTGGGACAACGTACTGTGTTTACCACTTTCAATATCTTGGTAACCAATGGACATAAAGCAGTGATTCAAAATACTAAATTGTTGTTTTTTGAGCTGAATTCAATGGTGCCATAAAAATTCAATAATTTTATTTTTCTATGTAAAAAACTCAAAAAAAATTTTGAGGGGGTTTATCCCCCTTTAACCCTCCTTCAGGTGGTCCAATCGGGCTGGTTCACGATCTCGACCGAGTGATTACCACTTTACACGTCTGTACCAAATTTCATTAAGATCGGAACATATTTACGGCCGCTATCGTGTTAACAGACATATATATATATATATATAAATTCGAAAGAACGGTTTTTTTCTCTTCTGGGGGCCCCAAAACGAAAATTTATCATGGTCTGGGTCTTATGTCTTACCATGACTAGCTTACACGGTATCAGCTTCTTCCCTACAGGGGAAATTCGCTAACAGTAGACCGGGCTAGTAACGTAATTATAGGTACTTACATACATTACTCTACAATTAGTTACAGTATGTAAAACCCAATAGTACCCTGGTATATTTGATTGATTTAAGAAAACATCTTTATTTAGCCTATGTTTCAATGTAAAGGCTACTTATCTTTAATATTTTTTTGTGTTTAGCCCCTGATCTGAATTTGAACAATTAATTAACTTGGTTTTACATACCCATATAACTGTTCTAGCCACTTCAAATTGTTAAATTCCTGGATTACTGCAGTTTCAGCATTATTGCAATTTTCAAACCGCTTATATTGTACGGAAACATAAGCTTATATTGTTACATTTTTCAAGGTTTATATTTTTCATTTAAAGTCCACAGTTAAATAAAAAAAAATTGCAAAAGTTCCTGACAACCACCTACAAAAATGCGCTGTTATTATAATATTTATATTTTTGTAAGCAAGCGTACGAGAGTTAAGGTTTTGTAACGATTGATGGGTTTAAAATCATAAAGACAATTAATTATTATGACATTTTTAAAATCAGTCTAACGTTTATTGATTATTTTCGATAGTTTATAATTACTCTGCTTGTTGTTCTATTAAATTACCTGCAATCAAGACATGTTATTACAGCACCCGGGGTTTGTGTTACCAGTGACCCCTATTGTTCTATACAGTAGTTATTAAGATGAGATTGGCTAGTTTGCTATTTACAATATCCTCCTTGAGTAATATGACCGGGTTACATTTTAGAGCAAGTTCACGAACTAAGGTGGCCATAGTAAAGGTGATTGATTGATTACACAGATTACACAGACACAGATTGATTGTTTGAACACATAATGTAAGCTAAACGTGATCAAACTTAAATAATAGGTTGTATAAAATACACAAAGATAACCATTACATTTCTCATTTTATCTTCATATGTGCATTATTCAATCTTGAAAATGGGTTGCGTTAAAACACTCTTTACCATTGACTTTGAATATTGAAGGAGACCTCACATCCTGTACCTAAATTTGTGTCAGCCAGGATTTGAAGTGGACGTTGTTTAACTGAATCACCAACAGATAGAGGTTTCTTCCAGCTACTTGTTTAAGTTTTTAGAAATTTATGCGCTAGAAAACAAGAATTCTTTAGCTTAGTTTGCTTCCTGAATACCAAATTGCTTAAATAAATTATATTAAAATCATGATTACTTGTTTACAACAGTACCTTCACCCTTCTGGAGAATAAGTGTATCCTCTCATAAATTCTGGCTGACACGAAAGCTGGTACACTTTGAATAGTCTATACTTCTCAGTATTAAATACTTGTACAAAATAAGTTTCTATTAAAGTAACTTTTAATTACAGTCTCCCAAAGAAATCAAAGTTTTTATGTACTAAAATGAGTCCTATTGTTTGGATCTAGTTGCGTTTAAATATCTAAAACAATGAATAATAAATTATTCCCAAGCGGCTTTCAATTTTAAGCAATATAGGAAGGTTTGCATTTTCATAGGAAGCAATATTTTTGTATCCATGCGTAGGTATTAGCATGACTCAAGCTCTTCTATTATGTATGAGACCTCATTTTGTTGTACCATCGTGCTGTTATACAATAGCTTCAGTTGTTATTTTGACATACTAAAGTATAACGTAATTGTGAAGTAATGTTGAGTTTAACTTAAAATCCGCGAACAGTTCTTATAAGCATTGTTATTAGGGCGAGAATTTCAGTACCAAGTTTTGCCTTGGAGGCTATTATGCCAATCCAATACAGAAATACACACAAAGTAAGTATGTACGAGTAGGAATATTAAAAAATAAAATAAAACGATTAAGGAAATTAGATTTTTTAAGGAATGGTAATATGAATTTGTATTGTATTTAAATATGAATTTGTATTGTATTTAATATGATCTTATTCAATTTTTTTTACTAAATACCTCTGCATGATGATTTTAATTATATATATGCACATATATTTCACTGGCAAAGTAATAAACTGGTCATTATGTATAATTACCGGCTATTATACATTATGACTAAATTTGCTGGCAGAAGTGATACGTTAATCAATTTAGCCAGTCATTATTCATAATGAAAAGCACGTTTCGGCCAAAGTAATAAATATATTAGAAAATTAATCACTTTGACGAGACATTAGGTTAACAGTCATCCAGAGGTAGTCGTAGTGATAATTCTCAGTGTTCTGGTTGGGTCATTAGGTTAGATTAGGTTTATGTTAAACTTGTTTTTACTAATCAATGATGCCAAATTTCGGCAAAAATCAAAATCAAAATAAGTTACGTTAGTTTAGCTTAGGTCAGGTAAGAATTATGTATTAATCAATTGACCAAAGCTCATATGCAGTAGATATTGTGCATGATGGCTGGATAAAGTGATAAATTATGCCTAATCTATTACTTTGAGTAAACTTTCTCGATATTATACATAATGGCTGATTATTATTTAGAATTTTATTATATCAATTTGTAACGACTTACCACAATGCTTAGAAATTATTGTAAAATAAACATGAGATCGAGTACCTCTTTTTAATTATAGGAAAAATAAATAATTACATAAAAAAGTACAACAAAATTTAAAAAATTTGAGCGATGACGACATTAATGCCATCATATTTCTATATGTGTGGCTTTGAAGTTAAGTGCATATGTGTGAAACTTCGATCCAATTTTATATTCTGTAGAACTAGTGCCGTAGATGCCGCCTTATCAACGGAACCACCGCTTTTTCGACCGCTAACCGCTAAAATTACGACAATTGATTCCCCTAGTACATTACTATATTTATTAAATATAAATAAATGTTTTGCGAAGAAGAATACAGGTGTTATAAATAACAAATAGTTGTAACCTTTCTTATAAAGGCAATAATATTTATTATTAAAAAAAAAATTATATATATACAAAAGTTTTTTATATACTTTTTTACTAATTTTATTTCATATTTACCTAATTTAATTTGTATGTATCGTGTGAAAAATTGAACCGTGCCACCACTGGTGTCTCAGAAACTATCAGATATAGCGAATATCAAACGGGAAATGTTATCTAATTCATGACAGAAAAATCTGAATTTCATAATTTAAAATTATGTAAATTTATAATTTCTGAATTTCATTATTATGTAAATGGCATTTTCCAATATGGTGGAAAATTGATTTTTTTCTTATGGAACACCCTAAGAATTCGACGGTATTTTGGTTAATACACTTGATTTTACAAATATTTTAAATTTGATATTTGTTCATAGCCCGTTTCCACAAAGAGACTACCAAAGTTTCCATGATGACCATCACTAAGACAGCTAAAATCCGCTTAAAACGAATTAACTAAAATTTAATTTAAATTACTTTGATTAAAATCAAATTTAAAAGCAAAACCATAAAACATTACAGATACACTAGGGGTGTTCCATACCCCTTTCTTATGGAACACTTAGGGTGTTCCATAAGAAAATATTTAATTTGTCACACTGTAATTTGTCATACTGTCTCTAAGTGCCATACTGGAAATTATGGCAAGTTATAAAAATAAAGTTCACATTTTTTACTATCAAAAAATAGGTTAAGCTCTCCTATTAAAATTTCCCCCAAAATCTGATAGTCTGAGATTAATAAACACAATTAAATTGTTTACCCTTAATTTCAAATTAATGCAACCTTGAATGATACATTAATTTTTGAAATTTAAATTTGGCGTTAAATAAAGTTGTTTAATCCAATGTCTCAACACAATTGTTACATACCTCTTTGTCCAAGTTTTTCAGCGTATTATTTACCACCGAGAGCCCCAGGGACGGTGTGCAACCGAGAAGAAAACCAATATTGAACAACTTCTTCGTCTCTTGCTGTTTGTTCAGTGTTAATTAAAACATGATTTCCATCGTAATAGCTTAACTTTCACTTACCAAACAAAATGTTACCAATCTTTAAAGTTATTTTACTACGGGTTATAGCTTTAGTTCATTCCTAATTATATTTTAAAATTACGAGTAAAGGAGCAAATTAGGTTATTCAATTAATTTATAAAGCTGTTTTATGCAATTAACATTGTTTTGTTAAATAACATTTTGAATAATCAGAAGTAACTTTAGCCACTATAAGAAAGTGTTTTCATGTAGTAATAAAACTGAATAATGCTTTGTGCGAAGCTTGCGGTGCACTGGTATGGTATAAAGTAGATCTCGTAATATGCATATATGATTTCATTATGTGTGTAGTAATGATTGCGTAGAACTTAATGATCGATTTTAATTTTTGAAATGCTCTATCTGGCGATTTTTTAATTAACCTTTACCTCATGAGACCCTCAGGGACAGCGTGCTACCAAGACGTAAACTGATAATCATTCTTTCCTTTTCTTTGTTTTTCTCTTGCTGTTATCTTAACTTATTAAACAATATTTGATCAAAACAAGCCAAACTAAATAAAATTGTCCTCTTTCGACAACACTATAAGCCAGTTGTTGATATAACCAAGGCTTTCGATACAGTGGATCATTCAATTCTTTTAGATAAAATGTGGTATGCGGGTGTCAGGGGAATTGCATTAGAATGGTTTTCCAGCTACTTAACTAACAGGTCGCAATGTACAAGAGTCAATAATAATGTTAGCGGAATAGGTTATTTAAAGCACGGAGTTCCACAAGGGTCCGTGTTGGGACCGATATTATTTCTCATTTATATTAATGATTTGTGCAATGCTAGTCTTCACGGCAGAATAACAGCCTTTGCAGATGATACAGCCCTAACGTATTCTGGTGGAAGCTTAAATTTACTTAATACATTAATGCAGGAAGATTTGAAATCATTGAGATATTGGTTCGATAAAAATTACTTATTATTAAGTGAAAAAACAAAATATATGATTTTTAGCCTCAAAAATGAACAGCGGTTTGAAGAAGAATTGATTATCCATATTCCTAATTGTTCTGGCATTTGTCATTGTAATGTTCTAGAGAAAGTAAGTCAAATAAAATACCTTGGACTGGTAATTAAGTCAAACCTCTCATGGAAAGGTCATATAGATAAATTAAGAAGAGAATTATGTGGATTGTTACGTAAATTTTACTTGCTAAGAAACTTATGTCCAGAGAAGGTATTGTTATACGTTTATCATGCACTTGTCAGTTCAAAATTAAATTATGGTTTGTGTTGCTGGGGAGGAACCTACCTGACTACATTATCACCCATAGTAATTTTACAGAAGGCATTTGTTAGAATTATTTTGAAGAAAAAAAGAACTGAACGTTCTTGGCCATTATTTCTTTCACTTAAAATTCTTCCTCTGAGGCATTTATATATTTTTAAGGCCTTAAAGACATTTTATATTCAAAATTCAAGCTATCCATGTAATGTTTTGAAAAGTCAATATAATCTTAGAAATTTTAATCCTGCACCAGTTCCCAGGCCAAAGCGTTCTTTTTATAGACATTTTTATAAATTTAATGCCCCAAGGATATATAACACTTTTTCACTACAACAGTCAACATGTCTTGACTCAGTTGTGAAGTATATGCGGTGTCTAAAAGGATGGTTGTTTGAAAACGAAAATGTAGAATTTCTGTTTCAAATTGAAGGTTAATATAGTTCTCCCTTCACTTATATATCCTTCTCATGTAACAGTTATGTATTAGTTCTTGTGTTTTAGTAGTAATGAATCACTGTAATTTTGGTACTTCAGTCGTGTGTGTGATATTACTCACTTATTTATTTATTTATATATATATAAAAAAATTAATGAAAAATTGCAACACATTATTTACAAACAAATGTCCTAAAAAGTTGTTTTTCTGCATGTTAAAGAATTTGTCTATTTTTACTTTATAAGTTACTTAATCCTTCAGCCTTTTGTAATGATGCTAACTGATGGAGACCCCAAAACTGGCTATGCCTAGGGGGTCCCTAGATTTATCCATACTAATAATTCATGATAGTTCTATAGTATCTTGTATATATTAATGTATATTGTATTGTATTGTATGTATATGTAAATTGTATCATGTAATTTTATGGATAAATAAACGTTTATTCTATTCTATTCTATTCTATTCTATTCTATTCAGTTTGGAAGCTTATGTGACGAATTAATGTTTTAGTATGTTATATATGTATATATTTTTGCCATACTATTGTGAAATCACATACTTTCGTAATATTTTCAACCTTTTGGGGGGTTTTCCGTTATAAACAAACAAATATTATAATTGCTTTATCAGCTGTGTAGCGAAAAGCATCGTCCAAAACTCGAGTGAAAGTGGTTTACATACTGTAGAAAAAAAGGTAGTGAGGTGAAGCTTGGGTGTTTACAAACAAACCCAGATGAATTTGGATTTTTGGAGGAGGGGAAATAAATATTAACAGATAAATATAACAGTTGATTCAACTACGAATTCAGGCCACGAATTTCTTATGTAGTCATGTGTTACATGCTAAACCAAAAACATGTCACCTGTTTATTGATTGTTATTCAAAGAGCAAAACATTGTTTCTAATATCAACCCACATTTTGTTTTGGTTTAGTATTTTTTATCACCCAGACTAGTAGTGTAATTACATGGCTTTATTTACTTCCACGTCAACGATAATTTCCTCCCTCCTCTGCTGAAACTTCATACTCAAGCTTCTTCTTGTACCTCACTACCTCTAACTGTATTTAAGAAAATATTTTAAGGAAGTTATGGTCGCGGATTCAAATAATACTTGATCACCATATCCAATCTTTGAGTGTCTTGGGCCCGTGGGCTTTTCGCTTAACAGCACATATTTAGGATTTCTGAAGTTTAAGCTTTGCATTAAAACATGCTTGGAGCCACTCGGGATTGGTTGTCTTTCTGTTGTTGCTTGACAGTGTAACGGAAGGGAGGGATTCTTTAATAATCAAATAATATGTGCTTATTAAAGAAATGCTAGGGAGCAAGTTCATTTATAATTTTAGGAATAGTTAATAATAATTTTGGTGAAGTTCACCCCAAACCCTTCAGAATTTTTAGATGATAATTTTCATTTTAATTTAAAATGTATTTGCTTACAAACTTTTGGGCACTTTATCCAGTGATTATCATAGTAATACTGTACTACATGATTGTAAAATTTCAGGTTCAAAAGTTAGTAGTAAGTCGTCAGATTGCGTTGTGTGAAAAGGGAGAAGCTATGTATCAGATTCCTAATACAAATAATTTATTATGTTCCTTTAAAGTTCTTATTAGAGAAAATGGTTTTGCATTTTGTTTTCCTAGAAAATGTAAACGAGGGTGAAAATTAAATGAAATTAAAATTTATCATCCTGCTATTCAGATTGTGGATGAAAGTTTTGTTTACAAGTGTAATGCCACTTGTAGGTCTGGTCTTGTAGGTAGGTTGTGAAAACCTTTTGCGTAGGTCTGTTTATAAATTAACTTAGTTATTTACTAGAATTTTACTGTTAGTGCTAGGTGGTGGATGGCAGTTTACAATGCCAGTGTTTCCGCTAAGAGCCTTGTTATCTGTGGGAGAACCGCTCGAGGCTGTTATCTTGTATTGTGTGGGAACGGTTACGCTACACACACCTGCATCGTTGTTTGTGAGCTACAAAAAAGCTGTCGCAGTGCTGTCGCTTGCATTTAAAAATAAAAACATACTTTATTTAATTACATTATATATTTTTTTGTAAATGCTCCTTAAAAAAGAACTAATAGAAAGCTGCGAGGAAATCACGTGGTAGTTGGAAAGTTAGAGAAAAACACGGACGGTAAATGAAGTTTTCAAGAAGAATGCTCGGGCAGAGTAGGGATGATTTCAGAGTTTTTTTTTTACATTTTAATAAGGGATATTTACTTAACATTAGTGAAAACTTTCCACTTAGTCAGGATGTGTTAGGTCGATTCATTTTCTATCCATAAAATTCCTGAACCGCCGAGAAATGTCTGCAATTCAAGGTTGGAATAAAAATATAAGCCAACATAACTTTCTTCTTGATGCATTTCCCTGAAAAATTCTAAATACGATTAACAGTTTTGATACCTGGTGTTAGGTGTTGTGTCCTTGCTGAACCAAAATATTATACAGTACATTTTAAGAATAAAGTTTTATAAAAATGTCAACTAAATAAGTTATTTATTACTTTGTGTTATATGTTATATTTATTATTATTACATAGGTTATATTATTTATATAAGTCATATATTATTTATTATTTTATTGTATTACAAGTTATACAATTATTTTTTGTTGGTGTTGCTGGAAGTTCAAACCGTTACCGATTTATCTCGAAGCTGTTATGAACAAAATACGAAAACAAAACTAAGATGTTAAAACAATGTACATGTTTAAGTTATAAAAACCTCTAAAAAGTTGATTTAGTTTTAATTTTATTTTGTACTTTTAACGAGGAGAATAACTTTCCGAGGAAAACTTCATTAAATTAACATTAATTTATGAAAAGAGATTTTACTTTCGCTATTGGAGGTATTTATATTTACTTTGACGGATTATTGAACTTAAGGTGAATCGCCCTGTTCAGAGGCTGGGTTTTGTCAATAATAATATAAATGGTAATACATATATAATAGTATTCATAATAATTTTTACCATAAATGATATTACTCGAACATATTTTACGTGGTATGTTTTAGGGCATGTAAATGAAACATTTTTATCGTCGAGGGACTAAAAGATAGAAATATTTTCCCCGAGACCTCCGCTCGGTCGTAAAGTATTGAAGATCTCCGAGCACCTCGTTACATTGTTTCATCTCTCCGATCCCATTCCCCTTCGCTGCACTGAACCCGCGAAATTCGTTCGTTTACTTGGCAGAATATTTGTATGAGTCTCACCGTGCTAGAACTTTCACAATCATTCCAAAACGCTCTATCGTCATGCGCTCAAGTACTATTACTGCACACTATTACGTATTAAATGTTTATGATTTGGATAGTCAAAGTATAAAATTAAGTCAAAGATTGAAATTCAGTGCTGATTATGCAAGAGTCTATGCTATTAATGCATTTTTTATCACTATTAACTGGGCCCTAAAGCAAGTTTCATGGTTTCGGTATCTGGGATTTGAACCCGTCTTCAGGTGGGAAATAACCCAACCAGGCGAATTCAGACATAAAACATAACTAAACCAAGAAAATTCAGTTCTCGATTTTATCTATGTTTTTTGACCAGGTTCGGCTTGTTGTTTGTTCCTTGTCTTGTTATGTTCCTCGATCGTAGATTAATTAATTCCCGCCCATATCCCGAAACGTCATGAAACCTATAAATAATGGCAAAATGTTTGGAAAACTCCAATCAATAATGTATTCTAACCGTGGTAAAAGCCAATGTGTAAAGTATCAAATATGAGTACAACATTTATCCCTCTCCTCCTTTTACTTCCATCCAAGCACCTGTTGCGGAGCAGAGAACCAATTATTGAAACAGAATATCAAAAATATGAATAATTCAAATAAAGACTCTCACTCACACAGGCGTCCTATTTATATTTTTTTCTTGGGTTGTCTTGCGTGTCTTTAACACTAGACATCCTTTATAGAAGTTGTCTCTGGTTGTCAACGATATTCATTTATTTCCTCATTAATACTGCATATCTCTTCCTAATTCTTTGACCGTCATCATATCTCTTCTATAGAATTCACTTTTTTCCCCTAAAATTTAATTTATCATGCCTGAATCTTAATGTAAAATAACAAATAAATTATTATTAAAGGGTTAAATGAATGTCACTATAAAAAAAGGAAAACCCAAAAACTGCAAGAATTATGGAGAGAAGAAATTATTTCAAAATGATCCATAAAATATATTCTATCATAGTTAATTCTAATAGAATAAAATTTTTAACAAGTACTATGTATTGGGAGAGCAGTGTGGATTTCGCCCTGAACTTTCTTGTAAAAAGTTTTTTACTGACAAGAGAATGATTCAGACGAGGAGAGATTTCATACTAGAGATACTTAAGATTTGGGAGATATCGAAAATCAAACTCTTTAATGAAGATGACCGGATTAAGCTTTGGAGCATTTTCAACTGAACGGGGATATCCATTACATTTTGTTAGTATCAGATATCGTCAGTAAATAGATACGACGAGATAAGAGTTTAAAATCAATCAAGACTTACGACAAGGGTCATGATTAGGCACCTATACATTTTTTTAATGTGTATTGGCTACATTCTCCTTAAACGGAGGCGCAGAGTTCAGAGCTGAGAATCAGCAATTGCGTATACAAAACAAATTAATTAATGTTCGCAGTTGAGAAGTTGAATAGTGGATGTACACGAGAAAATTGAGATAATTTGCCATATGATCAATTATCCATCACCATATATGTTTGTAAAGAATACCAGATCAGAATCACCTCAAATGAAACAAAGACAAATAACAGCCACAGAGGACAATTTCCTGTTAATATAAAGAGTAAACAAAATATATCTTAACTGGAAATGAAAATAAATGTATTTATCGTATTAATTTTTTAAAATAAAAAACATAATTCTTTCCATGAAGCAGGTAATAGTCTTAACCGTTAACTAGGTCAATAATAATTAAAACCATAACAACGATTTGAGTATAAGATGTTAAAAATACAAGTACCACTAAATTATGTTCTCGCCCTAAACTTTTATTCCTAGTGCACACTCAAAATTGCAAAACATTTTAGACCCTATCTCTCTTTCAAAGTAAAGAACAATTTCGTATTCATAGGTTGGTAGCGGTGGTCATGAATACTGTTGAGTTATTTATGAGGTTTTTAGTAGGACCATACACTTTTTGGGTTTCTCGAACTACTACGAAATACTACAGCCATTTATTTTAATTCGAAATACTGTAATTCTTCTTTTTGAATCTATTGTCACAGTTTAGTTAGAACGTTAATTTATCAGTTCAGGTTTTGTAGTTCGCTAACTTGATGCCCATACTAATGACAATCGACAATATTCACTTTGATGAATAAATGATTGTTTAATCACTATTTGAAGTATTTAAGCTACATGTTGCAATGAAAGAAAGTGAAAAGAATGAAGAGTAATTGTGGAAACAGTCATTGAAACAAAAGGCCGGTTTCAAGACTACTTATGTAGTGAATACAGCGGACACTTGCCTCAAGCGGTGTCTTTCATTTATGACGAAATATACAGATCAATATGAAACTTGCGTTTGCTGTAATATTTTGAATTTATAACAATTTAAGTAATATTAAGCAGAGTAGAAATTCATAAGAAATATTTAAGTGTGTGGAAGAGGTAACCTATGAATAATAAAATGCATGTTTCATTCAATATAATTCTTATGGCTACCAAAACATAATCAGGTATGAAACCGCATGACTAATGAATGCATTTTGGATCTCAGTGCTTGGTATTCGCCCTCATATAGACAATATATTAATTGGTAGTAAATATATTACAGTAAAACCTACTATCAATTGTTTCAAAATATTTTACTTATGCTATTTAGATAAATATCTAATCAAAATTAAAAGACCCTACTACATCTGAAACATATTAATCCATAAACAAGTTGATAATTTACACCAATTTATAACCAACCAATAATAGCATATGAATATGCTATTATTATTATTATCCTTAGTTTTGTAAAAACTAAGCAATAAATACAGGGTTATATACAGAAAACGTATTAGCGCTTACAACTGTATACGAAGCAATAAATGTTAACTTTAAAAACACTTTACATCATACTGTGCTCTTTACGTCCGTTTTCTGTGCCTTTGGCTGGAAAGTTACTCTTCGCTGACAATTGCGCGGAAATTTATCATGCATTGCATAATAAATTTACCGTTCACTAGGAAATGGAAATAACGGAAGAAAACAATCAAATCAATCAGCTGATTGCAGCAAATCGTCGTTTAATGTATGATTTAATAGGTTACAGTAGAGGAATGTAGTGCAACATGAGGTAACATAAGTATAAATGTTTGTTTACTGTAGGCTAGGTTTCAAGAACTGAGAAATCTATATTGGTTTAAGCAAAACTACGTTATGATTAAATATGTTTTTTTAGTAGTATGATTTAAAGTATCGTATGTCACACGCCCGGCAGGTTTTGCCGGACTCGCATGAAAATCCCGCATTCACCTCTGGCTCGCGCGTGAAATATCATACTCGTCCAGTAGGAGAGTACTTATGGGTATAGTAACGTAATATACTATTACCAACATTAGTGGTTATTACCAAAGTAGAGGAAGCTTGAAGCCTGTCTAACTCAAGCTAGACAATGCTCAACCCAAGTTAATGCGTTTCTTGGGTTCGTTGGCGTAAGGCAATGTTTTGTCAGAACTAATTGAATATATTAAATATTACTTAGTTGCAACTAGGATGAATAATTGGTAATACATCAGATTTAAAAGTAGAGTTATAATGTAGTAAGTTTATACGAATATTTTAAAGAAATCAGTGTCAAAATATAATATATGAATCAGGGACTGATAATGCCACTAATCTGAAATGTAACTAACAAAGTACTTTTAATAAACCAAAATTTTTTAATTTTATAAAACATTTTGTAAATACATAACATTATTATTTTTTTCATTTTATTTTGTTCTTAATTTTATTTACGGTAATTTTACAACATATTTCATGACATAATAAATACTAAACCTAATATAAGAATGACAAAAGTTTAATTTTTCAAAACTACAAATTACAAATAACAACAAATTTAATAAAGCCTTTAATTTCCCTCAAGATTTCACGCATAATTAATGTAGCTGGTGTTATGGTCTAGTATGGGGTATTATTGGAAAATAAGATTCAAATAGTTTTAATTTTCATACATAAGTTGTTACAAAATACTTTGATTGAAGATTACAGAAATGATAATTCGTTTAATTAATGAGGTACCGTCTTGACTGTTAGCTTTTTGGGATTACTCTGTTGAGAAGGCAGAATTAATTTCTATTCATTCGGATTTTTCGTAAAAGTTTCTTTCCAGCTTTAAACATCTCTTCCTAGACTTCAGACCTCCCTACATAATTCGAGACTCTACATAATCAATAATTATAATAGAACATATAATTAATTATAAAATATGAACATACTTAAAAGATTGGAATTGTATTTATTATATAAAAAATAAGCATCTGGTGGACATAGCCTTGCTTGTTAATATTTCATTTTTACCAGTTCATCTCCGTTATATATAAAAATTTAGAGTCTTACTCTATGTATAAATTGTTCTAATGCTCTAGACACTTTTTTAATATTTGCACTTTTTGAGCCATGAATAAGTTTTTTCCAACATTAGAAGGAAATCATGGGAGCTATTTTCGAGATAACTGTGCAACAAGCAAGATGACAAGGAATTATTTCAACAAAAATTGTTCATGTAAGAATAAGGATATTTCATAAAAATTACATAAATATAATCAACAGCAATTTAAGAGAGATTTTATTAGATATGTCAATATTAGTAGATAAATACCAACTTGGACCATATTATCTGAAATGCAATCAATATTTGTTGATAAATATTAGTATATAAAGCTAATCACAAAAGTAAAACCTGGGAATACCCCCGTTGCAGTAGACCTGCATACTCAGCGAATTTCAAATGCAAAAGAATGCATAGTGCAAGCCAACATAGCGAGATTTGACATGTTTTGGTAAGCTCTATAAGAATAACATGGGGAATGAGTATGCAGGTTTGCTGCCACGAAAATGGAAATATTGGTGATTTTAGACTATTAAACATTAGATCTCATCTAGATGAAGCCACAAACCAAGTTTTATCCAGATATGTTGAGAAATAAGCGAGATATAGAATTTTACTTATTTCCCATAAGGTTAACATTGGGACAACGTACTGTGTTTACCACTTTCAATATCTCGGTAATCAATGGACATAGAGCAGTGATTAAGAATACTAAATTGTTTGTTTTTTTAGCTGAATTCAATGGTGCAAACGAAAATTCAATAAATTACGGTAGTACTCATGGTAAGACCTAAGTCCGAGACCATGATAACTTTTCATTTTGGGGTCCCCAGAAGCAATAAACACCATTCGTTCGAATTTATATATATATATATGTCTGTTAACACGATAGCGGCCGTAAATATAGTCCGATATTAATGAAATTTGGTACAGAGGTGTAAAGAGGTAATCACTCGGACGAGTTCGTGAACCAGCCCGATCAGACCACCGGAAGGGGGGATAAAGGGGGATAAACCCCCCCAAAAATGGGTTTTTTGCGTTTTTCACATAGGAAAATGAAATTTATAAAATTTTTGTTGGCATCATTGAATTCAGCTCAAAAAACAAACAATTTAGTATTTTGAATCACTGCTCTATGTGCATTGGTTACCAAGATATTGAAAGTGGTAAACACAGTACGTTGTCTCAATGTTAACCTTATGGGAATTAAGTAAAATTCTATATCTCGCTAATTTCTCAACATATCTTGATAAAACTTGGTAAATGGCTTCTTCTAGTTCAGATCTACTAAATATTGAATTAAAACCAACCAGTTTAAACATCCCTGTAGCAGCAAACCTGCATACTCATTCCCCATGTTATTCTTAAGGAGCTTACAAAAAACATGTCAAATCTCGCTATGTTGGATTAACATATATTGTTTTGCATTTGAAATTCGCTGAGTATGCAGGTCTGCTGCAACGGGGATATTTTATTTTTCTATGTAAAAAACTCAAAAACCCCATTTTTGAGGGGGTTTATCCCCCTTTACCCCTCGTTCGGTGATTCACGAACTCGTTCGAGTAATTGCCACTTTACACGTCTGTACCAAATTCCATTAAGATCGGACCATATTATGGCTGCTATCGTGTTAACAGACATATATACAGGGTGTTTTTTTTAACTTGCTTCTTAATTTATTCAGAAACAAAAATAAATATTAGTATTCTGTTTTCTGGAAACGTCTACCAACGCAGGGGGAAGTCAATTTCACAGGAAAACTTTATCCCCCCAACTACCCCCTTCTCACCCCATCCCCTAACTTAAAATTTTCAAATGCCAACATACCCTTTGTGACATATCAAATTGAAGAGCACAAAAAAATTTTGGTGGAAGAAAAATTAAAGTTGCCTCATGCGTTCTCAAGTTATTTGGTTTTTAAGGGTGTTTTTCGTTTAACTTTAAATTTTTATTGTTTAAAAATTAACACAGACATAAATATGATGTTAGCGGGAAATATCTAATTAATGACAGGGGAATGTGTGGTGATCTCAAAATCAACCCTTATTTCACCCCCTTCCCCTAACCCCTAGTATTTATTGAAGCGTCTTGTTACTCTGAACAACGATTGACAGAGAAACAGTAACTATGTGCGAGCTGCCGAATGTACGCAGCCAGGCTAGTACAATGTTGGCCGCCGCTGCCGCTACTACTCCCCTCTCCTCCAAGCCTACCCACCCCCCGCCCCATGCGCGGACTGGGCCTCAAGAATTGGCGCCAGCTATACCTTCGTCAAATGCCGCACTCCCATTGGTCTAGAACCTGTATCATAAAGTGACTCCAGTTGCATAAAGTGAACTTTATGCAACGGGCTTGTAATTGGTTTAATAATGGGCCTCATTATGACATTAGTTGTAATATCGTTATTGGTGATTATTGCAATGGTCGTAGATAAAAAACGATATTGCAACAGATGTTATTCTTGTGGTAAGGAATAATTAGAACTAATTACGTGAAATCGATATGAACAAAATTACGTCGTTGCAGGACAGCCTCTACTTTTTTACTGTGTCATTCGTGACACCCTGGCATGGTTTGTCACTACTTTGCCTGGTTGTTTGTTTATATACTACTTTCATTAAAAGTAAAAATTATTATAAGTCAATTTTATTTGTTTTTAATAAATGTTAGAAACCTTAACACAAGTTTTGAGTTGTTGCTGTTATAAGCATCATATTCTAAAAATATTTTATTACCAGATAGCTTTGGCATAAATGGGACAAAACGCCCAACATCTTATAATTATTTTGGAACAAAACGAGCTTCTCTTTACCAATTAGCAATCTAATATTTTAAGGCTTGACGCTTCCAGTTTACTTTACCTGAAAACCTTGAGTCACATTTTCATCGAAAGATAACTTTTACTATAAAGCGTTTACTTTTTTCACGCAGACTCAAAAATAAACGTTAAATACAAAACGTTAAAAAACGTTTGGTTTGGTTGGTTCGGTTAACGCTGTAAAACACACATTGAAAGAGGTTAATCAATACTCACAGCGAAAATTATGTAACTTTGGGTTAACGTATTTGAACTGAAAATATTGTGTATAAAGATTTTTACAATTTAAAAATAAGAAAGACATCTAGGTAACATAGGTGTATACTAATACTAACATTAATACTAATATGTATTTCTAATAATTCTTCTGGTATTATAATAATCAAATGAAAAATTATTATTTTATACATAAGTAAGGATACTAAACTGAATTAGGGTACTGTGAATTAGATGAATTAGGAAGATATGAATATGCAAACTAAGCATAAAATTACTTCGTTAACTGCTTAAGTTTGTTTTTAATGATAATTTTGGTAAAGATTTTAAACATTAACAGTTGTTAAATGTTAACTTGTGCAAAGAGTTTTAAGGTGAATAAACAGTAACAGAGATACGGGTTGGAGTAACAAAAGAAGAGCTCTTCTCTCGGGTTATTATTAACTTGGCTCTCGGACTTTTCACCTCTTATTCTACTTTGTTGCTTTTTTCAACCCGCGTCTGAAATACGCATGTTTAATTTTTGATTGACGTAGTGATAAATCGGACTTAAAATTTATGATAGTACGAGTTAGAATTATTTACGAGTCATATTTTTTGTCTCTCTTAAAATAAATACCCCCGTTGCAACATACCTGCATCACAGAGCGAATTTAAAATATAAAAATTTAAAATCCAACATAGCGAGCTATGGCATATTTTGTAGTCTCCCATAAGAATAACATGTGGAATGAGTATGTAGGTTTTCTGCAACAAGTATGTTAAAACTGGATGGTTTTAATTCAATATTTATTAGATCTGAACTAGAAGAGAACAACAAACGTTAAGATGTTACGAACTCGATGTAAATGAGTGCACAATTAAGGGGGCAGTTACGCAAGATATCTCTACTTACCCTATTGGTCATATATGTTGAAAATATGAAAAATACCCCCGTTGCAGCAGTCCTGCATACTCAGCGAATTTCAAGTGCATAAATAAATAATTTAAATGAAGTCTCGCATCAAGTAAAATCAATATACATTCAAAAGAAAGCGTGCAAAAATACTCTCCTAGTGGCTTTTAAGATCAACAGGCTATAAAAAATAATAGCCTATACTTGGCACGAAAATGCAATGTTCAAAACTTCAAAACAGCTGGCTTTTCCAATTTAATCGTATGGGGAAATGACCAGCTGTTTAAGTTTGAGTAAAAAATTTCATAAACATCATCAGTAAAAATCTGTATTCGCTATAGTACATTTATTTGACATATTTAGTTATCTGGCCTTTAAGTAAGCCATATGTCTGTATCCACCATGTGGCTTTGAATCAAACATCAGCTCACATGTTTTAATGTAAACAAAGCAAACGTTTTAGATCCCAATGCTACTTCCCAATGCTACTTAAATGGCAGTTATTTTATGTTATTTTTTGTTATCTAGCAAACTTTAAGAAATTGCAGTACTTTTCCTGAGTCCCTGACATTAAAACATTTAATTTGAGCCCTGTTCCCTCATCCTGTGATTTGCCAAATGCCCACAATTGGTATTCAAAAATAAATTATTCTTCATAAGATTAGTATGGAAAAATGCAGGTTTGCTGCCACAGAAATTTGAAAATGAGGTATTATAGGCTACAATCCAATATATCTAAACTATATAAAGCCACATAACATGTTTTATCAAGATATGCTGAGGAATAAGAAAGCTATCCAATTGCATTTACCTCTCATAAGGTTAACATTGGGAAAGAGAGTACACAGGTTTGCTGTCTCAGGAATTTGATGATTTGGATATTTTAAGCCATAATCAAGTAGATATTAACTGTATGAAGCCTCATGCCATTACTTATCAGTATATTTTGAGAAATGAGCGAACTACACAACTTATTTTATTACCCATAAGGTTAGCATGTAGAATGAGTATGCAGGTTTGCTGCAACAGGTATATAAAACTGGTTAGTTTTAATTCATTATTTAGTATATCTTAACTAGAAGAAGCCATATACCAAGTTTTGTCAAGAAATGTTAAAAAATAAGTAAGATATAGAATTTTTTTATTTCCCATAAGGATAACATGGGGAATGATTATGCAGGTTTGCTGCCACAAAAATTGAAATTTCGGGGATTTTTGACTAAAATACATTATATCTCATCTAGATGAAGCCACAAACCAAGTTTAATTAAGATATGTTGAGAAATGAGCGAGATAGAGAATTTTACTTATTCCCCATAAGGTTAACATTGGGACAACGTACTGTGTTTACCACTTTCAATATCTCGGTAACCAATGGACATAGAGCAATGATTCAAAATACTAAATTGTTTGTTTTTTTGAGGCGAATCCAATGGTGCCAACAAAAATTTGATTAATTTATTTTTTTATGTAAAAACCCCAAAAAACCCATTTTGGGGGGGTTATTCCCCCTTTACCCCCCCTTCCGATGGTCCGATCGAGCTGGTTTACGAACTTGTCCAATCGATCACCTCTTTACATGTCTGTACCAAATTTCATTAAGATCGGACCATATATTTACGGCCGCTATCGTGCTCACAGACACACACATATATATATATATATATATATATAGGTAGATATATATATATATAAATTCGAACGAATGGTGTTTTTTGCTTCTGGTGGCCCCAAAACGAAAAGTTATCAAGGTCTCGGGCTTAGGTCTTACCATGAGACCTACGGTAATAGCTTCTTCCCTATAGGGGAAATTCGCTAAAAACTGGTCCGCCTGTTCTCATTTTTCTGAGAATTGTAACCGGTCATAGTGTAATTGACCGGTTTCATTAAAAATTACACAAGACTTTGCTCTTCATGAGATGCCCAACTACACCATGTGTCCAGATCAGGTGTTTTTTGATAAAAATTAAAACATTACATCAAGCCTTATTGTTGTCATTTTCTTATTACTAAAAAATCCATATTGAGTATTTTGTTTACTAAACACCCTTTTCAGTAATATACTTTTAAATAGTTAGTTTATAATTTTCCTACAGTAGTGGTTTAAAAATTAAACTTTATACTAGGGCAAAGGCCTATGTTTGAAAATTCATCGTGTAATTCATAGTGCATTAGTTAGCATTCATAGTGCAATTAGTGTAAATATAAAAATATCAAAAGACGGCGAATAAATAAAATAATCATAATAAACTGTTTGATTTAAAAGATATTTAAATACGTCATTATAACTTTAACATTTTATAGCAACTGCCCCACATGCCCCGCTAGTTACAGCATGTGTCCCAATGAGCGTTGGGTACTTTATGAAGTGTCCAGTTTCATTGGGCACATGCTGTATTTTTGATTGAAATAATCGAGTTACTCTATGTTCCCAGGCAAGCTTGCCGCTTCACGAAGTGTCCAGGCAGAGTTGGGCCTTCCATGAAGTGCCGAATTACAGCATGTTGCTATGACACATACGCTTTTTGTTTTACTGCATGCAATCTTCATACCACACTCTGAAATGATTCTCCTACTAGATGGTTGTAGTTTGCAAACAGCTGTTGTAACTTTATCATTTACATTTTCATTTTTATCTTGTTGCTAAAATGATAACCTATTTGTGACTCGGTGTTGAAGTTTTCCGACTCTAAATTCATTTTGTTTAATGTTAGTTGATTTGACAAAGTTTGATGCCAAACCTAATAGCTTTACTTAATTCCAATCTAATTTTTTTTTGGATAATCTTGCAAGCATACAAGCAATCACGCAAGAATACAAATAGTGCTTACATAAGATTATAGGATGTTGGAAAGAAAACCTAAGTAAAATAAGGCGTTTGATACAACAATCGACCAATGGATTCGCTGTCGATGGCGATTTCCTTCACTGTTTGTCCAGGGTCGTCATCGACCTGAGCGTCTATTTGTTGGCAGGTGAGCGGTGACATTTGAATCATATTCATCACAATAAAATGCGTATGTGTGACCTACACTGTGTGAATGATATTCTACTACTTGCTTAAGATGGTGTTTATTTAGATTAAATTAAACGTTCATGATACTAAGGGCTAGTTAAATTAACAATTAATTATAATCTGGATCAGAGTGTTTTGGTAGAATACGTTCTTGAAAGAAGTACAGGATAAATATTACTGTGTGGCAGAAGGCATTGTGTATCATAGACCCTAGTTCGAAATTCTTAGCAATAATAACAGAATTTCTTTATTAATAAAAGTAGCATACTGTAGTTCCTAAATATATTGTAAGACGATTTCAGTTAACTCAGCTTTTTACTTAGCTTGTAGGCTGAGCGTTTCGCAATGTAATAACCTTCAAGATAATATTTTCTGATTATTTTCTGTTTTTCTAATATGCTACTTGCTGTGAAACAGAAAAAATCTGCAAAATTATAATAAAAAGTTACAAACAAATTGCGTAGAATTGTTCACGGTAAAATACGGAGAGATTTTTAATTTTTGCTTCAAGGAACCAGCTAGAAGTTTCAACTCGGTCGGTTTTGTTGATTACATTACCATAGTAATACTGCAGCTCCTCAAGTGATTGGCTTTTGTTCATCTTTACTATATGAAACAAAAATAATGCTCCGTTTCTCCGAGTTGCCAATCCATGGAAATTAACATTTCGTATTGAATCTTGGAGCTAAACATTGAATAAGTTCGTATTGAATAAGTTTTTTCCAACATTAGAAGGAAATCATGGGAGCTATTTTCGAGATAACTGTGCAACAAGCAAGCTGACAAGGAATCATTTCAACAAAAATTGTTCATGTAAGAATAAGGATATTTCATAAAAATCACATAAATGTAATCAACAGCAATTTAATAGAGATTTTATTAGATATGTCAATATTAGTAGATAAATACCAACTCGGACCATATTCTCTGAAATGTAATCAATATTTGTTGATAAATATTAGTATATAAAGCTAATCACAAAAATAAAACCTAGGAATACCCCCGTTGCAGTAGACCTGCATACTCAGCGAATTTCAAATGCAAAAGAATGTATAGTGCAAGCCAACATAGCGAGATTTGACATGTTTTGGTAAGCTCCATAAGAATAACATGGGGAATGAGTATGCAGGTTTGCTGCCACGAAAATAGAAATATTGGTGATTTTAGACTATTAAACATTAGGTCTCATCTAGATGAAGCCACAAACCAAGTTTTATCCAGATATGTTGAGAAATAAGCGAGATATAGAATTTTACTTATTTCCCATAAGGTTAACATTGGGACAACGTACTGTGTTTACCACTTTCAATATCTCGGTAACCAATGGACATAGAGCAGTGATTAAGAATACTAAATTGTTTGTTTTTTAGCTGAATTCAATGGTGCAAACGAAAATTCAATAAATTTTATTTTTCTATGTAAAAAACTCAAAAAAAACCCATTTTTGAGGGGGTTTATCCCCTTTTACCCCTCATTTCGGTGGTCCGATTGGGCTGGTTCACGAACTCGTTCGAGTAATTGCCACTTAACACGTCTGTACCAAATTTCATTAAGATCGGACCATATTTACGGCTGCTATCGTGTTAACAGACATATATACAGGGTGTTTTATTTAACTTGCTTCTTAATTTATTCAGAAACAAAAATAAATTTTAGTATTCTGTTTTCTGGAAACGTCTACCAACGCAGGGGGAAGTCAATTTCACAGAAAAACTTTATCCCCCCAACTACCCCCTTCTCACCCCATCCCCTAATTTAAAATTTTCAAATGGCAACATACCCTTTGTGACAAATCAAATTGAAGAACCAAAAAAAATTTTGGTGGAAGAAAAATTAAAGTTGCCTCATGCGTTCTCAAGTTATTTGTTTTTAAGAGTGTTTTTCGTTTAACTTTAAATTTTTATTGTTTAAAAATTAACACAGACATAAATATGATGTTAGCGGGAAATATCTAATTAATGACAGGGGAATGTGTGGTGATCTCAAAATCAACCCTTATTTCACCCCCTTCCCCTGACCCCTAGTATTTATTGAAGGGTCTTGTTACTCTGAACAACGTTAAGGATGCCTTCGCTCTAAACATTTCTACCTTGAAATTTTGCACTCGTTCCCTTAAGGATGCGCGGATTTGGAGACGATTGGGTTTTCAATAAGTCGAAATTTTTGGAAGTCGAACGTTTCAATAAAAATAAACTATACCATACCTGCTATTCGTTTACGCCCACGTCGTACAAACGAATGTTCTATATTAAATCTAAATTGAAAAACATTGGTGTTGAATTCAACTTTATACATTTCCTTGCTTGATGGTTTGTTATTTCAAAGGATAATAATAATAAGTTTTGTTATTATTCAAACGCTCTCATAGTTTTTGCGTAATTAAGCAAAACATACTACATTAAGGCGAAAAGAATATCACGCCGCGAAAAAGTCGATACCAGATCAGATTTAGATGTTTATCTTATAGCGAGCGAAGTGGTGAGTACCATGAAAATATAAGTTAAATAGGTGAAATTCAGGTATTAATTATTATTTCTGTAAAATAATCAATGTGATATTCTATTTCAATACCGTGAAAAGAAAAAGCTTGGACAGCCAAAATTAATGCATATTTTTAAGCACTTTCAATCAATTTCAGTTTGTAGGCAACTAGGCAATTGCCTTCACAACTATACCATTGTCACATTGTCCATTGTTCACTCATGTGTTTGTCTATTGGATTAGCATTGTCACCGATTTCCAACCAAAACTAACCATTATAATAATTTTTAAAATACATCACAGTTGATATATCTGCATGCAAACCACATTTTCCAAAGTAAAATCCATTTAATTTAGGTTCTTTAAATTGTATTAAGAAGTTAGTTAACATCCAAGATTTTTCGTATTCGTTCAAGAAACGGAAAATAATTTCGTATTCTTATGGGGGAAATAAATATTAAACAAATCTTTAAACTGTAGATTATATTTATGTAATCAACGAATCGCTCAAAACTTAACTGCCTAAACTTAGAGTGAGATGGTAAGTGAGTACCCGCGAGAAAATTAAATGATAGTTAAATAATTGGTTATGGAATGGTAGTAAAGTGCAAATAAGGAGCAGGCGAGGGACTGATAAATTAACTGAATAATAATACAAACACGCCAACCCTCGTCCTCAGTTTCTACTTTCAACCACCCGTATCCCCTACCACCAGAGCAGGCCTATTTTTTGGGATGGGGTTAAACGAGGGGGATGCGGGCTGTAGTACATACATTGATTTTGCTATATTAAACTTAATGTGAAAAACTTCAAATTAAAATGAAAACGATACATTCTACATTAATTTGAACTAGATTTTATCCGAAAAATATTTTTTATATAAATTGGGTTTATTTTTCTTTGAAGTCAGCGTGCTACATATAAAATTCAACGCATAACTATAATGTGAATCATAAATAAGTTTTTTGGCACAAATTATAAATACGTAAATATCTTATTTTAAAATGTTCACTTGGCTCTAAATCGACTAAAATCTCCCATTTTCAAACTTCAGTGATAATTAATTGGAAGTCCGAAGATGGAGGTACAATGCACAGTAATTAACTAAATTGAGCTCTGGTTTTACTCTAGTTAACTCTTCATGTTTTGAGGCCAAAGCTTCCTTAAAATATTGTTAAGTATTTTTTGTCTATTCCAAACTGTAGGCATTTATAAGCATTGGTATTAAAGTTAGACTTTAATGTCCGATGCTCACCACATCTTGCACTTAAATCTTTGAATAAGAACAAGAACCATTGCACATACTCATTATATATATATATATCATATATGAAAATAAACGAATGGTGTTTTTGACTTCTGGGGACCTCAAAATGAAAAGTTATGATGTTCTCGGACAAAGATCTCACCATGAGAAGCTATCATGAGACCTAGATTCGCTGGAAAAGGTAATATTATCAATTTTTAACTGTGCATTCATGTGACGGGTACCGTTGAATTAACGGATTTTAAGTGGAAAAAAGTAGGATATTTAATGTTTTTGATAATATTTGTTTCCATAGGCTCGATAACTCACAAAAAAAGTCCGCTTTTGATGAAAACTGGAACAAGCGTGTAAAGCGACACATTCATTACCTTGAGCTTTAAACCAGCAAGATCCACCCCTTTCTGGTATCACTTAAGGCGCTTAAGGGGACAGATTTAATTTGATTTATTTATATATACACAAAAATGAAAGAACTCTGAACATTTTACCTACGGCAATAGCTTATTGGTTTCAGCTAATTCCCTTAAAGAAGAATTTGGAGCAGGTCACTTTGTAGAAAGTCTAGATTTCTTAACACCGCCTCATAAAAAATATACTTTAGTAATCAATTAGGCCGGATCAATTTAGGTAGTTTACACAAAAGTTAATCTATCGCAGCTAAGTTCAGCCTGTTAGCCCAAAAGTCCGTAGTGAAGCAGGCCATTTGGGAGGACATCACACGAGAAATTACAATGAGAAATTACGTGGCCACATTATAAAACCATGGTGAACGATCAACTTTAAATTAAGCTACTACAACACGTACACATACGTAGCATATACGTAGTGCATTACGGCAGCAGCCTACGTGCAGCGGCGGTGCTATACGTCGTATACGTAGTGCATTTTAAGGCAGCAGCCTATGCAATGTAACATAAGATATAAAAGTATAAGCACATACAGACTAATGGATATTACGATATCTAACTGAAAACTAAATTGTACAGGTTAAAAAATACTCTTGGACCTAATGTTTCTGCAATTCGAAAGTAAGTCAATAAACTTGTCGCAGACTTATGATGTGATAAGAAAACGTAAAAATTCAAACGTGAAACTTTTTTACCAAGGGCGGCTATCCAAGTGTGGTATTTTCGAGGGTGTCACCGTCACTTTCCCATATAGCATACAATGTCATTTTGACGTCAAAAAGTGATCAATGATATCAAATTGACATCAAAGTAAAAAGTTGCACATAAAATTGATGTCAAAATGCAGTATTTTTGCTTGCATCCTCTTATTTTTAAAGTGAAACACTGCCCATCAAATTTATGTCAAATTGATGTAAAATTATTTAATGTAAAATTTTTTCTGTTAAAATACAATTATATAAATAATAACATTTGATAGTTTATTCTCCACATGAAAATTGTGTAAAAACGACGTAGAATGATTAAAAATAAATAGTTGGACGATAAAAGTTTTCTTTCATTTTCAAATTACTTAATGTGATAATTTCCAGTTACGTTTATACGTTCAATTTATTGTTATTGTTTGACTTAATTGGTGCCTAAGTTTTTTTTTTTTTAAGATTAATGTTTCTATTTAAAATAAGTTACGTATAATTGTATAACAATTTGAGTATAATTGTTTTAGTCAAACAGACATCGTTTAAATGGGGTAAAATGTATGAATGAGTATTACATGTAAATTCGAAGAGAAAGGATAGTCCTATAAAATATTACTATTTGCATTTATTTTATTCTGAGTAGGCCTTCGGTACATTTGAAAGTGCTATTACTACACATAAAAAATCATTTATGGCATTTTGAAGTAAAAGCTTAATTGAACTAATTATAAATTTTTAATTATTTTTATTCAAAATTCTTGAACAAAGCATCTAAATTCACTTCTTAAAAAATAGATTAAGGTGATTAAATAAACTATGTTAATTTTTAAAGATAACATGCCAAATAAACACTAATTGTAGACAAAACGTTAAATTTTGAAAATCTTTGTGAACAAAGTGTAAGCACTTTTCTCTCAATTGATATAGGTTGAAACAGCCGAGAGGTCTTAAGCGTCATGACATTCAGTCCAAGATTCAGGGTCGCAAGTTCGAATCCAGCAGAATGCACAATTTTTTTGTTCCGCAATTCCGTTTTATAGTCATTCATTTAGCCCAAATAAATGTGTGTTTAAATTATAATTCATACATTTTCAGTTTAAAATAGATTCATTTAAAAAATGGAAGCTTGACATTGACATCAAATTGATGTAATATTGGCATCAAATAGTGTGTTCTTTTACTTATATTTTACATCAGTTTTATTGCCATTTTTACCTCCAGTTTACGTCAAAATGACGTAATTTTTATTAAATATGACATCAACGATTTCATTGATATTGACATTTTGTACATCAAGTTTACATAAAATTGATGTACTTGTGCTTTGTGGGTTTACCTCGCTGTAAAACTGTGGACAGCTCCACTAAAAACAGTACAAAATGAAGGTCATAACGTCTTTGAATCCCTTCACTTCAAACTGGGACCTCTTTTCTTAATTGCAGTTACAAAAAAGCCGTTGCCTTTGAGTTTCGATTAAACTACTACTTCGAGGCATAACAAAGTTTTTGTTTATGTTACGGCTGTTAAAAGAATAGCACCTCTCACAATAATGCTGAGCTAACTCACCCTTTGATAAAATTTAATAATTTATCCGTCCTAATTGAATAGTGACACTAAGTTTTACAATAAAGGGGCGTTATATTAACAATTATAGACTTATTACAAGATGGCTAGATTTTCAATAATACTGTGACACTCATTGTTTTCAGTTTACTTATTCATGTAAATTTACCAATTACGCTTTAATTCTCAGCTAACGCATTTTACATTTAAAGACTATTTTTTCTTTTTTTTAAGTAGTGGAAACGCATTAATTTGCTACATAATTAGGCAAAAATGATAAATTTTGTAAACTTATCATAATACTTGCATTACAGAAATGCATATTTTGAAATAAATCGTTAAGTATGGTAGGCACATCCATAAAATATCTTTGTTTGAATTTAGTTAATATTATGTAATATGAATAATTAGTTTATTTTCACGAAACGACCTCCACTAAATCAACAGGTGATTTAGCGTAAACACAATACTTTGGTTTTGTCACGTTGGCACCGATGTGAAATATATTTTTCCTCAACAGCTGGCCACCCTGCACCACCCTCAAACTGGTCAACAGTACACCGCTAGTCTTGGTTCTGAGCGTTGGTTGGTGTTGGTAGTCTTGATATCATCTAAATTACTTACGGGTGCTTATTCGATATACAAATAATATTCATTGGTATGTAGCCTATATTTACATACATTTAAGATTTTTCGTTGAACAATACTGTATCTAAAGTACTGTTAAAAAATTGTTTATTTTTATCAATAATTATATTAAATCTATTGAAAAATATTGATCTGGCAGTAACTCCAAAGTTATCTACCTATTATTAGATGACCATAGATATTATCTATCAAACAAAATCAATAAAAATAAAGCATAGGACTTTTTGAGCGCCTTGAGATAGTGAAGAAAACTTTAGCCAAAACACAATAAACAATAATAGTAGTTTTCATTACTAGGAGCGAAAGTGGCTCTTTTTGGTACGAGACCGGAATTTACAGACGAGGCGCAGCCGAGCTTGGAAATGCGATCGAATACCAAGGAGACACTTTTGCTCCGTGTGATGAACAACTATTTTCATCATTATGTACAAATAACCATTTAATCGTTAAAAAATTAGACTACACAATTTTGAGGTTATCCAAAATAGTCATCGTCATTTACACATCTGTTAGTTGTTTACAAACACAAGTTAAGAAATCGTTCAACCTTTCAAACGCAACATAAACAAATTTTGACATTAGAGTCAAAAATTTATCAAATGTTTTTTCAGTACTCCTAAATGAAGTGATCCAAAAACGATCTTTTTGCGTACGATTTAGAGAACTAAAAACGGCTGTTTCCGGGACAGTACGATGAAAATTATTTTTTTATCATTAATATTAGGAGGACTCTTTGAAAAACATGACAAAAAGTGCCTAAATTAAGTTTTATGTTGAGTTACACAAATAAAATAGTTTATTACCCTTGAGTATAATAATTTTTTTGGTTCAGTATTATCATTGTTGACATTCCATATACAGTATATTTCTCTATTTTTGTTCTCTATGTAACTGTAAATTATGAACATTCTCAAACATTTATTTCTTTTATTATATTATCAAAGCACTTAAATATTACTGCCAAATGTTTATTGTTAGGTAGAATAAGAAGGCAAATTATGTTTTTGAATATTTTTGTGAAACTAAGAATAATATTAAAAATTTATAGATAACCTATCTTACCATCAGGAAATTTATGTTTGACTATTCTGTAGGTTTTGGAAAAATTCATTAAATTATACTGTCATTCATGAATATGATAGACTTTGCACCGCTGTTACTAAAATATGATTTGGTATTTTATCCTGAACTCAATCATTTTCAGTTTTTCCCATCAATTTTTTATTTTTATTCTAACACTGGCCTATACTGGTTACAGGTCAGATGAATTCCATATTATTTTAATATATTGCTGTAAGTATATTGCCCTAACTATGGAAATAAAATCATTTATAATTCATTCTTACTATTGTTTATTTATTCATATATTAATCATTCAATTATTTAATAGGGAAGCATTTTTCTCATCTCGTGTGCATCTAAGCATACAATAGAGAAGTATTTATCCTGGTTGTGCTCAATACTATCAAAAATTACTTTAGATTTTAATTAATAAAGGCGATCAATTTATTTTTGTATGAATATCGGTTACCATATTGGTAATGGAATTTCAACGAAATGTATACAGTTCGAGCCACATTTTTAACAACGCAATGAGTGAAAATATTTTCTGGTTACATTCCTAGTAGGCGGTCCATTTACCACTAAAATACAAATCAAAAACTATATTAAAATCTTTATCGTTTTTGACTGATTGCATTCAAATAAATTTTCAAATGAACAAATATTATTATTTGTTATAAATATTATTATTATTCTTTGACATACGGATATCTCTTGTTTACATTCTTTTATGTCACCACTAATAGGATAAAACGCTGAGGGCATACTTAGATTGCGTTCTGCGAAGGACAGGATGTTAAACAGACGTCTTACCACTGCCTTGATTTCTTATTCTAATCCTGGGTGTTCACTAAAAAGCTTCTATTTATGGGCTACTATTAAATTGTCCCCACGTTGAAGACAAACCAAACTGTGGAAGCTAAAATTTAACTATTATGCATTGAAGTGATTTTTTTCCTTCCTAATGATGATGTATCTAAGACCTCGTCGTCTTGTATGGAAGCAAATTTGGCTGAAACATACTTTTCGTTATGAATGTTGTAATTAAACTCATAAAAGTTATCCCATAACTTAAAGATAAATGTTGCAATCTGGGATTTTTAGTCAATTATAATTTTACCTTGAATATTTAAATAGGCCTAGCTGTTTAGTACGATATTATCTGTTAGAATGTCTAGGATTAATTAATTTCTTTGTGTAATTTTGATCGGTTCAAACTCAAATTACTACAAATAGTAATCTAACTCTGTGTACATTCGTTTCAGCACGAGACTGTTTACTAGACTGTTTACTAATCCTACTAATAATATAAGTGTGAAAGATTGTGATTTTGTTTGTCATCATCGACGTAAAAATAAACGATGTTTGTCATATTATGTAAGTCAGCCGTAACAACCTATCAGTTTGTTAAGGTAACTACCAAACAAACGTGATTATTTGCGTGATTTATCAAATCTAAATTATTTCTTTATCAAAAATATTAAGAATATTTTACTGGTCCGTATAACTAATGTAGACAGAATCTTATTATTAATATATCTTACTATCATTTTGGACGTGGGCGAAACCACGGGTAACTCTAGTAAAGTATTATATAGAGAGAGACCTTCTCATCATCCAGGCATGGTCAGGGACGTCATGAGCTACCAAGCTACTTATCCTATCTACCCATCTTAGCTTGTTTACATTATCCATATTCATTATTCTCATCATATTCGATGATCAAAGTTTCATGTGAAGAGGTATGGACCCGTTTTTATACCAACCTTACCCTATGATCATCGAGTAGGATATCAATCTTGAAAATACACAAGAATCATTTATTGGTGTACGCTAAAAATAAATAAGCTACCGTAAATTACTTTAGGCCTACGTGAGGTTTTACTTACTATACGATTAGCAGTTAATAATTTATTATGTTTAATAAATAGTGCATTAAAATTATTTAATCAAAGGTTAGCTTTGACCCATCACCTACGTTCATGAGTTAAAAATGTGAAGAAGTCTGGTGAATGACATTTCACCTTCAGTAAATCGGTTTTCCGGACGAGTACAGCGCTCTCATATACATGCTGTGATTGCTTCTTGAGGCAAGGACGGAAATTTTATCGTAGTTTGCACGGACGGATCTTTTGGTTGCAGGTATATTATTTTAATACTCTTATTTAAAAAAAAGAGAGTATTGTTTATCTCCAATGAAACAGTTTGTTTTTCAGTAGGCCTATGATGAAACATGAGAATGAATCATATATGCTTGTTAAGTAATGATATAATTCAGTTCAAATATGTCTGCCCATCTACATTTCACCGAATACTAATACTACTACTAATAAGTAATGAGGTACTTTTTTGAAATATTGAACGAAGTATTTTCTAGTTTTTTGTTTGATTAGTTAAGATAATTTTGTTCATTTATGACATAAAAAAAAATAATTAGTAAATTTTTTTAGATTATTGATACAAACTTCATTGTTTTTAAAGTGTTTGGATGTAGTTTATTTTATTATGAAATTTAAAAAATGATTAAAATATAATATTGCTTTTATTTTGAACAATTTATAATTTGATTATTCCTTTAAACTAATAGAGCTTAGGGTATTACAATAGACTGTTCAAAATTGCAAGTTAATTCTCGCTTGAGTAACCAATGGTTAGCCTACATTTAGAAGGTTCATGCATCAACAAATGAGTTGAATTTGGTGTTACGCGAATAAACCCTTGTAATCTAGACTAGGTGTCATAATCTAATCTAGATATTACAAAGTGAAATTTCGTGTCGGTTTTAAGGTTTAGGACGATCGTGTGGTGTAAATTGATTTGAAACGCAATCAAACGGATTCGTAATTTATGTGAGCGATACAATCCTGAAACCTTTTTAGCACTTGAAAGTTTATTTCAGTGTTTTTGTCCAAACAAATCAGTATACAATATTTTATTTTTATCATACTAACACATAATCATCTGTTTTCAGTTCCTTTTTGTTGATGGCTTGAAAGTTACCCATTGCCGGCCTAGGCCGGATAAAACGGAAGTAAACAATCAGCTGATTTGCAGCAAACCGACTTTTAATGCTTGTTTATTGGTTTCTTTGTAGAGAAATGTAGTGGCAGCACGGCATCCGTAGCAAATGTTTGCTCTGTTTGTTATAGGTTAGGTTTGAAGGTTTGAGAAGTATGTTTATGCAAGGACTACGTTATGATTGAAAGTATGTTTTTCTGCGTATTATGATGAAAAATATCGTACGTTACACGGCCGGGAAGTTTTGCCGTACTCGCATGAAAATTCCGCACTGGCTTTCGCTCGCGCGGGAACTATCATGCTCGTCCGACAAAACAGTACTTCCCGGCCTAGTAACGTAATATACTACTGTCGAAGGTACAGATTTTTTTAAGGAATAAACAACTAATCATTTAAAAAAAAGCACCAAAAGAATGCGATTTTCGCAACATTTTCTTCTTCCCAACTGCGCTCACAAATACCGAAACATTAAATTATTCATCCGCTTAAAGTTTCTTAGGATGTTTTATTTAGAAATATTACAAAAGAGATAGAAATAAAGCTAAAAATATTAAGTCTGAAGTCAAGTGTGCTTTAGACAAATACGTCTGAAATCAAATGTACCTTAGACAAATTCGTTTTGAGTTCTTTTATGCGATGATAAACCGTAAACGTCAAAGTTAAAAGACTAGACTTGCACCCAAAGTAACATTCAAAACCTATTATCAATATTATCATTATTGATGTAGGTAAAGCCAAATGACTTTGCCATTCAATTTGTTTCCTATATAAAACCAGTAAAATTTTAATTTAACAATAAAATTTGTGCTGTAAAACGAGATAATAAGTAATTTAAGAATGTATAGTAAGAATGTATAATAAGATAGTAAGTATAATTTGCTCAAACCATATTGAAACTATATTGAATATGGCTAGTATTTAACCAGCTAATTTCTGTTCAGAGGTAAAGCTATTTCGTTTATTACCTGTATTACCTGTATTATTAACATCGTTAAAAAAGTGTTGTAATAAACAAGTGGCTAGAAGGGACAAAAAGTCCCTAATCATAATAATGGAAAATTTAAATCAAAATAACCTTTCTTTTCTTTAGTTCAAAATACTTTCCTAGTAAACCGGCTTTTAGATTCACATAAATACCTAGCACATAGTTTTGAATGAAGCAATAGCACCACATATTGACAATACCAGACGTTTTGAGATGCCAATGCTTTTTATTGGTATACATCTAACATTACTTTTAAACCTTGTGAATTTAAAGAAATTCTAGTGTTTTCAAGAGTTCCTGGCATCAAAACCCTTAATTTAAGCCCTCTTACATCGTCCTAAAACTTGACTAACAGCCACAATTTCTATACAAGGTTTTCACCTACGTAATAAAATATGTATGTTATTGGTTTTTAAATTGACCTTTGTGTTATAGTATGTCAATTAAAACCAGTGGTGTGTCATCATTTTGCAACACCTATTGGCGTGGTTTTTCCAAACCATGACCTTGTATTGATTTTAAATAGCGACCTTCGTCAGTATTTATTGCACTGCATGAAAACTTCTTGTCACGTAATTAATTTCTAACAAATGCATGATTTTATCAACAAAAATTATTGTAGGGTTAAAAAATATTTACGAATTAGGAATGAATTGGGCAATATTCAGTAGTCTGTAATGAAAACTAGCGGGTTCAATGAAACGTATAAAAGAATGCAAGCGCATTAAAATATATTTTAGTTGAGATTCAATCATACAATTTTTTTCTCGATATTCACTCATTGACATGTATTGCTTTGAATATGTCGGTACCTACTCCATAATTAATATATGGAATTTCACAGTTAACATGGACAGAATGCATTTCAATCGAGAAAAATCAAACTTTAACTGCTCATTTCTCACAAACCATTAGGTTTAGAGAAAAATGTTCGGTGAAAAAGTTCTTAAAAAGCGTAAAATCTATAAACGCCATAAAATACAGCGTGTTTCTAAGAAAAACCTAAGTTTACCGCCATTCGAAAATGACGGTAATTAACAGGAAAATAGAATTAATAATAATTCTAAAAAAAAGGTTGTCTCAAACAGTAGATTAATTCCCCAATTTCAAGTTTTCTCTAAATCTAACAGTTTCTAAGATGCCAATGATGGTACGTACTAGTGCAAGAAAATAGTGTTGGATTCTAGAATTTTCATTTTAAAGGCTGAGAGTTGGTGGAGATGGCGTACAAATAGCTGGATTATCATACTAAAATTTTCAAAAAATTCAACTTCAGCAAAATAATAATAATAATAATAATAATAATAATAATAATAATAATAATAATAATAATAATATTTTTATTCCATTCAGTCCAAATCATTACAATTTTACAATAGTGTGCTAGAAATTTCTAGCCATCTACATAGTTATGATGGCTAGCACAAGAGAAACAAATAAAGAAATAATATTTTGTGTCAGTCATTAATTGTAGAGATAACTGCGGCGGGTCGCTGCAGCGTGTGCCGGCTGTGGTGCGTCTTATCAGGATCTTGATAATAACTGGCTTGAACATAACTATTATAACTCTGAGTGTCTAATTACTAATATTATAAAAGTATTTTTTCTAAACAATAATATTTACTTCAGTAATAATTAAATAATTATTATTACAAAAATGTACTTTATTTTCCTATAAATGGCAATCCATTTGAAAACTAAGCTTTATTCAAGTACTTCAAACAAGTCATCGATTTGATTTCTTTGTATGAGCCAAAGCTTGAGCTTAGTTTGAAACTGAGACAAATTATTGCATTTTTTAATAGCTTTAGGTGACATATTAAACATCTTTGGTCCTAGGTAAACAAAACATTTTCTAAAAACAATTTTACTTACTCTAGGTCTTAAAAACGTGCCATGGGCGGCTCCTCTGGTGTAATAATTTATTCTGGTTGTCCCTTCGTTACCACTGCGATTGTAAAAAATTCTCAAAACCTTGTAAACGAAAAGATATTTCAAAGGGAGGATGTTCAGTTGTTGAAAGAGTGGAAAAGAGGGCTCTCGCTTAGCTTTAAAAGTCATTAATCTTAAAAAATGTTTTTGTACAATTTCTAAGGGGTGTAATACGGTTTTATTCGCACCACCATAAACTTCTATTCCGTAATTTAATCTTGAGTGAACAAGCGCAAAATAGAGAGTACGCAACAACTCATCTGTAACATAGTTCCTTAAGAAGTAAAATTTTCGCACAATGTTTCTTAGCTGAGATTTGAGTTGTGTCACATGACATTTCCAAGACAAGGTTTCATCTAAGGTAACCCCCAAGATATTTTATATTTTCCGCCTAATCAATTTGTGGGCAATTACAATTAATTATACCTAAACAGTTATCATTCAAATGAAATTTCAAAACATCGTCAAAGTAAAATTTTTTTAAATCGAAGTTAATGAATTTAGTCTTGCTTGCATTAATAATAATTTTGTTACTATTACACCAGTTCCGTAGTAATCGCAAATCCCCATTTAAACCATTCCAAACATTTATCCAACTTTTATCCGAGTATCTGATAGCCACGTCATCAGCAAAGGCCGATATCTTTCCATGGAAAGGTACTAATAATAAATCATTTATAAAAATGAGAAACAATGATACTGAGACCACCGATCCTTGTGGAACACCCCTGGAAATGAATTTTTGCTCACTCAAATGATTTTGAATTCGAACTTGTTGTTCTCCCTCTTAAAAAACTCGTAAACCAGTTTAACGCCAAACCCCTTATCCCTGCAATGTTAAGTTTCTCTAATAATATGTCGTGGTCAACCATGTCGAAAGCTTTGGAAAAATCAATAAAAATTCCTGAAGTTTTTTCGTTTTTGTTAATATTATTAAATATATTTTCCATTAAAGTTAATATTGCAGTTTCTGTACTTTTACCTTCGGTAAATCCGAATTGACTTTGAGAGAAAAAATTATTGCTATTTAAAAAAGATAATAGCCTAATCTTCATGCACTTCTAGACATAACTGACATAACTTAGACATAACTGACAACAGAGCGATCGACCTATGGTTCTGTACCAAAGATCGATCACCTTTCTTAAAAACGGGAACAACTATTGCTTTCTTTAATCTGTCTGGAAATTTGCCTGTCAAAAAACTTAAGTTAACAATAAACGAGATAACATCGGAAATCACAGGTTCAATGAATTTCAATAACTGCACTGATAAGTTGTCATAGCCTGTAGATTTCTTATTCTTAAGGTTCTTAATTATGGAAGATATTTCGAGAGGTGTTGTAGGACTTAGAAAAATAGACCTCGGCTGGTAAACACAATGCGTCAAGTTGGGTGATACAAAGGGGGAGAAACCTGTTCCAAGGGATAATGCGGTTGATACAAAGTAATCATTGAAAATATTTGCTATTGCCTGAGGGTCGGTTACCTCAAGCCCATTATCTAACTTTACCTTTAATATAGGAATTCTCTCTGTACTGTCCACTAAACCATTTATAATTTTCCATTGCTCAGATGGATTACCACTATTTTTATGAAATAAATTATTGTAATACGACTTTTTAGTTCCATCAATTAATGCACTAAGATTACTCTTAAAAGTATGAAAATAATCAAGAAGTTTTCTATCATACGGCCTATTTTTAACAGACTTAACTAATTTCTGTTTTTTATTTAACTTGTTTAACAGTGACAGAGTTATCCATGGACTTTTTTGTTTGGCCCTTTGAAGTTTTTTATTTGGGACAATAATATCTGAGTTGCAATCGATTTGCTCATACATTATAGAATAAAACAGGTCCAAAGCGTCATTAACATTGGTACACTGATAAATAGAGTTCCAGTTCGTTTTAAATAAACTATCTTTTAATTTTTGGAAATTAATCCTTTTCACAAATTCAATATTTTTAGGTGCATTCCTTTGAATCTTATTTACACTGCTTATAGTTACAGCAATCAAACTGTGATCAGTTATTCCAATATGAATTGAAATTATTTAAATTTTTATGCCTCACAAAAATATGGTCAATAAGTGAAGCCGACTGGTTAACAATTCTTGTATATTTATCAATAAGAGAATAAAAGCCATTATGAAATAATAACGACAGATACTCCTCCGATTCTCTGGTTTCTTCTTTTATACAAATATTCATATCCCCTATAATAACTGCGTTATTTTTTAATTTTTTAAAAACAGTCTTTAATTCCCCTATAAAGTTAAACACTGATAACTCCTGCAATCTATATACGCCTAACAATAAATAAACAGAACTATCGAAATATAATTCCAGTATCAGTACATCAGCTGACTGAATTTTACACTCCACAAATTTTACGCTTATACTATTTTTAACGAAAATTACTATTCCTCCAGACCTGTAGGTCTCGTTACAACAACAATAAGCGTTATAGTTAGGAATTTGATAATGGTATTTCTCGTTATCATAAATCCAAGTCTCAGTAAGGACTATAATGTCAATATCTACATTAAGATCAAAGAAATGGACTAAAAACAAATCAAAGTTTTTGCTAATACTTCTGATGTTTTGATGGATACAGGTTAAGTTAGTCCCATTCTGAAAGAATGTTTTATCTATACTATCTGAAGCTAAACAGTTCATTAATCATTTTATAATTATATAAAAATGAAAAATTCGAAACAAAACAAATGTTCTCCTAAAACTAGATATTTTCCCTCCAGAACGTTAGAATAATTACAACTTATCTGTGTCTGACGGATCTTCGATTTTGATGCAATTATCATCGTTATTTTTCCTGACAAACACCTTACCATGCCTGCACCATACATACCTATAGTTTTTATTTCTAGCCACCTCTTTTATATAACCACATTCCGCCATATTGAAAAAAAAACATTTTTTTAATGTGTTTCTCTAAACATTTTTTTTGTTAGCACGTAAACCATAAGATATATAAAATACCCCCGTTGCAGCAGACCTGCATACTCAGCGAATTTCAAATGCAAAAAATATTCCCAACCAACTCAGCGAGATATGACATGTTTGTGTAATCTCCATTAGAATAACATGGGGAATGAGTATGCAGGTTTGCTGCCACAAAAAGGGAAATTTTAGGGATTTTAGAGTAAAATACATTACATCTCAATCTAGATGAAGCCACAAACCAAGTCTTATTAAGATATGTTGAGAAATAAGCGAGATATAGAATTTTATTTATTTCCCATAAGGTTAACATAAGGACAACGTACTGTGTTTACCACTTCCAATATCTCGGTAACTAACCAATGGACAAAGAGCAATGATTCAAGATACTAAATTGTTTGTTTTTTTAGCTGAATTCAATGGTGCTAACCAAAATTTTATTTTATTATTCATTTTATTTTTATTTTATTTTTCTATGTGAAAAACCCAAACACCCAATTTTGGGGGTGTTTATCACCCTTAACCCCCCTTCCAGTGGTCCGATCGGGCTGGTTTTCGAACTCGTCCGAATAACTACTACTTTACATGCCTGTGCCAAATTTCATTCTGATCGGACCATTTTTGCGAGCGCTATCGTGCTTACAGACACTATATATATATATATATATATAGATCTATATATATATATATATAGATCTATTTTCAACAAAGTAAAATGTATGAGGGCTACTAATATTATTATTTTTAACATTTCAAAACATAGTACCCTGTTTAAAAATTATTTAATCAGACCAACATGTTTCGGAGCTTTAGCCCATGGTCACGGTCTTTAAATTAAATCTAACCTTATACAAACATATTTATATACAATTTTTATAAACATATTGTCAAATTAATTTGTCAGCTGTTTTCAGATAGACTTGATTACTTTTATCTTTGTGTTCGGGATGTCATAATTTTTTCATATATTAAATTTTTTTGTTTACTTGCATTTTGTTGATTATATTTTTTGGGTCTATTTTATTATAGTGGTAGATTTGGAATTCATCTTTGATATCCAGTTTTCTGCCTTCTATCCCATATTCCAATATTTCCAAGTCTTCTTCGATACTTTTAAATTCGTGTTTCTTTTTCAGCATATGTTCGGCGACACTTGATTTCATGCTTGTCATGTTTTTGGATTTATAGGCCTGGATATGTTCTTTGTATCTTCTGTTAAAGGATATTCCGGTTTGACCTATATAATAGTTATCACATTCTGAGCATTTGATCTTATATATCCCTGATTTTATATTATATATAAAATAGACCAAAAAAAATATAATCAACATAAAATGCAAGTAAACAAGAAAAATTTAATATATGAAAAAATTATAACATCCCGAACACAAAGATAAAAGTAATCAAGTCTATCTGAAAACAGCTGACAAATTAATTTGACAATATGTTTATAGAAATTGTATATAAATATGTTTATATAAGCTTAGACTTAATTTAAGACCGTGACCATGGGCTAAAGCTCCGAAACATGTTGGTCTGATTAAATAATTTTTAAACAGGGTACTGTGTTTTGAAATGTTAAAAATAATATAGATCTATATATATAGATATATGTATCTAGAAATTTGAACGAATGGTGTTTTTTTTCTTTTGGGGGCCCCAAACGAAAAGTTATTGGGCTTAGGTCTTACAATGAGACCTACGGTAAAAGCTTCTGCCCTAAGGGAAATTCGCTAAAATGTATGTGTAAATGGCGTTTTTTGAGGAAAATAAAATTTCCAATAAAATGAGTTCCAATATGTACAAGAATTGTTAATAATACTGCTGATATTATTAATTTTCTAAAATATTGTAATTCTAATTACTCCTGCAATTGCTATAAGAACTTCCTACTTCCTACTTGCTACTTCCTATAATTTACTCCTGTAAATGTCATAGGAAATACATGTAAAATTTGATGTAAAAATAGTCCCAAGAGGGCGAATCCCTTTGACCTTGATGAATAATAAATTAGCTTACATCCATAGAATCCTGATAAATATTCCAGTTATTTAACACCTATACCATCAAAATTGGATCTCAATAAAATCGTGGGTAAGCTCACAAAAAATTATTCCTTACGGTAATATTTGTACAAATTTTTTAAGAAATATCTTTATTGTGAGCTTACCCATACCGTTATAGAGAATCAATTTTTATTATTGAAGTGTTAAATACCTGACATTTGTATCAGGATTATATGGATTTAATTTATTATTCATTCCAACAAAGGGATTCGTCCGCTAGGGAATGTATTTTACATGTATTCCTCAAGGAAGGGGAATTACAATTACAGAATTTAGAATTACAGAATTCAGCAGATTAATAAGGTCAACAGTTATTATTAATATTTCTTGTACATTTTCATACTCAATTTATTAGAAATTATTATTTTCTACAAACATTTTCCTTTACACTTTTTTTGTATCTCTTACGGTTTTCGTGGTAATAAAAAATGTTTAGGGAAACACGGACGAGGTATGTTTTTTTCAAGATGGCATCATGTTGCCCAAGTTGGGTTTTTTGGGAATTTCGGTTTGATGATCCCAGCTTAGTACGACCTCTTCACCAATTTTCAGCCTGTTAAATGATAATTCCGATATTACAATATTTTTTGCATTATTTTCCTGCACTAGCAGTTAAGCTGGACACGTTATATTTTGGTGGCAGCAAACCTGCAAACTCATTTCCCATTCCATTCTTATAGAAAACAGTTGTGCATGATGAAAGTAAGTTGATTTTTATTATTTTGAGGCTTCGTGTAAATTATTTATTTATTTATGAATTCAATTGACTGGATAGGCGAGTAGAGTCTCACCTCATAACCTGAGGCTCGCCATTCAAGTCCTGATCAGGATCGAAACTGGGTCCAGTTTTCCTTTGCCATTAGGCTGTGTATAAGGCCTACAAATTAATGCTTTCTAACAAAAGGTCGCCGTTAAATCGTAACAAGACCCGGGTTTTGACCTTTCCCCATCAAAACGTAAAAAATTTCTATGGCGTAGGAACATACAAAATAAAGTAAAATCTACAATTAATGCGTATTCAAGTCCGCTGGAACGGGGATATGATTTTATCACTAACTTTTTTGTTCCCTTAAAGAAAAAAAAACCTGACGTTAGAAGCGTGCATGTTATTTCCATATCGCTCTACATGGTTAAATAGATTTACGATTAAACTTAAATTTACAACTGACTATATTTCGAAAGATTTACTAGAAACACAGGCCGATAGGGCTATCAAACTTAAATCCCATCAATCCTGTAACAGTCGGCTAGTGACGTCATAACGGCCGATTATTAGCTACATTTCCCACCAAAATCACCGAACATAAATCAGGAATCGGTGGTCAAAATAACTTTCGGTTTGATTTTCTGTGGTTATGACCTGTAAAATAGTGATAAGATGTTAATATTCAATTATCAGCAACATTTCATTGAGTCATTCATTCATTTCATTTTTTCATTTTTTTTGTTTGTCATTCATTTTTGGCATACATAGAACCCCTTTTTATTTTCTGTAGAATACATCAATCAAGCAAAATCACCGAAATAATAAACAGGGTGAATATTAGTGTTCGACACATGTAACATCCCAGTCTTATATTGTAGAGGTGGCGAATAAACAAGCTTAAACGTCTTCCACAAAATTCAGTACAGATTTATCGTCACGATTCGTTCAAAACGTGAGACAAGGTCAACCTATTACAGTGTAAATAATGGAATGGACAATTGTAAGGAAAGGTCATCCCCACCCCTGCTTTCACACCACCCCTCAACGTTGAGTGAGGATAGCTCCCTCCCGCTTAATTAAGGCAATCGATAACAATTTTTGCACTATACTCTCACTTGATTGATATTTGTTGAACAAAGAGGCCTATATAGGGTTATCAATTCTGATAAGCTTAGACTACACATAATCATACATCAACAGAGGTCATGAAATTTCAATATTTTCAATATTTGTGTGTCAAGGATGATATTTTTGACTGAGGCTCATTATTGAATAGTAATAGATTTTCCCCTGTAAGCCTATCACTAAGAACAGCAGAACGAGCTATTTATGCTGGATATGTTGTTGTATTTGCTATTATGGTATCCATTCATCTCATCCGTTTCTTCGTTAGAGATAAAATAAAAGAACATATTATTCTTGTGTATTCTTTATTTATTAAGTTCAAATTTTATGTTTTACAGGTGTCCCCAGAATTATAAACCATTCAGGACCATCATAATTAGGAACAATAATATAAATAATTAGCTAAAATAAAACAAATACAGTATTACAAATATACAAATATACAGTATTTAAAGAGTAATAGTAAAAAAGAAATTCGATTATTCAACATTTCGATGAGTAATTTGTGTATTCTTTTTTGAAAAAAGAAATGAATCATCAATGGTTCTAAATTAAATATTTTATCATTAGGAAGAAAAGATTCTTTCCAAAATCGCTTGTCAAATTCTGGTAACTTTAGAGGAGCTTTAGCCATAAAAAGGGCTGTAGAGAGATATTTAGTTTGTCCGGGAGAATATGTCTTTTCCCCTCGTCACTGCACATAATATTCGTTTTATTACCTCGTTTTTCCTTTTTCGCATTTATTGAACATTATCGCCAATACTCATAGCCTTGCCAACATAGTACACAGTCTGTCTTGCCAAGAACATAGTATGTTCTTTTGAACAACATGCTAGGTAAGGATTTGGACAAGTCATCGTCAGAAGTTTATCTAAATTTTCACACAGTTCAGTAGACATCAGTGTTGTTTGCAAAATTTTGAACAATATACCCGTATGATAAAATTATTTTACTCTCAATTGCATTTCAAAGACACATTTTGGTACGGTACATTTAAGATGCATTTTATATTATCCTATATTCTTTTTAAATAATACAAGTAACTATAATCAAAACAATTTATTAAGTAATTTAATTCTAAGCAAAATCAATGTTTACAGAGTTAGTAATCTGTGTTGTTTGTAATCTGTGTTGTTGAAAGGAAAGGTGGAGGAGTGGCATAATAATGCCGTCTTAAACAGACAGTAGGTGTAATGAAAAAGTTGTAAAGTAATCAGAGGGTATAGCTGAGTTAGGTTTAATACGGGTATGTGGCACAGAAGTAAATTGTTGTGGCCTGGAATCGATATTAATAAAAACATAATGATATATTTTAGAACATGTAAAAACTCTGTTTTATTTCATCCATTGAAAACTTAAAACCATAATCATAATAATAACAAAAGTACTCAGCTGATATTTAAAAAACCATTATATGAACAGTCTTTTAGAAAAGATATAACAATTCTCCCACGCTTTAATTTCTTTGATTTAGGTACAATAGTCTTCAAGGTGTTTCGGGGGGATCCTAATTCTTGTAGAGCGACGTAGTTCTATATCTTGCGTTTGCTCACGATTTGGAGTATCTGGTTGGTTTGTCAGAATGCGCTGATGCTCGTCGTTGAGGGTTGTTCGTTGATGAATGACAGGCAATAGTATAGGTGCAGGTGTGGACGGAGCATCTGATGATATATTGTCAAAATCAAAGGTGACGGTCTTCTTTTTGATTTCAGTTTTTCTTAGCTGATTTATATGCCTTTTTACTTCTATATTTGGTTCATCGAGGCTGATTATGTAATGAAGTCGTCCTAAACGTTTTTTAACTGTTCCAAACTTCCAAGTAGGTTTGTTGTTGGCATAATGTCGAGCTAATACTCGATCTCCCACGCTTATTTCTCTTATCTTGTGTGTTGAGGTAGAGTTTCGCTGATAGGTGAGAGGTCGAAAAGCATCTAACTGATTGCGGATATTACGTTTAAGATACATTTCTGCGGGTGTTTTGTTGTTGGCTAATGGGGTTGAGCGGTAGCGAAACAAGATTTCCCGTATCTTATTATACATGGGTTGGGGGTCATCAGTCATACACTTTAGTCTATTTTTGATGGTTTGCACATTTCTTTCAGCCAAACCATTTGTGGCAGGATGACCCGGAGCAATATGTTTTTGAATGATTCCATTCTGTGTGCAAAACCTTTTGAACTGATCACTGACGAATATCGATGCGTTGTCCGACACCAAGATGCATGGAAAACCGTGAATAGCAAAAATGTCCATTAATAGTTCCATTGTCGATTCAGATGTTGGTGGATTTCGACAGGGTTTCACTTCTGCCCAACGCGATTTGGCATCAACTAAAATGAGATAGAAGTAACCTTGAAAAGGGCCGGCGTAATCCATATGAACCCTTTCCCAGTTTTCCATGGGTTCATCCCATGGGTGAATAACAACTTTAGGTGGACTTGTCTTGACTTTGGCGCATGGTTCACACGACCTTGATAGGCGCTCTATATCCCGATCGATACCTTCCCAGTATACATGTCGACGAGCTAACTGCTTCATCTTGGTCGCACCAATGTGAGTCCTGTGTAGTTCATTTAGCACCTTTGGCTGGAGACTCTTTGGTATAACTATACGCTGGCCTTTGAAAAGAATTCCACTTTCTATTGAAAACTCAAAATATCTTTTCGTGTCCCTGTCAATCTCGTCTCTCAACTTATGAAGTTTATCATCTGAATCAGTTGCCTCCCGGATCGTCTGAGCAGTTATAAATTCTGAAGAGATTCTATTTACGGAAGCTTGACATACTGAAGCGACTTCTTCATTCATAGCCATGTCACAACTTCTTGATTTCTGGGAAACAGGAGCCCTAGAAAGACAGTCTGCATTAGTGTTGAGGATACCTTGTTTGTACACCACTTCATAGTCAAATCCCGATAAGAAGCTAGCATAACGAAGAAGTCTACCTGATGTCATTGCTGGTAACTTGCTGTGATGGTGGAAAATCCTAGATAATGGTCTGTTATCAGTTTCTAACTTGAAATGACGGCCATATACATAGCTGAAGAAATGATCGACAGAAAAAATGATTGCAAGGGCTTCGCGATCAAGCTGAGAATAGTTGCGCTCAGCTGAAGTCAATGAACGAGAGGCAAACGCTATTGGTTTTTGATCACCATCTACTTCATGAGAAAGAACGCCCGCTACTCCCACCGGACTTGCATCACAAGTTATTACAAGAGGTAGGACTGGATTATAGGGTATGAGCGTTCGATCGCTGGAGATTTCATCTTTCAGCCTAATGAAAGCAGCTTCGCAATCAGCAGTCCACTTGAATTTTTCATCCTTTCTCAACAATTTCCGTAGTGGATATGTGATGGTTGAATGATCCGGCAAAAATCTGGAGTAGAATGTTACCATACCCAAAAATTGCCGTACACCATCTTTGGTGATTGGCCGTGGCATATCTTTGATAGCTCGAACCTTCTCAGGACTTTTAGAAAATTTATTGAATTCAATAACATGTCCCAAATATTCGACTTTTTCTTGAAAGAACTTGCACTTGGATTTATTGAGATGAAGGTCATGTTGTTCAAGTTTTTTGAGACACAGTTCCAGATTTTTCTGACACTCTAACTTTGTGGCTCCATGCACCAGAATGTCATCGAAGTAGGAAATCGTCTTGGGTAATCCTTGAAGTACTTGATCGATAATTCTATTGAATTCACTTGGAGCTGTCTTTATCCCAAAAGACAATCGATTCATCTTATAAGTTCCTCTGTGAGTCGAGATTGTTTGTATTTGTCTGCTTTCTTCATCTACAGGAACGTGCAAGTAAGCCTTGTACAAATCAAGGTGACAAAAATAACGAGATCCCTGAAGGCTGTTGATTATATCTTCGAGGCGTCGAATGGGGTAGTTAGCACTGACTAACTGTTTATTTACCCCAATTTTGTAGTCGACACATAGCCGTACGCTACCGTCTGGCTTTGGAATAACGACTAAAGGCGAGCCCCAATCGCTTGTTTCAACTTTCGAAATTATGTTTTGAGCTTCAAGGCTGTTTAACTCTTCTTCAACCTTTTGGCGTAGAGCATACGGGACAAGTCGATCTTTGATAAACACGGGCTTTGCATTTTCTCGAAGATTCAATGACACAGTGAAGTTAGGGATGCATCCAATTCTTTGTTCAAACACAGTTGAGAATTTTGAAACAATTGCCTCAACATCTCCAACTTTCAGTACTTGAAAAGAACCATTGTCGTCCGGTTTGAGTTGATCGAGCTCATCAAGTTTGATGTTGAGGTGACGTATCCAAGTACGTCCCAATAAGGCATCATACTCCTCAGGGACAATGTACAGTTCTTCAGTAGATTTAACACCCTTATATTCTACCATCACTTGAACTTTACCATCACATTGAAAAACGTTTCCAGTGTATGAACGGAACGCTAGTTTTGTAGTTTGAATTTTGTTCGGGAGATTCAATCCGTGGAATTTATCACGTGGAATAAACGTGAATCCTGTACCTGAATCAACCTCAAAATCGATTGAGTTTCCTTCTACATTTACGGATGCTACATACTTATCCAAATCGGTTGAGCGAATATTTTTATGTTGGTAAACATCGATGATTTTGTTAACATCAAAATCGGCTAAACAGTCGTCCCCTCCATCACTTTCGGTGTCAGAAACACGATTTGTAGACTGCAAGGATTTTCGATCACGGCTGTTTAAAGTTCGTTGAGCGTCCATCAATGTTCGAATACATACTTTCTTAACATGGCCTCTTCGATTGCAGGATAAACATTTTAAGTCCCCTGGGTCAGTCCTGCAGTCTTTTGCAAAATGATTACTTTTACCACACCTCACGCACAAATCTTTTATTCCAAGTTGTTCAAAGTCAACTCGACTTAAAGACCTAGAAGCCGGACGTGAAGAAGCTCGAAACTGATTATCAGAGTTACCCTTGGACCTGGATCGACTTGAAATTGAACTAGAACGGTTTCGGATGATCTTCAGAACATTTGAAGTTGATTGATCTTCTGGTTGCAATTGGCCCGCAATATTTCTACTGTCTAGTCTAGATACTTCAAGCGCTAAAGCTTTCTTTAGAACTTCATCAAAAGATAATGACTCTGATTGCAATAACTGTTCCCTAATAAAATTTTCCTTAATACCACGAATAAATTGTACTCGCATAAACATGTCAGTGATTGGAGAAGCACATTTACAAGGAGACTTGAATTCACAATCAATAGCAATGCGGCGTAAAGTCGAAACGTATTCTGTGATACTCTGATCATCAAGCTGGTATGTCGATAAAAATTTGTGTTGTGCAACCATAACATTCCTCCTGGGGGATAAAATTTTCTCAAGTTCTGCGAACAAATCTTCATAAGATAAATCGAGTGGAGAACGAGCAGGTGACACCTGGGATACCAACGAATCATAAAGCTTAGCACCTATTGAATTGAGAAGCAATTGAGAACAGTATTTTGGGTTGTTAGTGATGCCAGCCATAGAAGTATAATTTTCGAATCTCTGGCGGTAATTCTTGAATGATTCTTTTTTAGGGTCATAATTTTCAAAAGAATGTATGTAGGCTGGACTAGATGTCGAACTCAAAGTAGAACTAGGACTGGCCGAAGTTGAGGTAGCTTGCGCTTGTAGAAAACTTGTAATCAACAATTGCTGTTGTTGAAACATTGCCATAAATGCTTCAAATTGATCCTTATCCATTTTTGAAAATTCAATGTACAGTAATTGAACACGTAACAAGGACAAATAGAAAACCAGCAGAGGTCGTCTGATATAACAGAAAAAAAAATTACTGTCTCAGAACAAAGTCACATAACACACAATTACTGATAACAGTTTCAATCACTTAGTGTTCAGTTTCAAATCGAAAAGACAAATAACTACGTAAATAAATGCATAGTTTTACCAAGTCGCCAAAAACTGTTGTGGCCTGGAATCGATATTAATAAAAACATAATGATATATTTTAGAACATGTAAAAACTCTGTTTTATTTCATCCATTGAAAACTTAAAACTATAATCATAATAATAACAAAAGTACTCAGCTGATATTTAAAAAACCATTATATGAACAGTCTTTTAGAAAAGATATAACATAAATATAAAACTGGAATGATATTTGTAAACAAACAATTAAATAATGATTAACTTTTTTATTGCTAGAAATGGATTTGTATTGCTAAAATATTTATTCAATTATACAGTCAGCTTGTTAAATAATATTCATAATACCTCTAGCACTTCTAGATTAGTTGATCTAAAAATTAAAGAGAATGAAAATTTTTTATATCGTAATCTTAACAGCACACACAAAAATTGCATTTGTTTACAGTGGCTACAACAAAAAATTGCAATATTTGATTGGAGTATGGCTCTTTCTGTGATCGTAGTTTATACCAAAAGGAAACTTTACAGTCGGAGAGCCACTTCGAAATCCGTGGCCAACACGAAAATGGCGGCCATTAAAGATGGCCTCTGTGAACGCTACATTATTCCAATATATCGGTGTATCTGGGCTCCTACCGGCCCAAATCCAATAATTCTTGAATCATTCTTAATCTGATTTAAGGAGGAAACTTCTTCTTATTTAACATTTAGCTGTGAAACCGAAGAGTTCTCTAGAATTAAAAAAGTAAAAACTTTGCTTTTTAATTATCTTTTTATTGTAATCATAGAGGGGTACGATTATGCCCTGTAAAAATTAGAGAGAGATTTCTGTGTTTTTCTATCATATGTTATGGTCTGTAATGAGGAGTTTAACGCATTAAAATTGACTTTTAATGCCTCTAATTATGATTGAAGATAAAAAATATGAGTACACAGTAATAATATAATTGGTTTTTACAGCCTGTAATGAATGTAATCCTGCCGTACTGAAAGGGGCTATAGATTAGTACAGTTTCCACAATAGGAGAATTTGAATTGTCACTCACCACAGAGAAACTGCCGATGATGGAAAGGTTGCCACGAAGGCGTTGCCGTCATGAGAGGGTGTGGAATCAAAGGTCTGCGTTGGCCTCGGTGTTATCTGGGAGTCCCTGTGTTACACTACACTAGTCTCTTGAAAACGAAATCACTCTTGAGCACTCGCGGAAGCCGAGAAACGAAAAACAAACGAATATTTGTCTAATGTGGCCACTCTTGAAATCACGATCACGGTTCCCCGCACTGATGATTCAGAGATCACACACAAATGCTATACTTAAAAAAATTAAAGTTTACTTAAAACAATACTGTATATAAATTAGAGAGAAGTGTACTAATAAGAAGAATGAGGAAAAGCCCAGTGGCGAAAATAAGAAGGGCCGAGAAATTGAGAACTGGTGAAAGTAAACGCCTACAATAACTGAGAGAGACGTCGCGACCAAAACTCAACCGGTAACTCAACCGGTTTGTGAGTCGGTGGCGCAGTTGGTAGCGCACTCGGCCCCGGTTCTGAGACGGCAGCGTCGCAGGATCGAGTCCAGATGATGCCGCATACTTGTAGCAGTACTGTTCATCCTTGTACTGTACCGGCTCACTCCTTGGGTTTGCTTGTTAACTTCAAAGCACAGGCCTGAGGCCCATGTGGAGGGGCAAATTCAATGTAAAAAGAGGCCGCCACCCTCTTTAAAAAAAAGAAAAAAGAAAACTGACTTCAACGGCGCGTCGGCGGCGGCGGCGGAAGACGCTGAATCTCGGGAAATATGATCGACAAATAACGGATCGATATTCTGGCGGGGTTTTCATCGACCAATGGAAAACAAGCGTCGATCCCACCTCTCTGTCCGAAGGTTTATATTCAAATTAAAATTTTAAAGTTGGTGTTCGTTACTAACGTAGGAAATAATTTACTTTATGAAGTAAATTCTGAACATTCCGGCGGCCTTGAACCCCTACGAGGTTCAATATGAGACAACCAAAGAGAGAAACGAGAGATATACTTACAAAAAACTTAAATCAACTATTTACACGAGAATCACACTGTTTTTCTCTTTGTTTGTGTTAGGCAGAGGGAACAACACCTTGTGTGCAGGTCGAGTGAAGGGGCCTCGAGCCCTTTGAATGTACCGCACGCACAATATTGTCTGTTCCGGGGGATACACCAACGATGCGCCAGCTAAGTGGAGTTGAAGGAGGCTGGTGCAGAACAAGATCACCGATCTTTAGATTTTTCGACTGGGAGTTAAATTTCCACCTCTGCTGGGGCGTGTGGAGAGATTCCAAATTGCATCGCTTGGTGAAAGGCTTAATGAAGTTGCAAATATTTTAGGCGGTTGAAGGGAGTATAACTTAACTCTGGCTCTGGAACGGCAGCCATGGGGCCTCCTACCAAGAAATGCCCAAGGAGTCAAAGCAGTAAGGTCTGAGGGGTCGTTTGTGAGTTGGGTCAAAGGCCTAGAATTAATCATGGCTTCGGCCTCTCGCCAAAGTCATAAACTCTGTCAATGTGAGCGTCACTGCGTAATTGAGTTTTTATGCGTTTAATGGCGCTCTCCCAGTCCTCTTTGATGGGAAGCAGCAGGAGGGTTAAAATGAAATGTTATGCCTTGTTGGGCGTGTACAGTTTGGATTTGAGTTTGTTCTGGGGTTTGAATCAATTTACGCAATGCGTTATCGCGCCCAACAAAATTGGTTGCATAACTATCAGAGCAAAAATCACATCTACTCACAAAACGAGTGAGAGCGGCTATCAAGACATCTTTAGACAAATCTGTCACGACCTCTATGCGAACAGGTTTGGTCGCAAAGCAAACAAACACACATATGTAAACTTTGGTGTGTCGTATTGCATGGAGGATATGAATTTTCTCGGTGAACGGACAAACGTAGTCAACACCAGTCTTGAGATATGATCTTCAAGGAGTGAGTTACCCGAGCACTGTGTAAGTTACCCATGAAAGGAATTTTATTTGTGGGCTTGTGCTTAAAGCACGTGGAGAAATCTTTGCATAAGGGATCAAATAATGCTTCGTGCAGATAAAATCCACACTTGTGCAAGTAGAGATTGGGTGAGCTGCGCGCCTGCGTAAAGATGCTTTAAATGGTAATAATCTATGAGTATATTGACCACGTGGTGTTTCTTAGGCAGGATGATGGGATGACGAGAGTCGTATTCGAGATCAATTTAATCTTCCACCTACCCGCAGAATAACCTCTGCATATATTAGAGATATCAGACATCGTAGTCGAGAGGAAACTGGCTTACTAGCTTTGATAGTTGAGATGTCATCAGAGAAGCTTGAATGTTGAATCAGCTTAAAGATACAAGAAGCTGCAGATTTCAATTCGACAGAGGTCTAGTAACTTTAGGATTTCGAACATTGTGTAGATATTGTAACACGTAAGCCATTGCAGAACACAGCTTTGTCCACGATGAAAATTTGGAGAGAAAATCCCATTCTTCTTTCTCCACAGAGACTAGAATTTGGAGAGGAGCGTCCTTGACCTCTTTAAGCGATTCTTCCAGCGATACCCCGGACTTCTCACTAGTACCCCCGAAGAACTTTGCTTCAAAGAGCTTTCGCTGGGGCTATGGGTCCGCTTGGGTGGGGCTGAGGAACTGGTTGTTAGGACGGCGTCCTTAAGGAGTCGTCCTTGGATCCGCGACCTTATCCTCTTCCTGGCAGTTCTGGCTACCTCGACGTCGTTAATGTTGTCGTGATAGCAGTCCTGCTCCCGCACGGCAGATCTTCGCAGAGCCTTCACTTCGGCGAAAAACGCTTTAAGTCTGGGAATCCCATCCTTTACCATGTTATCAAAGTTCCTTTGCACTCTACAAACTGCAGTCATGCTGCCCAGCAGCGCTTCGATGTTTTTTTAAGATTTCCTTGGAGAACCTTCGCCCTTGCTCTCTCACAGTTCTCGAGATCTTGAGCAGTGATGTGACTAATATCACTGCCCATGCTGCTCGCCAAGCTGTTCCGTCGAGTCTGTGGCACTGTCAAAAATGTCTGATTGCCCACCTCAGAATCCAAAGGGCTGTCCGACTGAACAGATTAGCGTAGGAAAGAAAAAAGACGGCGAGCTAAGGCCCAAGAAATGGAGAAAGCCTTAGTTCTTGAAGAACTGCGAGAAGGAGAGTCTCGCAGCTTGGCTCGGGAACTCGGAGTCGCCAGGCAATCGAACAGCCGAAAGGCGGCAGCCTCTGGAGGAATTATTATTATTATCATGACCTAGAAACAATAAGAATAAGTTGATTCAAATCTTTCACAAACCTTGTAGGGTCTATCCTCGAATATCACATTTTGAATTAAGAAAGTGACAGAGAATTGAATTTTCTGATGACACTAGTAAGTTCATGGTTTGGTTAAGCCATTGCAAATGTGTTGTGGAGTGAACTTAATTTCATAATAGCCGATATCATTGCGGTTTTTTTAGGCCGGAGCGAAATTTTACTATCAATAAAGTTTTTAGTTTTTTACGTCCACAACATGTTACGTAAACCTCGTAGTTTAGTCATAGGTGCTCCTCAATTGCTTTCATTCATCTGAAGTCATGGTATGTTAAAAAAACGTATATAACTTATTGATGTGTTAAAATAATTATCAAAACATTTAATGGTAAGGTTAAACTTATACTCCACATTTCAAAATCGCTTAGCTTAAAAGATACTTTGACAAAAGTCATTTCGGAAAATATTGTATGAAGTCCAGTTAAAATAACTTAAAAAGCTAAAATGATATCAAGGGTAATATGAGGTAATCTTTAGTACCTATAAGTGGTAAAAAAAAACTGGAGGTAATAAATAGTACCTATAACTGTAGTGTAATGATCATATATATATGATCATTACACTACAGTTATAGGTACTATTTCTTGAAATATAATGTAGTTACATTCTGGTATACTTTTAAGAAACAAGTGAAAGGGCAAACGCCCACTCTCCTGGCCCACGAGCCTGGATGTGAGTTAGTTACGTGATGGAAACTTTAATTAAGTTCCATCTATACCAATCTGTTACTTTGCTTGATCCATCTTAATTGAGCCGACATTGTTGATCATTACGCCAATCAATGTCCTACATTAAGAAACTCTCCAATCGCTTTCCTAACTGCACTCAAGGTTTTGGTGAAAATACAAATTCATAGACAGTTTAGATATTTTTAAAAGTTAGAGATATAATTAAATAGAAAATCATGAGAAGGTTTCTTCAAAAGGCTTATTTTTTCGTCTGTTGTACGTTTTATCGAATTTCCCCTATAGGGAAGAAGCTATTACCGTAGGTCTCATGGTAAGACCTAAGCCCCACACCATGATAACTTTTTGTTTTGTGGCCCCCAGAAGCAAAAAACACCATTCGTTCGAATTTTTACATATATATATATATATATATATATGTGTGTGTGTGTGTGTGTGTGTGTGTGTGTGTGTGTGTGTGTGTGTGTGTGTGTGTGTGTGTGTGTGTGTGTGTGTGTGTGTGTGTGTGTGTGTGTGTGTGTGTGTGTGTGTGTGTGTGTGTGTGTGTGTGTGTGTGTGTGTGTGTGTGTGTGTGTGTGTGTGTGTGTGTGTGTGTGTGTGTGTGTGTGTGTGTGTGTGTGTGTGTGTGTGTGTGTGTGTGTGTGTGTGTGTGTGTGTGTGTGTGTGTGTGTGTGTGTGTGTGTGTGTGTGTGTGTGTGTGTGTGTGTGTGTGTGTGTGTGTGTGTGTGTGTGTGTGTGTGTGTGTGTGTGTGTGTGTGTGTGTGTGTGTGTGTGTGTGTGTGTGTGTGTGTGTGTGTGTGTGTGTGTGTGTGTGTGTGTGTGTGTGTGTGTGTGTGTGTGTGTGTGTGTGTGTGTGTGTGTGTGTGTGTGTGTGTGTGTGTGTGTGTGTGTGTGTGTGTGTGTGTGTGTGTGTGTGTGTGTGTGTGTGTGTGTGTGTGTGTGTGTGTGTGTGTGTGTGTGTGTGTGTGTGTGTGTGTGTGTGTGTGTGTGTGTGTGTGTGTGTGTGTGTGTGTGTGTGTGTGTGTGTGTGTGTGTGTGTGTGTGTGTGTGTGTGTGTGTGTGTGTGTGTGTGTGTGTGTGTGTGTGTGTGTGTGTGTGTGTGTGTGTGTGTGTGTGTGTGTGTGTGTGTGTGTGTGTGTGTGTGTGTGTGTGTGTGTGTGTGTGTGTGTGTGTGTGTGTGTGTGTGTGTGTGTGTGTGTGTGTGTGTGTGTGTGTGTGTGTGTGTGTGTGTGTGTGTGTGTGTGTGTGTGTGTGTGTGTGTGTGTGTGTGTGTGTGTGTGTGTGTGTGTGTGTGTGTGTGTGTGTGTGTGTGTGTGTGTGTGTGTGTGTGTGTGTGTGTGTGTGTGTGTGTGTGTGTGTGTGTGTGTGTGTGTGTGTGTGTGTGTGTGTGTGTGTGTGTGTGTGTGTGTGTGTGTGTGTGTGTGTGTGTGTGTGTGTGTGTGTGTGTGTGTGTGTGTGTGTGTGTGTGTGTGTGTGTGTGTGTGTGTGTGTGTGTGTGTGTGTGTGTGTGTGTGTGTGTGTGTGTGTGTGTGTGTGTGTGTGTGTGTGTGTGTGTGTGTGTGTGTGTGTGTGTGTGTGTGTGTGTGTGTGTGTGTGTGTGTGTGTGTGTGTGTGTGTGTGTGTGTGTGTGTGTGTGTGTGTGTGTGTGTGTGTGTGTGTGTGTGTGTGTGTGTGTGTGTGTGTGTGTGTGTGTGTGTGTGTGTGTGTGTGTGTGTGTGTGTGTGTGTGTGTGTGTGTGTGTGTGTGTGTGTGTGTGTGTGTGTGTGTGTGTGTGTGTGTGTGTGTGGTGTGTGTGTGTGTGTGTGTGTGTGTGTGTGTGTGTGTGTGTGTGTGTGTGTGTGTGTGTGTGTGTGTGTGTGTGTGTGTGTGTGTGTGTGTGTGTGTGTGTGTGTGTGTGTGTGTGTGTGTGTGTGTGTGTGTGTGTGTGTGTGTGTGTGTGTGTGTGTGTGTGTGTGTGTGTGTGTGTGTGTGTGTGTGTGTGTGTGTGTGTGTGTGTGTGTGTGTGTGTGTGTGTGTGTGTGTGTGTGTGTGTGTGTGTGTGTGTGTGTGTGTGTGTGTGTGTGTGTGTGTGTGTGTGTGTGTGTGTGTGTGTGTGTGTGTGTGTGTGTGTGTGTGTGTGTGTGTGTGTGTGTGTGTGTGTGTGTGTGTGTGTGTGTGTGTGTGTGTGTGTGTGTGTGTGTGTGTGTGTGTGTGTGTGTGTGTGTGTGTGTGTGTGTGTGTGTGTGTGTGTGTGTGTGTGTGTGTTAGCACGATAGCGGCCGTAAATATAGTCCGATCTTAATGAAATTTGGCACAGACGTGTAAAGTGATAATCACTCGAACGAGTTCGTAAACCAGCATGATCGGACCACCGGAAGTGGGGGGGGGGGTAAAGGGGGTAAACCCCCCTATTTATGGGTTTTTTGAGTTTTTTACATAGAAAAATAAAAATAATCCGATTTTTGTTACCACCATTAAACTCAGCTAAAAACAACAAATAATTTAATATTTTGAATCACTGCTCTATGTCCATTGCTTACCAAGATATTGGAAGTGGTAAACACAGTACGTTGTCCCAATATTATCCTTATGGGAGATAAGTAGAATTCTATTTCTCGCTTATTTATCAACATATCTTCATAAAACTTGATAAATTGCTTCTTCTAGTTCAGATATACTAAATATTCAATTAAAACCACCCATTGTTAGTACACCGGTAGCAGCAAACTGCATACTCATTCCCCATGTTATTCTTATGGAGCTTATTAGAACACGTCAAATCTCGCTAGGGTTGGATTGAAATACGTTGTTTTGCATTTTAAATTCGCTGAGTATGCAGGTCTGCTATGCAACGGGGGTATTTTATATTATAACCACTCCCCTGTAAAATCTATTTAAAAAACTTTAGTTAAGGTTATATTATTTATATGGTTCAACAGGAACTATGATTTCAACAGGTACATCATGTATCTGTTCGTTATCTTCCCGTAATTTTAAAATTGTCTTTATTTATAAAAAAAACTTTAAAACAAAATCATAATAATTTAATTTCCTACGAAAAGCAACAATACATTGACTGAAATATAACAATCATAATTTAAGATAATAAACCTCAATTTAAGCCTAAAGCATAGTTAATACATGCACTAATTGCTATACTATGCAGATGAATCTTAAACGTGAACACTTTGAAGTGCGGTCTGGGATGTGTGAACAGATTTAGTGCTCTGTGAGATTGGAGCTTCTGCATAAACAGCCGAAAGTAAGTTAGATGCAATTCCAATTAATGAAAAGCAGGATAGAGCTTGATCCATTAATCTGTGATTACGTGATTTGTAGGAATTTCTATTCTTCGGTGTATGAGTAACAATTATGATATATAAAAAAGACAATTGTCTGCATAAGTACAACGATACGCTTAGCTTGTAATTTAGAAGATACATAAACACTTACTTTCCGGCTTAATTGGGTTTTTTAAATAATAGAAGGTTGATATATGTAATGTACAGTGTAATTTCCATGCAGTAATAAATTATTCAACTGAATATTATTCAGCCTTTTGTATATATTATGTAGACTAGGCTCACAAGTAGTACATGACTTGAATACTTAGGTCAACTTTTTTTTGTTGAGAAGCATTTCTCTTATTTAAATACTAACATAATTCTTAAACTTCTTTTTTACTTCCAAAACATTGTCATATATTTTCCATTAAATTTATTACTTAATGAATTTAGATCCAGAAATCTTAATGTCATTGTTATTTTATGGATTCAAATACTATGAATGGTTTTAATACTTTAGTTGCAAAATTTTTTATGCAGCAAAGAAAACATTGCTTAAAATTTCAGAGCTAAAATTATAACTTAGTAGTATTTTATATGAATTTCTGCAATTTGGTACAAACAATTTTGTTATGATAACCAACAAATAAAGTAAATTGCTCTGTCACTTTATATGAGAGTAGCATTTATGCTAAACCATAAATAGATTTACTAGAGATGCTGAACCATCTCTAGTAACAAGGCTGCGGCGTTAGTAAATGGCAACGCGCGCCTAAGGGATCAGCTGATTTGTTTATCCATACTCTCCTATGGCACTATCTTTTGTTTACTTGAATCCAGCTGGCTCTGTAAAGGTTTTTACCAAGCAAAACACCCTTGAAAAGCGACCTTGCCAGGTCGAAGGCCGAGGCCTTATTACTAGAGATTGCTATGGCCATCTCTAGTAATAAACTCATTGTGAAAAAACCCTGTTTTCACTTTGCTGAAATTTTGAAGCATATATACTTATAGTCCAGGCAACGAAAGGGTATAGAGGGAATTGCATGGATCACAATTTTTGACTTTGTAACTTTGTTTGGACTAGTTAGGAGTAAAACATAGCAAAAGTCCCCGCCCTTAGTCCTTGAGTCGGCTGAGCTGGAAGGGCCTAAAGGTACAATTTTTTTTTGGTTTTTCCTTAATATCTTGAAAACTATCAACTTTTAGTATTCCCTATTAAATTTGAAAATGAAAGAAAATTAAATTTCCTGTAAGAAAAATACGTAATATGTCTACTTTGGTCCAACCGTTTACAAGGTAAGCACTAATTTTATTAATATTTAAAAAATAGCCCTTCCATAAGAAATACATGTAAATTTGAGTTTAACTTAGATGCCCAATTGGGCAACGCTTTTTTCACCTAAAGGAAAATGAACAGCATTCAGGAAATATTGACAAAATCTCCAGTAATTTGACACCTCAATCATAAAAATTGGTCTAAAATTAAGGCGTTGTGGCGAGCTCACAAAAACGTTATTTTTCAAGAAATTATAACAAATTGAAATAATTCTTATTTATCCTTGGTTGGATGACGCGTTTCGACAAATTACATTGCCATCTTCAGATCTTCAACTTGAAATTTTCCTTCACCCATTGGCTGCGTCATAATTTAATACTACAACGAACACTTAACACTGCACAAAACATTTAAAACACGTAGGCCTCCTTATTACGAAAAAACTAATTTAACTTTATACCCGAAACCGGCAGAATGGTGCATGCACCTCGAGTGTCGA